>OX465285.1:29237659-29837659 GCA_949987705.1 Thereva unica
TAATACATAATACATAATACATAATACATAATACATAATACATAATACATAATACATAATACATAATACATAATACATAATACATAATACATAATACATAATACATAATACATAATACATAATACATAATACATAATACATAATACATAATACATAATACATAATACATAATACATAATACATCTTCTTCTTCTTTGATCCGTTAGCTGGCGGTCCGAGCGGGACGTCCCCGCAACGGATACGCTGCTGTCGGTGCCGCTGGGTCCCGAACTCTATTCACGATTCGCTTCCATTCTTCTCGGGTTTTGGCGGTGTCTCGAGCCTCGGTAACTGATAATCTTTGATTCTTTAGGTCGCCCTCGATATTCTTTAGCCAAGTTTTCTTCGGTGCCAATCGCTGTATTTTCCAGTCTGCGGGACGGTCTCGCCAGAGAAGTTTACGTGGCAAGCGGTTATCATCCATTCGGCAAACATGTCCAAACCACCGTAGTCGACGTTTTTGCATTTCTTCTTCGATCAGTGTTTGCTGATCGCATCTTTGTCTGACAACCTCATTTCGAAGGCGATCACGGAGTGAGACACGGAGGATCTGCCTCAAACATCGCATTTGGAAGACCTCGAGCTTCTTAACGTCCGATTTGAGCAGTGTCCACGTTTCAGATCCATAAAGAAGAATCGGAAGAATCAACGTTCGGTAAAGACGTAGTTTTGTTTTGATGGAGATATTTGCTCGTTTCCATATGCACCACTTGAGCGAGGCGAATGTTGCTGTTGCCTGGCCGATACGGCTGTGAACGTCGGCCGTCGATGCTACTTTCGTTTCCTCAACCAATGATCCCAAATATTTGAACCTTGGAACCTGTTCGATTTGGGTTCCATCGAGGTGAACACTGGCTCTTGATCCATCCGTTGTGAGCACTTTGGTCTTTTCCGCATTGATTTTTAACCCGTATGATTGGGCGATGCGGGAAATATCGTATAAGATGTCCGTTGCTTCGGCATCCGTGTCGGCGAAAACAGCGCTATCGTCGGCGAACATTAAGTCTGTTACGAAGTTGTTGTCGTCGTATTGAACTCCGAGTCGTCCATCGAATGCTTCACGCATAATCGCGTCGATCACAACGTTGAAGAGAAGTGGCGAAGCGACGTCTCCCTGTCGGACACCCGTCTGAATCGGGAACTCCTCGGATAAGTCGTTTCGAATACGAACGCTGCTGGTTGAGCCATCGTACGACGCTTGGAGAAGTTGGATGATTCTCAATGGCACGTGTTCGGTTACCAAGACTCTCCACAAGCTGTTCCAATCGATGCAATCGAAAGCGGATTTGAAATCGATGAAAACGACGACAATGCGTTTGCCGCAACGAATTCAATACATAATACATAATACATAATACATAATACATAATACATAATACATAATACATAATACATAATACATAATACATAATACATAATACATAATACATAATACATAATACATAATACATAATACATAATACATAATACATAATACATAATACATAATACATAATACATAATACATAATACATAATACATAATACATAATACATAATACATAATACATAATACATAATACATAATACATAATACATAATACATAATACATAATACATAATACATAATACATAATACATAATACATAATACATAATACATAATACATAATACATAATACATAATACATAATAAATAATACATAATACATAATACATAATACATAATACATAATACATAATACATAATACATAATACATAATACATAATACATAATACATAATACATAATACATAATACATAATACATAATACATAATACATAATACATAATACATAATACATAATACATAATACATAATACATAATACATAATACATAATACATAATACATAATACATAATACATAATACATAATACATAATACATAATACATAATACATAATACATAATACATAATACATAATACATAATACATAATACATAATACATAATACATAATACATAATACATAATACATAATACATAATACATAATACATAATACATAATACATAATACATAATACATAATACATAATACATAATACATAATACATAATACATAATACATAATACATAATACATAATACATAATACATAATACATAATACATAATACATAATACATAATACATAATACATAATACATAATACATAATACATAATACATAATACATAATACATAATACATAATACATAATACATAATACATAATACATAATACATAATACATAATACATAATACATAATACACAATACATAATACATAATACATAAAATACATAATACATAATACGTTGCCCGATCACACATTTTCGTAACGTTTTCGTTACACTTTCGTTACACTTTCGCCAGTTTACCCCCCAAGTCAAGCGTTCGTAAAGAAGTTTCCCAAGTCAAGCGTGCGTAAAGAAGTTTCACTTCAATAATACTGCAGTATTTAAATTTTCCGTCATTTTAATAGCACAGAAAATGAATGGACGCCTGGGGATATGTGATCCGGTATCGAAAAGCTGTTATTTTGTTCATCTTTTGCAATTGCCTTTTGCTTTTCATGCACGAGCGTGGATTCAACAAAGGATCCGCTTAACTAAATTCTAACCACTTGTCCCTCGTATCGAGCTAGAGTCGGTCCATTGAGCAAGCTAATGTCACCCTCTATGAAATGATGCACTGTAGAAGCTATCTAATGAAGGTTAAAACATAAATTCGCGCGACACTTTCGTAATACGGAGCATACCCACACTTACAAGGAAAAAACATAGTAGTATAGCTATGATGGTCTGGGCCAGCTATTTCATATTTTGCGCAATCAAGCTTTTCGTTTGTGTCTTGGACTGAAGCTTTTGCGGTTTGTTTCTTACAAAACTTTTGCAATTTGGTGAGCTTTTTTGTGAATCTTTGCTTTCCTGCTGGGGTCGTCTAGCAGGCAGAGCAATTTACCTGTCTAGCTGTGTAGCTGGCAGCCTGTATAGCGCTCTACTAGAGAACTTTTATTTAAATTTTACTATATAAATTGATACAACTATACAGATAGAAGAGCCAGCCAACTACACGGCTAGACTAGTTTGTCTGCCTGGTCTCTCTGTTTGATCTATCTGACCTGTTCGTCTGATCCATCTACCTGCTCCCTTTGCCTAATCTGTCTATCTGGTCTTAAGTTTGAGTTGTGGGTGTTTTGTGTGTAAAACTTTTATAAAAAAATACTTGGGTAAGCTTAAAAATCTAATTTGTATGCGAGACATGATAAGTTCAACAAACCACAAACGCTTGCCAAGTTAGAAACGAAAAGCTCGGTTACGCAATAGGTGGCACCGGACCGACGACATAGCTATACTACTATGCATGGCTCGATGGGCCTGGGAACATAGCCCAAATTTATGATAATAAAGCGAATAATATGTATACTGCATCGCTTATCAGCCCGTATCCCACGAATTAAATTGTTATTGAACGAATTACAGGAGGGGCTCAAATACGCTTTTAAGAAAGTTTCATCATTCTACGTTTGGATCTTACCGTGGTGAACTATGTGAAAACGAAACGATGCGTTGAAGGGAAGTTCGTGCATCCTAACTTAAATCCATACGGAAAATAAAAATCAATGCGGAAAAGACCAAAGTGCTCACAACGGACGTAACGAGGGCCAGTGTTTACTTCGATGGAACCCAAATCGAACAGGTTCCGAGGTTTGGGATCATTGGTTGAGGAAACAAAAGTAGCATCGACGTGCGACGTTCACAACTGCATCGGCCAGGCAACAGCAACCTTCGCTCAAGTGGTGCATATGGAAACGAACAAATATTTCCATCAAAACGAAAGTACGCCTTTACCGAACGTTGATCCTTCCGATTCTTCTTTATGGATCTGAAACATGGGCAAGGCTCAAACTGGACGTTAAGAAGCTCTAGGTCTTCCAAATGCGATGCTTGAGGCAGATCCTCGGTGTCTCACTACGCGATAGTCTTCGAAACGAGACAGTCAAAGATGCGATCAGCAGACAAAGATGCGATCAGCAGACACTGATCAAAGAAGAAATGCAAAACGTCGACTACGGTGAATTGAACATGTTTGTCGAATGGATGATGACCGCTTGCCTCGTAAACTTCTCTGGCGAGACCGTCCCGCAGCATGGAGAATCCAGCGATCGGCACCGAAGAAAACCTGGCTAAATAATATCGAGGGTGACCCAAAGAATCAACAGTTATCAGTTACCGAGGCTCGAGACGTCGCCAAAAACAGGCATGAATAGAAGCGAATCGTGAATAGAGTTCGAGACCCAGCAATACTTTTGAGCTGCAACTGAAAACTGATTGCATGCCATAATTTCGTTATGGTCGGTTTTTTTTCTCATGGAAGCAAATTTAAAGACGCATTTACGTCAAAAACATGAGAAACATTTAATATTTTGTTCCTTAGTTCTTTCATAGTCAAACGAAATTTCAAAGGTCCTTGAGGTTGACACAAGGGTTAAAGGGTCCCAATTACTTAAAGTCAAGAGCAAAACTTTATTAAAAATATTTGAAAGAAATTTCTCTGAGAATCCTCTCCATTTTTAAATCCTTCATTCCACTTACATAATAAAAAATAAATTACTTTTCGCTCCCACAAGGACATTCTTGTAAATCGTTTGAATCTAAAATTATAACCTCTCCAATCCCCACGCAATTTCTGTTATCCAATCTATTTGAAGATATTGTTAAAAAGAAAACTTAAATCTGGTTCGACAGAATCCCAACGCCGTCCGTTTGGATTGTATATAAATAGAAGTAATTATTATTTTCCCTAAGCCCTACTTACAGTATTAGGGCTGAGACTGCCACCTGCTTTGCACAAAAGTAAACTAACAATTACAGGATCATTTCCATGGTAATCTAAGCGAGGATGTTCTCTTGTTGTTTATTCATTTTGTCATTTGTATTAAAATATGGACAGCAATTTCGAAAGGGATCTCTGTAAATTTTAAAGGATAATGTTGAAATCCTTAAAGGGAATATTGAAGAAGCTTTCATTATTTAAGTGGATTTTTATTAACTTTTTTTTTTATTTATTTTAAGGATATTCGCCTTAAAATGGGAAAATGTATTTAATATTTCGAAACAGCCTCGTCAAAGGGATATATTCGACTTTTCGCAGCTACAGGATGCTATTTTTTAACAACTTTTGGAGCTATTTTTAATCTACATACATTTAACGTTGCAAAAAAGCAATCTCCTTCTAACAGAATATTTGGAATAATCGATGGATTAAAATGAAGGTTATTATACTGCTGGGAAATAAACAAAAGTTGCCACTTCTTAACCTGTACAGAATTCAATTATAAAAATGTACAAAAAGGCTACTTTGGAAAACATCTGAAATAAATCTCAGAAAAGTTGATCACTTATTAATTGCCGCTTGGCTAATCACTTATGGATATAGAATTTTTCAAACTCCGTGACACAAAAAATTTGAGCAGTTCTGCGCACCTCGTTGCCAAAGTTTATAAATAATGTTCTATCATTTTCCCTCTTTTTAGTTAAAACGGCAACAAACACCGAAAAAACTCAACAAAATAATTTGGGAAGGGTTGCGCGCATGCCGAATGAATAAAGTTAATTTATCTTTCTATGTATTGAGCAGAGCTTTTAAATATGTACATGTAAAGCCCCTGCTCAACAAAGGCAGTTTATTCAACATAATAAGCATAATTTTACTTTAATTATGCGAAATATTTCTCATTTCTAAATTTAAAATAATTTAACAAAAATGCTGAAAAAAATTCCTTTGAATAAATGAGCGTTTTCTTTCATAAACCGACAGTTCCCCGCAGTCGCAAGCAACACAACCTCCACGGGCAGAAGCGCGTATGCGACTGGCAGGAAACGTCAACAATCTAGTAATCAAAGTAATAAAAACACAAATTTCGTATTTTTTAGTAGAAACTACTACAAATTATTTCTGTAGCATATGTGTAAAATATAATAACCTTAAAATAAAAAATAAATATATAAAAACGGGTGTTTTTCAGTCATAATTTGTAAATTTTTTAAATAATCGTTGAAGTCCCAGAAAGATACACCTCCCTTTAACAATACGCAGTCGCGACTGATTACATGGCAGCAAGTGATTTGATAGGAGGAGTTAACTGAAGCTTTTGTCTGATCTTTTAAACATTTTTAAGAGCTTAGCTGGGGAACATGCGCGGGATGTCACGAGGTTTGAAAACAACTATACCTTAAATGAAAAGATATATGCAGGTTTTAAAACTTCAAAAGCTTTTGTTTATACTTTAAACCATGGTACAATAATACAAGGTAGGCTCGCAAGGAAAAGCTCTGTTTCCATCTTGAAAAGCTCCTATCATTTTTATATGAGAAAAGATCTGAGTGACGTCACTAGAGAGCTTTTTTCCTTTGTGAACTAAGATCTGAGTGACGTCACGGGGCCCTTATGAGCTTACCTTGTAATTATTGTACCATGCTTTAAACCTTAAGTTTAAAAGCTTTAAAAGTTTAGGAGATTTTGTTTAACCCACGGTATATACAAGAATGCAAGGTAGGCTCATAAGGAAAAGCTTCGTTACGTCACTCAGATCTCAGTTTATAAGGGGACAAAGCTTTCCCCTGACGTCACTCAGATTTTTCTCTAACAAATTGCGTTTAAGCTTTTCAAGAAGACAGAGCTTTTTCTGATGAGGCTACCTTGTATTGGCCTCGATTCCCAGATCCGACGGCGCGGAAGTGAGTGCGGATTTGACACTTTGCGATTCTCAAATCCGCAGTCGCGGATTCAATTAAATCAAAAATCGGAGTGAAGACTCACACGCTAATGAAATACCCGATGTCGGATTATCTTAGGCGCATTTGTGGTTTCAAATCCGCAGAAAATTTGTTGCGGATCACACTTTTAAAGCGCGGAAAATGTCAAAGAGAGATTCGCGGTTGCGGATTTGAGAATCGCAAAGTCTCAAATCCGCACTCACTTCCGACCCGCCGGATCTGGGAAACGAGGCCATTATTGTACCATGGTTTAACCTATAAACATAAAGGTTTCAAAGCTTTGAAATCTCTTAAAGCTATCCAGTGAAAAAAATTAGGAGCGCTGCTCAGAGGAGATTATTTTGATCGCTGTTAAATATGCTACCGAGAGAACATTACATAAATTTTATAGAAAAAGAATACTAGTCCATTCAAAACGCGGGGGGGGTGTTCCAAAATAACACCGTTAAGAAAATCGAACCCTAAACGTTTTTGGGGTCGCTGATCACGAAAATCGAGGTCCCGCGGTCCCAAAATTAGGGCGTCACCCCTAAAAATGCAAAAACACCCCTTTTTAGGGGGTTTTCGCGATTATTTCAATAATAATGAAAACTAATGCGATGAAATGAATTTTTTTAATATTTATTTGCGAAGGGGGTTGATTTATACTAAATTTAGGCGAGCTTAATGGTAAGGGGTACCCCTAAAGGGTTGAAAGTACCCCTAAATTGGCGAAAAATGGCAAAAATTGTAAAAAAATTTTTTTTTCAAATTTTTGCTTCAAATTCGATTGTGGGCGTACTGTCAGGCAGAAATAAATTATTTTCAACCATTAGGGGGTTAAAACTACCCCTACAATATAGTTAATTGAAAACTAGGAAGGGGGGGAGTTCCAAAGTAACACCGTTAAGAAAATCGAACCTTAAAGGTTTTTGTGGTCGCTGATCACGAAAATCGAGGTCCCGCGGTCTTAAAGTTAGGGCGTCACCCCTAAAAATGCAAACCCCCCCTTTTTAGGGGGTTTTCGCGATTATTTCAGTAATAATGAAAACTAATGCACTTTTTCAAATATTTATTTGCGAAGGAGGTTGACTTATACTAAATTAAGGCGAACTTACTATAATAAAAACAACTTTATATAAAAAAATTGAAACAAATTTTTTTTTGCTTTTTGTTTGAAATTTGGTTCAAAAGGTATTATCAGCAAAAAAATTAATGTTTTCAACTCTTAAGGGGGTAAAACTACCCCCACATTAAAATTGTAATTGGAACTAATTGAAATTTATTGTTTTGCATTAAAATTTTATATTTGATGAATTATTATTAAAACATTTGGAAATTTTTTAACCCTCTTTCCTTCTGCCACCCGCTGTCCGCCCTGTTCCGCCCGCACCTCTTGCGCCACACGCTTGCTGACGTCCCTCACTCACCCCGCAGTACGCCCACAATCGAATTTGAAGCAAAAACTTTAAAAAATTTTTTTTACAATTTTTGCCATTTTTCGCCAATTTAGGGGTACTTTCAACCCTTTAGGGGTACCCCTTACCATTAAGCTCACCTAAATTTAGTATAAATCAACCCCCTTCGTAAATAAATATTTAAAAAAGTGCATTAGTTTTCATTATTACCGAAATAATCGCGAAACCCCCCTAAAAAATGGGTTTTTTTGCATTTTTAGGGGTGACGCCCTAATTTTAGGACCGCGCGACCTCGATTTTCGTGATCAGCGACCCCAAAAACCTTTAGGGTTCGATTTTCTTAACGGTGTTATTTTGGAACACCCCCCCCCCCTAGTTTTCAATTAACTATATTATAGGGGTAGTCTTAACCCCCTAAGGGTTGAAAATAATTTATTTCTGCCTGACAGTACGCCCACAATCGAATTTGAAGCAAAAACTTGAAAAAAAAAATTTTTACAATTTTTGCCATTTTTCGCCAATTTAGGGGTACTTTCAACCCTTTAGGGGTACCCCTTACCATTAAGCTCGCCTAAATTTAGTATAAATCAACCCCCTTCGCAAATAAATATTAAAAAAAGTTCATTTCATCGCATTAGTTTTCATTATTATTGAAGTAATCGCGAAAACCCCCTAAAAAGAGGTGTTTTTGCCATTTTTAGGGGTGACGCCCTAATTTTGGGACCGCGGCACCTCGATTTTCGTGATCAGCGACCCCAAAAACGTTTAGGGTTCGATTTTCTTAACGGTGTTATTTTGGAACACCATAACGCGCGTTTTGAATGGACTATACGGGCGATTATCTTCGTGTCGATAGAGGGTGAAATTTGCACACTCAACAAACAACAGACAGACAGCTTTGGAAGTGGTTAGAATTTAGTTGGAGGACTGCTTTGGTAAAACCGACTACGCGCTTGGAAAGCAAAAGGCAATTGCAGAAGATGAATAAATTAAAAGCTTTTAGATACCGAATCACATAACCACAGGCGCCCATATTTCTTTTTTAAAACTTTTTTTTATTATGCTCCTAGAGCGCTTTTGAAGGAGCGTAAAAAGGTATGCTCCCCTGCAATCTTAAAGAAACTCAAACATGGCTATTGGATCACTATTTTGCGCTGGGTATTAAAACTATCAAAGGTTTTATAGCCCTCAAAGCTTTTAAAGCTCGCAAATCTTTTCAATCTCTTAAAGCTTTAAATTTTTTAAAGCTTTTAAACCTCTCAAAGATTTTAAAGCCGTCAAGCTCTCGCTTTGAAGCTTAAGTGAGTCACAAGTATCAACAGATATGCGATTTTTTTATGTGAAAAAATCTAGTAGTAAGCTTGGTTTGAACTAAGATTTTGTACGAGTTCATAAACGAACTTGTAGACCCTATTGTGCGCGAAAAAAGAGGCTGGAGTGGGCCGAGCGGGTAAATTTTTTGTTGTGGGAAAAATATTGCCGTTAAGGTAGGAGGTTCTGGATTTCAGTGGAACAGTTGCTGTGGTAATAGCGATAAAGCATATAGAAGGCTGTTACATCCCTACGGTGGCTTAAAGGGTCTATAGAGGCGTGAAAGGGGTCATCAGCAATGAGTTTGATGGCATCAGAATTGTATTTAAGGTAGGGTCGAATGTAGGATTTGTAAATTGTAGCCAGGGCGGTTGGTTGGAGGAGGAACTTGCAACTCTTAAGAAACCCAAGCCATTGGGAGACTTGTTTGGAAGTTTGGAACATTTGATCATTCCACCGCAGGTCCTCCGTTAATGTTACCCTAGGATGTTCAGAGTTGAGTCAGCCGTTCGTTTTTCTTGGGGCTCAGGGGGAGAAAGATCGATGTTAGTTTTAAGGCAATACTTCGTTTTAGTGGCGTTAAGTTCAACAAGAGTCATGCCGTCTAATACTACGACCAGCAAGAAAGCTCTTAATCCAGTTCCTTAGAGCTAAATTTATACCAATAGTTTGTAGTTTGGTCGAACACGGCGCCACATTCTGTCAAAAGCCTTTGAAATATTTTGAGCAACCAGACCAGACTCACCAAAGCGATGAATGCTTTCTTTGAAAGGAGGAGCACGCCAGTAGACCGTTTTGGTCTATAGCCGTTACTCCCTATCGTGTATAATTTGGTTAAATTCTAGGTATTTAATCAGCCTTTTATTGATTATTGTCTCCATTATTTTGGATAGAATAGAAGTAATTGCTTTTGGGCGGTAGCTTAAAGGCCCCTTGGCCAGCCCGGTTGTAGACTTTATTCTGGTTGGAGCCAGATTGTCTTTCGGGGCCCTTTGGTCGACGCTTTCCTATCATATAAATTGCATTTCGGGATATCCTAGATAAACCCCTTTTCGAGCCTTGACGACGCAGGAAGATTTATCAGGGCAAATTTTATGTTGGAAGCAGTGTTCATTTCCTTAGGGGATTATGCCCTCCCCACCGCCTGTGCTAGCCTTTTCGGGCTGGGGTGGCCTCTAAAGGTTTAAGCGATAGTGTAAGGGTAACAGCTCCGCTTGTAGGGGCAATAGCGGAAGTCAGCTGCGCTAGCCTCTCTGGAGGCTATGTTTGTTCGTGTCGGATGGTGGGGCTATTAGCGCTTACCTTGATGTTGAAGTGGTGGAAAGAGTCATCTCCTCGTTAAAATAGGCACCCCTACCATCAGTGGTCACCATCCTGACATTTGAAGAACTTACCTCTTTCATTCCCGGAGCAGACTTCTGCAAGGCTTCAGTTGGTAACCTGGGGGTTTCTACTTCCTTGGTGATCGGAGCCGAAATGAACGTGGCTGCTCGCCAGGTGCTGGCGGTCGCTTTGGAGACATAACAAGTTGGCCGGGGCAGCTTTGATCATGACATTTTCTACCACCTTGATCCCAAGCTGCGCCGAACCAAATTTGCAGCCAATTTGGCCATCCATCCAATTCACCTGACAGAGAACTTTCTCTTTCAACATAATGTCAGCGGGGGTGGTCTTCCTCCCTTAGAAAGCACCACAATATAGCTGCGCGGCAGCTTGCTGTCGTCTTCAGCGACGAAGCATGCACCTTCCAGTGCTTAAGGCGGCCCATTACAGGGGCGCGCAGCAGCCCCAATCAGCCTGTACTGCTCTTGTCCCTACTACAACTTGGCAATCTCCTCCAAAAGGCTCCCTTTCACGGCACATAGTTGTTCCGTGCTTAGGAAAGTCGCAAATCGCAAGGAAGTCCATTCTGACACTTTCTGTTTTTTTGGTCGGCCATTCTAGTCTTTATTAATGTCGCGCTGCACTTCTTTTCTGAAGATTTTTCAATAGGCTTTTCAAACCGTATTGCCAGACACCTCATATTTTTGCCGAGTTATTATGGCCTAGAGAAGATTCAGAGGATCTTGCCTTCGTCTTTTTGAGAAAATCGGTATCCTTCTCTTCCTCGAGGGCTACGCAGAACCTAGCAGCCTCCACACGGAAGTACCCAGCTTCCAGAAATCGCCTAAAATATTTTCAGGCTGCACCAGTCCGCCTTTTCAAAGCGGTCACTTTTTTGGGCCGCCTCTCCGATGTAGCAGAAGGCGCCCGTAACGGAAATCTTCTTCCAATGAAGGAGTGATGTAAGCATAATCCACCCTGTTTTGCGGGCTCAGACTACCCTCCTTGAAGAGGGATCCCGAAAATTATCCTTTACTGGGGCCACATTCGGCACCATTCTCCGTGGGTTCAGAAATATCCAACTAGCCCCAGAAGTGTTTGGAGCGTTGAGAGGTGCTCCATCCGAACCAAAGGTCTCTTGGTATACGGAGTTCATCGTTAGTATTCATCACTTCAACACCCTCTACTGCACGACCGATCTTGGATTCAGCGCTCCCTGCTAGTGCCATGTTCGAGTCATATTGAAGAGCACATACCCTTGGTAATCACGACAAACACCGCAAGTTTGCTCCACCGCAAGTGTGCTCCACTGACCCGACACGTCGGCCATCAATATTTTATTTTTATCTCAGAATTATTTTTCGCATTAATTTTGGCGCCGCTTGACACCTGGCGCCTAGGTCAACCGCTCCACTCGCTCTATCCTAGAATCAGAACTGTCGTTGGCTTAACCTTTTTATAGGGCAAAACAAGAGATAGTTAGACAATGCAAACAGCTGGCGCACAGGTTTAGCCAAAGGTGAGGCACACTTTTATGTAACACACTTTTCTCAGGGCCAGTGGATATATGTATTAAGCTCAAGCTCCTTGAGATATCTATAAACCTCGCGAGTCCTGAAGTAAACCCTAACAATTGAGTGGGTGGTATACCCGAGTGTGAGCGGGTGTCCTAGTAGTGTCGGGTAAGGAACAATTTGAGATGAACATAATGATCCCTTCCTTGTTGTGAATGAAAGGAGGAAGTAAAATTCTTCTTAATGGAAGTTACCAAGGACCAGACATTTTTACAGCACTACTGCACTTAACATTGTGCACTAAGCCTGTCCCCTGACACCTGAAATCGATCTAAATCAAGATCTGGAGAAATAGTCCAGTCAAATTAGAGGTTTGACTGGAAGATAATTCGGAAGTTGCTGAAAATTGGAACAGCCCTTAAAAACATTATTATGCATAAGCTGTAGAGACTGCCACGCGATTGGACGACTGCAAACTTTTTTATTCAAGGTCAAAGGGTCAAAATATCAGTTTTTTGCAAATATATGCTAAACCGTACGTCTTATCAGAAAATTAAGTCGGGTTATTTTGTTCACCAGTATGTACTAATTGCCAAGGCCAGTCTTGTTCCAATGTGGACTCACATTCAGATGATGATGAAGAATGAAGTGATGTCTCATTCTAATATACTATTTTCTTGGAGTAATCAATAGCAATCAAGCAGCAAGAGAGAAAGGTAAAAGGGAAGAAACCGAAGAAGAACATATGGCTTTTGAAAAATAATTTGAATATATTAAATCATAGCTCAATTTATCAAACATCAATAGAAAATGTTATAATCAAAGTTAATCCATCCAAATATCGTGGATTATACCTACAGGGGAAACCACGTAAAAAAAATGCGCCAAGTACTCTACCTCGTAGGTGGTGTGGAAAAAAGTGTAGAATTCGACTTTTTATTACATTTTTAAAATGTCGATAAGTCATGAATGATAATTCTTAGTAGTAGAGGTAATTGCAAAAAACTGCTTTTTACCATTGACATTGAATAATTTTGTTTTGCATAACACGGACCTTTGTTTTTATGGTCTGCAGCAATTTTCAACTGTATTAGAACTATGTCGCAGTTGAAAGACAAGTAACTTTTTAATTGTTCACCATATAACTACTACTACTACTACCTACAAAACTACCCAAAATAAACACTTATTGTGTATGGAAATATTGTAGGTGATAGTTTGGTGCATCAGAAAAGCATAAAAAATGTAACAGTACATGTATGTACAAAAATGTAACGAATTTTCTGAGAAAAACGAAGAAATCTGCCAGGTCTAGATGCAAAGCATTGGTTTGAGCTTACATATTTTTTGAACGGAGTCACTCAGGTTGCTGTGCTTTATACCAGATAAAAGAATACACATTTACCTAAAAGATGAGCCTAATTAGGCTTCTTTATGATAATTATTTTAGGAGTTATTCAAATTTCAGTAAATTTAAAAAAAAAAAAAATTTCCCTAATCTTAGTGGATAGTGGAGATAGCCGCCCTCTGTAGAACAAATTTTCTCCAAAGACATCCAGGAATCACCCCTGAAAATATTAGCCGCGTACTCCAACAAAGGATTTATTAAACTTCTGATGACCTTTACAAGTCGGGAATGATAGAATATGAGTATTTTAATTTATTAAAACGACAATATCTCAGAAATGGCAATTCCTACGAGAAAATGTATAATATATTTTTTTGTAGATAATCGCCTAATCTACAAACTTTGTAAACACAATTTTCTGATAAGACGTACGGTATATTTGCAAAAAACTGATCTTTGACCTTGAATAAAGTCTCTACAGCTTATGCATAATAATGTTTTTAAGGGCTGTTCTAATTTTCAGCAACTTCCGAATTATCTTCCAATTATGGCGTTATTTCGTCTATTTTGACTGGACTAAAAGACTTGGGTTTCACTCGTGCGAGAATATCCGGCGCATCAACCATCCGATTGAGGCTGCAGTGCCGGAGCAGGCAAGTCAGGCAGGAAGCGCGGGTTTTTTTTGATTATTATTTATTGGTATGATGGGCCGCCATAATGTTATAAAGGGCTTCGAAATATTATGCTCAATGAAATTCATCATCTTGATCCACATGCTTACACACTCTCCTACATTGCTGTAGCGCCGTTTTCGTGGTTTCCATTTGATGTTTACAGGTCAGTCGCAAATCCAGCTATACACTCTGAAGTCACCTTGATTGCCGATCCAAAGAACGCCATTCGATTAATACCCAGACCTCTAACCGCCCTAGTTAGAACAATAGCATCAGTCTTGCTGACGTTTACGATGGGATATCTCTTTTTTATTACCAAAATGTTTCAATAATTCATAATTTTTATATTAAATAATAACAAGAAAAAGTGTCAATTTTTTCACAAAATTCTTCATAAAAGTGTGTAAACCTTGTCCTTAAAAGTAAACCGAAAAGACAGAAAAATCCCATCAAATTTTTAATCAAAAGTAAAAGCAAATAAATAAAGTCATTTTAAAAGCAATAAAATGTCTCATAACCCATTCCCGAATGTAAGAAAGGCCTTTATGTCAATTCAACCATCTCCTTTCGCTTGTCCAAGATTTCCTCCTGCGGCAATAGTCCTTTTTATTTAATTGCAATACTTCTTCAACCTGCGACGTAAAGACTGCAGTAAAATCAAGAATTTGATAAAATATAAGAAATATAAAACGAACGATAAAGTCATCACTTAATGGAATCTAAAATAATAAGGATGCTGACACTGCTTCACAGCAAAAGATAAAGGATCTGCCGTCACCATACTCCTGAAGAATGATAATAAAACAGGGAGGAGTTGATAAATTTAATAGTGCCATGCATATACGTACACCTCGTAAAGGACAGATGCAATATGAATGAAGAAAATCTGCCATCAAAGGAGGAAAGAAAGTCGTACAACGTCCTGCAACGACCTGAGAAAGATGACGTCCTTGTCACTGTCAATGAATGAAAAATATCCTCAAAGGAGTCGTTGTCGTAGAGCTTGAATGATGGCATAGTGCGCGCTGGTATATTTTCGTATTCTTGGCAGTTTCAATTTTATTCATTACAGGGCCCTACCAGGAGAAAATGGATTGCACGTGTATAAGGATCAAGTTTATTGATCAATAAAGCAGGACCTTTTTTTGATAAATGTACATTTATTACGACTAAAGTGCCATGGGAGAATTTCTTGCCTCACTAAACATCTTCTTTGGGCATCCTTGTGTAGACATTGTCCGTAATGTTCTAAAGAAGACAAGTCAGAAATCAGCATTTTTTTGCTGTGTGAGAATATATTTTTTAAGGGGTGTGTTAGACATAGACCGCTTGGAGATGTGCAGTTAAAAAAATGTATGCACTGAAAAACTACAACAAAAAAATATTTTATTAAAACAAAATGAATAAATGAAATTAAGGACTATGATAAAATGCTGCAAACAAGGAGTCTTAGGGGTTTAACTCGCCCGACTACCGGCCAGAGTTTCGAGATTCGATTGCACTCCGTGGACCTAGGACTCCCATAGATATGACTTTCCTTTTGTCTGGCCTTCCATCTTTCCAGCAATGCAGACATGGCTTGCTGACCAAAAAACTTTTAGTACACAGACGATCAAGCTTAGAAGTCAAACTTCATTTGCTGTACGTAGGCGTAGGAAACTTCAAATTGTATTATCTGCCATGATAATGGATGTCTTTGTGAAGTAAAATACAAATCATGATTGTAATCTGTTCTCACCGACAACTTAAACCCAGGTGCTTCTAATGTAAACTGGACTTGAAAAGGTGAGTGCTCCAAATTGTTCAGTAAACATGACAACATTCTGAGTTACTCGTTTTCTCACTTCGGGTATTTATTTTGACCTGATATCAACGAGACAGATAGGCGAGGGTGTATGTGGAGGCGTTAATTGCAAATTTCCTCCCCTATAGAGTTCAACTTGTAACGATTGCTCTGACATTAAACCTTGCCATGTCCTAAGACTGCTGAAAGACATCTCTGACATTTTTATCGATGGTCATGAGAAAGGCATGCGTCGTCTTAACTCCTTCTCCGGGGCAACATCTCGCATTTTCAGACGTCACCCGATGACAACCAGTCTATCGACGTCCAGCTTGACACGTTTTCTGTCACTCTGGCTTCTGTTGCGACCAAGTCGGGTTCTTTAATGAATAAATTCCTGGAATTTTTCCCGAGTTGCAACGGCCTTAGACTCGATTGACGATATATATTTGGCGATCCTAAATCCTGTCGCCTCTTCTTTCTGTACCTCACCCTATATGGACGACTTTAAAGGGGGTACGAGGCGTGTTCGGGCTGATATTGAATCGCTGTCAATAGCAGTGGTGCCAAATCACAATGCCCTGAGCTCTCTGCCCTAAAGCTTGAAAGCGTCTACCATATCTAACTCTCCCACACCATCGGCAGTATTTGATGGTACCCTACACAATCTACACTATCTATATCAATTAACCGTGGAACCTGTTTTTTTTACAGAAGAGCTAGTAAGGTTTCCAAGCCTTTTACTTCTTTGTTGTGTTTGCACTACCAGATACTGCCGATATACTCTTATACCCTCACGAGTTTAGCACCCTTAATCCGGATTATGACGTCAGAATGACGTAGACTCCACTTTATTTCCAGAGTTTTCATATGTGCCTACGTCATTTTAACGTATTGTACGTATACAGAACTCAGGTTGAGCTCTAGTCGAATTACATGTAGACGCGAGTTGAGTTGAATTATGATCGATTGAGCTCGACTCAGCTCTGGGTTGAGTTGAAACTGTGCATATAGTTGAGTGGTTGAATTCAGTTGAAAGCAGCATCAATGGGTTTTGTTATTTATGACACGAGTCGAAAATTCAACTCAACCTGAACTCAACTATTGAATTCATCATGTATATGCAGTAATAATCCGGATTAAGGGTGCTTGTCTGTCTCTTGTATTAGACCCTGGTTTCTGACGTTACACAGGTGTCAAAAAACTCAACCTTTTCTCTACTACCAGAACGTAACGGGGCCAGGTAAAAGGCTAACAATATCCTTTAGGCGCCTGGAAGCTTGTATCCCAATTTCGTTTACTAAAACGAAGGTATGGAAGCAAATCACTCACTCGCAGACTGCCCTAACGTAGCCGAGAGTGAGACAGATGGTGCCAGTCACGGTATACAGAAACATAAGGTAATGTAAAAGAGACGACAGCTTCGAATACCGTGAAAAGTAGGCGCCTAGAGACGTCAGCCCTAATGCAGAAACAACAACAACGGCTTCGATTTTATATGGAAAGCGGGCCCCACGTGACGTCAACACTAAAATATCGTTTACGATATACAGTCTTTTACATTACCTTGTTTCTGTATACCGTGGTGCCAGTCACCTCGTGACGGCGCAGATAGTTAACTCAGTCCAGCTATAAGCAGTGCCAGTGTGACCAACAGTGTTGAACAGAATGGCTAACAACAGAAAATGGAGAGCCTCATACATTTTAAGCGCCCTTCAGGCGTGCATGATTGCAGGGATGCACCCTATTGACATACTGGCGAAAGAAGGCGTGCGTCTCTATGATCGAGAATAGGGGAGCAGTGTAGCGAGGATGGGCAGGTTAAGTGCGACGGGTCTGTTATGGAGACTAATCTCAAACATGGATAGATGTGTTACGAGGGAGCGTGGGGAATTGAGTTACAACCTCAAACAGTTCTTGAGTGTTCATGGAAGATATAGGAAATATCTCCATCCTTTCGAGCACGACGACTCATCGTTATGTTTGGCGTACGTCTTCTTTTATTGTGTGAAATTTGACGAATGTAGGGCGAAACCACAGATAATGGTCGAGGGGCCACGAACCTTGGAAAACGTCAGACTTATGATGAGGAACGAGTAGAAATTGGAAGCGACGCTGGAAGCCATATACACTGTAAGTTCAGACTGGAAGAAGGAAAGAGATAAAGGCAAAGACACAAAGAAAGATTATTAGTAACTAGCTAAACGCTGATCCATCGCCGCGACGCTATATTAAAAAAACGGTAATCACGTGGAGAGAGTGGTAGACCAGGAGTTTTTTTTATGTGATAGACTAGAGGCTTAGGGGAAGCCCCTTTGTACTGTTCGACAATCTATTTCGTATAGAATGTCGAACAGCAGCTCCAGCCGGAAGAGAGAGAGAGAGAGAGGGAGAGAGGGAGAGAGAGAGAGAGAGGGAGAGAGAGGGGGGGTGGAGCTGCCACAATCTAGCCGCGATATTTTATTCCACCTACTTCCAACCATTTCGCGGCTTTTTGAGAAACAACTCGCTGGAGTGTTATGCCTCCTGAAACGAGTTAAATATCATCAGCCAACCGATGACATGCGCTTGGTGGTGGAGCGGGGAAGGACTAGTGAAGGCAATGACAGGAGGAATCAGGAATGTAAAGAGGGGAGAAGAAAGAAGGAAAGTTATGTTGGTGGGAAAAGTGGAAAAGGCGAAGGACCATGGGGCTGGCCGGGATTCGAACCCGGGACCTCTGGGATAGCAGTCAGGCGCCTTACCCCTAGACTACCGAGGCCCCCAATTATTCGCCGGCAATGAATGTAAGTATCGTACGACTTCAATGAATGTGTTTTGGACGATTGGACATCAAACGAGCCATATCTGCAAACCAATTTGATCGTATGCCCTTAAGTCAAGCATTCTGTCTTGGTTGTAGGGTTCGATGGGTGCTGGAGGAGTAATACCGTGCGTGGATTTTTGCTGTTTCTTCACAACCAGCTCTCAACTATCTTTGCAAATTAAAGCTTGCAGATCGAAATTTCACTGTAGATTGACCACTCGACGCTACAGAAAAGCTAACATTCATGCTTGAGTAACAGAACAGGACTTTCTTTTGAGCTCCAGCCTCTTTCATTATTATCTGTAGTACTACATCCTATTATTGGCCTTGGCTTTCTCCATGCTGTTTGATTCCTGGCTAATGCCCTTCAATTACGTACACCTAACTTAACTAAGTTTTTCTCAACGGAGTCCATGTATTGTTTCTTTAGTCGAGCTGAATTTCTCTTTCCCTCAGGGACTCGATTTATCGCTATTCTAGTATGATCACTATCGTCAAACCTTTGTATGCAGGGGCGGCGCTTTCATAGGTGCAAATGGTGCACTTGCACCGGGCGAACTTCGAAAAAACAAATTGAAAGAGTTCCCGTTCCTTCCTTGTCATATATTAAAGGAAGTGCCCCAAGTGTCTGTGCCTTTTTCCATTGTCATCTGCAATGTGTGGCTAGTCCAATTCCATTTGGTTCGCCTGATCACGTCGTCTATTTTTTCTTCGCTGGGACGGCGCCATTCGGCGAGAAACCCATGTATCGCTTCCTTTCTGAAGCTGTCCTTTTATTACCGGAAAGCCTGCTAAGGTGGATTGTTTTTTTCTGTGCAAAAAGCTACAGTATAAACTAATACATGTCGTGCGGTGACCACCTATTATGCCTTGAAATATGAAGGCTTTGTAACGGTCAATTTTGCTCGAAAATCCCTAAATATATACCTACTTGTCTCAAAATCACTGTAGGAAAAGGAATCTAGTAGTGGGAAGAAAAAAAAGGAGGCGGCGGAGAAAAAGAAATTTTTTTTGAAAGATGAAAAAATAGAATTTTGTTTTTTGGAGAGAGTCTGTTTTGGGATTTGAAAACGAAAAGTTGTTTTCCGGAGTTTGTTAGTTTTTGGCTCCGCGTATAACTTAGCAGAAGAGTTGAATCAATTATAAAATAAAAAGAAAAAAAGCTTTGTATATATTGTGGTGATACTGGGAACAAGAAGCAACAATATTGAAGAAAAAGGAAGCGTCATGATGTAGCTTAATTGATGAACCTAACCGTTGGAATCGTGGTATTTATTTATTTATTTATTAATTATTAGGTGTTTTAATTTACACATAATAAGCTGTTTTGAGCCCATGGAGTTAAGTCCTATCGGGCTTTACAATGTGAGATGGTTACAATACTTAAGTTGATCTTAGTCTATATTTTAGGAGGGGGTTGTGTAAGTAATCTATTTATAATAGTGATTAAACTAATTGTCTGTTCTTTGTTCGTGTTTAGTAAGGGTCTACCGTTTTCGTAGGGTATGTGTTGTCGAAGAATGTCAGAAGTTATGGGGCAGTCGATGAAGAGATGCCGTGCTGTTAGTAGTTGTCCGGTGCAGTGAAGGCAAGTGGGTGGGGTTGTTCTTTCGAATAGGTGTCTTTTAACGGCTAGGAAGTGTCCAAGTCGGAGTCTTGTGCGCAGCACCCCTATTGCCCTGTGTAGGATATCTCCCTGTGGGGCAGAAGTCTCTTTCCAGTGTGTGGCTAGGAAGGTACTGCTTGTGTTCCAATTGGCCTGTTTTTTGCCATCCATAATTTGTAGCATTGTTCTTCGTACAGATGGAAAGTCAGGTATTCGTATTTCTATTAGAGGTCGTTTGTGTGCTTCCTTAGCTTCGGTGTCCGCTTGTTCGTTTCCACTTATTCCTACATGTGCGGGGCACCAGATAAGGCGTATTTTCTTGTCAGTGATGAGATGTCTTATTTGTTCTACGATCGGGTGCTTATTTTTCGTGTTATTGATTGAGTGGATGGAGGATAGGGAGTCGGTAATGATTAAAGCAGGATCTGAACTTTGTGAGTTCAAGCATGCTTTGTATATAGCAGTTAATTCCGCTGTGTATATCGACGTCCACTCGGGCAGAACTCCTACACTAACCAAGTTCCTTTCGTTATTGACTACCGCATAGGATACTTGTTCTGTCGTTTTTGATGCGTCTGTATAGTAGTGTTGTTGTACTTGCTGTTGTTCTATTAGTCGGTTGAAAAGTCGTCTTGTAGTTGCGTTGTTCTGATTGTTGTATTTTGTCATGTCCGTATTAATTTGACTGTGTTTGAATAGCCAAGGAGGTATTGGAATTCTCCTATCTTGTATTTCGGTAGGGATGTAAAGGAGGTGGCTTGCAGTCTCTAGTAGCGTCCTTAACCCCAATACTAATGCCGATGGTTTTTTATAGTTGCTAATATCCGTGCGAAATATGTGCGATATAGAGTGGTGCAGTGGTGCTTGATAGTCGTGCATATTTTTGAGGATCATGTTTGTTGTGCGTTTGTGAGTTTGTTCGGTGATTGTAGGTAAGCCCGCCTCTATCAAAAGTGCTTCGATTGGTGTCGTCCTTAAAGCTCCTAGGGCGATGCGTGCGGCGTTGTTTGTTGCTTTCTGGATTTTATCTAGTGCGGTTTTTGGCGCATGTCCATAAGTCGTCAGTCCGTAATCAATTTTACCCATTACTACTTGCTTTGCAATCCTTATGGCTAGGTTAACAGGGGGCCCGTGCTTTTTTTGACAGATAACCTTGAGCATATTGTTGCGTTTTCTAATATCCTCAGCCACTTCGTTTGCGTGTTTATTCCAGCGCAGCGTTTTCGTCAGGTGTAAGCCTAGCACTTTTAACTCTTTTTGTAGGAGTATTATTCGGTTTCCCCAGTTTAGGGTGGTTGTTGCACATCTTTGCTTCCTGCAGACGTGCAGAGCTTCCAGCTTGTCCTCTGATATGATTGCGCCAGTTGATTGGCACCATGCTTTCAATGCATCAAGTGCTGATTGTAGGGTGTTTTCGACCGAGTGTATATTGCCGGAAGAGTAAAGTACTACGTTGTCGGCGTATATATGAAATTTGAGATTGGGTATTACTGACAGAGTTGAGGAGAGCTTGTATATGTATGCATTAAATATAGTAACCGATAAAGGCGACCCTTGTGGTGTTCCATTTGCCAATGTCAAGACGTTGGAGCAAAAGCCTTTGTTTTTTACCATAATTTTGCGATCTGAAAGGAACGTTTTTATGGTTCGTATAAAGTTGTAGCCTGCGTTCCATTCAGTAAGTTGCTGGACGACCGCATTTCCTTGGAGTTTGTCGTAAGCTTTTTCCAGATCTGCCGAGAGTAATATGCTGTGTTGTCTTCTTCCGATAGCACAGGCGAGATTGTGCTCCATTTCCTGCAGGAGTGATTGTGTTCCTCTTCCCGGTCTGTAGCCCGCAATTTCTTCTGGAAGCATTTGTTCTAGGAGCCAGTTTAATCTGTTGCTTAAAATTTTCTCTAGGATTTTAGACGATGTGGATAAAAGGGAAATTGGTCTGATTTTGGTGGGACAAATGATTTTGTTCGGTACTTTAGGGATGGGGCGGATCTCTGCTAGTTTCCAGGCCTGTGGAAAGGTACCCGAGCTCAGCACCATATTGAAGAGCCTAGTTAGCCTGAGTAGGTAGTTTGATGGGGCATTTTTCATCATACCATAGGTTATTTTGTCTAGGCCCGGCGTAGAACCTTTGTAAGAATCCAATACCTTTTGGATTTCTGTTAAGGTTATATGTTCATCTAGAGGGGAGGGGGGTCGGTTCCGGAGGGTTTCCAGTTGCTCAAGTGTTGTTCGTTCGTCTTGGCCTGAAGGACTTGGAACTGCGTTGGCATAGTTAGCGAGCTGATTGGCTATGATGTGAGCAATCTCGTGCGGATCAACAACAATTCTATTTTGCAGCTCCAATGCGGAGATGCTGGTTCTTTTTCGGCTTCCAAATACCGCTCTGATATTGCGCCAGTTTTCTTGGACTGAGCTATTGGGATTTATACCGTCGAGGAAATTTTCCCACGCCTTGCGCTTTTCTTCTGCGATTATTCTGCGCATTTCTGCATTGACTCTGCGATATAAAATTGCATTTTCCGCTGTAGGGGATCTTTTGAATCGCTTCCATGCCTGGTTCTTTTGTCGTATAAGCCGACGAATATCTTGGTTAAACCAGGTAGGAGTGTTTTTGTTAGCGCTTTGAGTTGTAGGCATACTGCAGCTAGCGGCATAGCGAATAGCTCTCCTCAATATAGCTACTTCCCTGTTGATGTTGGAGGTCCACTCTTTTTGCTGGAGGTATTCCTGTACCTTTTGCTGAAACTTGTTCCAGTCAGCGCGTCTTTCGACAAATTGTGAGGAGTGCAGGAACTTTTCTATATCTTGATTGATGTGCAAAATGATGGGCATGTGGTCGGTTTGGTTTGGATGCTTGGTTGTTGTCCAGGTGAGTCTTGGGGCTATGTCAGGCGTCGATATTGAGAGGTCTATGTTGGTTAGAGTATGTCGTGTTGTAAACATTGTTGGCGATCCGTCATTTAGGAGTATGCACTCAGTGTTCTCTAGCCAGTTGGCTATTTGGTTGCCTCTTGGTGTATTATATTGCGATCCCCAGAGCCGGTGGTGTGCATTAAAATCGCCGAGAATAAGTGCTGGTCGTCTTAGTGGAGTGGTCAATTTGTCTAGTTCTTCTGTTATGTTGTGCAGTTCTTGTTCGACGTATATACAGGCTATGTCAATTGTCAGTCCAGAATGAATTCTGAGTGCGAGCATGGGTGTGTTTTGGTTAACTATTGGTAGCGATTGTACCGCTAGGCCTCTTTTAACCATTATGCCGGCTCCACTGACTCTTGTGGAATGAGTGTTGTGTGTATATAGGTCATATTGTTGGTACTTTCTAGGTGAGTTTATCGGGTCTATGTGAGGTAGGTGAGTTTCCTGTAATGCTATTATGTCTGGTTTGTATCGTGTTATTAATATGTCCAAAGAGGCAGAGTTAGAGTACAGTCCTGAAATGTTCCACTGCAGTATAGTAAGTTGTTTGTTGCTCACATTATTCGTAGGCCTATGTCGTGCTTGGTTATTTATGTTAGGCATATTATTGTTTGTAAATCTGTATTTTTTTGGCAAAAGTGGATTGTGTTTCCATGTCTGAGTCTGCGTCAGTATTAAGAGATTTTTTCCTGTTTGGTGTGTTTGTTGGAGAGTATACATTGTTTGCTGCTGCAATAGTGTTTTTAAGGGTGTTTGGTGATAGGGATAGTAGGGCGTTTAATTGGCTGCTATCTGTTGGTTTGTTATCTGGTGTGAAGTGTATTTGTGTTTTTTGTGTGTTCGGGTAAGGTGACGTTATTGTAATAGTCTTTAGTTGGGGTTGGTTGGTAATCTTTATTTTGTTATCTGAGTTGTCTTTGGATTGTAGTTCGTTCGTTCTAATTGATTCATTGTTGAGGCTGGCTACTTGAGCCCAAGATTTTATATTATTTACATTTTGTTTATCTACTTTAAGAATGTTAGTTTCTATCCTACTGTCAATTGCCGCGTTATGGGTTAGTGCGTTAGATTGGATATCAATCACCTTTCCTATGTGGGAGCCCTGTGTGTTGTTGTGTGCGTGTTCCTGGTACCATTGTTTCCTTGCCTCGAATCGACTAATACGTCGGTTGATTTGCATCATAACAATTTCTTTTTCTCGAATGTAGATTGGGCAGTTTCTGTCTAGCGTGGTGTGCAGTCCTTCCATTTGGCAGCTAATGCAATAGATTTTGGTGCAGGTGTGTGCTTCACCTTCAGCTTTGGGTTGATTACAGGAAGGACATTTCGGTGTTTCATTGCATCTGGATTCATGGTGCCTAAATTGGTAGCATCTACGACATCTTAGTGGAGAGGGATACCATTTTTGCGTGCTGACCCTTTCATACAAGATGTTTACATATTGGGGTGCTTGATATGTTGTAAACGTTATAAGCAGCGTGCCAGTATTTATTTTTTGGTTATTTACGATTCTTGTGTAGTGCTTGATCGCTTTAACCGTTGGGTTGTCATATTTGATACCTTCAAGAATGTCTTCTTCGCTGACATTCTTCAGGTTGGGCATGCGGATGGTTGCTTTTGATTCGTTAAGTTTGTCAAAGAGAGTCGCCTTTGCTTCATAATTTGCAATTGTCTTCATATTTTTAATTAATTTGCTCGCTTCAACCTCATTTGGGAGTAGCAGAAGGTATTTACCGTCCCGCAGCGCCCTGCAACTTTTAACTTTTCCAGTGTACATTTGTAAGGTTTTTTGTACAAGGAATGGATTCAGTTCGGTGATTTTTTTTTCATCGTTAATAATCTCCACCGTTAGGTACTTGGGATCTTGCCCCAGTGAGAAGAAATTTTGCGTTTCAGCCGGTGTTGGATTCAGCAACTCATTGTCTGTTGTCTTTCGTTTTTTGAGCTTTTTTTTTGGTTTGCTGCACTCCAATGGAGCAAATGGATTGCTAAGGAGCCCTGGCGCGGGCGCCATGTATCCAGTGGTTGTGATCAGCCAAGGGGTCGGTGTAAATCGTCCGCTGGACTTCTATTAAATAACTGTTTGTTCCTAGTTGCTGCAGATCTGTTTTCCTGGGAAGCGCCTATTAAATTAATTACCTTCCGTTTAGATTTTTAAGTTGATCACTTCTGGTGTATTTCACGCTTTTGTGCACTTATAAACTTGGAAAATAATTCCGACAGTCTTCCGTCTGCCCTCACGACGAGTTTAAACGAGACTGCCATCGTGGTATTTATTTACGCATAAATTGGATGTTATTTGTAGTGCGCTGTAATGGATGGGTGCATTCGATGGACGTGCTGAAGTAGTACCATTTTCACCAAAGAATCCGTTTTTTTGGAATTATTTGATGATACTTTTCTCCGTTGGATTGCTGCTTTCGCTTTATCCCTAACAGAACGAAGAACGTTTTCTCCTGGATTGCCTTGGTTCTTAGGTGCCACCTTCTAAATATCGCTGTGTTGTCCGGGTGTCATCGATCCCACTAAGTTTGTTTTTGAGGAATAATTGTTAACTGTCCAAGAAAAAAAATCGAAACTTGCTCGAGGAGAAGTCTTCATCTTTACTGGTGAGACAGATGTGCTGTCCGTAACAACTTTTCTACTGGATGAGTAACCTCAAAGAAATTGGATATAAGGTATTTTTGTATTGCTTTGTATATGAAAATTGTGAGACGGGTATTACGAAGCCAGCAGTGAATTATTTTTGTTTCCCCGCGAACAACTGCCACAAATAATTTTTTTTGGATTCAGTTTTTTAAATAAAAATACAGGGACATTAAAAAAAAATTAAAAAAAAGAAAGAAAAAACCACAACAGAACACAACACATTATATTGTTTCATGATTTAATTTATTATTATAATGCAATAATTTTTAAGTATAGCTGATGCAGTTGATATTAATTTGAACTATGGTTATATTTTTGTGTAAATTTTTGATAGGGGATTTGTTGTCATAATTTTTTTCTTGTTGTTTCCAAGTCATTTATTCTTACTTAAATTGAACCCGATATTTGTGATACCATTTGTGATAAAACGAGGCGTATTGGTACCAAGGCGACGCGTTTTAAAATCTTTTATCGTACGGAATTATCCAGACCGTTGAAAATTGTAAATTATTTTTTTTGAATTTGAAAATGTGGATGTTGATATATCTGACATTGATCCTAGTTCATTTCCGTTGAATATTAATTTTACCTTGTTGTGTTCTTGTGTTAATAAATGCTTCTGAAATAAACAAGATAATTTAATGCTATTAATGATGGACTCCATTTGCTAGATTTTTTTTTTGAATGGTTGGGACGGGATTCAGTTCTTCTCAGGATTTTTAGGTGAGGTAGTTCCTGGTCAGGTGATGGTTACTCATACTAACATCTGGCAATGGAACGGACTACCATGACTCGGCTCAGGCTGTGCCCGAAGGATGATTGAAACTAAAGATTTACATAGTCACAGGTAAGTGGTGAACCAGGATGCGTATAGGCCCGGCCACACACCCCACGACCCCCCCGGCGAGCTAGTGAACTCCGTGTGGCCGGCAGCATATCCCCCTGACCTTAGTATCGGCGTTTGGGGAGGATAGGAGTTCCGGAATTTTTTTCTTATGTAGGGTATTGACTCCTTGGTCACGCTTTTCCGGGCTTCTGGCTAGGGGGGCAATACCTCGCATAAGTGGCGCCCTATATATAGTCGCGCCATTATGCTGTTACAGCTTGGAGAACGACAGAAAGACCTCTATTATGGAGACTCGGGTGTATAGTACTTAGGATTTACGGAACCCAGGATTGTGGTGGAAATAGTTATGGAAGTGCGCATTGAACAACATTAGCAGGAGAGTTTTGTGGAATTAAAGCAATCAAACTCAACATAAAAGCAAGATCGCGAAGCATTATCATGATTGGACAAAGGCAGGAGCCTTTCATAGGTGCAATTGGTGCATTTGCATCGGGCGCATTTTCACAGAAAAAGGGAAAAGTGTTCCCCTGCCTTCATTTTCATATATTAAAGGAACTCCACAGAGTGTTTGTGTCTTTTTACATTGTCCGTCACTGTGATCAAAAATGAACAGCTGATGGGAGGGCAATATGGTACATACACTGCACCGGGCGCAAAAAAGCCAAACGCCGGCCCTGTTTGTATGTGTGCTCAGCCTAAAGGCCCAATTACAATGAGCGGATCTACGCGGATTGAAATGTCAAAAGAACGCATCAGAACGGATAGGAAACTGCACTGATTACAATGAACGGATCAGTTCGCATTTAAACGTCAAATTTAATCTTGGAATTTTTATATCCACTCTTTGCCTTGTTGTACAGTATTTCATAATCTTTCACTTCTGCGATTAACTGCTCGTCCGAAAACATTTTTAAAAACATAACAAATCAAAAAAAAAAAAAAAATATAATAAAACCTTAAACATTCACAGCTTTTGTTTACCAAAATTTTGACAGCTCAATCCGGTGATTTCTAAACAAACTAAAACGAATCCGGCACAGATGCGGTCAAATGCGTTTGAATCCGTTCATTGGAATCGGTTAAATAGAACACGCAGGCTTGGAAAACCACTTTGACAGTTCAATCCGATTCTGTTCCGCTCTAATCCGGTCATTGTAATTGGGCCTTAAGTCTTGCACTAAAAAAAACCAAACTCCTAACTTATCCTATCCTTTTCTATCCTTCGAACTAAGATTACTGTTGGACATTCTCCCAAGACCTGAATATATGCATACGATGAACTGGTCGTAAAAAGAGTAATTCTTAAACATGGTTTTCTCACCTAAAAATTGAGTACCTGACTTGTTTCCGTGATATGTGTGTGTGTTAAGAAGCCGCATTACTTTTAATTTTAAAACTTCATGCCATTTTCAAAATGATTTTTGTTTTGTCTTTCCTTTTTCTTTTTGAAACTCAATAAAATCACGTCACACCTTGAAAATGGAAATGCATTAAAATCACCCCCCGACAGGGGCTTCAATTCTCCACCCCGGGGTGTAAGTAGCGCATTTTGGCAAAAGCGTAAAATTTAACGATCGCTTTCATTTAGCGCCGGATTTTATTGGTTTACGTGTTGTTGAGCTTCCGATTGGGAAAGCACGAAAACAAATCAATGCCGGTTTTATGATTTTATTGGGGTTTCACCTCCATTAGATTCCAGAACAGAATCTGCAATATCCCCGAGAAAAGCGAACTCTTTAGACGCTGATCCCTTTCCTTTTTCTGGGTGATTTCTGTAAAAAGAATCTGATTTCACCTCCAATTTTCCGATTTCCTTTTCCAGGTGGAATTTATTGATTCCAATGGGAAAATTAGGGGTCCTTTGAGCTAATACAACGAGCCTTAAAGTATTTTCTTACTAAGAAAATCCCTGACATAATAGACACGAGAGTTCATCATGATCCGGTATCATAATAATCTCCAGAGTAGCTCCTTGGGTGCTTTTAAGATTTTAAGGATAAATCCTTGAAATCCGTAACATTTCGGGAAAACGTTTTCTTGAAATAAAATCGATACAAGGAAATCGTAGTTTGCTGTGTAGAAATTCAGTTAATGTATAATGGCTGAAGATTTTTTCGTTTTTAAAATCACTTTAACCAAACAGAAAAAAATTATGTGCATAAATTCAAGGGTAGAAAAGTCCTCCGAGCTCGTCCTTGGAGGGCTGCTTGTTTATACAATTCCATATGTATGTTTCCTTGCACTTAGGTGGTGAGAGTACCACTCTTGGTACAGAATATAAAATATTAAAGCGAGTTGCTACCATATGCGAAGCGAATCGGTTTCCAGCCAAGAAACTTTGGGCAATAAAAATAGGATGAAATCTTTGTTTAAGAAGGAAATTTTATGGGAGGGAATATTGCGAAATCGAAAAAGGGAATTAATATACAACATTGATAAATAATAATATTGCAGGTTTGGATTAAATTGAAAAAATGGAAAAGTTTCCTTTTGCTGTTACTTTTCCGCGAGGGTCAATGTGCTGGCAAAAGGTCCTTGAGTGGTCCTAGTAGAGAGAAAGGGCGGAAACAATGTATTAGATGTCAGATACTACCGGGGAGCATGCTGTGGCTCGACCATTTCATGGTTTAAATCAGGTACAGAGAGTTGATAGCGAAACAAATAATTTAAAGGACTCGCAGGATGGAAAGAATCAATCTGCAAAATTTTAAATTGGTAAAACACGAACGGGATATGTATAAGGAATTGACGCGAAGAAGAATCTCACAAAGGCTGAAGCAGCAACCAGATAGTATAAATATAGGGAGTATATCTCCAGACCAAGGACTATAATGGAAACCTTTAAAGCAAAACGACGATATGCAGATGGAAGGTTAACGAAAAAGAAGAGGGAACAACAAAATACTAGAGTCCTGGGCGCTAGCTTGAATTTTAGCAACAAAAACATTGGCTTAGCTTATAAGGATATAAGATCGATTACTAGCAAATCTCAACCCAGACCTAATATGTGCAGAGACGACAATGGGGGTATTATTAGCAGGCCCGCCACAAAGCGGGGGGGGGGTCGAACTGCCCGGGGCACCAAAGCATAAAGGGCTTCGAAAATTGATTGAAACCCAAAAAATTAAAACCCTCATACCCCTGCTTTCTGAAAGTCAGGCAGCCAGGGTCTGAAACCCAAGTATGCAGCGCTCTAAAATAAAATATATGGGCTTATTCTTATCACAGAGTTTAAAAGATTCGAGTAATTAACAATTCGTCATCGATTGTAATCCAAATGTTCACCACTCTATTTTCGGGATTACCGATGTAAACGTGAGCGTCTCCTAGAATTTGTTGTTATGAATAACATAGATATTCAAAATAAGGGATGCAAACCCACCTTTGTCACCAGCAGGCTACTCTCTGACAGCATCAAAACTGGTGTGTTCTGGTTGATGACTCACCGTCGGACCATTTGCATATAAGCTTCGACATTGTCAGTCTCCCACATGCACACGCCTCTTCCTGGTTCCTAAAAAGTCAATTTGTCTAATTTTCAGGGACTTGTATCCACGAAATGAGACCTGCTCGCCGCTCAGTGTGTGCCCGAGTAAAAATAAAAAATGGCTTTACAAACCCAAGCGGCCGGTGTTCGCCCGTTGTATGGCCATTTTTATTTTTTACTCGGGTGAACTAAAGATGGCTGCAACGCAGCTCCCTTAGGTGCTGATCTCCTCCGAACATAACAGCAACACTACACCTCCCAGCCATCGCGTAAAGTGCCCTGGTAGAACAAAAGACTGGCTGCAATGCGGAGGAAGGTTAGAAGATTGTTCAATTGAACGCAATATTCGGAGCAAAGGGAAGAATACAGATTCACCCTAAAAGATTACAATGAAGAGTTGAGACGTTCCAAAAGGAGTGCCGGGAGGCAGCATTCTGAGAGCCTGCACAATCTAAGACTCCTTCATCGGAATGGACCTTCTCAAAGAGGATTGTGATTCATATACCTCCAACCTCTCTATCTCTCTTAAGGTGCCTGCTGCGAGCACTTTTCAGGGTCAATCGTCAGTCAAAGAACCGTTCTAGATCATTATTCCCGGAACCTTTCTGGAAACACCTTTGACCGAGACTAGGTTAATTGAGCATTTACTTCTTTTCAACCCGGAAGAGATAAAATTTACCCGGATTCATTTAAAAGTTCCTCGATCTGATTCTCGACAATCTTGTCTGCCTCTTTAGAGCTAGCTTCAACTGGGGTTACATTCCAGCCTTAGGCTGCTGGTGATATATTTGACTGTCATTGTATGGCTACGGTATCACCTTCACAACCTAGGACTGTCTCAGATGAGGCAGAGTGCCTACTCTGCATGGAATGCGAAAAGACTTCCACACACGTGCTCTGTGAATGTCCGGTTCTGATCTGGCTTAGACGAAGAATGTTTATCACTCACATAATAACATAATAATAATAAAAGGAGCCCCAATCATATTTTAGCCCCAGGCCCGGCAAGATGATGTGGCGGGCCTGATTATTAGTAACCCAACGGTAGTCAAAATAAATGGAAAAACTACTTTGAAGACGTGCTTCACCAAAATGCTCCAACGTCAACAAGCAGAGCCATAGCAGAAGACCATTTAATAGTCGTAGAATTTCTACATAGGCTAATATGTAGGATATGGAATGAAGAATCGCTACCATAAAACTGGAAGAATGCAATTATTTGCCCAGTGCACAACAGCAGCGACTACTTCTGAGCTCAGACTACAAGGTATTCACCAATATCCTAAAAAATAGGATAGAATCAAATACTAAACCAAGCGAGATTCGATAAGAAAATATCTGACTAACAATTTTGCCTAAAACGCCGTTTTGTTGCCACAACTTGTGTACCTTCATTGTGCAGTAGTTTGGTCGGGTGTGACGGATGCTTAGAGCCATCCTATAGAGATCTCTTCTAAGTCTTACGAAAAGTAACTGCCTTGAGTGCGCTGCCTGGCTTTAGCTAAAGCCGGGCACTTATACTGGAAGTGAAGGAGTGTTTCTCTCTCTCGTTCGTCTCCCCGCAGCTACGACAACAGACGTTGAACGGAATGCCCAACTTGGCAGCATGGTCTCCTATGGACCATTGTGCGGTGATGATTGCCGTGATTCTAGTAATATCTCGTCGGGGTCTGTTTAGGAGGATTGTTTTTTCTTTGTTATAAGTCGGCCAAGTCGCCCTAGTGATAGTGCAGGTATTCAGTGCTCTGCACTATTGGTTGGCTAGCAGCAGGTGGTAACCAAAATTGCATTTTTGACTCCACCAATTGGGCTTCTAGCCATCTCGGTCACCGAGTTCCGGACAGAGACTTCCTGCTGGGCTAGGTAGTCGGCTTCCTTGCTTCCCTCTATGTTCCTATAAACGGGAACCCAGACGAGAGTCACGTTGTGCTTTCTACCTAGCAGCCTATCTAGCGTAGATCTAAATCGCTCCATTAACTTCGAGCGCATCATTACTGAATCCAGAGCTTTTATAGAGGCTTGGCTGTCTATGAAAATTCCAATACTACATTCTTGTGTAGTTTCTAAGTTCATTGTCTGGCAGGTCTTCAGGATCGTCAGCACTCCAGGGTGAAAGACACTAGCGTACAATGGGAGGTGCAGGACAAAGACCTATTAGTGGTCTCTAGATAAACCCCTGCTCCGACGTCCTCTGACGTTTTGTGAATATTCGAACTTTCGCAGGAAATCTCCGTTTCTCCACTCTCTTCTTGAGGGAAGTTCCACGGAGAAGTCCTTCATAAAGATCAATCTAGGGCGAACGTAGGCTGTGGTCTTAGCGATTATACCCTCAGGTAGAAGATTCAAAATACATATTGCTTTGTTTGCGATTCTTATACCGTGCAAACCACTGTCAAAAACTTTGCACGATCAAAATTTTTTTACACCGTGAAATTTAGAGTGAAGTCGTGAAAAGTTTACACTTTAGATATGTACCTACTAGATTTGATAAACTGTCACTTGCTAGTATAAAAATTCAATTCAGCCTTTATTCAGCATTAAGTTTACACGAATGCAACGAGAATCGCTTTTTCAGGTTGAGTGCAGTGATAAAGTGAAAAAAGGTGTGTAAAACATCAAGTGTAAACTTTTTTTCTCGTTTTCACTGCACCGAACCAGAATTGACTCCCAGGTCCCGGATTCTCTCAGTCTGAGGGCACTACACGAGGCTAGATGTTTGATGTGATGGTCGGGGGGAGTAGGTGCAACAGAACGTCGAGAGCTTTCGTGGGGCATGACAACATGGCATCTGTTGCCCCTATTGCTTAAGTTTTCTGGACCCTTCCCAATTTTATGATGTTATGATGGCTCTGCTTCGCTCATACTAGCGACCCAAACGTGAAAATTGGGCATACTACATCTCTGTACATCCACAGGACCATCTTTGGCTTGAGACCCTATCTTTTGCCAAAAGTCTTTTTACAGGCGAAGAAGGCTATGCAGGCTTTCTTTATCCTTTCGTCTGCCAATTGAGTTTAGGATCCAGGAATTGACCCAGAAATTTTACTCTGGAGGATAAAATGAGAGTATGCTTCTCCAAACTGAAAAGATTGAAGGTGGGAATTTTCGTTTTCCCTGTAAAAAGCATCACCTCAGTTTTTCTCGGATTGAGTGCCAGACCACAGCCTGCTGCCTAGCTGCCAACTTTATTTAGGTATCCTTGCCTAGACAGATTCCAGTATCGCTGCTCATTGGATTCTGGGTGAAAATCGTCGCTAGCTCATAGAGTAAAAGAGATTCTATCTATCACTAGTAAGTCCAAGTGACGTCATTGTCCAGGCAGAGAGAATCCCGCTGACATATTGACAAGGGACTTAACCCTCTGCCACTGACCTTACGTCTGACAGACACCCCAACACCTATACGTTGTTGCTACGTCGCCATTTCGCAGCGTATCGTTATATTTCTCCATCTACCTTCGGGCGTGGGCAAATGCTTTCCGCCAGTATGGCGACGGCAGCCACGGCGAGCGCATTTGTGGAGTTAAAGCAGTTGGGTGTTCCCAGGACGTAAGGTCAGTAATACGTGCGTTCCATTGGGCGATATTTGCTACTCCGGAGTACACCCGAGGACCTCCAACTACCCCTGCTCTTGTTTTGAGGGATTTCACTCCTAGTAGAAACGCATAAAATTTCCGCCAGGTTTTCAAGCTTTAGCTACTTAAAAGTAGATGGCTTTTTGTTTTTTCAGTAAAATAAACTGTCAGATTAATTATTATAAGGTGCATTTTTAAAGTAAACAAAACAAGTAACAGTTTAAAGTGAATAAAATAAATAACAGTGGAATTTAAAAAATTATAAAGTGGATAAAATTGATAGATATAATACGGTAAGATAAAATAAATTGTTTTATTATACCCTTGTTTACTTCTTATGTTAAAAATCGCGTTCCATTGGCCATGTACTCGGGAGTAGAAAAAATCTCCCAATGGAACGCGGCTAATAAGTGATGGATCTGGTAGACATATTGTCAGTCAAATAGTTATAATCCCATACTGTTTTACAGACGTTACGTCAGTAAATTAAATATATTCATTACTGTCTTAGAGACGTCACGTCAATAAAATTAATATAATCTAATAGTGTTAATAGGCGCAGCTCAGTAAAGCGTTATTATTTCTAGATGGCGAGCGAACAGGCTAGACGTACTAGGAAAAGAAAGATCACTGCAACTTCAGTAAATATTCATAATAATCAGCAACTCCAACAGTGGTTAGATGAAGTAGAAGAACATGAGTTTAGTGATTTCGATGATGATGTAGCTGACAAAGACTATGTTATCGAAGAGGAGGTTCATGAAGGGAGTGAAATATCGACCGATGAAGAAGAAAGTTTGGAAGATGATTTAATTAGGGATGCTCCGATAGTAACAAACGAGAGGAGTGAGAGGGCAACAGAGCGTTTGGATGAGGAGACTAGTGATCCCGAAGTTCGAAATGAAAGGAGAGGCAGGGAGAGTGAGCCTCCAAATTCAAGTCGAAACTGTTACCGTGGCAAAAATGGATTTCTATGGTCTAAGACGGATTTATCGAGAACTTCGCCAACGCCTGCACATAACATTGTTTCTTTGCCAAGACCAAATGCTGATCAGATGCAATTCCCTGGATATGTAAAAATTTGGGAAAAATTGTTCGATAACGAGATGATCGAAACATTGGTAGCTTGCCCGAATAAGAAGCTTGAAGTCTATCGTCAACAGTTCTTAAACTGCGCAAAACAAGAGTTAAAGCCTACTGATGTATCCGAAATTCGATCTTTGCTTGGAATATTATATTACTCATCAGTATTTAAGTGTAATGATGCTGACTCGAATTACCTATTTGCGACAGATGGAACAGGCCACGAAATATTTTGGTGTGTTATGTCTAAATACAGATTTAATACTCTGCTCAATTGTTTGAGATTGGACGATATTAATGACCGACAGGAACGTTTGAAAACAGATCCACTTGCTGCTGTCTCTTCCTTTTTCAACAAATTCATTTCGAATTGTCAGTCTCATTATACTCCTGGACCATACACCTGCATTGACGAAATGTTACTTGCTTTCAAAGGACGTTGCAAATTCATTGTCTACATGCCTAATAAACCTGCGAAATATGGAATCAAGGTAATGATTCTATCGGACGCTCGTCAATTCTACGTTTAAAATGCGTATATTTATCATGGAAAGGGATCCGATGGATTAGGACTGTCAGAGGCGGAGAGAAAGCTCGCTGTACCTACACAGTCTGTGTTGAGACTTGCAAAGCCGATTGAAAACACAAACCGCAACATTACAGCCGATAATTGGTTTAGCTCAATACCTCTGGCGGAACTTTTACTGAAAAGAGGCCTCACATACCTGGGAACGCTAAAAAAAGCAAACGCGAAATTCCAGCTGAGTTTAAGTCTAATAAAACCAGAGCTGTTGAAAGTTCTCTGTACGGGTTTACAAAGGATTTAACTTTAATATCTTTTGTGCCAAAAAAGGACAAGGCAGTTGTTGTTCTTATATCTACGGAGCACCATAGTGCTAGCACTGACGAAAATACAAGGAAACCAACAATGATTGTAGACTACAACCAAACCAAAGGCGGCGTGGATGAGATCGACAAAAAATGTGCCATATATTCCAGTAGCCGTAAAACACGACGATGGCCACAAGCAGTCTTCTATCGCCTGCTTGATATTGCTGGAATAAACACATTTGTGCTGTATGGTCAATGTCAAGGAGCAAAATTGAGAAGAGGAGATTTTTTGTTGCACCTGGCTCGAGAATTGGTACTTCCCGCTTTGAAACAACGAGTTTATAATGAAAAATTGCCTAGAGAATTGCGATTGACCATACAGCGTGTATTAGGTCGTGATTTACCAGCACCTCCACCCTCAAGTGAGCCCGAATCATCATCTGCAAGGAAGTTGTGTCGTGTTTGTCCAAGCAAATTGAAACGTCAAACACGATTTGCCTGCTGTGCTTGCGGAAAACCGATTTGCCTCCAGTGTGCGGCGCAAATTTGCCAAGATTGCAAGACGGAACTCTAAGGCTGATTTAAAAAAAATACTCCAAGGATTTTTTGTTATTTTTTTTTTTTGTTAATAAGTTTAAGCCAGAAGAAGGCAAATTTATGTTAGTTTTGTTGATTTTATGTTTCTTATTTTTTTCAAGATTTTTTAAAGTTAGCTGTGCTAAAAGTTCCTAGAAAACCAGGATATTAAACGAGACTGAATATTTAAGCGAGTTATTAGCTTTATTTCCTTTTTTTTATCCTTACCGATTCTTGAAATCACTACAATATAACACATAAATTCCTATTTATATAAATGCGTGTCCTTTTTAAAAAACATGGTACCCAAATGCACCTCTGACAGACTACTCCTCAGCAGAATGAATACAAAAATGCCACCTCAGTGGCAGAGGGTTAAGTGCGACGTCCTTGCTGAACTCTTCATTATGGTTGCCAGATCCACCTTGGCTTAGAAAGAGCTTTAACCATTGGCCTCTTGCAGACTACGGAATCGATGAGCCGATTTACTAATTTGTTTGCTGAAGTGAAAAAGGTGCAACGGATGTGGGTTCGCCAATTGAATATACTCCTATTATAAATATTAGCGACTTCAGCAGCTGGAAACATCTACTAAGAGTGGCCGCATATGTATTGCATTTTGTAAACCTATGCCGAGAAAAACAACTGTTGGATCCATATTTAACAGCGGAGACCATTGAATGTGCTGAGGGCTATTATATTGGATTTGCTACGTTCAACAAAAAAGTTATCCGGAAGAAATTAATGAATTATAGAGCGGTCGAGGTATACCAGTTTCTTCTAATTAATGCTGAATCCATTTTTAGATAATCCAGGGTTCCTTCGATTTGGACGACGCGACGCTTGCAATCCACAGCTGTATGTGAAAATGAAAGACATCCACGCAACTTGAAGGCCATCCACAGAGGAGCTTCCTTGGTACTCTCAAGGCTGTGCAAACAATTTTGCTTACCAAGGGGAAGGCAGTTGGTAAAAACCATTCGAGGTAAACCTGTGTCACAACCCTTTGCTTTGAAGCGCTAAAGGCTGCTATCGGAAGGACACCATTATCAAAAGATGAGTAGCACGCATTGCTTACTGGGATAGAAAATTTAGTGAATTCCAGACAATTGACTTATTGTGGAGGCGCCCTCTGGACTTAACTCCTTTAACTCCTGCTCATTTTTGAATCTGCCGAGCACGTCTGCTCAAGAAGAGGTGACAATAAGTAAGTGGTGGAGAACTTCGTCGCGATGGAAGGATCGATTGAGTACTTTTGCTACTTCAAAAAAGGTAACGAAACGAATATACTTAGGCAGACTGTTAAACTCGAAAATAGTGAGACAGTAAATAGAGCCTTACTAGTAGAAAATGTGAGGTCTGGAAGATCTTATAACGGAATGAAAGCAGTCGCACAGATTGAAGCCCGTTTTGAAGGCAACTGTTTCTATCCCATACCTGTCAAGAGATAACAGCTTACTTCAGAAGAAGAAAATTTTTTTTTTCGAAATTGTCTTCTCATGTTAGTGTTTAAAGAACTAAGCCATGCAATAGCAAAAACTAAGCAGATTAAGATCTGTACTGTCCGAAAATATTACCTTTACTAGTCACGTTTCACACAAAAATCAACCCAATTTCAAAATAATAAAAAATCATCAAAACTGATAGAATTTTCACACTAGAAACCAGCATTTCACACCTTTGCGTCATCAGAAAATTCGTGAATTTCAGCACGTACCCGAAAAACCCACAATGACCTAGATGATAATGTCCACACAAATTTCTATCGGGGCGCATTTTCTGGAAAAGGACCTTTACCAAAAAAATTATGATGATCTTTCATAAAATGCTGCCATCAATTATTTCCCCTGGCATTGGTCAAACAAAATATTCACCTACAAAATACGAAGGGAAAGTTTCCACCTAAAAAATGTGCCGTCGTTCAATTAGGATGGGGCCACAGCTTGGCATCCTGTTGGGAAATATTTTGCCGGGGGCAAAAAGGACCTCACCCCGGGATTGTGCCTGATCCTGCACTTGGCCATTACTCATGATGACACTGAAGAAGAATTTCAAAAGAAAAACAAAACTTAATTTTCACCTCGTGTCCTGCTGTAGTCAGGACTTTTTGGCAAATGTCCACGTTATAAAATATGAAAAAAAAAAAAAACACATTTCTGCTCCTTTTGTCCTGGAACTAGTAGAAGGGGGCTCTCGTGGCGATATTGACGGAAGTGTTGTCCGAGGAAAAGTAATGAAACAAGAAACAGCTGAGATCATGGGAAACTTTAAGGAGTTTCGGCACGGATCAGGACTTCCTTCGAAATCTCCTCTAAATGATGCCCGCCCGAACAAGCTCAGCTTTGTGATTATTCACTCATTTAATGAATGTGGTTGTTCCAGCTACAAAACAGGGATGACTCTCACAATTCGGATTCGCACTAATGGAATTTCGGTGTTATCTTTGGGGCGGTTATTTTGCTTTTACTAATTTCATTATTCATCGTGGCTTGAGCCGTTGCCAGCTTATCCTTGAAGGAATGGAGCTGAAAAAATAAAATTAGGAAAGCAAAAACAATTCTTTTTAAGGGATTTAATTTTCAACTTGTTTTCTTCGCATTTAATTGAATTTATGGCTGTGTAAGGAGCTTATGCGGGTGCTGCTGGAAAGGTTTATGTGAAACTACAGAAGGTCGTGAAAACCATGCCTTTTTAGGATTATCTCCTTGGTTTTTTCTTACTTTTGAAATGTGCACATCTCAAAATGGACTAGGCCAGCTCACATTTTAGTCACTCTACAGTGATTTCAATCGGCTTAAGGGACAGGATCTCCGATAGACACCATTCGCAAGGGCTAAATAAAAGGGTGACATATCAACTGTTTCGAGCCATCACCACATATCAAGGAACTCAAAATGCTAGTACCACACAGTACAGCGGCTCGAAGACTGCCACCCTTATGGCAAAAAATCCTCAAAACTAAGCGGAGAAATCTAAAAGACGATGAAACGATCGTTGGGCACAGTGCCGACGGGTCGCGTTGGGCCCGGGTTTAGTAGTCTGAAAAAATGACCCCCTTCGAAATTGTTCTTTGGCAACAACCATTCTTAGAAGGTAGTCACTTCATTATGAACCGAAAGATGTGCCAACAGTGTGCAGAACGACATGTGGAGTTCCGTAAAGATCTATCCTAGGTCCCCTCCTGTGGATGACAATGTATTTAGGCTACGCCTCCTAAAAGGAGCGTTTCGATCCGAATCTTGATGGTAAGACCCATCGTGTGGCCGATACTCATACTACGAGTGTCCAATGTCAAGCGTCCAAAGTTTGTATTTGGACATGTTTGGGCTTTTGTCGATGCTGACTCAATCGCTGGAAGCCAACATTCGAATGAAACTTTCACCGCATCGTGCAGTGTCGGCTTAAGAGATTGGAACGCGCCGCGAAAGCGACTAAAACGTGCCCCTATGCTCTCACGATTGCACAGTGGGGCCGATCGCCAAAAAGCTGGCCAAAAGTCAAAAAAAAATTTTTTCTAGTTTGTTTTTTTTTGTTGAGTTGGCTGCAGTAATACCTTATCCATCAGAAAATACATAGACATGCTTCAACCAACCTTTACCTGATCTGAAATTTCAGTTGCAAGATACCTTTTCTTGCACAACAGTAATCTGGTACATTTACTCACAAAATTGTATTAATGCAAAAGTAAGCATATAAATTCGAAAATAAGACTCATTCCAGTGAATCAAAATGGATCAGACTCCTGGAGGTAAGTGGAATAAAATAGTGCATTAAGAAACATTGATCGATTGACTAATAATTATTAAAAAAATTATAAAAATTAAAGTTTTAAACAATGCTAATTTAAAAAAAAATGTAGATTAACTATAAAAAAGTTGAATAATTCCGTACTTGATTGCGTTATGAAATAAGGGATATTTTATGCAAGGGGGTGGTGATTAGGGGATGAAGGGGGTAACTTTTTGTCAATGTGACATTAAATTCGTAATCAGCGACCCAAAAAACCTTGAAAACAACATGAAACTTGATTGCGTTATGAAATAAGGGAAGCAGAAAATATATGGCCATGTACAGACTAAGCGCCCTCCGTGAGTGCTGCGCGTACAGGTCCATATCTAACGATACGGCGTGAGTGATATAGGGAGCGCCAAAATAATTGGGAATTTTCCACGCAGGGGGAAACTTCGTGTATGGATAAAATACAAGCATTCGTGGGGAGATGGGTTACGAGGGAGCGTTTTGAAGTGAGTGCGATCTCAACCAGTTGTTGAATGGAAATTGGTACATGAAGGATATAGTTAACCCGCTAAGGTCCTACTTCATTTTTACATACACTCCAGGCCAACTAGTGCCAAATTGGCACCGCGCGACTTTAAACCGTAATAACTTCTCTCAGATTTGGTCAAATAACTTCAAATTTAATCCAAATTGTAGGGAATTAAATCAATAATACAATGAACAGCGATTAAGGGGATCCTTAGAACAAGTTTGTCGTACAATAGAAATCTCGAGAAAGTGAAAGTTCTAGAAGTTATAGTTAGTTGAAACAAACGCTGGTGCCAATTTGTCACTATTTGGCCCTTAGCGGGTTAATACCTCAATCATTTCGGACACGAAAACTCACGGCTGTGCCCCTCATGTCCAAGTAGCCAGAATCAGGAGCATGTCTTCTTTTATTATGTGATATTCGGCGAATATAAGGCTGAACTACAGCCAATAGATGAGGCTCCACTGCCACCGAAAAACATCGACGCATGATCTTTTAATAAAGAGCTGTCGAGATGCAGAGAGCTTCGATCCAAAACAAACTAAATAAGGAAAACGGTAGAGTGCCGAAATTCGGTGAAAAGTTTTTGGTGAAGACCAACGATCAATCGGTCGTGATGAGTTCAGAGCTTTTCGAAATTAAGTTGCATGCGATCCACATACAAATTACAGTTGGAACTTTCTTGTTCTGTTATTAGAGTCGCAATTTCAATCAGATGTCCGTTCTTGGCTGAAATTTATTGGTGATTTGGCGCATTCCTTTGTACGCTTGTCTAATTCTCCCTTCATTGAAGTCTTCGTGCATCTGTAAGATCCTCCTGTTTAGATATTCCCTTTTCTTCTTCCTGCAAAGCTTGTCTGCGATTTTTCTTTTCCCTTTGAATACTTCCATCCTTGCTCTTGTTGGCCTTACGGTGTACTGTCGGTGGCTCTGGTGTCTTTCTTCAATTGCGGCTCTACAGTCCTGGTGCAAACCAATCAATAATTGTAGTCTATCTGGGGGCCCAGCCAAGTGCCTCTTCTGTTGCCCCATTTATGCTGCTTTTGATTTGCTCCCATTTGTCGGTGATGTTGGGCTGTTCTTGTACTTCTCTCAAGTTTTACACGACTGCATGCTGGTAGTGTTCTCCTATTTCCTCCAGTTTTAGCTTATCTATATCGTATTTTGGTTGAGTTTGCCCTCTATGCGTTTTTATTGCTATCCGTGTTCTCAATTTCATCTTGAAGTGGTCTGAACCACAGCACGTTCCTCTCATTATTCTTACGTCCAGTATACTCGTGGCCCCTCTTCTCTCAATTAGGACGTGGTCAATTTGATTATTAGTTGCCCGGTGTTGGGGACTGCTACTTCATCTTATCTTATGGATATTTTTGTGCGGGAACATTGTTGAACTTTCTACCATTGAGTTCGAGCTTGCGAGATCGATCAATGTAGTACCTTTGTCATGAGTAACGCTGTGTAGACTATGCTTTCCTTTCCTATATTACCTTATACAGGGTGTTCCGTTACTCATGGTACAAAGGAAAATAGCAGATAGTACATAAAAAATTATCGCAAAAAAAGTAAAAGGGGGGCGGGTACCTCTTTTCGTTTTCGAGATATGGCGTTTTGAAGTTTTTTTGTAGAGGTTTACATATTACCCTGTATTTTTGTCACCTTATTAGATACTTTAATGAATAAGACATCAATCTACGCAGAATACTCCCGCCTATCTAAATCTGTAAAAGTCAAGGGGTCAACCCACCAACATCCAGAGTTATGAGTCATCAAAAACAAAATTTTGTTGTTTTTTTTTTCACTAAAATTTCCACTTCAACCACCTTTTTCTCCAAAAAATACGTAATTAACCAATATGTTGTTTCTATGAATAATGTCTAACAACTATTATGCTACGACCTTTACTTTTGAAGTTATTAGCAATTTTAACGCGAAAGTTGGCCTTTTTTGGTGCTTATTTGGTACTTTTCGACAAAACTCAGGTGAAAAAGTACTAAAAAAGGACGAAATAGAGCCAATTTCACCATTAAAATTGCTAATAACTTCAAAAGTAAAGGTCGTAGCATAATAGTTGTTTTACATTATTCATAGGAAATTGTCCAAGCTTTCCAATTTCCCCAAGCTTCCCACCTGAAGATTGGGGTGGTGGCCCCGCCTCTGGCGGCATTAGATGAAGCATTTGTTCCCAGAGTTGCTTCCTGGCGGTTCCGCCAGTAACACCAACTTCTTTGGGGGATATGTGGTTTTTTGTCGGATGGTGTGGCATTAGTCCTTGCCCCAGCCGGCTGCAATGTTGACATGGTGGAGAGAGCCACCTTCCCCCATTAGAGGCTCCTCTAACCACCACGCCCCAGAATGCACTAGTCACCATCCTCACATTTGAACTTACCTCTTCCATTCCCGGAGCAGGCTACTGCGAGGCTTCAGATGGTAACCTCGGGGTTTCTGATTTTTTGGTTGTAGGAGCGGAAATAGTCGCGGCTGCTCGCGAGATGTGCTGGTGGTCGCTGAGGGGACATGGCAAGTTTGGTTGGGGCAGCTATAGTCATGGGATTTTCTGCCGCCTTGATCCTAAGCTGTGCCTAACCAAACTTGAAGCCAAGTTGGCTACCCGTCGGCCTCAGCTCTTTGGTAAACAGAGAACGCCATTTCTGTGAATGGTGGATGGTGCACTTTGTGGGGTACTTTTTTTCCAGCATTCTTAAGGCCTTAAGGGGGTCAACCTGTGTAAAATTTTCAAAAAATCTTTTTTTTTTTTTCTTTTTTTGCATCTTGAAGATGTGAAGAATGATGTCCCAAAAAATTTTTCCCGAATTCGAATTATTTCAAACGTGACAGGGCGCTGAGTCTAGAATACTTAGTTCTGTTGTCTCCAAACTTTGAACGCGTTTTTCTCGAAACCATGTTTTTGAAATTTGCGTGCAGGATTAAAGATTATCTACTCAACAGATCAACTTGAAATTTTGACAGAATCATAAATAGAGATAAATGAAGGTACCCACGTAGGGGTTTTTCGATATCTTTTTATTTGTTTATTTTACAGCCTTTTTTTTATGGAAGAAAAGCAAAAAAATGCTAAATTTTTATGAAATGTACTGCCATTTATTCAATTTTTTGAATTTCGTCAAAATCCTACGTCAGTACCTCGACAACAGAAACACAAATAAAATCCTTTTTACTTTTTGTGTTTCAGATGAGTGGTTCGAGCGGAATCTTGCACGCAATTTCGGTATTCTATTTTGAGGACGTCACTTTCAATGGCCTCAATAAATATAAGCCTTCGGTTTACACTTTTGGAAAAATTTACAGTTATAATAAAAACATAAACCTTTAAAATAACATTAAACTTATTCCAATATTCAAATTATTTCTCCTAATAAAAATTCCCAAAAAAGCGTTCGAAATACCGCTTTTACACAGGTTGACCCCCTTAAGTTCCTTTTTGTCAACTCTTTTCCCCATGAAGCTCTTTTGCAAGCCTACCAATAGTTCTGTTACGATTGTTACTTACAAACAATTCTACTGCCACCTTTCTGAATGGTTGTACCTTTTAAATGTCTTCATTTTTGAATGCATGATTTCCAAGAGATCACCTACAGCACTAATTTAGATAAACAACTGCTGTGAACACACTGATTGACTTTTATAGATACAGCGTAACCAGGAAAAAACAAAAATTCCCACAAAGAAAATGCTTTCACCTTGTCGGATCTTCGTAGTAAATATATCTAAAAATAGCTGGCACACTTCATTAGAACCCACGTAAATAAAATCCCAGCACCCACTTCTTATATAACAAAGAAAACTGATGATCAAATTACAAATATGACAAATATTCTAATCTTACTTCCGTCTATCATTTACAACAATACATAAACAATCCTTAATCCCCAAGCTCCTTACCTACAGGCACAAATTTACTCTATAACAAAGTCACTAAACAGACAGTTTTCATCATCAATTACAAGCTCAGGTTGAGCACAGAAATTGATAGAGCAATCTCCTTACCTGTGATATAAGACTCATCCATAACATTTCCGCAAATTGGGCATGGAGTGGCATTAGGTATGCTCATTAATTATAAATCTTTACCACCCAAAATATACCAAAAATAAATACAAATACAACAGAACAAAGTTTTTATCACAAACAAAGATTTTGGAATTGATTGATGAAAGATTCCTCGAGGGGCAAACAAAAGGAAAAATACAATTTTGAAGAGTTTCAAAGAACATTAATTAAAAACTTATATCAGAGTTGAAAATACCAAAACAAAAAATAAATCCACAAAAAATAATCCAGGAAAATAAAACTAAAGACCAGAATCCACCCTGACATGAAGTAAAATTGTAGAGTTTTCAGGTGAATCTCGCGAGGAGGGGATTAATTAAAGAAAGGACTACAATCAAAATTCATGTTTGGGAAAGGATACGCCAAAAGGCAAAAACAAAATTTCTTTGCAAAAGTCAAACCTGCACGAAGATCAAAGGTACACCTTGATTTCTCTTACCTTATGAATCCAAGGTCATCGGCATTACGTTCCAAAAATTCATCAGTCAAAGATTTTGTTTGAAACATAATGCCGATGACGACGTTCACGTATAAACCGAAGCCGTAACACAATTTGAGATCGGGAATGAATATACAAAAATCCGAGAAGTCTGCAATTGAAGAAGTCGAACAATGTTTCCTTGATTGCACTTCAGTTCGAGGAAATTGGTAGGTTTCGATCATCTGAACTCCAGACAATTTCTAGAGGGTAGTTTTTCTCTTAGGGTTAAAAATAATTAGGGGTTCATTGGTCTTTCGCACAAAGGTCTCAAGAGTTCCATTGCATTAGACAGTGAAGCAAAGCCAAAGAAGCATCCTAATGCCACACATTGTAGTTGCATCCATTCATCGTTCTGGAATTGTCGATTAAGGCAGTCATCACCTGGTCAAGGATTCATTTAGAGGTTCTTTTTTCTAGAAAAACAAAAATATATAAATTTCTATTTTGTGGCGTAATCTTTACCATTATTCAAAAAAACCATTCTTTGCATTTATTTCTTTAAAATTAGAGGTCCATTCTGTGATTCCAATTTTCAATGACGCGTTCGAGCATTTGGTCAATGACTGGACTTTCGACTGCAATCGAAGGAAGCGTAATATTTCACGATCTAGGCGAAAATTCACTGGTCAGAAGCGAGAAATTAACTGCTGTCCGCTATGTTGAAGCCTAATGTCGTCGAGATCATAGGATTCAATTTCAAGCTGTTACCGCGAAAACAGGCGGCATTTACAGTTTTTTTCACATTAAAATCACCAATTTGCAAATCAAATTAATCCTTTTGTAAATTAAATTCACCTTTTTACAAATAAAATTCACCTTTTTGCAAATTAAATTCACCTTTTTGCAAGTTAAATTCATCTTTTTGCGAATGAAATTCACACTTTTGCAAATCAAATTTAACCTTTCGAAAATTAAGTACTTCTACATTATATGTATATTACTAGCTGGAACCCGGTGCGCTTTCCTGCACCCATAAGCCAATAGTATGGCGTGCGCCAAAACAATTGGGAATCTCAAAATCGCTTTTCCATTGGGAGTGAGAGTCCCAACTCCTTCAACGAAAGCACATCCGAAAAGAAAAGTGTCACTCCGTTCGTATAAAAACTCCAATCATCCGCTCATTTATATTCCCAATCACAATTCAACGGTCTCACTACCGCTCTTGTCGGGGTCAGATGGAGGGAATTTTTTGCCCGTAAACGAATTCCGAAGTGGAAATTACAATGCACGTACGCTTGTATTTTCATTTCAAATTTAAAGGATCGATTAACATGCTTACAATTTCTTGCACTATACTTGATTTTGATCTTCGATGGTCTTCAACATTGAAGAATGGGGTGGTACAGAAAGTAGAGTGTGTCTTTTATTATTATTTTTATGATGTGTCGATCTTGAACGAACCTGGATTTTCTAACATTATTATAGAAGTACTTAATTTTCGAAAGGGTGAATTTGATTTGCAAAAGGGTGAATTTCATTTGCAAAAGGATCAATTTGATTTTCAAATGGGTGAATTTAATGTGAAAAAAACTGTATAGTTACATTTCGGCAGGCTTATGTTTTCTAGAAAATATACCGATGACTCCACTATCCCGCAAACCACATCAAACTGTTATTTGTCCGGCTCTCAATAGCCCACACAATTTTGGTCAAAAACAATGAAACTTCTTCTTCTGAATAATTGCTAAGCAAGGATGTCTTTCCATTATCTTCTTCTTCTTCGTTAACGGCTCCACAATCGGAATCCGGTCTCGGCCTCTTGCAACCGCTCTCTCCACGGGTTCCGATTCTAAGCCGCTGTCATTCAGTTTGGCATCCCTAAGCTCTGAGCGTCCTGGTCTACGCCATCTTTCCAGCGAAGGTTGGGTCTCCCTCGCTGTCGCACCCCATAGGTCTTACTGCAGAGAACTTTCCCAGCAGGCTCCTCTTCACTCCTACGAGCTAGATGTCCTGCCCACCGGAACCTACCGAGCTTTATTTTCTTCACAACATCTATGTCGCGATAGCCCTCGTAGATCTCGTCATTGTAGAGTCTCCGGAATCGTCCTTCCTCACATACGGGGCTAACAATCCTCCGAAGTATTTTCCTCTCGAACACGGCCAAGAGGGTTGAGTGCTTTTTGCTTAGCACCCACGTTTCTTTCCATTATAAAATGTGAAAAATACTGCATAAGAACAGGCTGACAATTTGACACCATACACCCATTATCTGCCATAAAACCAGTTCTCATTCAGATAACCTGGATCACCCGTTATATATTTTTTAAATAAAGGTACATATTTTTCTGCGAAGCAATGGTGGAACTAAACTTTCCAGATCAATTAATTCAACGCACTAAAACCTGATTGAGTCAAGTGATAAACAGAGTAAGAAGAGTTCCGAGCTATGTATCGGTTCCTTTTAAACCTGTATTTACGAGTACTAACGACAGTAGTAGAGTTACGAGTACAATTCGAGCCTTGGCCTTCACCAGCTTCTTCCGCAGCTTGTCTCTGGTGTTTTGCATTGAGCAGTTTTGCTGCATCGACCTTAACAATGTCCACCCACCTTGACTATGGTTTGCCAACCGGTCTTCTGCCACCTGGAAGTAGGAACAGGGCTTTTTTGGTATCCTTGAGTCATCCATTCTTTGGACATGACGAGCCCAACGTAAACGCAGTAGTTTGGCATGGGTCGAAAGTTTACACTCTTTGTATAGTTCGTACAATTCGTGATTGTAGCGTATTATTCATGCATTGTCTTCATTGATTGGCCGGTATATCCTTCGGAGAACCTTCCTCTAAAATATATCCAACTTGTCGGCGCATTTCTGGGAGATACTCCATGCTTCATATCACATGGTTTTTCTGTGGATGACTCTGGATTTCATTACTGGCAGTAGTGAGAAGTATGTTCCATTTGCGGCTTTATTCTTCTCTGCATGTCTACCGTTTTATCGTTGGCTGCGCTGATTGTGGAGCCCAGGTAGTTTAATTGGTTTACCCTTTCAAAGTTATGTTGCCCCCAGGTGGTGTTGTCGTCCCTTCTTCTTCTTTTCACCCTTGACTGAATTAGAATCTTGCTCTTGTCTGCAATTATTTGCAGCCCTATATCTTTTTCTCCCTCTTCTAATTACGTGAATATTTCTCTAAGATAAGACAGTGATCTGGCAAGGCAGTTTATGTCGTCGGCATATCCTGCCAGTTGTTTTGATTTGTTGCAGGGTGGCGCTCGTGTCTATGTTTACTTTGGGAATTACTCCTAGGCAGAGATTAAATAGCATGGGCGCCAACCCATCGCCCTGCTTTAACCCTTGCTTGACTGGGAAGGACACCGTGAATTCTTCTTGACTGACTGTACACCTTGTATTTTTCATTGTCATTTTCGTCAGTTTCACAACCTTTAGAGGTATGTCGATGCTGTCGTGTGCTTGTTTGAAGTCGATGAAAAGTTGATTCACGTCGATGTTGTATTCCCAGCATTTTCGGAGGATTTCCTGTATTGAAAAAGTTGATCCATTGTTGATCTATTTCTTCTGAGTCCAGCTTGGTATTCACTTATTGCGGCTTCTGTAGAAGGTTCCAATCTGGCCTTAATTATATTTGTCATTATTTTATATACTGTGTGAATTTATCTCCTTTCTTTATCTCCTTGCTCCCATTCTTCAGGCATTTTTTCGTTTCTTCGCAGCATAGTAATTCATGTATAGCTGTTGAAAGCCATTCGCCTTCTTGTTTGATCAACTCCGCTAGAATGTTATCCATTCCTAATGGGGCCCATCCACAGGCCAACTGGTTGCCCAAACTGAGTTGTGCAAAGAGTTGGTGTTTTGCCACAAACGCTTCAACTGAGTTGATACTTCAACTGTCAATTCAGTATTTTATAGGCAATTTGAACGTTAAATAAAATTGTAGAAAACCTGCGATTAAGTTTTATGATTATAAAAAATGGGTAGTAATGATTTTTTATGTTAATTATAAATTTTTTAATTATTAATATAAATATTTGTATGTTTTTAAAATATATATTAAATCCTAAACATATAAATTATGAAAATACTTTAATATTATGTGAACTTTCATAATTTAAATTAAAAATTATGCAATACAATGAAAATATAAACTTGCAAACAAATATAATTTTCGAATTCAGGCTTAATTAATGCAAGTAGTTTGCCAAACTGCAACATACACAGCGCGACTAGTTGCCCAAACTCTAGGCCCCGCCCCCATAAAATTAAAAGATTTTGATTTATCCCAACTGCAACCCCAACTGTCAAATCAGTTTGCCAACTGCCCCATACACGCTGCGATTCAGTGCCAACACAACTCAGTTTGGGTAACCAGTTGGCCTGTGGATGGGCCCCATTAGGATTTGTTGATTTTTAAGGATTTTATGGCACTCTGCAATTCTTCCAAAGTTAATACATTTGTTTCTCTGGTGTCATCGTTTTGCTGTAGACAGGAATCTGGTAAATGTCTGGTGCTCTCATTTACGTGGAGGAGGGTTTGAAGCTTTTCTTGAAGAAGTTTACTTCCTTGTATGCTTTCCGTGTTTTATTTTGTGCGAAAAAAGCGGCAAGAATGGAATGGAAACAAATCGCGAATAGAGTTCGAGACCCAGCGGTACAGACAGCAGCGTATCCGTTGTAGGAACGTCGCGCTCGGACCGCCAGTTAACGGATCAAAGAAGAAGAAGAAAGAAGTTTTGTGCGAAGTTTTCCTTGGCCCTCAGGATGAAGGACGAGGAATTGCCTTTTCTGCTTCCTACAGATGTTTTTTGCTGTTCTTATTGTTTCCTCGTATTTCAATTTCTTGTTCCTCGTCGGTCTCTCTATGTATATTTTCCTATTTTCATTTCTGGCTTTTATAGCTGCTTTACATTCCTCGTCGTACCATTCACTGGCTCTGGCTGTGTGTTTGTAACCTACAGTTTCCTTCGTGACATCTGACAGTATTGTCTTCAATCTTATCCATTTTCCCTCGACTGTACCTTCATTATTTATATTAGGACCTATCCTTTCTGCTAGAGTTGCATGATATCTCTCAAATGCGATCTGTTCTTGGAGGCGATCAACCTCGAATTTCTTCAGTTTGTTTCCTTTTTCTTGAGTGGATAGCCGACATCTGAATCTAGCTTTAACTAGGAAGTGGTCCGAGCAATTCGCACCTCTGCAGGATACATGATTCGCACCTCTGCAGGAAAAAAGGTGATGGTCCCGACAATCTCCCTCCTATTTTCCTGCAGTGCTGCTCACAACATATCGCATTTCCTCTTTATCTCATCTTCAACAAATCTTTATCGTTAGGAAAGATTCCCAAGCTGTGGAAATAATCCTACCTAACGCCAATCTATAAATCCATTGCATTGCATGGCATTGCCATTTTATCATCAATTCCTAAGCTTTTTGCAGAACTTGTTTTTTTTTTTTTATGTGGCAGTGCTAAACTCAGGAATCACCCTTTGTACTACCAGTCCGTCATGTCGTTTGTCATGTCATGGTGCAATGTCTAGCAGCAAGCTTAGTACGGGAGGGAATAGGTTAAGGGTTATGGGGGTGTGGGGGGAATAGGTTAAGGGTTATGGGGGTGTGAAGGGGTGTTGAAGAAGACAGGATTGCTCCTTTTATCGATCCATACTAGAGATGCGCCGAATGTTCGGCCGAATATTCGTATTCGGTATATTCGGCGTGTTTTTTAATGTTCGTATTCGGCCGAATATTCGGTTAGTTTGCCGAATAATTACCGAATATTTAAATAGTATTATTGTAAGAGTTACATATGTTAAAGAGGCTTTATTCTGGAACCGTCCATAGTTAGTATTTGTAAATGAAACAAACACTTCTTTGTGTAACCATATTTATTCACAAAATCAAAAATTAAAAAATATGAGGATCCACACACGAGTCGACAGAAACGAGACCGATTTGAAACTAGTTTGAACCTGCTAGCGTACGACTGCTCTTGTCGGTGGGAAGCAATATCAAGTTTGTACTTGCGTGCTTGTGTTGCATTCAGCGGTTCCATGATATGCGGCGAGTTTCCATCAACACTTAATTTTGTAGTTGCATTCTGTCCCGACATAACCCAAAAATCCAAGTAAGGATTGTATGATTGTGTGTGCTATTTCGAATGCGGCAATATAGAAAAAGTTGAAAGTAGACCGATATTTGCGTTGCATGCATTCCATTCATGGAATATTCCGTCAAGTCGCATTTGAATACACACACGTCTGTCACCGAATGCAAAGTATATAAGCTTGGAAATGTCACCAGTTTTAGTTGGTAGTTTGTACGTGTCAAAGTTTATTCAACAAAATTTTCGTGAGCACAGAACACCGATTGATGCAAAATCAGTTGCGCTTGTGTGTGGACAAAGGTTTCATATTGGTTGCAAATCAGTTTGGTGAAATCAGTTTGAAACTGGGATTGCAAATCCGTCGACTCATGTGAGTAGGGCCTTAATGTTTAAGGAATTCTTTCTTTAGTCCCTTATTTTTTGGCGATAGTTCTCTCACGCTAGAAATTGCAATAAAAGAAGGAGCGGCGTATTGAGTGAGCGAACCGAGCTAGCGCGAAGTGCTCAAGGGGTGGGCGAACACTGCTATTTGCAAATCGCTTCGCCGACCTATATGAACTGCGCAAAAATGAACCGAATAATTCGGCCGAATATTCGTATTCGGTCGAACCCATATTTAGCGTATCTCTAATCCATACCTAAACGAACAACAACATGCTTTTCGGAAAAGACTTTCAACAACTTCAAACCTTATGGACCTTATCTCCGAATTGCTATGCGGTATGGAGAGCGGCCAACAATTTGATGCTGTGTACACTGATTTCAGCAAGGCCTTCGATCGAGTGGACCACGCCATCCTAATTGCAAAATTATTAAAGTTTGGAATATCAGGTTCTGCCCTGGAATGGAAATCATATCTGAACGGAAAAACACAGGTTATGAGATTCCAAGGATTTCTATCTAATGAGATCGAAGTAACCTCTGGCGTTCCTCAGGGCAGTCATCTCGGTCCCCTTCTCTTCAATATTTTCATCTCCGATCTATGCGAAAAATTAGCAAATATTCCACATCTCTTTTACGCGGATGATCTCAAAATTTATAATGTCATTAAGACCCAAACTGATGCTTCCTTCTTGCAGACAAAACTCAATACCCTACACGACTGGTGCACCATGAACAAACTGTAACAATGTCATGCAATTACCTTCTCCCGCTTAACAAACACTCAGAACCAAAACTATTATCTCAATGGCAGGAATCAGGTTGATCATATCGTAGATCTAGGCGTCGTCCTAGACAAAAAACTCCAGAGCCAACAAACTTCTTGGTTTCATCAAGAGGAGAGCCAAAGAATTCGGTAATGTATGGGTCACAAAAACGCTCTTCTGTTCTTTAGTCCGCCCTATCCTAAAATATGCGGGTCCTATCTGGGATCCTATATTCCAAGTGAGCAGCAGGAGGATGGAATCCATTCAAAAGAGATTTCTTCTTTTTTCCTTAAAGCTTAAAGTGCAGTTTCTGTCGGACAGAATCAAATTGAATGATGTAGTCCGACACACACGACACACTAAACTCCTTAGGGAATATCCACACCGTACCGATTACGCAAGGAACGAGCCCGTCAACAGATGCTTAATGGATTTTAATAGCCCTAGCTCCTCTTTCTCCCCTTCACTCAACAAGGCATCCTATAAAAAATACTCAGATCCCTACTAACATAACCCCCTCTCTAACAATAGTAGGTTTTTAGTAGCTGGCAGTAGTATAGTAATATATTGACTCAACACTATGTTTTTTTTAATCTAAGTATGTATATGTATACCTAGTTTAACTGTGCCTTGTTTGGGGAATAAATAAATAAATAAATATGATATATTTGATTGCAGTATCTTTCATTTGGAGATTGCCCTGTGTATTTGTGAATGTCCTTTCTTGGGAAATATGTTGAGCTGACGATCATATTTTTTCTCAATGAGTTCCCGAGTTCTAACTGACATTTTTTGAAAATTTGAGTTGTATATGCTATCATACCAAACTGAGTGCGCTCTTCTCTTTAAAGTTATACGGGGCAACGTATCTGTATTGGTTTAAGAGATAATTGGTGCTCCTTAGTTCTATCTAACAACGAAATGAGAAAAACTTGGTGCACTAAAGTTGTTACTGCTGTTTTTGTTAAGAGTTAGAACTTTGGAAACCGTTATGTTAACACCGTTAGAAGGTAACATGCAGATAGAACTCTCGCTCTCTTTGATTCATTCAATCCCTAATGTTTTTTGGTGTAAGACGTGTTCATCAAGTTTTCGTTTTAATTAATATTTTTTGTGTTTGATAAAAGGTAAGCATAATTATTGTAATTATTTATAGGAATTATTTTATTGATCTAGTTTTACGTATGTTTAGTTAAAATGGATGGAATTGTCAGTTATAGTGAAATTTGTGAACTACTCGACACTGATTTTGAAGAAGCGATTTTGATTAATTTACCAGAAGTAGATGAGATAAAGGAGAGAGATCTTGTGATTGCTGAAGTAAGTGCTCCTCCGATTCACGAAAATATTGAAGAAATTGTTCCAAAACCCAAACAAATAATACCAAATAAGAAAAACTGGAAGAGAAATGTTAGCAAAAACGCTTACCAAGCCGGGAAAAAACACGTAAGTACAAGAGGAAAAATACGTGAAGAACGAAAAATTGTAGATAAAAAAAACTGTATTAACAATTGCAAATATATTATTAGCAATGACGAAAGAAAAACAATATTTGAAAATTTTTATAGTATGGATCAAACGGGAAAATACAACTTTATTTTAAAAACTACCCAACGATTCGTTAAAAAAAGATGTTCAAAGAAGCCATCATCTAGAAGCGAATATAGCTATGTATATTTATTTGATATAAAATGTAAACGTATTCAGGTATGTAAAAGCTTTTATCTTAGCACATTAGCCATTTCCCAGAAGCCTGTTAACACAGTCCATAATAAGAAGTGTGAAATCACCAATACTCTCCCTACTGCTATAACAAAAGTAGTGAAAAAGAAGATAAATGATAACGAAAGAGGTTTTGTTGTTGACTATATAAATAGTTTTCCTCGAATTCAATCTCACTACTGTAGGGCCAAAACATCTAAAGAGTACTTAAATTCAAATTTGAATATATCAAAAATGTACGATATATAAAGACAAATGCACTGCTTTAAAGAAAAACCCTGTAAAACAAAGCTATTTTAGATTCATTTTTAACACAAATTTTAATTTGGATTTTCACAAACCTAAATCCGATAGATGCGGGAAATGTGAAATCAATATGAAAACAACAAACACAGATAGAGAATATCAAGAACATGTTTATCTCAAAAATACAATGAGAATAACGAAAGAAAATGATAAAAAAGGTCTTATACCAATAATATCTTTCGACTTGGAAAATGTTCTTCATCATCATTTTCATCATTGTGCTCCTTTAATCCCTCATGGGACATAGGGCGGAAACAGTTGCCCTCCAGCGGACTCTGTTTTGCGCGACAGCTCTCAGCTCCGACCAGGATCTCCCAGTTGTTGCGGCTTCTGCTAGTAGGGTTCTCCTCCACGTTGTCCTAGGTCTTCCAACTCGACGGGATCCTTGCGGATTCCAGTCGAGGGCCTGTTTGGCTAGATTTTCGTTTTCGCGTCGCAAGATGTGGCCAACCCAATTCCATTTCCTTCGTCTGATTTGGTCGTCTATCCTTTCTTGGCCGGCACGGCGCCATAGTTCTTCGTTTGAAATTCTATCCTGCCAGCGGATTTTTAGGATACGACGAAGGCATCTGTTGACGAAGACTTGTAGGCGCCCTGTGATGAATTGGGTGACTTTCCATGTTTCGCAACCGTACAAAAGTACTGCCTTCACGTTGGAGTTGAACAGCCGCAATTTGGTGTTAGTTGAGATCTCCGTTGATCTCCATATGCGGAACAGGCATGCATATGCGCCTCGTGCTTTATTTATTCTGGAACTGACATCTTCTTCTGCACCGCCATTTTCGGTAATAATACTACCGAGGTAGCAGAATTTATCGACCAGTTCCACGTCACGGTTATTCAGCGCTGTCCGTTCAATGGTGTTCGCATTTATCCGCATTTCTTTAGTTTTAGTCGGATTTAGCCTTAAGCCTGCTGGACTACTTTCTGTTGCCAAATTGTTAATCATGTTTTTGAGGTCCTGGTGTCTGTGGGCCAGCAAACAGATATCATCTGCGTAGTCGAGATCCTTAAGGCGGTCTAACAAACCCCATTGTATGCCGCCTGTTCTACTATCTAGAGCGCCGACAAGGATGTCATTTATTACTATAAGAAATAGTAAAGGCGAGAGTAGGTATCCTTGTCGTACTCCTGAGCTCACCTCGAAGCTGTCGGATAATTTTCCATTATGGAGAACTCTGCATTTGGAATTGTTATATAGGGCTTTTATCAATTCTATTATTTTATCAGGCAGTCCCCGTCGCCGTAGTGCCTGCCATATAAAGCTCCTATTGACCGAGTCGAACGCTTTCTCATAATCTACGAAAGCAAGGTAAAGGGGGATCGGAATTCAGTAGACTGCTCCACTATTATTCGTAAGGTGTTGATATGATCAATACATGAGCGGCCCTTCCTGAATCCGGCCTGCTGCCTCCTAAGCGTTCGGTCTACTGCCTCACTTATCCTAGATAGTAATATATGGGACAAAATTTTGCCCACTGTAGATAGTAAACAGATGCCTCTCCAGTTGTCGCATATTGTTAGGTCCCCCTTTTATGGTATTTTGACTATGATACCTTCCGTCCAATCCTCCGGAAAGGTACAGGTGTTCCATGCTATTTCCAGGATTGGCTGAAGCGCATCTGCTATGAGGCTTGAATCGGCTTTCAACAATTCTGGCGGGATGCCATCTTTCCCAGCTGCTTTACCATTGGCCATCGCATGAATTGCGGTTACTATTTCCGTCTTGGATGGGGCTCGGGTGGTGATTCTTATAGGCTGTGCATTGTTGCTGGTTTCCTGAGGTTCCTGTGTAAATGAACCATTCAGGGCGGCGAAGAAGTAATCTCTCCATCTTTGGAGCTGCTCTTCGTCGCTGCACAGCAGCCTTCCATCCGCACTCTTAACGGCATGCTTTTTAGTAGAGTGCTTTCCCGAGAGCTGTTTAGTGATTTGGTACAGCACCTTACTGTTGCCTGTGTTTGCCGCGTTTTCCGCTTTGTCTGCGAGCTCAAAAAAATGTTCTTACTTGTCCAAAAACTGAGATCGGCGAAGCATTCTATTTATCAAAATTGAACGTGTATAATCTTACAGCACATGTTTCAACAACAAAGAGGGTATACTGTGCAATATGGACTGAGTACACTTCTGGTCGTTCGGGAAATGATATTGCATCAGCTTTTTACAAAATACTAGGAAAAATATTTGAGGAACATGATTTCAAAGAATTTATTACCTGGAGCGACTCGTGTGTTCCTCAAAATAAAAATTCCTTTATCGCATATGCTATGCAATACTTTTTGCAAAAACATCCTGACCTAGAACTAATTACTATGAAATACAGTATACCTGGTCATTCTGCTCTGCAAGAAGTGGATAATATTCATAGCCAGATTGAAAAAGTTCTTAAAAAAATGAATATTTTTCACCATTAGGTTTAATACGAATACTAAAACAGATAAACAGGAAGAATCCGTTTACAATAATTCAAATGGGACCGGACGACTTTAAAGATTTTGAAAAGAGTTCAAAAATATTCAATTATAAACAAGTACCATTTGCAAGAGTTAAAATGCTTCGATTTGGATCAATTCCCCATATAATGTTTTATAATTGTACAAACTACGAAGAGAAAGATTTTGTGGAAATTAATTTAAAACCACTGGAAATACGAAGAAGTAGAAAAAGAGTAAACCAGGAAATAGTTTCAGGTAACTTATTGAACGACCCTCCTAAATACACGAAAAGATCTGATATTGCAGTACACAAGAAGAAACATCTTATAAGAATGTTTCAATACATGAACCCCCAAGACATAAGTTTTTACAAAACTATTTTACACTTGAATGGTGAGTATAACAATTTATAATTAATAAAATTTATATATAGATATTTATACTTTATTATTTTTATAGAATGCAATCAATTTAACGAAGATCAACCCACTATAACATAAAAGAGTGTCTCACAAAAAATGCGTTATATTGTCTGTTTTTTTTCTTGTTGAAGAATTTTATATTTTTTAGAAAATGAAGATCTCTCTATGTTATTTTTGCTAAAGAAATAAAGGAATTTAAGTTACAGTTTTCTTACTTGGTTGTTTCATATTTCCTAAAAGTTATATACAACACTTTGTAACAGCATAATGGCGCGATATAAATAGTGGGCGCCACTTATGCGAGGTGTTTGTTACCCCCTTAGCCACAAGCCCGGAAGAGCATGGCCAAGGAGCCAACACCATACATAAGAAATAAAAAGAAAATCCGGAACTCCTACGCCGGCCACACGGAGTTATCTAGCTCGCCGGAGGGGTCGTGGGGTGTGTGGCCGGGCCTTACCGCGGTTGGTTCACCACTTACCTGTGACTGTGCAACTTTGACTTCCGTCCATCATCCTCCTGGCATCGCCTGAGCCGCATCACCCTGAAAAGGAATGACCCCCTCCCTCAACCATTCCACCAGAAACAAATTTAACGCATGGTCATTTTATTAATTACAACCATTTAATCATCAGAACAACAATTACAAAGAATAACCATCAACCACGACAATAATTTATAATTCCTTGTCCCCTATTAACATTAAATGAGCAAAGTCAACAAAATTAAGGTTTCATTATTATAGTTACATAGGTATGAGCTCAAGATAAAAAGAAAACTCACAGTACTGGCCAATACTCCTCGTTTTGTACAAATGTGATTACCATCAATAGAATCACTTAGAGTAAAAACAACGTTCCCGGAACCAACAAAGAAGAAAATAGATCTGACAAGGAGCAACACGAATTCACAAATAATTATCAAGAATATTATAAATATTATAAATGTAATACTAACTACTATTTAAAATTATTATTTTAGTAATGAATATTTTTTCTGGTTTTTTTAATTAAAGCAAAAAGAAAAGTTTTGATTATTTTATTTGGTGTATGTTTTGTTTGTTTTATTATCTAAGATCCAGCTGGTGTGGATGCACTATAGGTGTTGCTTAATTACCTGAAGTTCCGTATTTATACTAGTGTGATAAGTATCATCTAATTTTCATCAGCTAATGGTTCTATTTAAAACATTTTCGAGTGACTTTGGATAAGCTTCGGTCTGTTCTCCATCCCCCTCGGTCTTCTGATCTTAAACCAATTCGCTACCCGTTTTTCCCGTGTTTTCTGAAATTTTGGGTGACAGATAAACGAAGAATTAGAAACACAGGGTCCTTCCCATTAAATAAATAAAACAGTTGGTACAGATTAACACCAATCCGCACTGTTCCTGTTAAAAATTCCAGTTACGTAAAACACCGAAACCTGCATATCCGGCTCCATAAACTAAAGCAATTTTTGTATTGCTGGTATCCCCTTCGGTACCTCTCCACACTCCTTTCCTATTTGTTAATGTTTTGGTTGGGCCTAAATCCTTCTGGTATTTTCGACTAGAATTCACAGCACCAAAATAGTCACCAACATAGTCCGGCTTGTTGATAATCCGACACGAACTGGTATATTTGTTCAAATGAACTGAATAATGACGATTTTTACTTCAGCCAGTCTTAGGTGTTCCTAACGGATTTTTTCCTGTTTTATTTTCTTTTTAATTTTCCCGAACACCAACTTTTTTCCCGGACCAAAAATCTTTTTCAGTCCATTTTTTCATACGTCAAAATTCGAACTCCCATTTTCTGTTTTTTTTCATTTCTCCCCGCCTACCTTTTTTGTTCCCAACCAACTACTCGATTTTCTTCCCCACAGTAATTTTTAGTCAAGTAGATATTTAGGCAAAACTGACCGTTACAACTTCTACCGTTTTTTCAGATAGAACTATGCATTCCGGAAAAATTTAAAATGTTTGTGTCCCAAAGTTGTAACTGACTGATAGGACTACGGAAACTAAATTTATGTTACAAAAATTTTGTTGAAAGTTCTATCTGATTTTTTAAAATCCCAATAAATCCCGGAATTTCGTCTTTCATTCGCTGAAACTTTGCATAAAGTCAGTTTCAGTCACAAACTTTTATTATAGAAAATTTCAGGCAGAAATTCGAATCATGGTAAAAGTTATCAAAGAAAAAAACTTTAACGTTTATTTTCTCAAAACATAGTTGTGTTGAGTTGGAACCCGGGAATTCTAAGGTCGCGTCATTGCAAAATCGATAACACGTTGTCCGAAGATTAATTCAGTCAGTTCAACTCTATTTCGACTCGACTCTTCAATCTTGTTGCTCATATACCTACCCGAGTCGAAAGATCAGCTCAACCTCAACTCAACTATTTAACTCGCCATGTACACATATCTACTATCATAGTTAACATCCCTCTAACAACACAAAATACATGTAAACACGAACAAACATGACATTTTCGAAAGAACTCTTTAAATACCAAAAAATCTTCACCCAAAATGCGGCAAATTAAGATGATATAAACAGCACCACTCTCATAGATTTACACGTTCATTTTACAAAGCCACCCCCCTTGGGTTCACCCTTAAAAACAAGGGAATCTTTATCGCTTTCACTTTCAATTTGATTAAACGATTTAACCTGGTATTAGTGAAGAATTTTCGGATTTAAATGCCTGAAATTCATGAAAGATCCTCATTAACCTTGACGAGAATTCCTCGAATATTGTCTGAGCAATTACACCATGAATAATTAATTTAGTAATCTGTGTCTTAAGTAAACGAGCCATGGCCAGCGCGCAGTCTTACATATTTTTTTTATTTTTCATCTTTCGCCATAATGCTAATAAATTCCCTTTCGTGAATCTGACTTAAAAAGCCCGTGTTGGGTTCAAGGGACACACAAACACGAAATGAAAGATGATAAGTTATGTTTTTGTTAATTTTCATATTTTGTTGGCTACTGTTGGAAATTTCCTGTTTACGCCCGAAGAAAGTTTTAAGGGATAAGAAATTTTTGTAGAGGGAGTTTTTGGCGGAGACTTATTAGTATCGCAATAAATTACAACACCCTAAAAATTTTCGGGGTGGGAAAAGTTAAATAAGTTGGGAGAAAGTAAGAAATTGCCAATCCCTTCTGGGAATTGCAGCAAAAATTAACACACAGAACAACAACGACAATAATTGGGAAAAACATTTTTAAATAAAATTAAAAAAAAATGAAGAAAATTTATCTGGAAAAATCGTAGATTCCATTTTCACTGGGGGTTAATCGAACCATTTTATAGGCGCTTCACCAGCCCCCATCCAGCAGTTCTGTCCCTACAGCATCTTTACTAGGATAATAATGCGAAATTTGGAAGCTAAAAAGCGCTTCTTTTTTTTTCATTTAAAACAACCGAAGGGAATGTCTCAAATAAGGATCGTCTGTATTTTAATTTATTTATTTATAGCCTGTACCTGATGTTATTTCCCATCGGGCGGCTAAGGATCTCGGTAAGGACTTCGTGATATTAAAATTTGCAAATTCTCCACAGCTCTTCTGGGTCCACGTACTCGCAGTTTAGTTCTGGAGAAGAAGAAATTTCATTCCGGATGAATGAAGATAAAATTTCTCGGAAAGTAACCGTTATATTAAGTGACTGAAATCGATACTAAAATTTTATGGAATTTTCCTTTATGTACTTTTAAGAAAGTTTTTTCTCTCCCCTTTACTTTCTTTTATTATGATAAAATTTGCTTGAGGCAGATATCGGAAATATTAACATTCCTGGTATAATTGGAAGTTTCTTTAAGGTCTTGAAGGGTTTTTGTTAGACAGTTACCATAGAGTCCCTCGTTTATAAACAGGAGAATATCAGGTTCGCTAATCTACCCTGTCCAAGAATTTTCTTATTTAATTTTGGCTTCATAAAGTAGTTTAGTAGTATTTTAGTATTGCATCAGGGCAGCCGGTGCGCCGGCGCCAGAGACCAGGGATGCTGGTGAGAAGTGGGTTACTGGTCGAAGACTCAAATTATACACACCTTTCCAAATTCAGTTCGTTGCGTGGGGATTATGGTCGATCAACGGGCTGGCTCTCGTATCCGTTGAGAATAATATCTCAGGCGTTCCTTCGCCAACAACAACGGAAGACGAACTGGGGGAGTTTGCCCAACTTCTTTCGGTGCGAGATGATGATCTTACTCTCACACCGGAAGAAGACGAGGTTGACATAACGGTGATCGAGATTGATCCCACTGCTCGCAACCACAATGCTGAGAGTAGCGCAGATTAATCTCCATCACAACAAGGCTGCAATCGCCAGTCACTTCTTACGTCTTTCTAAGACTGATCTACATGTCGTGCTGGTACAAGAGGAATCAGGACTCCAAAATACAAGTTGCTGTATCCCAGAAATGAGGAAGGTACCCGTTTAAATCATAATATTGAGAACCCGTTTAAATGTTGATATTGCATAAAAGCGTTAATGTTGGTCTAATATAGCAACGCTGACACCTTAATAGCCAGCTGAAGCGGCTAGTCGGGAAACCAGCCTCATCATCGGATGTGATACAAATGCTAACAACTATGTTTGGGACAGCTCAGACACAAATGTAAGAGGTGAGTTGCTTTTTGACCTTTTACTTCAACATAATCCATTGCTGTGCAACAGAGCAAATGAACCTACGTTCGTTACAAAGGTAAGACAAGAAGTCTTCGACATTACTCTTGTTTCCTCAGACCTGCTCAATTGTGCAGAAAAGTCTGGAGTATCCAGTGAACACTCCTTTTCTGACCACAGAGTCATCCTTTTTTATGTTAATACATATGTGCTCAACTGTGAAGAAGGCGCCTGGTTACAGGAATGCCCGAAACACAGATTGCGCCGTATATAGATAGGTGGTGGAAATATCACTTCCCAAGGATGTTCTCACCCACTCTTGGAGTGCTGAAGATCTCGAATATCAGGTGAGAAATCACAGCAACCTCCTGAATAATGCTTTAGAAGCAGCCTGTCCCATTAGGAAATACGCTTTTATTCTTCGTTTCTTTCTTCCTCTCTTATCTTCTTTTCACATTCTTTGTTTTTATCAAGTATTAAACTAATTTATTTTTCCTCTGTTTATTATGTACAGAATATTATGTTTATTATTACTAGCAGGAACCCGGTACGCCTTGCTGCACCCATAAGCCAATAGGAGCCAATAAAAATCATCCATTGACTTGGTATTGTTCGAGATAAGAGTTTTATACAGATGAAGTGCCTTAAAGAACGGGTACATGGGTGTTGAGACGGCCGCCATGGATCTAACGATATATAGAGTATACTACATTGCTTATTGTATTCTACTTAAATTTGATACCCATGTCGAGGGGGCTATGAAGAAAGTGGTAATCCGCCCTCTTGAGAAGGGTACTATCTATCTAACGGTATTTTGAGTATACTACATTGCTTATTGTATTGTACTTATCATATCCTTTAATTTGATACCCATGCCAAGGGGGTTGTGAAGCAAGTGGTAATCCGCCCTCTTGAGATGGCCGCCATGGTATATTGAGTATACTCTATTGCTTATTGTATTTCAGTTTTGTTTCAATAGCGCCATGGCCTACCTATTGCTTCACAGCTGCGTAAATTTGAAATTGTCATTAAATGGAATGATTAAATTTAATGACAATTTTCCATTTACGAAGCTGTCACACAATATGTAGGCCATGAAACTATTGAAACAAAACTGAAGTGAAAATTCCCAAAATTACCAATTTTTTAGATTTTTCAGCTGTTCCTTTTGGTTTAGGATATAATAAATGGCTTACGACCTATTCTCAGACCTACCAAAAATACACAAAATGTTTCATATAAATTAGTCGACCCGTTTCGGAGGAGTAACAAACATTATGACACGAGATTTTTATATTTTGTACATATTTTTTATTAATATGTATTATTAATTCTATAGGCAACCAAAAGTCTTTATTGTGTGGACCCACCACAACGTTCATTTACAACAAACGAGTTGCTATGTACAAACACTAATGAGCCAAACGTAAAATTTTAACTGATTATACTTAACATAGAAAATTGTAGAATACAATTAAATTTATTTTAATTTTTAATAATCTCACGTGGGCAGATCCTTAAAGCAAACTTTTCCTTAAATAAGAAAAACAAAAAAATCTTCCAATCTTATTTGAATTCAAAGTGTGTTTTACAATGCCCATTGTGTCCTGCTTTGTTTCCTTTTTAATCTAGCATCCTCCCCCGGATCTTAATCATAATTACAAAGAATCCCCCAATAATTAAAAAGTTTTGGATCCTTTATTAAATCACTCAAATTTGCCCAATCAAAATAAAGTAGGACCACTAATGCCCGCCAACCCACACTTCCAGCAGCAACCTCTGACATTTAGACATTTTGAGCTCCATGTCTCTACAATTCCGCCTCCTGTAATCTAATTAAAAGGTCGTTTTTTCCCACGTAAAAGCGGCCATTTTATGCGGTAATTAGATATAACAATAATATCCTTAAAAGCGGACATGAAAACTTTTTCGCTTCTCTGGAAGCGGATAAATCTGATCAGGCATTCAGAATTAAGACATAATTTCTGGCCCTTCTGCAGGCCAAGGCACAATTCTTCGGGGAAATTCTGTTATCAGCTCATAGCTCCTAGGAGTCCCACCAGGTCTGATAAAAAATGCTGGATTTTTTGCGTCTTGCTTACGAGTTCCATTATTAGATTTTAAAAGATTCTGAAATGAAGTGAGAGAATTACAAGTGCCCTTAAGGACAGCGGAATTTTGGCAAATTTCTTTCCTGGAAAAAAGTATGCAAAACAAGGACCAAGTTTTGGAAGTCGTTAAACATAAAGTTACTCGCTTGATGGATTTCAACCTTATGCTACTGTGTGATTTCGTGTTCATTTATGTGTAGGCCGGCATAAATTTATTTAGATTTGGGTAATCTCCTGATAATTTACTGTTTATTGTCCCTTATTGGATGCGTCATCCATTGCTTTCAGGGTTGTTTGATATATTTACGCTGAAACCGCTCACAATAATATTAGAAAAATTGCCACATTGTGTCATTTTCAAACTTACTTATTCACCTTATATTATTTTTTATGCGACTCTGTTTTTCCACACGCTCTATGAGTGCTTTGGAAAGTCAACAGACAGGGCGTTTTGGAGAACTCGCGGAACCGGAGGCGGTTGGTATACAAAGTCTCCGTATGGCTAATGGTCACTGAAAGGTAGCGGATCATATCTCCCATATCAAGCTACGAAACCTCGAAACCTTCGAAATACATGGTATCTGATCCTGGTCTGAACCGGACGAATGCATAGAATATGTTCGATTGTCCCTCTGGTTAGTTTCTCGCAAGAATTACAGCAGTGGATAAAACAAGAAGAAATACAGGACGACCATGTGCACAGCAATATACCAGCACTAGATCTAAGAAGCCTCTTTGCCAGGGGGAGTTTCAATTTGTCTCAAGTGGAGCTATGACCTGCTCCAGCTTTGCGAGTACCAACCGGAAGTGGTAATAACTTCTATGCAAAACAAAGATGGTAGGCATCCCTCCGCAAGAAGAGGTACAATCAAGCCCTCTATATTCTGTGAAAAAATTCCAAAGAATGAGGCCGCCGGTACCACGTCTGACATAGACAAGGAAAACAAAGTCAAGTACCAAGGCATCGTTGAGGAATTGAAATCACCCCAGAATGAAAAGACTGCTCTAAAAATAGAAGCCTTCAATAGCAGCCATACCCGGTAAAGCTAGTATTCCAAAGGCTAAGTAACCAGGCTCGACGGTTAACAGGATAATGAGCGAGGGACGACCTTCTAGTGGCACTAAATGATGTCAACTCCAGGGCCAGTAGATTCTCGGACCATATCTGGGGCTGACACCGTGGCCAAAATATCGGAGCTGGTCATGGAGTTCGAGATGAGGCAAGAGCAGTCAGAGGGGTCGCTACTCTCTTTCGATTCTTCAAAACTAGTTAAAAATTATCGAGTGATAAGATGTGTGGATCACTTTTCGAAAGAATTTCTTGAGAAGTGCTTTAAAAGGGTCCGTTTGGATATTATTCCAGCAAATATATATTCCTAAAAGACTGAATGGGCGCGTTCAATAATGCAGGATGCGTGCGCAATTGACTTATTCAGTCATTGAAAGCTTCACACTTTCAATTGCTGAATAAGTCATTTGCGCACGCATCCTGCATTATTGAACGCGCCCAATCTGCCCCAGGAATTGCTAGCTGTTTTTTTGACGAGCTCCTCCTGCTCACTAGCGGAGGGGAACTTAACTATCCCTGGCACTTGCTGAATCAGGGCTAAGTCGTTGCTGCGATATAAAAACATTGCCATACCGAGAGAGTTCAATATGTGAATTTTATATGTGAAGCAAAGAGAAAATATCCGCAATATTACATTTGCTCTGTTTTTCGCGAGTTAACGAGAATAGCTCAAGGACCCCCTTTCAAGAGCCGTTACTATCATCTCACTAATTGTCTTAATAGACTTTCTGTAGACTAGGATCACCATATTCTCGGCGATTGTCTTTACCCTAACCTATCTAAAGAACTCTAATATTTTAAAATCCTTACCCATACTCGTAAACCATAGAAGCCGCCGAAGGACTTCTCCCTCGAGTGTGGGACGTCATGCAAATACCTGTATTGTCAGATCAGATCTATTATTAAAAAAGGTTACGTATCTATAGCCTTGTCTATTTACTTTACAATTTTCTTATAATGGAAAAAGAAACAATGGCACACAATGAATTTCTATTTTTAAAGTCATTTTAATTTTGTCTCTGCATTAATTTCATAGAATTCCAGCAGAAACAGTTTCATTCACAAGAATTATTCCTTTGTATCCTGCAAGTGACTTCGTGGCTGTTTCATAAATATTTGAAGATTTGCCAAATATGCCATAAACAAAGAATAATTTCATTCAAACTTTCTCGGCAGCACTCCAACCAGTCAAGCAAACATCCCCTCTCCTGTCTCCGAGAATATGTACAAATGTATTCTTTTTAAATGGCACAAATATAAATTTGGTCTGGTAATGAAATTTCGTGCTACGGAGGGTATGCATATGCAGCATAATAATTTTTCTTGGGGACAAACAAACATAAATTCGAAACTTTCTACATCTGCTTTCCACGTAGTGCCCAGAAAGGGAATAGCACAAAGCTGACAACCTTTTCCAAACCAGACAAAACGTCGCCGAACTTTCACAACATGCTCAGACTGTTCATCGTCAATTACATTCGGTGACTCCTCATCAACTGCTCTAAGTGTAGGTAAATATTTACGTGAGGTTGAAATGGCATCTGTCGTCAACTTTGCCCACCCAAAAACAGGATTTAGCTACGTTCGGTGAATGTCCTACGGAATTAACTTTGCGACTTTCTAAATTCATTTCGCCAAGGGAGGAAAAGTCAAAATATGTTCGCCGTTTATCAAGGGTCTGTGACTGGTGCCGAACGACTTGCAGTTATCCTGTGACCGTTTTGCTGGGGAACATTGGCAATTACGTGCTCGCGTAACCGAATTCAAAGTCGTCCTGTATCAAGGATTCACTTGCCATAGAGAACATAAGTTGAAAATTTTGCAAGTATTCCTGTCAAGCGCTATCCTTGCGAGGGTACATCGTCTGTTGTTGCCGTCTATTAAAGAGGACACTTGTTCGGCAATGCTCTGTAATAATCGGTTAAGGCGAACACATCCCTGCTCCACATCCTTCCGCACATTCAAGATACTAAAATCATGCACCACCACACAAATCAATTTCACATCCACCCGATTGCATATTTCTCTTCCACGTGTCGTATGCATGCAATTTGATCCTTGGTGGTGGGGGGAGTGCTGCATTGCCATGATAATGCAACAAGGGATGCACATCCACTGCCGTTCTCTCAACGAAGATTTATTGCCGCATGTCGTTTCACAGCGGCAGAGAATCCTTGGGGTGGTTTATTATTGCGATTCGTGCGCTCGTTCGGACAAAGTTTCTTTGTGGATTTATAAAAAAAAAAGGATATTCGCAATAACTCAGCAACGGATTAAAACGTCTGGAGATACTGTACGATGTGCATTTGATTTACTACCAATAACTTCAACGGAAATATGTTTCCAGGTTATGTGGTGGTTGTTCGCTTTTTCTCTTCCTTTTTATTTATTCACAAATGTGCTTTGACAGACTTCAGAAATCCAATAACCGGTTGCAGTGAAACTTTTTCTTTGGAATAAGGACATTGTCATTTCAAAGGAAGAACAATATGTACCGCTTAGTGTCGTCGGTTTTGTTGTGAGTTTGGAATAAGAGTGCAGTTGAATTTGTTATGCGATGATTTATGTGGATTGTGGAATTTTGGGTTAATTGAGTAAAAATTAGCTATGGCAAACCTCCTGGACGTGGAAGGCGCTTGCAACGATATCGCCATTCAGCAGACAATTGATGTTTTAGGAAATCACAATTGTCTAACTCAATGTATTCTCTCTCTTCTTGCAGTAAATCTTATTCATTCACAGCAACTTAGATACCAGAAGATTGTCTGTTTCGGTAAAGGCAGGGGTCCGTGGCCGATTCCGTCCTGATTTATAGACCTAGGGTACTCGTTTAAGTGGGATCACTCAAGTAGTCGGCAACGTAGTTAATGCCCACCATAAAGCCTACAACCACAGGTCTCCTACCCCTGTCGAAAGAGGTGTCTCCATTGACTTCCCGAGTAAAAATGAAACTCCCCGGCACCTAGCATGCAGCAGGCACTATCACTATCAGGTATCACTTGACGTGGGCGAGTGTTATTTTTAATCAAACGTGGATGCTAGCTGCGTCGCCTTGTGGCCTGTTCGTACCTGCTGCATGCCAGCTGTGGGCAAGCTTCATTTTTACTCGGGAATAAAACTCGCCCGCTTATAGTATGGCATGCACTATTTCTAAACTAAAGGGGGCAAAATTGGGGCTTTAAAAAAATTATAGGACGAAGAAAACGGACAATTATCTTGGTGACCATAAAGCGTGTCAATAGGTCCCCATACACTACAAGGTTTTATGCGTACAAACATGTCCCACAATCTTTCTGACAAACTTGTTTGAACGCCGAGCTTACCCATACACTATTATGGTTTTCATTTTCCTTTAAAGATTTCAAATCGAAATGAGTTCTTTAACTAGGAATAAGTTGTAATCAATAGCCTTTGAAATTTTATGTTATGCACAGAACTGTCAGATAAAACCACGAAAAAATCAAACCATTTTGATATTTGGGACAAACTTGTGACAAACATAAAACCAAAAACCAAATTCACCATACACTGTCAATCTTTGTTTGAACGCCTTGTTTGTACGCATAAAACCTTTTAGTGTATGGGCCCCTAATAGCATCATCAGTAGAACAGTTCTCGTAGAGCAGAACGAAAACTGATCTCCTGCTAACTTTTCGCCGTCTAAACAATAAGAAGTCGTCTGGGGTGGACGGTGTTCCAAACATCGCCTGAAACATTTGTCCCTGGTGGCCATAGACATATATACCACTCTGTTTAACAATGCGTTAAACAACGCCCATTTTCCAGGACACTGGAAAACGGCAGTGGTGTACCCAATGCCCAAAAAGAGTAAAAGTAAAAGTAACCCTGCTAATCTTCGGTCAATAAGTCTGCTCCCGAATATCAGTAAGGTTTTTGAATCAGTAATTAATAGATCATTGTCGAAATGGGTTGAGGAAAAGAATATAATTCCCGATAACCAATTCGATTTCAGAGCGGGACATGACACCATTCACGCCGGGTCGAAATTGGTGTCAGACATTCACTGGAACTTAATGGAAGGCCAGTGTGCCGGAGCATGCTTAATCGACTATGAGAAAGCGTTCGATACAGTGTGGATCGAGGGCCTTTTCTACAAATTAGTCAGATACGGGATGACCTTTGCTATACTTGATCTATAATATGATTTCCAAGAAGAAGTTCATCGTTAAAAGTGGGAACTTCACGTCAGGAAAGATATTTGACATTAAAAACGGTTTGCAACAGGGTGCAGTGAACTCACCGCTTTTGTTTAATATCTTTACAGGTGACCTAATTAGTTCACTCCGCTTCGCATTAGCGTATGCGGATGACCTGATTGTGTACAGGACGAGGCCGAAGATTGGAGTGATCCAGACGCTCCTGCAACGTGACTTCGAAACCATCGAGCGCTATAGTGATGATTGGAAGTTGAAGATCAACTTTGGCAAATGCGAATCGATCCTTTTCCGGACTCCTCTACGCAGAGCTCCTTACGATGTGCAGAGGAACTGGAAAACCTTTCGAATTTCGAACTACGCTGGTCAGGCGTTAGAACATAAATCGGAAGTGAAATACCTTGGGCTTTGGCTGGATCAGTACTTGTATTTCAACAGAAATGTAAGTGCTGCTCTTGACAAGGCAAACAAGGCGTTTCACATGACTAAAAGGCTTTTTTATAGCAGACACCTAAGCTCTCGGGTAAAGGTGATCTGCTACCAAGCCTTGGTCAGACCGGTTTTAACTTATGGTTGCCCAGTGTGGTTCAACATATCTCCCTTTTATATGAAAAAGCTTCGGGTTTTCGAAAGACAATGATTAAGGGCGTGCTTAAGGCTGTATCGGACACCCGAATCTGGCTTCACGAAGTTTCACGCCAACAATATCCTTTACGATAAGGCATTTGTTAATAGGATCGACAACTTCATAATCAAGTTGATTCGAAGACATATTGCTAGAGCGACGGACGGAGACCGGAAATCCTCTTATTCGGGGAGCGTTTTACCCGAACGCTGAATATCACAGAGCTGCTTGCGAACGCGGCTTTACCCCTCCAGAGGCATTTGTTTACCTGGATTCAAAAAGATTGGCCCAAGACTGTTCGGGAGTGCCTCTCTTTTACCATCTACATCGTTCCGCGACAGATAAACGTTATCTATTCAGCAACGAAGATATGGAAGTCCAGGAGCTCCTGAGGTTCAGTACTCGAATCTCGGGAAGAGACAGACGCGACGCCTCCACTGCAAGTACTGGTACTGTACTGGTGGCTGGAGGACCCTTAGATATTGCGTATTCGCCCTAAAATAGTTTAGCTTGTAATTTAGTTTTAATGATTAGCTTAGGGCTTAGATAGGATTAGTTATAGTTTTTACTTAGTAATAACTTTAGTATTAAGTAAGCTTAAGTGCGAGCTACCACGAGCTTTTGTTAGTTTAGTTTTGTTTGTCTGTTGTTTGTTGTTAGTTTCTGTTTGTTTTGTTAGTTTTACTAACTCGAGCCCGTGGAAGCTCGTCGCCTGGACGGAGTTCACCCGAGGCAGGCCCTCTGCTACTCCGCCCGGATAGTTCTGTGTTTAGAATAGTGTTTAGGTTAATTAGCTTGTAGGTAAGTGATGCGATCTTTCACGAGCTTGAGCTCTAGCATCACTCGACCCTGTAATACATATAAACATAGTCCTAAGTTTTTTTTTTTTTTTCATATTTCCTTAGATATACATTTATTTTTTGAAATAAAATATAACTAAAAATAGATAAGTGTTAGCCGAAAGGCATAAGTTAATCTATCTTCTATCTATACTATATACTTCATCCACTATAAAGCGATTTTTCGAAATTCATCCCCTAAGGGGGTGAAATGGGGTTTACCCAAACCGCTGGAGCTATAGGGCTGAAATTTTGACAGTGCATCCCCTTAATGACGTGGACATCCACTAAGAAGCGATTTTTCGAAATTCATCCCCTAAAAGGTGAAATGGGGTAACCATACTACTGGAGCTATAGGGCTGAAATTTGGACAGTGCATCCCTATAATGACGTGGACATCCACTAAGAGGCGATTACTCGAAATTCACCCCCTAAGGGGATGAAATGGGGTTAACCCAAACCTCTGAAGCTGAAGGGCTGAAATTTTGACAGTGCATCCCTATAATCTCGAAGAAATGAATGACTCGAAATTCACTTTATTTAATATTCATTTGTGATTGCTTCATAATTTCTTGCACCCACGTAAATAGGCGAACAAACATAACGAACGTTCGTCAAACCCTAAAATGTCACTTCTCTTGATGACATATACATGCCAATCTCTGCTTCAAAACGTGCAGATTTGTTGAGCAGAGGTGATATACGCAGCAATTTGTTTACCATATTTATTAAAAAAATGCGCTGTAATAAACCCTTTGTAGGGATAATAACAGCTGACTTTTTTGTTTGTTTTTTTTTTTTTTTTGAAGGGAAACATTGCACATAATAAACAGTTTTTATTTAAAGGCGTTGCAAGGCACGCGGTTTTTATGCTAGTATAAGATATACATAGATTAATTTAGAGTGCCTGCTGAGGGCCAGTAAGTTAGATAGACTAGAATAGGTTAGAATAATTAACTTTAAGCATTTAGTTAAATTTATATTTAGATAGTTAGTAAGAGAAATAAAATGCTTTTATATAAAAAAGAACAGCTCTCGTTCCAATACGTAGGCCAAGCAGCATTGGGCGTGGTTAGTAGTTAGCTGGGGCACTGCCTGGTAAAACACAACTCACGCTTGAGATTGTCTATGCCGATGTTGATACGTGGATGCCTGTAGAGGAAATTTTGAGATTTTCGTGCAACCGAGCGCAGGGTGCAACCAACTAAATTTTTTTAAATTGGTAATCGTCTGTTCACAGGTGTCGCCTTTAGCGTTGGGTCGTTCTTGTTGAGATGTCCCATAATATCCCTCTGTTAATATCCGTCTAAACCCCTGCGAGATCTATAGATATTTCATCTCTAAAAGGAAAGAATGAAGGTTTTTGTCGTAAACTGCGAGGATTCTGTAGGCTCCGTATAGTGCATTTAACCAAACAAAACTCTTGTACACGTCAGACATTAACAGCCTGGGTGATCATTACCAATCCTGCGGGGAACTGCCAAGCCAACCTTGCTGCTGCTTTTAACCATCCGCATCTTTTTAGTTTCCAACTGTCGTGATCTTGTAAATACGGTGTTCCAAATTCTTCGGTTCGAATTCAGGTGAAGATATACCATAGATATACCATGTGCCTCACCTTTGGCTAAACCTCTGCGCAAACTTTTTGCCTTATCATATTTCTCCGGAGTTTATCCAAACTCCTGGAAACTAGCTCATGTTCAGCCCATTCCGAAAAAAGGTGATGCCAGCGACCCTTTAAACTACCGCCCAATAGCAATAACTTCTGTTCTCTCCAAAATCATGGAGACAATAATTAATAGAAAGCTGATGCAATATTTAGAATCTAACCAAATCATACACGACAGGCAGTACGGCTTTAGACCGAAAAGATCTACTGGCGACCTTCTTGTGTGTTTGACCGAGCATCTACACCGAAGCATCCATAGTTCCGGTGAGTCTGGTCTGGTTGCTCTAGATATTTCCAAGGCTTTTGACAGAGTATGGCATCCCGCTCTGCTGTCCAAACTCCAAGCTATTGGTATTGACTCAGTTCTTATGAACTGGATTGAGAGCTTTCTTTCCAGCCGTTCAATCAAGGTAGTATTGGATGGCGTTGAATCCAACCCACACTCCATCTCGGCCGGCGTTCCCCAAGGATCGATCCTCTCACCTGCTCTCTTTCTAATATTTATTAACGATCTGCTCTCAATCCCCTCCAACCCACTCCACAGTTTCGCCGACGACAGTACTCTGCGTTACTCTTACGCCAACGCTAGACAAGCAAGTGCCAGACCTTGTCTCTTAGACCGCGAACTCATGTCCAAACTCTCTTAACGCAGACATCAAGCTCATTCTTGACTGGGGCCGCAAGAATCGGGTCGAATTTAACGCATCAAAAACAAAGTACTGCCTTATCTCCACCAAAACCTGTACCGACTTTCCCTCTATTTCAGTGGACGGGGATAGCCTAACACCTGACCCATCTCTTAGCATCCTGGGAATGACTCTATCTAATGATATGCAATGGCATGGTCACATATTCCAAATTGCCAAACAAGCGTATCAATGCCTAGGATTCCTTAAGAGATGCAAGTTCCTCCCTTCAGCCAGCTGCTCTAGCCACAATCTACAAGTCCTACATTCGACCCCACCTTGAATACAACTCGTATACCTGGGCGGGCGCTCCTAAAACCACCTTGGCTTGGCTGGATAAGGTGCAAAATCGCGCCATCAAACTCATTGGTGATAGCACTCTTTGCTCCTCCATCGACCCTTTAAGCCACCGTAGGAACGTAGCTGCACTCAGCAAGTTTTATCGCTATTATTACAGCGAATGCTCCACTGAAATAAAGAACCTCCTGCCTACACGGCAACTTTTTTCCCGCAACACAAGACTAGCCAACTCGGCTCACCCCTTCACCCTGCAGCCCTCCCCTTCACGCACATTACGGTTTAGCTGTTCGTTTATAAATAGAACAACTCGGTTGTGGAACTCTCTTCCGCAGTCGGTGTTCCCGAGCTCATATAACATCTCTGAGTTCAAACGCAAGGTTCATCGACACCTACTCATGCACCCCCCAGACCCCTAACCTATCCTTTCTATTCTATCCTTCAGATCAAGCTTACTACTATACATTGCACCATGACTCGAACGACATGACGGACTAGTAGTACAAAGGGTGACTCCTAAGCTTCATCGTATCACAAAAAAAAAAAAAAAATAGACCATATACTTACCCTGTCCTTTGAACCACATCATCAACCTCTGTTCAATGCTCTGAGCAGGTTTTGATCGTTTTGATGCGCTTTATACCCGATGCCAAGATCACTTTGTATTTTTGATCGTCATACTGTGAAAATCTAATTTTGGCTCTGCAACATCATTAGGAACCCTGAAGCTGATCGTTTTCAACTTTAGAAGCTCCATCTTCTTAAGTACCTTAAAACCTGCAGTTTAGTGCCGGTACTCAATTTCAATTTGCTGGGGAGTTTGTTAGCGTAGATGGAGTGTATAACCTCCTTCAATCAATATAGTCTGTACCACTGTCAGGACAATGCTGACCATTCTAACTGCCGTTTTAGCAGCGGACCAGATGTGCTTAGCAGAGGATTGTTTCCCCTAGAAAATAGGAAATTGATGCTATTTCGTTGATATTCAGAAAAACCTTGGGTGACACGACAGCGTGTACTTGGCCATTCTCAGAATCTTTACTACCATTACGCTTTTCATTAGTTAGGGCGGCTTTGGAAAGAATGAAAAACAAGTGTTCACTGTTGAGTTTTTCAATTGGTTTATACTTGTGCTGTAATATTTTCACCAATTGCCTCCAGAAACTCTTTCGATTCTGAGATCAAAGCTTCTGTGCTGCAGGAGGTACCAGTGGAAGATACCCTCTCTAGCTCTACGTCTTTTCCCTTTTTCTTAAATTGGTTCATCAAAATGCTTCTGATTGTAGTAGGAAAAGACACAAAGGGGTGGGATCGATACTCAGAGATCATTTATGACATTGGAAAACTACCTAGTGCCTCCTTTGACATGCTGATGTTACTAACTGGATTTATTGTTTTGAAGGGTGTGCAATCTAGTCAGAATCTAGAATCTAGTGTAGTCGTATTTCTTTAGTTTCCGTCGGATTTAGCCTTAAGCCTGCTGGACTACTTTCTGTTGCTAAAATGTTTAAACATTTTTGACGTCCTGGTGTCTGTGGGCCAGCAAACAGATATCAACCGCGTAGTCGAGATCTTTAAGGCCGTCTAGCAATCCCCATTGCATGCCACCCGTTCTATTATACACATAGAGCGCTCACATGGATGTCATTTATTACCATAAGAAATTGTAATGGCGAAAGTAGGCACCCTTGTCGTACTCCTGAGCTTACTTCAAAGCTGTCAGATAATTTTATATTGTGAAGAACTCTGCAATTGGAATTGCTATTCAGGACTTTTATTAATTCTTTTGTTTTCCCGAGTCGAACGCTTTCTTATAGTCGATGAGGGATCGCAATTCCGTAGACTGCTCCACTATGATTGTCAAGGTGTTAATATGGTCTATGCAGGAGCGACCGTTTTCTGAATCCAGCCTACTGTCTTGTAAGCATTCAATCTACTGCCTCTCTTATCCTAGATAGTACATATTATATTGGACAATATTTTACCCACAGTAGATTGTAGACAGATGCCCCTCCAATTGTCACATATTGTTAGGTTCCCCTTTTTTGGAATTTTGACGACTATGATACCTTCCATCCAATCCTCCGGAAAGGTACAGGTGTTCCATGCTATTTCCAGGATTGGCTGAGGCGCATCTGCTATGATGTTAGAATCGATGTTCAACAATTCGGGATGTCATCTTTTCCCGTTTTTTTATGTGGCAGTGCTAGGCTCAGGAGTCATCCTTTGTACTACAAGTCCGTCAAGTCATTTGTCATGTCATGGTGCAATGTCTAGCAGTAAGCTTAGTACGAGGAGAGGAGGGGGGGGAATAGGTTAAGGGTTATAAAGGTACGGGGGGGGGGATTGAAGAAGGTGGTGATGAACCCTGCGAGAGATTATTCCACAGTCGAGTTGCTCTATTTAGAAACGAATTCATATTTTGTTGAGAGCGTGAAAGGGGGAGCTGCAGGTGGAGGGAATGAGACGAGTAGGCTAATCTGGTGTTGCGGATTGCCGTGGAAGCAGAAGAGCGTTTATCTCGGAGGAGCAGTCACTATGATACAATAGTAGCGATAAAATTTTGTCAGTGCTGCTACATTCCTACGGTGGCTCAGGGGCTCGGTGGTGGAGCCAGCGGTGTCGTCGTCAATTTATTTAAGTGCCATCATCTGTCGAGATCGGTGCGATGAAGATCATCAGCTAAACGCTAAACGTAGTCACCCTCATATTTATTTTTTTTTTGTTATTGTTGATCCATATTAATATTTATATTACTTGCTGTACGGTTACTACATACTTTGTTTTTAACGGCGCGTGTACATCATATTTGCTGTTTTATTTCTTATTTATAAACTGTTGTGCTGTGCAAGTCCTGTGATTATTCATACATAAATATATCAACTTCTGCTCTCCTCTTGATTATTCACCATGATTAATAGCGGCGTTGAAACTCGAAACAAAAGGCAGATGAAACCAACTGCATCCTCGCCATCAGTTCAGATGAGCTTCAAAGAAAACCTGGACTTTAAAACTATGCTGGGAGACCTCCATAAACAAATGGATTGCCTTAAGGCCGATTTTCAGCGGCAGCTAAAAGAACTTCATGGTGCTATTGTGAGAGACGTGCATCAAGATCTATTAAATGCGCTTGAAACCAAGGTCAATTGTCAAATTACGGACCTGCGCGCAACTGTAGATTGTATTGAAAACCGTATTGATGCACTGGAGCGACGTCAACTTGCAGCTGATATTATATTAAATGGTATTCCCAATTCACCGGGGGAAAATCTGGAGAATATGTTCTCAAAGTTATGCGCTTCGCTAAATATAACAGCTCCTACGATATCAAAAATATATCGTGTGAAGAACAACAACGCATCAACTCAGGGAGCTGACGCGTCCATAATCATAAAGTGTGTTTCTGGACGTGATAAAAACTTTATATTAAAAGCAGCAGTGACGAAGATAAAGAAATGTGGTGCGCAGCTGACCTTGCGCGACGTTGGAATTGACTCCTGCAGCAGAATTTTTCTCCATGAAAGCCTTACCAAGGCCAATTACAATATTTTTAGGAAAGCTTTACGACTACGACGCCAAAAAAAGCTCGCATCTGTTTTCTCCATTGCTGGCCGTATTCATGTGCGTAAAGAACTTAATGAGCGATCGATAATGATTTGCAAATTGGCGGATTTAGATCACTTGTTTGGTGTTCCTGGAGCCGATGGACAATAACCTATCAAGTATTTATGAAATTTACTGTTTACTTTACTTGAGGTGACCACATTACCAGATGAATTCTTGTATTAATTTGTTGTATTTTTTATTAGTCTTTTTTTTAATTCTTATAATTGCTAATTTTATTAATGTAGGACTTCTTTTACTACCCTTTTTTTTATTACTCTTTGTTTTTATATATGTATTTCATGTATTTGCTGATATGGTTAATCTGTATATAATAAGAAAGCTTACTTTTTCAAGTTTTATACATATGGAAACTTATGCTGCTGTTTTTGAGTTCACTATTCAACGTTATAATGATTACTAGTACTAATTTTAATGTTCCTTCGTCTGATAATGCTGTTATTAAGTCGCGTACCTTACTTAATGTCATGGCTAAAAGAGGTAAAGGCCTTAAGGTCTGTCACCTTAATGCGCAGAGTATTCTTCCCAAGATAGATGAGTTTAGGTACATTTTCAATGATATCGCTCTTGATGTCATCTGTGTGTCAGAAACTTGGCTAAAGAACTATATCCCTGACACCCTAATTAATCTGAATGGTTTTAAGGTATTTCGAAATGATCGCACTGATAGGATTGGTGGTGGTGTCGCTATATTTCTAAAAAGTTCAATTCATGTCAAATTAGTAACCCAATCCGAAATTAATTCAGAAATTGAATATATTTTTGTCGAGGTTTGTTTAAATAAGAAAAAATGTCTGCTTGGTACTGTGTATAAACCGCCTCACGTATCTAATTTTGGTCCTCTTGAAGCAATTATTGCTGAAATTGGTCACCAATTTAATCATATAATAATTGGTGGTGATTTTAATGTAGATTTACTTGTCAATACTTCAAATGCTAGTCAATTTAAAGACCTCCTACAATCCTTTGATTTGCACGTTGTGAACTCTATTCCGACCCACTTTACGAAAACCTCATCCACGCTCTTAGACCTCTTTATTGTGAATGATCTTCAACTAGTTGAATTCAATAACCAAATCTCCCTTCCTTCCTTTTCCAAACATGATTTAATTTTTTTAATTTATAATCTTGGAAATGTAGAAATCAGACCAAGTATCTTTTCTTATCGCGACTTTTATCATGTTAATCACGATTGTATGTACGCTGAAGCTGTTGAATTAAATTGGGATCTTATTTATTCAATTACATCTATAGATGATAAAGTTGTTTTCTTAGAATGTTTGGTGAAGTACCTTTTTGATAAATTTATACCCTTGAAGACCAAACGCATAATTAACCCTAGTTGCCCTTGGTTTACAGCTCGAATAGAAAACCTAATTTTGCAACGCAATTTAGCGTATAAACGATGGAGACGCTTTCGAACCTCTGATTGCTGGAGTTTTTATCGTATTCTGCGTAATCGTGTTAACTATGAAATTCGTTATTCCAAAACTCAATACCATCAAACTAAATTTGATATTAAATTACCAACTAAAAAGCTTTGGAATAACCTGAGGGACATTGGCCTAGGAAAATCTGAGACTCATGACATTGCCAGGGATTTAAATGAGCTTAATTGTGAGTTCGCTCAATCTAGTCGAAATCAGTATGTTGGTGTATATGATGAAGATCTTAGTCTTACCCACCTCATTGATAGAGATCCTTCTCAAGGGTTCTCATTTTCCAATGTTTCCCAGCATCAAGTATATGAGGCAGTGTTAAGTGTTAAATCCAACTCCGTGGGACTTGACGACATCCATCCTAAGTTTATAAAGATGATCCTACCATTGATACTTCCCTACGTTACTCATATATTTAATTCAATAATATGGTCTTCCACTTTTCCTACTAAGTGGAAGTTGGCTAAAATAATCCCAATACCGAAAAAATCAGGCACGCAAGATTTTCGTCCGATCTCTATTCTTCCATTTTTCTCAAAAGTGTTTGAAAAACTTGCCCATGAACAAATATCTGAATTTATTGAAGGAAATAATCTTCTGTCATCCTATCAATCTGGATTTAGACCAAAACATAGTTGCAGCTCTGCGCTCCTCAAAATCACTGAGGATATTCGGCAGGCAATGGTTGACGATAAACTAACTCTGCTGGTATTGTTGGATTTCTCCAAAGCGTTTGACAGAGTTAATCATGCTATGTTAGTGAATAAATTGCAATCTCTCTTTAATTTTTCCTATCACGCTTGTACACTTATCAAATCTTATCTAACAGATAGACGACAACGCGTGTGCTTCGGTGACAAAAAGTCTGACCTGATTGATATTATCAGTGGCGTCCCTCAAGGATCTACCCTTGGTCCCTTATTATTTTCAATGTTTATCAATGATCTTACTGGCGTTATTAGCTCTTGTCGATTTCACCTGTATGCTGACGATGTTCAATTATACATTAGCAAGGTTAGAGATCAACTCGTTGAAGGTGTTCGACTCATGAACAATGACTTAAAGAAAATGTACAAATGGTCTATTGATAACCACCTTGATCTTAATCCATCTAAGTCCAATGCAATTGTTTTTCATAAAAACCCGCTCGAGCTGTCTGCTTTCCCTAAAGTATATATGAACAACGTGGTTATTCCTTTTAATAAATCTGTTAAAAACCTTGGTGTTATTTTTAATCATACTTTAACCTGGAGTAATCATATTAATAGTATTATCTCCAAGATATACATGATACTTAGAAAATTATCTATATCTGCATCCTATACTCCTGCCTCAACTCGCGTTGCCCTAGTAAAAATACTTCTAATTCCTGTGCTAACGTTTGGATGTGGATGTGAAATTTTTTGCTCGTTAGATTGCAACACACTGAGAAAACTAAATGTAGCTTTTAACTCAGCCATTCGGTACTGCTTCATGCTTAGACGTTCTGATCACATTTCTGCATATGTAGAATCTGTCTTGGGCTGTACTCTGCAAAAGTATATTAATTTTCGAACAATCATTTTTTTAAAGAAATTGATTTTATATCACAAGCCTCAATACTTATTCGAAATATTAAATTTCTCGTCTTCTCAAAGAACGCTGAACCTACTAATACCCAGCTTTAATCACCGAACTACTGAAAAACAGTTCTTTATTCATGCTATCAGACTTTGGAACACTCTGCCAATCAATATTAAGCGAAACAGCAGCATTCCTAGTTTTCGAAAACATCTTTTTATGCATATCCGCAGATGATCATGTATTTTAAGTCCACTAGTTTTTCTCTTTTTATTTTTTTTTCTCTTTTAATTTAATTAAGTTTTTTTCTTTTTTCCTTTCACTATTTGATTTTTATTCAAAATTAGTATTATATGTTCTTGATATCGTTTTTTTTTTTTTCATTCTTGTATCTCAATTATTTTTTTATTTATATTATAAATTTGTCTCTCCTTTTACCTACACATATTTATAAGTCCCTGTACTTAATTGTGTTGTTGTTATTATAAATAAATAAATAAAATAAAAAGTGCCCTTTTTTGGACCTTATCTAACCATGTCAAGGTGGTTATTGAAGCGCCACCCCATTCCGCTGCTTTACCATTGGCCTTTGTATGAATTGAGTATTTTCGTCAGAAACTCTTTACTGGCTTACGGTTTGTTGTAGTTTCCCTGTCCCGCAGAAGATCTACCTTAAACTCTCTACGGTCTATGGCATCCCGTTGGACATTTCTGGTTGTGAATGGTGGTCACTTCCTGTGTCTGCTCCCCTGAAGCTCCTGACATCTTCCAAAATATTTGTAGGTTCGAAGCCGGTGTTGGTGGGGCCGATCTGTACGATTAAGCCACCTATCAAAATAATGAAGTCTGCCCTTGAAAGAGAGCGAGAAGCCTCATTCAGTCGCATATAAAACTTGTCCTTAGTGACCAGCTAATGAGGCTGGACCTGGCTTCCTTGGTTAGTATTAAGTCAACGCCACCCCCACGGCTTTCGGTTTCGTTTCTGCCAGAAAATAAGAAGGACTCACCGTTTGGGCCAATATGTTCCCCCGCAACGGGCCATCTGGTCTCGCTAGTGCCATGATCTTGATTTTATATTGATTCATTTTGTTGAGGACTTTATCCAGCTGTCTATCAGAATGCAGTGTTCTCTTGTTCTCAGCCCAACCGACTTAAAACTCGGTTTTGTGGGGAGAGAGCCGTCTGTTAGTTCGTCCCAAAACGTACCCTGGTAGAACCGCGGAGCAGAGGTGAGACTAGGACTTACGAACAAATCTGCTAGGTGTTCGTCTGCAGTGACTCTTCTCGGGTTTTGGTACGACAAATAATCGGGTACCAGCACCTTCCGAGGGTATTGTTACTCGTACGCCCAACATACATTTCATCGAAATTATATTCAATTAACAGACTCCTTTCAAACAGAAGAAATATAAAGAGGTCTAAACCCTTAAATTGTCTCCTTTATTTCCGACGCTCCTTTCATATCTCACAACAAATACAAATAATGTGATATTGGATGAAAGGATCAAGAAATGTCATTATTTTTGTAGGTCTACTACTTGCTAATTACGATCGTGATGCCAAATTATGGCGTGTTCTCCCTTCATATTTTGCACCCCAACTTTGATGATTTTTAATAGCCATTATAAATACCGAAAATTTTTGTTTGTTCCTTCCGCATAACTGGCAAAATCCGCTCTGCCATTCCGCAATCAACAAGGTTATTTGAACGTTCAAAACACAGTGATAAACACTCCGCTCATTTATGCAGGGCGACGTAGGGGCGGGCTCCAAAATTGCCCTGCAAGCAATCTGAGACTTTTTCAACTCTACCCAGGCATAGCTTTAGATGAAGCTTCAAAAGCCACAGGAACATTGTTTCGCCAAACAAAAGCCAAGGACGAAATCATTCTCAATTTCACCGAAACGTTCCTTCGTCCTCTTTTCTTGTATCGCGCTAATTTCTTAAAACATCATCGTGAAATTCTTGGCGAAATACTTCGACTCCAGTGAAACAAGCCGAACTTATCCTCGACAAATATTCTTCCCTTGTGACGTTTGCAATTGTAATTTCAGTCATTGTTGGTCCAGACTTTAAATCCAGCTCAGGATGCTTAATGGCTCGCAACAGAATCCCGTAAATCCTTGCACCTTTTCGTTGATGGAGGAAGGGACATTAGGAGCTCGCTTCTCACAACCTGTGACTAGTGAATTATTGATCAAATAAATTCGTACAAGTATCGAAACGCTTCGTTCATGTGCGGCATTTGTATTTTTTTAGTGTTTTTTTCTTCAGATTTTGTTGTCTGGAAAAAATTAAAATTCCATCTGAAATTTTCGCTGGAATGGCAATAATAAAACGGAATCACCTTTTAGAGCGAATTTGTACTCTTCATTTAATTCAACATTTTGCCATTTCGTGACATTAGTGAAATTACTTTGGTGTTCCACACAGCTTTGAACTTCATGGTTTTATACTGGAACATTGTTATTTTGGGCATTCCTGAAACGTTTAGCTACAAAAGCACTGAAGGAGAGGGTTGTTCTAGTATTCCATGAATTCCACCATGAATAGTATCCAAAGCACGAGTTTAAATAATTTTGAAAATGCTTCTTCCATTTGATTTTACCGACATTCGCTTTTTTTGATATAAGAATACAATTTCTATCGTCCGTCGTATGCACACAAACTTTACAATGAGCTCCTCCTAGTTGTTCAATTCAATCTTCAATACCTTTTCTCTTTTCTTATTGTCATCATGATAAAATAAAAAAAAAAATACACGAGTTTGTCAATTATATCACATGACGTTATCCATGTGATAGAATTGTCTAAAGAAAATAGCACAGATTTCTTTTGCGCAATAAAAACGATGTCATCAAGGATATGAAATAAAAAGGACATAGTGCTATGTAAGAAAAAAAATTACTTTAAGTGTGTGCTAAAAAATTTAATTTTATATCAAATTGTAAAACAAAATCAGAAATGAATAAACATAAAAAGCGTAGAGTTCAGGCGAGGATATGCTTAATTTTGCCCCTTTTGGATTGTGAAATCTAATACAAGATGAAGATTTGAGGAGTTAAGAACTCCCAGAGATCTGGGGTTGCAAAAAATGAGTAGGGTTGCTTGTATTTATATCAAAGCTCTGTCAACTTTGTCTGATTCACCAAGACCATGCGGTAGTCCTCGGAAAATGCATTCCAGCTGGGGGCCGTGAGTACTACCCCAGAGGTCCCGGGTTCGAATCCCAGCCAGCCCCACGGACCTTCGCCTTTTCCACTTTCCCACCTACATAATTTTCCTTCTTTCTTCTTCCCTCTTTAAATTCCTGATTCCTCCTATCATAGATTTCCTTAGCTCTTCCCCGCCCCACCAAAGCGCATGTCATCGTTCGGTTGATGAGACTCAACTAGTTTCAGGAGGCATAACACTCCAGCAAGTTGTTTCTTTTTTTTCTTTTTTTTATGTGAAAGTGTAAGCTCAGGTGTCACCCTTTGAACTACCAGTCCGTCATGTCTTACACGTCAACGTCAGGTGTCTGGTAGTCTTTTAAGGAATCCCAAGCATTGTGATGCTTGTTTAGCGATTTGGAATTATGTGATTACTCCAACGCAGATCTTCAGTTAAAGTTATGCCCAGGATATGGAGGGATCGTTCAGCCATCAGTTCTAGAATCTAGTCTCTAGTCTATCACATAAAAAAAAAAAAAAAAAAAAAGACTGTCCACTTTAATGGGAGGGATTGGGGAGCGCGTTTTCATAGAAAAGAGACAGTATTTTGTTTTCTGTGCGTTGAATTCAACTTGATTCTTGAGGCCCCAATCAAGAATCAATCTTGTGTCGCTGTTGATTGAAGTGGACATAAGTTCACGATCAAGCAGACAAGGTCTGGCCCGTGCTTGTCTGGCCCGTTCTTGATGCCCCAATGTCAAAGTCGCGATAGTAATGGTTGGGAGTAGGAGGACTAAAAATATCGCGGGTAGGTTGTGGTAGTTCCTTCCTCCCCGACCAGAGCTGCTGTTCGACATTGCACTCTATACGAAGAAAATAGATTGTCAACAGTATAAAGGACTTTTCCTGAGACTCTACTCTTTCACATAAAAAAAAAAAGTTGAAAGCTCAAACGCAAGTGTTCCTCACGTAAAAATTGAACTTATTCCTTAGGTAATAGGCTTATTATATGGTTCCGGAAAAACCCCCGTTGTTGTAAGACCTGCAAGAAAGTCTCGGTACGGATAGGTCATACGGCTAAGACTCAAGCTACGAAATGTGGACTTTGATCTAGCTACTTGGAACGTTAACACGATGAATGCCGTGCAATCCCTTCTTTTGGTACTACAAAGATACCAAGTAAGAATCGAAGCTCTACGGGAAGCAAAATGAAACAATAAGGACATAACCTATGTGTCTACCAGAAGCACTTGAAACAAAAAATGAATCGCTTTTTAACTTCCCAGTATAGGAAGTTATTGTATTCGGTCCGAAAATCTAAATCGAAAATTTCGACGTATTTTCATCTTTCAAGGTCCCTGGAGCATTTTAAGCAAAAAATTGGGAGGAAGTATGTGTGTGTGTGTGTGTGCGTACGGATGTGGTCATTTTTTCCTGCACGATATCGCGCGAACCATAAAAGATATCGACTTCGTTGAGGTGTCGTTCGAAGCGTATTAACCGAAATATGATCTGAAAAGATTTTCATGAAATTCGGTTGAGCCGTTTTTTTGTTTAAGCGGCGTAAGTGATTTTTGTACCTGCACGATATCGCCCGAACCACGAAAGATATTGACTTACTTGAGGCGCCGGCCGTTAGAAGCGTATTAGCGACAATATAATCTGAAAAGATTTTTATAATATTCGGTCGAGCGGTTTTTTAGGTTTAAATGACATAAGTGATTTTTGTACCTGCACGATATCGCGCGAACTATAAAAGATATCGACTTAGTTGACGTGCCGTTCGAAGAGTATTAACCAAAATATGATCTGAAAAGATTTTCATAAAATTCGGTCGAACCGTTTTTTTGTTGTTTAAACGACGTTTATGATTTTTGTACCTGATCTATAGCGCGCGAAATAAAAACTATATCGACTTCATTGAGGTGCCGAAGAAAGAATATTAACGAAGAAATGCTCTGAAAAAAATTTCATAATATTCGGTCGGGCCTTTTTGGTTTAAATAGAAAAACTTCGGCTAATTGTCAGAAAGACCTTAAATTGACAAGTTTTGCTAATCTATAATATAAAAATGAATCGCTAAATGTGTTGCTAAGCGCAAAACTCGAGAACGGCTGGACCTATTGGACTAATTTTTTTTTTTGAAAATACGTTGAACTACGAGGATGGTTCTTACGGAGAGAAAAATTTAAAAAATTGCCTGAAAAAACAAAAAAATGGTAATTTTTGGAATTTTCACTTCATTTTAGTTTCAATAGCTTCATGGCCTACCTATTGTTTGACAAATGTAAAATTGTCATTAAATTGAATCATTACATTCAATGAAAATTTCAAATTTACGCAGCTGTCAAACAATAGGTATAGTTCAGTCAATCTGGCAAATGGATCTTGCAAAATCAAACAATTGGATGAAACTTGGTGGAGTAGGTAGGAAGTGATGTTAGAAAGTGACCTTGCTGAAGGCCGCCTGATACTCGTGTGCGTTTTTGAAAAAACTCAAAAAAACTTCAAAAAATATTTTGAAATGGATTTATCTCGAAAACTAAGGATCTTACAAACAAATGTTTCAAATAAAAAATGTAGAGGACATCGTTATCTACATTTTTTGTCATTGGTGCAACATTGTACAACAAAAAGTGTGCGCAGTAGGTGGCGCTAAAGTGCTCAAAAAAGGGTTTTTCACCCTTTTCACCCTTAAATTTTATTTTTTCAGCTACAATCCAAATGGGAAAATTGTTCCTTTCAAAATTACGAACAACTTTTATTTAAACATTTTTTTCATACGACTTACCGTTTCAGAGCAGCAGCTTGATGAAGTATGGAAATCCCAATATTATGCTTGCACAAAGTATAAAGACAAGCAAAGTGCATATAAAAGATGTCATTTTTGTTTAACTTTGAATGTAACAATTAATAATGTTTATAACAAATAATTTTTTTAATAATTATCAAAATTAGAAATGTATAATCCGTATTTTTTATACTTTAATATGTCCTAATTTACGAGTGAAATAGTTGTACCATTCCATGTTTTCTATTTGCTGACACAATTTGAGGTTAGATAGATGACGCTTGCAGCAGCAACAGCAGAGAGTTAACACTTGTTCCTAGAATAGCATAGGTGTTTGTATATTGTCACATAAAATGAATACATGTACATTATAAAAGAAATGTAAGCTTATTTACCAATACAATTGTGGACCTCCATTAGATTATTTTGTCGACCTAATCCAAATTTCTCAAAGACTTGATGGCAATTTGTAACTGTAAAATTTTCAATGCATTACTTTATACTATACTTTCTTTGTAAAAAATAATAATTTCACAAAAGATTCAACTACTTTGAATATTTCATATTAAAGTATAAAAAATACGGATTATACATTTCTAATTTTGATAATTATTAAAAAAATTATTTGTTATAAACATTATTAATTGTTACATTCAAAGTTAAACAAAAATGACATCTTTTATATGCACTTTGCTTGTCTTTATACTTTGTGCAAGCATAATATTGGGATTTCCATACTTCATCAAGCTGCTGCTCTGAAACGGTAAGTCGTATGAAAAAAATGTTTAAATAAAAGTTGTTCGTAATTTTGAAAGGAACAATTTTCCCATTTGGATTGTAGCTGAAAAAATAAAATTTAAGGGTGAAAAGGGTGAAAAACCCTTTTTTGAGCACTTTAGCGCCACCTACTGCGCACACTTTTTGTTGTACAATGTTGCACCAATGACAAAAAATGTAGATAACGATGTCCTCTACATTTTTTATTTGAAACATTTGTTTGTAAGATCCTTAGTTTTCGAGATAAATCCATTTCAAAATATTTTTTGAAGTTTTTTTGAGTTTTTTCAAAAACGCACACGAGTATCAGGCGGCCTTCAGCAAGGTCACTTTCTAACATCACTTCCTACCTACTCCACCAAGTTTCATCCAATTGTTTGATTTTGCAAGCAGACGCCTTTTTTTTCGCCAGATTGACTGAACTAGTAGGCCATGACGCTATTGAAACTAAAATGATCCACAGCGGCCGTCTCAAGAGGGCGGTGTACCACTTTCTTCACAACCACCTCGACATGGGTATCAAATGAAAGGGTATAATAAGTAGAATACAATAAGCAATGTAGTATACAAAATATATCTTTCGATCCATGGCGCCCGTCTCAAGAGGGCGGGGTACCACTTTCTTCACAACCACCTCGACATGGGTATCAAATGAAAGGGTATAATAAGTAGAATACAATAAGCAATGTAGTATACAAAATATATCTTTCGATCCATGGCGGCCGTCTCAAGAGGGCGGGGTACCACTTTCTTCACAACCACCTCAACATGGGTATCAAATGAAAGGGTATGATAAGTAGAATACAATAAGCAATGTAGTATACAAAATATGGCGGCCGTCTCAAGAGGGCGGGGTACCACTTTCTTCACAACCACCTCGACATGGGTATCAAATGAAAGGGTATGATAAGTAGAATACAATAAGCAATGTAGTATACAAAATATATCTTTCGATCCATGGCGGCCGTCTCAAGAGGGCGGGGTACCACTTTCTTCACAACCACCTCGACATGGGTATCAAATGAAAGGGTATGATAAGTAGAATACAATAAGCAATGTAGTATACAAAATATATCTTTCGATCCATGGCGGCCGTCTCAAGAGGGCGGGGTACCACTTTCTTCACAACCACCTCAACATGGGTATCAAATGAAAGGGTATGATAAGTAGAATACAATAAGCAATGTAGTATACAAAATATATCTTTAGATCTATGGCGCCCGTCTCAAGAGGGCGGGGTACCACTTTCTTCACAACCACCTCGACATGGGTATCAAATGAAAGGGTATAATAAGTAGAATACAATAAGCAATGTAGTATACAAAATATATCTTTCGATCCATGGCGGCCGTCTCAAGAGGGCGGGGTACCACTTTCTTCACAACCACCTCAACATGGGTATCAAATGAAAGGGTATGATAAGTAGAATACAATAAGCAATGTAGTATACAAAATATATCTTTAGATCCATGGCGCCCGTCTCAAGAGGGCGGGGTACCACTTTCTTCACAACCACCTCGACATGGGTATCAAATGAAAGGGTATGATAAGTAGAATACAATAAGCAATGTAGTATACAAAATATATCTTTCGATCCATGGCGGCCGTCTCAAGAGGGCGGGGTACCACTTTCTTCACAACCACCTCGACATGGGTATCAAATGAAAGGGTATGATAAGTAGAATACAATAAGCAATGTAGTATACAAAATATGGCGGCCGTCTCAAGAGGGCGGGGTACCACTTTCTTCACAACCACCTCAACATGGGTATCAAATGAAAGGGTATGATAAGTAGAATACAATAAGCAATGTAGTATACAAAATATATCTTTCGATCCATGGCGGCCGTCTCAAGAGGGCGGTGTACCACTTTCTTCACAACCACCTCGACATGGGTATCAAATGAAAGGGTATGTTAAGTAGAATATAATAAGCAATGTAGTATACAAAATATATCTTTAGATCCATGGCGCCCGTCTCAAGAGGGCGGGGTACCACTTTCTTCACAACCACCTCGACATGGGTATCAAATGAAAGGGTATGATAAGTAGAATACAATAAGCAATGTAGTATACAAAATATATCTTTCGATCCATGGCGGCCGTCTCAAGAGGGCGGGGTACCACTTTCTTCACAACCACCTCAACATGGGTATCAAATGAAAGGGTATGTTAAGTAGAATATAATAAGCAATGTAGTATACAAAATATATCTTTAGATCCATGGCGCCCGTCTCAAGAGGGCGGGGTACCACTTTCTTCACAACCACCTCGACAGGGGTATCAAATGAAAGGGTATGATAAGTAGAATACAATAAGCAATGTAGTATACAAAATATATCTTTCGATCCATGGCGGCCGTCTCAAGAGGGCGGGGTGCCACTTTCTTCACAACCACCTCGACATGGGTATCAAATGAAATTGTATGATAAGTAGAATACAATAAGCAATGTAGTATACAAAATATATCTTTAGATCCATGGCGGCCGTCTCAAGAGGCCGGATTACCACTTTCTTCACAATCCCCTCAACATGGGTATCAAATGAAAGGGTATGATAAGTAGAATACAATAAGCAATGTAGTAGACTCAATATACCGATTCATGGCGGCCGACGCAAGACCCATGTTCTTTGAGGCATTTCATCTGTGTAAAATTCATATCTCGAAAAATATTAAGTCAATGGATGGATTTTATTGTTTACTATTGACTTATGGGTGCAGCGTAGGCGCACCGGGTCCCAGCTAGTCTATAATATAAAAATGAATCGCTAAATGTGTTTCTAAGCGCAAAACTCGAGAACGGCTGGACCTATTGGACTAATTTTTTTTTCGAATATTCGTTGAAGTACGAGGATGGTTCTTACGGAGAGAAAAATTTAAAAAATTGCCTGAAAAAACAAAAAAAATGGTAATTTTAGGAATTTTCACTTCATTTTAGTTTCAATAGCTTCATGGCCTACCTATTGTTTGACAAATGTAAAATTGTCATTAAATTGAATCATTACATTTAATGAAAATTTCAAATTTACGCAGCTGTCAAACAATAGGTAGGCCATGACGCTATTGAAACTAAAATGATCCACAGCGGCCGTCTCAAGAGGGCGGTGTACCACTTTCTTCACAACCACCTCGACATGGGTATCAAATGAAAGGGTATGATAAGTAGAATACAATAAGCAATGTAGTATACAAAATATATATTTAAATCCACAGCGGCCGTCTCAAGAGGGCGGTGTACCACTTTCTTCACAACCACCTCGACATGGGTATCAAATGAAAGGGTATGATAAGTAGAATACAATAAGCAATGTAGTATACAAAATATATATTTAAATCCACAGCGGCCGTCTCAAGAGTGCGGGGTACCACTTTCTTCACAACCACCTCGAGATGGGTATCAAATGAAAGGGTATGATAAGTAGAATACAATAAGCAATGTAGTAGACTCAATATACCGATTCATGGCGGCCGACGCAAGACCCATGTTCTTTGAGGCATTTCATCTGTGTAAAATTCATATCTGAAGGAAAGGTCTCGGGCTCCGTGAGGTTTATAGCAAAATTTCAATAGAAAAGCAGGCGTTTGGTCCATAGCAGCCATCTCAAGAGGGCGGATTACCATTTTCTTTACAACCCCTCGACATGGATATCAAATGAAAGGGTATGGTAAGTAGAACACCAAAGGCAATATAGATACTCAATATATCGTTTGGTCCATGGCAGTCATCTCAAGAGAGCAGATGACCATTTTCTTCACAACCCCTTCGAAATGGGTATCCAATGAAAGAGTATGATAAGTAGAACAATATAAGCAATATAGTATACTCAATATGTCGCTTGGTCTATAGCGGCCACCTCAAGAATGCGGATTACCATTTTCTTCACAACACCTTCGACATGGATATCAAATGAAAGAGTATGACAAGGAGAACACCATAGGCAATATAGTATACTCAATATATCGGTTCGTCCATGGCGATCATCTCAAGCGGGCGGACTACCGTTTTCTTCACAACCCTTTCGAGATGGGTATCAAATGAGAGAGTATGATAAGTAGAACACATAAGCAATATAGTATACTCAATATATCGTTTGGCCCATAGCGGCCATCTCCAGAGGTTGGATTACCATTATCTTCACACCCCTCGACATGGATTTCAAATGAAAGGGTATGATAAGTAGAACACCATAAGCAATATAGTATACTCAATATATCGTTTGGTCCATGGCGGTCATCTGAAGAGGGCGGATGATCATTTTCTTCACTACCCCCTCGACATTGGTATCAAATGAAAGGGCATTATAAGAACAATGCCATAGACTGTGTCTTTAGATTCATGGCGGCCATCTCAAGAGGGCGGGTTACCATTTTCTTCACAACACCCGAGACATGGGTATCACATGAAAGGCTATGAAAAGTAGAACACCATAAGCAATATAGTATACTCAATTTATAATTTGGTCCATGGCGGCCATCTCAAAAGGGCGGTTTACCATTTTCTTCACAACACCCTAGACATGGGTATCAAATGAAAGGCTATGATAAGTAGAACAATATAAGCAATATAGTATACTCAATATATCGTTTGGTAAATGGCGGTCATCTCCAGAGGGCGGATTACCATTTTCTTCACAACCCCTTCGAGATGGGTATCAAATGAAAGAGTATGATAAGTAGAACACCATATGCAATATAGTATACTCAATATATCGTTTGGTCCATAGCGGCCATCTCAAGAGGGCGGATTAATATTTTCTTTACAACCCCTTCGACATGGGTATCAAATGAAAGAGTATGATAAGTAGAACACCATAGGCAATATAGTATACTCAATATATCATTTGGTCCATGGCGGTCATCTCCCAAAATCAATTTTCCCAGATTTGTTCTTTTTTCACTATAGCATTTTCCTATCGCAGACTGTGTCCCCATAATCTTATTTCATTGAAAGGCGTTGCAACGCACGCGGGTTTTTGCTAGTATCTAATAAACTCGATGGAATGAGACCCGTTCTAAACGAAGTGATCTTGTTTGGGTTCTGCACAACTATAGCCTTCGAACAAAACATCACTTGTCAAAATCCAACAACCTTTCAAAATTGTGCAAAAATTTCGTTACCCTTTGACGGGGAATTGTGATACAGTTTCAGGAAATTGCGGGTTATCCCGGGATTTCCAGTAGTTACCGCGAAATTTGTTCTTTTTGGTCAAGTCTGACAAGTAATTAAAAGTTACAGTTTTGCTAATATCTCCGGAAAGCTTCGGAATTTCCAAATGAAGTCATTCGCTTCTCAGTTTGTGCGCTTCAGCACGCTCAGTACGAATTTGAACACCCGCTTTAGTGCAGCGAACGAAATACGGAGGACATGTTTGTTTGCTAACGTTCAGGAAAAACAAACTCTCTAGAAAAATCTTTGGATTTACTACTATTATAGTTATTTGAATTGAGGAGTGGGCGAACAAAACGGCACATGTCCATGGTTGGCCGTTTTAAGTGTTTTGACGGAATCGTGTTCATTACACTAAACTGCAACTAATTTCAATCTCAGACACTCCAAAAATCACTTTCATGTAATATTTTTTTGTTAGCAAAGTAACGGTTTCCCTGCAGAAAGGCACATGTCCTACGAATATTCATATTTTTTAACCATTCGTTAATGTGGATTTTCAAAAGGGCACGTAGTTCATACAAAAAAGTTTTTAATCAACAATGGAAGTTCATTGCACCTCACCTGGGGCTCTAATTACATCGATTTGTATGTGCATCATAAAATGCACTAAAAATGCACTAAAATTTACCTCACTTTTGCCTCCCACAGCCGTAGGGGGCACTATGACCCCTTAAAATTTGCGTAACAGTCCCTACTATTAGGAAAAAATACCAGAAAAATCCCCCCTTGCCTCTAACGGGGCCAGGGAGCTCCCCAAAAGGCTAAAAACAAAAAAAAAGTTCAGTTGGGTTCCTGCAAAAGGAAACATGTCCATTCAAGGGTTTAACAAAACGGGACATGTCCAGTTGTGTCCCTGCAAAAGGGCACATGTCCATTTTTGTTTTAATTTGTTCTCTTAAAGTATTAAACATATTTTAAAAAAATTTTTTCCGTCTGAATGAGTTCAAATAGTAGCACAACCTACCATACTCATAAATAGTTAATGTGATCAGTTCAGAGGCAGAAACAGTTTTCTACGATTTCTGAACAATTTGCAAAACTGGACATGTGCCGTTTTGTTCGCCCACTCCTCAATTAGCTTCTCTCGGGATTGGTATGTCATCAGTTCTGATACTAGCCAATTTTCCACTAGTGCTAAACGTATAACTATTTTGTAAGAAGTCAGTTTATTCCATCTTCGTTTATCATACTGGGAAGTTAATCGTGTGGACCGAAGGGGTCAAACCTACATCCCAACTAGTTTTAGTTTGTAACAGTGTTGCTAGGTTGGTTGACCGAAGAAGCCAACCTTAGTTCCATCTACAAAAAAACAAAAATTTGTACAAACCAAAAAAAATCCCCAGCCAAAACCAATCTAATAAATAACCATCCAGGTGGTACCCCCGGCCTCAAGAGGAGGGCTGGCTCGCCGGGGGGGTCGTGGGGTGTTGAGAACCTGGGGATACCACCTAAAATAATGCATCACCATTAGGATGGACGAGAGCGTCTCCCATCGGGATGGAAGTGGAGTGCTTATCTGAAACGAGTAGAGCCTCCGAAAAAGAATTCCGGAGAGCAAGACATCGCTCGCCGCTACGTCATCAGCCCGTTAACCTTGCATATTAATTCCCTTCATTCTGAAACAAAAACTTCTAAACGGAAACTCAAATCTCTTCAAAACAAAAACCTCTTTGGGATTATCTTTAATGAAACATCATCAACTTTACAAACTCTACCTCAAGTTAGGCAACACAATGCAATATCTTTAACATGTCTTACATTAATTAGGTATTTAAGACGACTTAGGGGGTGGATGATTATATCTTTATTGGGACTAATCGCTAGTATTAGTTATTAATTACGCACAAACCCACAAAAAAACAATAAGAGAGTGCACCCGCCCTGGTACCAGTACGCGTTTACCCCTGTGGAAAAAAAAGAGGAAAACAAATGTGATTTCATACCAACATCACCCAAAGCCCCTGGAGTCGCTCACAGAAACAAAATCCGAAAATCCCTATAACAAATAATTCAATACATAGCAAAATTAAGGTACAACAAAAATGTTTGAATCAATGTCCTATTGTAAAAATTTATAAAAGGTTTAAGTCAAATTCATGTGTTAATAAATAACTGATAATATGTAAGTGAGGATAAAAAATTTTAATATAATTTTATATTTATTATTTAAAAAAAAATGTTTTTTCTTTTGCTCCGTTTAAGTCCTCAATAAGCCTCAAAAGATTTCTCCAGTGTCCTATATGTATATACCGTAGTCACAAAAATGGTCTTCCACAATTGATTACGGCTGATCCGTAAACGCTTAAAGCTACCAAAACAAAACTTATACCCTTATACCTTAACACTTATCTCAGTTTCTCAGTTTCCTCAAGTTGTCTTCTTACAATCCTGTTGTGTTTCTTTTTTCTCTCTTCTCCAATCCAGAAGTACTCTTCCTCTTCTTTGAATACTTATTTTCTTCGTTAAGGCCCCCATACACGGTCCAATTGGTTGTACAGCGAATTGCGGTTGTACAACCAAAACTATCGATTGTGGGCCGGTCGGCCGATCAAAATACATTGCGCTTATAGGTTTGATGAAAATCTGGTTGTACAGCCAATTTGACCGTGTATGGGGGCCTTTAGATATGATTCAAAATTTTTATCGTTGCTAAGTAATCTTCAATTGTTGCGATGAAAATTAGAAGATATTTTATTTCACGCAACAATTTTTCTTCCCCCAAATCCGCTGGTTCTTTTCTTCTGGCCGCCTTATTATCCGCACTCCCGAAAATCGTGTCCAAATTCGGCTACTAGGAGCTTCAAATTATCAACTCACGGATATTAATTAAGAAACTAGTATAACTAATTATAGTTTCCATTCACTTATTTAATTTTAAAAATTATTTTAATTTAATTTTACCCGGATTTATTTTTTTTGAAGAAAACTGATGGATAACGAACAAATTGCTATTCGCAATATCGCGACACGGTCTTTTTTCTCCAACTGCCAAAAAAAAAAAATATTACAAGGTGTTTTTTTTTCTTCTCGTAAGGGAATTGGACTGCCGTTACAAGTTTAGTCTAGTTAGTCTAAACATCTCGAAGCTCTTCGAAATAGTAGCCGTGTTTTTTTAATGAACTGGGTTTTGAGAGCTTTGAGATCATTTAAAAACGACAAGGGAAATTTCATGTAGCGCCTATTTCGATGCCGATGAAAGACGAAATTAAACGGAAGTTAAGTGTTATTTTTTGCACTGTTACACGAAATCCTCGCTAGAAAATCTATATAAATATAATTGGAGTGTCTGTCTGTAATTTCAAAATAATTATGTTTTTTTAAGTTTTTTTGGTTATTTACATGTAATTAAAACAAAATCCACTATTTTTAAAATTTTTGTCTGTCTGTATGTCTGTATGTCTGTCTGTTTGGCCGCGGTAATCTCGGGAACGGCTAGGCCGATCGGGATGGGACTTTCACTGGAAGATTCAGTATTTTTGCGAGCATGTTTTAGGCTATTTATATACCCTATATATTAGCTCTATCTCTGTGTATGTATGGATGTATGTATGTAGACAAAACTTAAAATTTGATTTTGACCCACTTCCCTATAACCGATAAACTTCAAATTTTGCACATATATATAGTTCGGGTGTCAATATAATCTGACCACTTTGTAAAAAAATCAAGATGGCGGTTCCAAGATGGCGGGCGAATTTCGCAATTGGGCTCCCCCACCCCCGACATGGGTATCAAATTAAAGAGTATGACAAGTAGAATACAATTAGTTATGAGGTGCATTCAAATTTCAAAATGGCGGCCAATACAAAATGGCGGACTACTTTTTTTCTTACAACCCACTCGATATGGGTATCAAATGAGGCGCTAGGGAAAAGTTCCGGTGTTAATGAAATGAAATTATAGGTAAAAAGTACCCCGATTAGACCGAAAACTTGAATCCTTAGTCGGAAGAAATAGAGTGTGAAGACTTTTTTGAACATTCCAATTCTAGGTCTAAAAGAGCTCTAACTAATTATTTAGGTTCTCCAAAATTACGTACTATATGAAGCCTTTTTCTTTTTGGTAAAATTTTCGTAGTTAGGGTTGCCTAAAATACGATATGTACTTAGGCACCAATGGGTAGCTCTTTGAGGTCTACAATTGGAATTAAATTATGAGATGCAACCTGACTACATACTACAGTGAACCGACTAAAAATTAAATCTCTGTGCTATTGGTAAATTAACCATGTATTGTAATAACCGGGTCATAATATCTACTTATTAAAAAGGATAACAGATTGCAATGAATCACAGAGACTCACATATTACACTATCATAATGATACACTGTAATATCCCTTAATATTTATTTATTGGCAAAGAGAGTATAATTTTACAACCTACGCGAATGAAATGCTGTCACTACGAGATATTGTTCTTTTAATTGGTGGAAATACTCAGGATCATTATGGTTTCCCATTTCCACAACTAATCGATGGGTCTGAAAATAATCTAAACACAAAATAGATGGAGCACAATAAACCAAAGTTGACGCATTATCAACAGTGTCAATACGGGTGAATTTTTAAGGCCCAACAGGAGGCACTGGCATGACGTTCTTACGTGCAAATAACAGGGTTATCCCAGCAGGGTAATTAACAGAGATTGTGGCAACTTTACTCATAAAAGCAAAAACAGCTCATTCTATCTTTATAATACCGATCGGAGAAGATCATATGGAAAATTCTGCATGTAACAAATCTAAAAACCGCCACAAAGCTAAAGTTTTGCAAGACTGCATGATGGTTGTCTGGGAATGGGACGATGCACCTTGATAAATATAGTATCTATTGAAGCCGTTTACAGAACAATGTAAGATTTAAGAAGAAAATACCAATTACTTATTTTGGTGTGAAACTGTTTTATTGGCATATATTTCGGACAAAGCTTGCCAGTTGTTCCAACAGATACGCGGGCCGATGAAATTAATGCAGATCTAAAATGATCACTCATTTAGGGACAGATTGAAAAATTTCATTTAAAATAAAATATGAAATAGCAATCGGAGAACTCAGAATTCAGTACTATTCTCCTCAACATAGGAGATAGAAAATGTTCTGAGATTAAAGATATGACATTGAGCTGCTCGCTGCTCTTTGAAATTTCGTAATAAACGCTGAAGTTTTGACATTTATGACTATTTGTAAAATATCAACTAAACAAAGTCCACTCACTTAGTAATGTCGCAAACGTTCTAATACTTACAAGGGAAACATCGAGCATCGTATAAAAAGAAGTGTTACAGTGAGTTGTTAGCCTTGCATGAATATATTTGAACCAGTGCCGTGCGGGTGGTATGACTAGCTGCACCGAAACAAGAAAACGGGAAGCAGCAGTGGTCCTTTTTCAGAATCAAATCAGTAGTGTTGTTTTATAATATTGCCAATGTTCGCCTCCCACGGATATTTATTCGATTTTTTAGGGGCATAGAATTATGAACTTTTGAGCTGCACAATAGGCATCAATTTTGAAAAGTTGATGATCTTTTTTAAAACTTTTTTTGGAAAACAAATGTAGAGGCCGCCATAGGGAAAGTCTTGAATAGGGTGCCAATTACCTGGGAACGTAAAAATCCACGCGCATGAGAGGAATTCTGAATATGGCTAGGTGTCTGTACTGTCACGTAGTATAAAATTTTTCCTATAGGTGGTGCTCAAACTCGAATTTAAAAAAAAATTGTGGGTAACACATTTTTTATTGGTAACTAAATTATTTTATGTACTCAAAATCATGTTTTGCAAATTTGTGCTTTGTTTCATTATACATCATCCCGGACTATGCACACCAATTTTTATTTATTGAAAGGCGTTGCAAGGCACGCTGGTTTTTGCTAGTAATAAATATGTTTCTAAAAAATCAATTATTTGTTATAAATTTGCTCTCATCACTTTCCTGTTGTTTTTATTTTTAAATTACATCTTTCCGACACCCGAAAGTATGCAGCATGCCAACCCGCGAAAGTAAAGTATGCAGCATGCCAACCCCCGAAAGTAAGCAATATGCGTATTAAGAAATTTCCCAAAACCTCGGTAGAAACCCCGATAAAACCTGGGTTTTGGGATTTGTATGGAGAAGACCTACATAGTTCATTAAAAAAACACGGCTAGTATTGCACCTTGCTCTATTGGCTAAATTCCGAACTAGGGAAGGTGGCAATATTCAACATGGAACTAAAATGTCATATTTTGTGGCAAAATTTATTGAGCGCAGGTTCAGCTCAGATACTTTTGAAATTTGTGCACTGGCCCAGGTTAAATATTCAACCGTTGGGAATTTAGGCTGAGCCAGCGATGGGCCGTTTGCAACGGCTGGCATTCTACCGAAATTTCTTATTGGGCATCTACATTCCTTTCCCAGTTTTCTCCAGAACTTGCCTTAAGGTCAGCAGTTTGTCCGATGTTGACCTGTTTGTCCTAAAACCAGTTTGATATTCCCCTATAAAGCCTTCCTCTATAGGTTCCAGTTTTTGTTTCACAAGGATTGTGAGGATTTTGTAGCTGGTGCTGAGGAGTGAGACGCCTCTGTAGTTTTTGCAGTTTAATTTATCTCCTTTCTTGTATATTGGACATATTATCGCTTTCTTCCAGTCCTCTGGTATAACTTCTTCCTCCCAGATGGTGCATATGAGTTCGTGTAAGGTTTGTAATAGTTGGGGTCCTCCTTCCTTGAGCAGCTCAGCTGCCATTCCATCGGCGCCAGGCGATTTGTTGCTGTTCTGCCTTTTCACAGCTTCCCGCATCTCATCCAGTGTTGGTGGTTCTATTGAGATGTTATCTTGGGGAATTACAAATGCCTCTGTCTCTGCATTCTCGTTTAATATGGGGATAGGTTCTGAAAATACTCTCTTCACCTTTCCTTTATCCTATCAAGATCTGCCAACAAGCTCCCATCTGTGTCCTTGCAGATGTCCGTTCTTGGCTGAAACTTATTGATGATCTGGCGAGTTCCTTTGCACGCTTGTCTAATTCTCCCTTCATTGAAGTCTTCCTGTACCTGTAAGATTCTCCTATTTAGATATTCCGCCTCTTCTTCTTTCTGCAAAGCTTGTCTGCGATTTTCCTTTTTTCCTAGAAGACTTCCATCCTTGCTCTTGTTGGCCTTGCGCTGTACTCTCGGTGGCTCTGGTTTCTTTCTTCAATTGCGGCTCTACAGTCCTGGTCGAACCAATCAATTCTAGTCTGTCTGGGGGCCCAGCCTAGTGCCTCTTCTGCTGCCCCCTTTATGCTGCTTTTGACCTGTTCCCATTTGTCGTTGATGCTGGGCTGCTCATCTACCTTTCTCTAGTTTTGTACGACAGCATGTTGGTAGGCATCTCTTATTTCTTCCCGTTTTAGCTTATCTAGATCGTATTTTGGTTGAGTTTGCCCTCTATGCGTTTTGGTTGCTATCCGTGTTCTCAATTTCACTTTGACTAGATAGTGGTCCAAGCCACAGCACGCTGCTCTCATTGTTCTTACGTCCACGTAAGATATACGTAACGTATGTCGGAGCCCCTCTTCTCTCAATTAGGACGTGGTCAATTTGATTATATTAGTTAATCCGTCTGGTGACTGCCACGTCATCTTATGGATATTTTTGTGCGGGAGCATTGTTGAACTTACTACCATTGAGTTTGAGCTTGCGAAATTGATCAATCGACTAACATTGTCATTGGAAGAAGTCAGACGGGTTAGAAGAGGCACACCACAAGGTGGGGTCTTATCGCCGCTCCTTTGGAATATAACAGTCAACGAAGTGCTGATAACTCTAAGGGAGTCTGGGTGCACCACGGTAGCCTATGCTGATGATATTGTGCTGGTGGTGACCGGCAAGTACATCTCAACAATAAGAGATATAATGCAACAAGCATTGGATACCCTTGCTCATTGGGCTACTACAAAGGGTCTAGGCGTTAACCCAGCCAAGACTGAAGTAGTGCTCTTTATAAAAAAGCGTAGACTTCCTAATTTTCCTTCTTTAAGACTTTGCAATGAAACACTGCATCTAAAGAAAGGATGCAAAATTTCCAGGTCTCGTACTCGATAGGAAACTAACGTGGAGGCCGAATCCTTTAGAAAGAGCCAATAAGGCCAAAGCAGATCTCTTCTTATGCCAGAGAACGATCGGAGTCAACTGGACCCTTAAACCCCGCATCGTCCACTGGCTCTATACAGCCGTAATCAGACCTATACTTATGGATGGCATATTGGTATGGTGGACTGCATTGCACAAGATTACGTATCGTAAGATACTGGAAAGGGTCCAAAGAACAGCTGTGCAGCAGTGTATCAGTGGTGCAATGAGAAGCACCCCAACAGCTGCGTTAGATGTCTTATTGCATCTTACTCCTTTGGACATACACGCCGAGCAAATGGCAGCCTGGACGGCTGCCAGGACAAAGGCTTCTCTTGGATGGACTCCATACTCATATGGCCACTCATCCATCCTTAGGAAGTTCGCCACCGCTGCGTACAACCTTGATTATACTACACCTACGTGGACCTTGGAGAAAGGTTTCAATACCATTATTCCGGCCAGAGATGACTGGACAGATGGTGTTATCCCAACTGGGTCATTATGTATCTTCACAGATGGCTCAAAAAATGGGAATAGTGTAGGCTCTGGTATTTTTTCCGAGGCATTAAATATAAATACCTCTCTTCGTCTACCCGACCCCTTCAGCGTCTTCCAAGCGGAAGTCACTGCGATCTGGGAGGCTCTCGAATGGTTGAAGATAAATAATACATCTCATAAGAATTTATGTATTCTATCGGATAGCCAAGCGGCCCTCAAGGCCCTTAATTCTGTCGTCACAACATCCACGACTCTTCTGAACTGCCGCAGGTCTCTGTGCGAGACTGCCACTCAGTTTGATATAACACTGTGTTGGGCTTCTGGACACAGTGGGATTAGGGGAAACTGTAGGGCAGATGAGCTTGCTAGACAGGGAACCGACAGGGCCGTCTTTCATTGCTTGAAGGCCCTGGGCCTACTTAGAGTGGAGGCCCACTTAAGGAGACGTAAAATCTTGAAATTTTTTAAAAACCAGTCTAACATTGATCATTATGATTTTTCTTTAAAATTTCTTTAATATGAATTGAATCTGTTTAAGTAACCTTTTTTAAAAAAAATATAAAAATCTTAAGGATTTTCTACGAAGAGGCCCCCTTTTTGCAGGAGGCCCTGGGCCCGGGCCCGGTGTGCCCTGCCTTAAAGACGGCCCTGGGAACCGAAGTGGAAAAGACACCCCACTTAACCCGAATGGCAATGCCCTTAGCCACCTATAAACTAGCTGAGATGGACCACAAAAAACGGTGTGTCGCACTCTTCATTTATTGTGGCCAACTTTGAGCGCAAAGCGTTCAAAATCTCTTGTTCAGTTGAACAAAAAGGAAATAAGCCATGTGGTAAAGGTGCTGACTGGTCACTGTCCCTTTGGCCCACACGCCGAAAGATTAGGACTTCCCCACAACGGCTTATGCAGAAATTGTGGTAATGAAGAAGAAGAAGAAACTGTCTCCCATCTTCTCTGTACATGTCCCGCCCTAGCAAGGAAAAGAGGGACCTTCCTTGGCTCACCTTTCCTTGATGGAGTTCCTAGCCTCTGTGGCTTGAAATGGCCTGAACTTTGTCCCAACACTAAAATCACAATGGGCTCAATGGCGTGCCTAAGTGGGCTCCCTAGTAGGGGCAACCATTTCAACCTAACCTAGGATTACGACAAAGATGTCTACTTTCGCCGTTACTATTTTTTATAGTAATAAATGACATCCTTGTTGGCGCTCTAGATAGTAGAGCAGGTGGCATACAATGGGGTTTGGTAGACCGTCTTAAGGATCTTGACTACGCGGATGATATCTGTTTGCTGGGCCACAGACATCAGGACCTAAAAAACATGTTAAACAATTTGACAACAGAAAGAAGTCCAGCAGGCTTACGGCTAAATCCGAATAAAACAAAAGAAATGGGGATAAATGCTGAAGAGGAGCATGTGAAGATGCAGTAAGCAGAGATGTATTCGATTACTTCGGGGGAGACTTTTGTGTCTCAACAGGGAGAAAATGCACTCACTCAAATAATAAATTATTGCTTTAGGGTGAGTAAAATAATAAGAAAAAATTTCCAAAAAAAAGTGGAAAGTCTTGTTTTAGCAAAACGAAGATTTAAATGTTCATAGGTCATAGCTTTGCATTACTGGCTTACTGGCTAGGATACCTGGCTTTCACTCAGGAGATCCGGGTTCGATTCCCGCCCGCCCGGTGTGGGATTTTTTTTTATTAATTTCCCCATTTTTCTTCATAAAACATCGTTCTACCATGAGAATCACAAAAAAAAACTTAATAGTATATTTTTTGAGATGAAGACAGCACGAGAAGAGACCGTTATCTGAGACGGTTTCTTTTTATAGCACTTTTGCCACCTAATTTTTATTTCCAGAATAGTCTATCGGCTAGGGTACCTAGCTATCACTCAGCGGGCCCGGGTTCGATTCCCGGCCGTTCCACATACAATTTTTTTTCTGGCCTAACCTGGTGGTGGTGACCCGGGTTCGATTCGCGTCCGTCCCACGTGGGAGATTTTTTTTGTTAATTTTACCACTTTTCTTCAAAAAACATCGTTCTACCATGGGAATATTAATTTATGGTACATATTTTGGGATGAAGATGGACGAAAAAAGACCTGCGTCAAAAGTGCTCGGCTTTTATAGCCCGTTTGCCACACGATTTTTATTTCTGATATACATAGTGTAGCGGGTAGAATATAGGTATTTTACCCAAAAGTCCGGGGTTCGATTCCCTCCAGGTATGGGATTTTTTTTTATTTTTCCGACTTTTCTTCATAAAATATTTCTGTACTACGAGAATTATAATATGAATCATGATAATATATTATAATAAACTTTATGGTATTTTGAGCCTAATCGATGTATATATACCTTATCATGGTGGTAAGGCTTGCGTGGCCCCTTGAGGGCGCCCTGACTAAGATGGATACACGCCATCCCAATGCATAACAAATCGTGCTGAAGGGATGAGTGGTACCGCGTGGGTTTATTACTAACGATGAGCTCCGGATACAAGGCGACTTTTGGTCTAAAATTGCCTTCGCATGGTATTGTGGAACACTGCTCTGCTAAAGGCCACCTATTAACGCTCAAACCACTTTTGGGGCCGGTTCGACATTTCCGAGCCCATGCAGTAGGGTGCTGGATATGGTCTCGGCGAAGCGGAATTTTCGGGATCCCTTTTCGATGGCGACAGTCTGTGCCCCGCAAACCGCCATTGGAAGAAAAAGGACCACCTGCGCGGACGCCTTCGGCTCCATCGGAATGGCGATTTGAAAAAGCGACAGTTTCAAGAAAACGGGGTGGTTTGATTAGGCAAGGTTAGGTTAGACATGGCTGAGCTGCTGGTCCACAGTCAAAGGGATAGGCCCAATGTGATCCCATAATGATCCGACTTTACACCTGATGTTAAAGTGTCGTTTTTTCGCTAAACCACCTCGAGGACGTAATGAATCTTCTTAGTTGCCGGATCCCAAACTTCGCGACATCCGCAAGCGTGCTTAGAAAGGGTTCACCAAAAGTGGTAAGTTTTCTTTTGCTTAGGGCTGGGCAGTGACAGAGAAGGTGTTTTACACTTACTTCCTCTTCTAGATTCTTACAGCTCCTGCAGAAATGGTAGGTTTCGAGACCTTCACGAGACGCATGCGTCCCTATCAGAGAGTGTCCGGTCAGCACTTCCGCTGTTACTGAGAGGTCTCGTCTACCGAGGCCCAGTAGTGAGGTGGTCCCCCTGTGATCGTAAGAGGGCTACGTCATTTTGGCCAAGGTGCATTTGTTAAGATCTCTCCAATGTTTCCCTGCTAATTACATTGTGTGGTGTTTGCATCGGAGTTTAAAGGTGGCCCAAGCCACACAACCTTTTCCTTTCTAGGAAAGAGAGTGGCGGTCGTGCCTTTCTTAGCCAGTTCGTCAGCTTTACAGTTTCCCTTTATATTTCGGTGACCAGGCACCCATATGAGGAGGGTCCTGAACTGCTGAGCCTTCTTGTTAAGAGATCTGCGGCATTCAGAGATAGTTCTGGAGTTATTAGTGCAAGAGCGCAAGGCCTTCAGAGCCGCCTGACTATCCGAGAAGATGTAGACAGTTCGGTTCCTGTCGCCTTGCTGGTTGATTTGCAGAACAGCCTCTTGTATGGCTAGAACCCCCGCTTGGTATACCCTGCAGTGAGCGGGTAGTCGGAAGGAGACTTCAATCCCAAGCTCTGGGGAAAATACTCCTCCTCCCACCCGACCCTCGAGCTTTAAGCCATCAGTGAAGAAGTTCATGTCATCTTGAATACTATGCGGTCTATTACTCCATTCACGACGTGAATGGATGTAGACCTCGTAGTTCTTGGTAAAGGTGACCTCGGATGTGCGAAAATCTGTGGGAATGTTGGCAGAGTCTAGCACCTTAAAGAGTTCTGCCCTGATTCCGGTCCAAGATCCAGATTTTTTATTCTAAGCATTTTCTCTTGCTACAAGTTTCAAAGGCGGGAGGTATAACATAACATTTAGGGCATCTGTAGGTGTGGAGGAAAGTGCTCCGGTTATGCATAACTCCGCACATCTTTGTACTTTCTGTAGTTTCTTTAGTACGGTGGATTTACTCAGGGTTGGCCACTATACTAAGACTCCGTAAAGGAGTATTGGACGGACAATCGTTGTATAGATCCGACGTACTATGTAAGGCGAGAAATCCCATTTTAGCTATGTTCGCTTTATTAATGCGCTCTTCTGTGTTTTCATTCCAGAGAAGTTTCTTTTCCAGGAGTACTCCCAAGTATTTGGTACTGTTGATTTTGACCTAACATTGTTAAGGCGGAGAGGTGTTAACGGAGGGAGAAGGAAATTGCGGCTCATCCCGGGATTTCCAGTAGCTGCGGAAAAATTTGTTCGCTTTGGTCAAGTCTGACAAGTACATTGATTAGTTTTGCTAATATCTTCGTAAAGCTTTGGAATATCCAAATGAAGTCATTCGCTTGACCGTTTATCAGCGGCGCTTCAACACGCTCAATACCAATTCGAACACACGCTTTAGTGTAGCGAACGAAGTACGAAGGAAATGTTTATTTGCTAACGTTCAGGAAGACAAATTCTCTAGAAAAACATTGTGGATATACCACTGTTATCGTTATTTGAACTATCTTCTCTCAGGATTACTTTGTCACCAATTCTGATGCTAGTCAATTTCCCACTAGTGCTTAACTTATTACTATTTTGTAAGAAGACAGTTTATTCCGTCTACGTTCGTCATACTGGGAAGTTCATAGTGTGGACCGAAGGGGTCGAACCCACACCCAACTAGTTTTTTAGATTAGGTTAGGTTAGCTGTTGTAAGCCGTTGAAGAGACACTTTTTTGGATCATGGTCATTATAGTACTGTTGAATGTTTGAAAACCAAGTATTTTTTAAGACCAATATAGGTAGTATAGTGCACTTGAATGAACTTTTCGAGCAATTTTTTTGCGTGTTAGCTAGCCAGTAAGGATGACAACAGGAACAAGACATGAATTCGTTTGTTAATAGAACAACTAGACTGTGGAATAACCTCTCGCAGTCAGTATTTCCGAACTCCTACAACATCCAAGAGTTCAAACGCAGGGTTCATCACCACCTTCTTCAATACCCCCCCGTACCTTTTAATCCTTAACCTATACCCCCCCCCCCCCTCATCCCTCCGCCGTACTAAGCTTACTGCTAGACATTGCACCATGACGTGACAAATGACATGACGGACTAGTAGTACAAAGGGTGACTCCTAAGCTTAGCACTGCCACATAAAAAAAAATGACATTTATGAATACTGATTTTTATCTATTTTTATTTATCTTATCTGCCAGAAGCCATATTTCTCTTACCATGCCCAGAAAACAGCGCAATACACTGAGGTGAGGTGGTGATTTCAGTGCTAAGATCGCTGAAATTTTCTCTGGATCGGGGGATATTCCGTGTTTACTCACACCTCTCAATTTTACGCAATTACTTTGAAAATCACATGTATCACGCTAATTTGAGGTCAAGAGGTACTTGCCAAAACCTAGAATTGGTATCTAATTTGGAAAAGTATTTCGCATTTTGTAGAAGTAATAAAGTCTCTTCAATATATGGTAATTGTAAACGCTCGCGTGATATAAACACTTCAAGCAATATCATTGAATACATGTCTCCAATACTTCTAAATGACTCCTTATAGTCCATAGAGATAATAACAATGATGTTTCAGTATCCACTCTAGGGCCTTCTTTTACTTTCCCAGGAGCTAAACAGTTCTCCCATTAAAATTTGCAGCAATTACTTACCATTAAAAACAATTTATTTTTATTTTCATTTATTTTTATTTATTTGTACATAAGTAAACGGAGGTAGGCAAGAGTTACATCTTTTAGAGTACAATAATAATTTTAATTTAAACACGGCAAAAACAAAAATACCTAACCCAAGCTTACAAACTAAACATACTAGAGTTATGGCTATTACAAAGAAGAGGAAAGAGAAAGCTAAGTAGTAAAGGGAAGAGAGAGCTAAAGAGAAGAGGTGGATAGAAGAAGAGAAACTTGTTTCCTGAAAATGGTGACTGTGCTAATTCTTTGTAAAGAAGGGGGAAGATCATTCCAGAGTCTAATCGCGTGCACAAAAAAGGAACGACTACCAATTCGAGACAGATGAGATGGAATAAGGAATATGAGTGATCTCAAGGTTTGCAAGGGTGTAAGGAAGTCGGAAAGGTAAGAAGGGCTTTTAGTATAAAAAACTTTATGTAGGAGATCTAGCGCCATAATATCGATAACACAAAAGAGGTCACAGCCTATTATTGAATATTCCGAACAGATGATATATGATCTGACCTTCTCAGATGGAAGATAAAGCGTAAGCGATCATTGAATGCAACATTAAGTCTTTCACGGCAGTCTTTCACGAGGAGGCTGCCATGAAGCCAGAGCTTGCGTAATGTCCCATAAATCTTGGATAGCATTAGTGAGACATGATCACAGCAGGTCAGTTTAGCATTAATAGCAATGCCAAGATTATGAACCCGATCAACAATGGGAAGAGGAATGTTACCCAGACAAATGAGTGGCATTCTGTCTGGGAGCGTAGAAAGGCGACTAAGCACAAGTACTTGTGATTTTTTAGGGATTAATTTAAGGTAGTTGAAAGCTCTCCACTCATTTATTCAAGAGAGAGTGCTATTCAGGTCAGAAATACAAGAATCAATTTGGCAAGAAGGGCAAGAGGTATACAGTTGGAGATCATCAGCATACGGTTCGATCATCATGAAAGCGGTTAGATAGCAAAGAGGAGAAAAGCCGTGTAGCAGACGAAGAGAAATTATAGCGCTGACTTAGTTTGGAAAGTAGGATCGCATGCACCACCGAGTCGAAGGCTTTCGAGAAATCAAGAAGCACTAATATTGCAACATCGCCTTTATCAAGCGCAGAACGAATGTCAGTGGTTACCTTTAGTATAGCGGTTTCACAACTATGATTTTTACGGGGACCAGATTCATATTTCGAAATAAAGCTATTAGATTCAAGGTAGCACAGGACTTGGATGTAAAGAATTTTCTCAAGGGCTTTTGCAAGGAAAGGAAGAATGCTAATGGGACGGAAATCTGAGATATCTGCAGGAGAAAATTTTTTCGGTAAAGGGATCACTATGGCTTTTTTCCACAACAAGGGAACTTGGGAAGTAGTCAGACAGTACCTAATTAAAAACGTGCGTGATGACATCCAAAATTAAAGGGGCGAGAAGCTTAAAAAAGCGTGGAGATATTTCATCAAAACCGATGCAGTTGGAGGAAATAGAGAGGAGTATTTTAATAACTTCCGAGGAGTCCACACAGCGAAAGTAAAAGAAATCAGTACTATGTTGATGAACTGAGAAAGATCGTTTAAAGAGGGATCAAGCTTACGTGTGTAACTGTCGTTTTTAAAATTTTTTTGAAATCACCTTGCATCTGACTCGAAAATTCACTCAAACTAGGCGTAGAGAAAAAAAAACACGAAAAATAAAATTGGAAATTGGGAATCAGTCAGGAAGAGATGATGACGAGGGCACGGTTTTTTTTTAAATACGCGATACAAATCAATTCAAATGGTGCAAAAAGTTCAATATTAATAATAAAAATAATATTGGTGATAATTTTGTTAAAAATAATATCGAAGTCATCTCTGCTAATGTATGGACAAAAGAGGATACACAAAAGAATTCAACGATATTTGATCCTGATAAATATTTCCAATCGTTATTCTCGGAATTGAATAATTTTGATGATAAGGAAAATGAGAAATTAGTTGGAACAAGAACGCGACGATTCAACAAGTGGTTTTAATTCTGAATATTCTGATAGTACAGGGATAATCCATGATCAAGAGAATAAGTATACGCATTATCTGAAATATCTATCACGTGGCGGTAAGGTAACAAAAATCTGGGAATGCGGTAATGCACTAGAAATTTTCAACATCAGTATACATTGATGTGACATTTATCAACACATTCGAAGGTAAGGAATTTTGTTTGTAACGAAGGCGGCAAGGCGTTTCTTCACAACTATCAACATTGACACAACATCGAGCGCACGGTATACATATATAAGGTAATGTATTCCCGAAATGTCAATTTTGTGTGACGTCAGTGAAATCGTTCGGGGCTAAACAAATTTATAAATAATTTTTGCGAATTTTATTAAGGTGCAAAGTTGTGATTACTGAATAAAGGCAGTATTAAGATAAGAAAAAAATTTTTAAATGTGCTGTTATAAGTCGTGAGAATTATAAAAACAAACGATATTGTGTGGTGAAGATGAAATATTTAACATTTACGAAAGAGCAAAATTCATGTGATTTGTGAATCCGAGATTGTGGAAATAAAAGTGATTTAAATGGTCCTACCGCAAAAATACGCTTTGACCACTTTCTAGAGCAGGGCTATAGATTAGAAGACTTTCATTTTAAGACCCCAATTGTGAAGAAAAACCTTAAGAAAGGAGGTATTACTAGTTAAAATTGGACAGTTTCTCATGCTTGAGAAGAAAAAGTTAATAAAAGAGAACAAAGGCAAATTTTGCAGGAAGCAAATACAGAATATGGGCAGCAACATTATTTTTCTGATAAATATCGCATAACTTCTAATTATCTAACTAATCTATATTACTAAATTTAGTAATCAGTATTTAAGTAAAACCAGTACTTTATTTCATATTTCCTTTTTATTCAGCAGAATTTGCCTTTAGTATCTTTTATTTGCCCTTTCTTCTCCCTTTTGACTTGGAATAGTTCCTTTCTTAAGGTTTTCTTCACAATTGGGGTCTTAAAATGAAAGTCTTCTAATCTATAGCCCTGCAGCGACTGGTACAACTTTAGGTATACAACTTTATTATTGTGAGGTTCTAATTTTTTTGTTACACAATTGTCTGTGTTGAGTTAATTATAAACAGTTAAATTGGAAATTTAAACCTGTTTCATTCATTATGATGGCCTAAATAGGCACACATCTTTTTCAGGATGGTTGGACTGAGTTTTCGCTCCGGGGTTCTTTCCTATCGTTGATGATGGGTTAAAGGTTTTTTTTGCAGGTCCGCGAATCGTTGATGACGCGATAGGCACGACATAGTTATAGATGGAGTGACGAAAGGAATCAGTCGCACCGACATTTAAGGTAAGTGGTGAACCATGAAAGCACCGGCCCGGCCACACACCCCACGACCCCCATCCGGCGAGCTAGCTACTCCGTGTGGCCGGCATCACTTTATTATATTCAAATTTTTTTATGTTTGGTGTTGTGTCCTTGGTCAGGCTTTTCCGGGCTTCTGATTAAGGGGGCAAGACCACGCATAAATGGCGCCCGATATATAGTCGCGCCATTGTGCAGTTACACGTGCATAAAAACTACGTTTTCGTGATTTGATCTTGCTAGTTGCAAGATTGCGAAGCTGTTTATAAGTATTAAGATATCTAAGGATCCTAGTCTTGCGATAACGCCTGTTCCATCTCGCCTTCGAATTTAATGAAACAGCAATCTTTTATTATTTTTACTAATAATGTGTTGTGTAAACAAACCACCGACTGCCTTATCGAATACGTTTAATGCTAATATAACTATTGATTGATAGATAGCAACCAAAGCGAATTTTTGGAAACTATCTAAACTGTAGTTTTAATATAATACTAAAAATGCAAGGACTCTTTGTTTTTATTATTGTTTTTTTTTCCTTGCATTAATTTTCATTCGACAATTATTCGCGAAATAGAGCAGATCAGCGGGTTGTAGGTTTCAGCAGGAATTTAATTATATTAATAAAATAAATATTGTTATTTGATTAAACTCTTTAGTTTTCTTTTAGAACTCATTCGCATTAGTAGCAAACATTTATTGGTCCTTCGAGCCGGATTGTCCCAAGAAAATCCGAGCATAATTTGGCAATCCTTAACTTACTAAAGAAACTTACTAAAGAACAGGCTTATTAAAGAATAAATATAAAAATAAACGTATATATAAAAAAATAAATGGAGGGTTTGATTAAGCACCAGTTCGCAATTTACAATGAATTGCAGCGCTCTTTACGAAATTATAAAAAGGACGGTAAAGAACGGAAAACTCAAACATACTTCAACAACCGGTTAGAAGCGATAAGAGATCAATGGGAATTATTTAAAATAAACCACAAAAACCTCATGATGTTAGATGTTGCGGAGGATTTGGACACCAAATTTGAAAAATACTTCTCTGAGGAGTATTTCACGAATGTTGAAGAATTTTATATTGAATTCAAGTCTCAAATCCAAGAGGATGCCGCAAGGTTTCAAGGAAACGATCAAAACCCAAGGATACACACGAGAGGAGAGGTCCAAAGAGAGGAGTTGTCGAATTCAGGACGGGGACTTAAGCTGCCAAGAATTAACTTGCCCACTTTCCATGGGGATTATAAAAATTGGAAGGCGTTTTTTGATTTATATACGACACTAATACACAACAACGATTCGTTAACACCCGTTCAGAAGTTACACTATTTAAAGGCAAGCTTACAAGATGATGCACAACAGCTTCTTCGACATTTTACCATCACTGACGCGAATTATCAACCCGCTTGGAACTTGCTGATAGATCGGTACGATAACCCCAGGGTGTTAATTAAAACACAAATGAAAGCCCTATTATCACAACCCTACGTCACAAAAGATACAGCAATGGGCATTCGAAATTTGCTGGACACGACAAACGAATGTGTGCAAGCCTTAAACAATCTTGGAGTCAACACCAAAGATTGGGATATTATCTTGACACATATTGTAAGTGAACGATTGTCACCAGAGTCAAGGAAACTTTGGGAACAAGGTATTGTCTCTAAACGAGAATTTCCAGCATTTGAGGAACTTAAAGCATTTTTAGAAGGCCAATTTCGAGCTTTGGAGTCATTGGCAGGCAATACCACAAAACCAACACAATTGGCTCATCGACATAATTTTCAAGGTTTAAAATTTTCTTCGTGTGTCATCTGTTCGGCCACTCACCCACTTCGGCAATGCCCTGACTTTCTAAAACTAGACCACCTAAGCAAAAGGAATATAGTCATCCAGAAGCATTTGTGTTCTAACTGCCTGGCAAAAGGACATAATGCTCTTAACTGTCCAAGTAAGACAGCCTGTTTTAAATGCAACCATCGACACCACACGTTATTACACAATGACCAAATCATCGCAGATAAAACGAGAAGGCCATTGGAAAGGAGTTTTGATGATGAAACATTAGTTGACCAAAACCGTACGACTATAAACTCTAAACCATCAGCTAGTCAACTTCATGTAGGAAATATGCAAGTTGGGAACGAAGTGTTACTCGCTACAGCATGGGTGAAACTAATTGGAAAAAACGGATATGACATAATTGTTCGTGCATTAGTAGACCAAGGTTCTCAAGCGTCCTTTCTAAATAAGTCAATAGTCCAAAGACTGCATTTGAAGGGCACTCCCGTTGCTGTTAATATTCTAGGTATAGAAGATACGAAGACAGGAGTTGCTAGATCGTTAGTAAACGTGGAATTGCAGCCGCTACGCAATACCATCCAAATACAGGCCAAGGCCTTTGTTTTGAAAAATCTGAACACCATATTACCTCCCCGAACCATAAAAAAAGGAAATTGTTGGAGTCATATTGAGGGATTGAACTTAGCCGACCCCGATTGCTATAAGCCAGGAAAAATAGATATGGTCATCGGAGCAGATATTTTTGGTAAGATCGTGCGTGAGGGATTAAAAGTCGGTCCAAATGGCAGTCCCATCGCACAAAATACAGTTTTAGGTTGGATCCTATCTGGTGAGATTGAGGAAGAACCGGTACGAACCTTCAACATCGCTTCGTATCATTGCCAAATTTCGCTGGATGAGCAACTAAGAAAGTTCTGGGAATTAGAGGAAGTCCCTCTAATTAAGCACCTAACGGAAGAAGAAAAAATGTGTGAGAAACATTTCTGCGAAAACGTGAAAAGATCAGAAGATGGTAGATACATCGTACGACTGCCGTTCCGTATAGATCCAGCTCCAAAGTTAGGTCGTTCAAGATGTATTGCATTGTCAAGATTCAGGAGTACGGAATTCACACTTTCAAAATCTGAAGAGTTTCGACGCGAATACACTAAATGTATCGAAGATTACTTAAAACTTCATCACATGGAATTGACAACATCATCGGAAGTGGAGAATATGCATGTGGATAAAAATAACCAAATATTTTATGCAACCAACTACCTACCACATCATGCGGTGATTAAGGCTGGTCGTCCACTGGAAGCGTATTCGAGCGGCTTCGCGCTTCAGCCATACAAATGAGTCGCTTGTAGCCGCTCATATGTATGGCCGTAGCGCGAAGCCGCTCGAATACGCTTCCAGTGGACGACCAGCCTAAAGATAGCACCACCACGAAGCTTCGCGTGGTATTCGACGCATCATCAAAAACTATTGGAGGTTCGTCACTTAATGATGCACTTTTAACTGGGCCAACAGTACAAGATGACTTGATGACCATATTACTAAGATGGAGGAAACATCGTGTAGTTATCAATGCTGACATAGAAAAGATGTACAGGCAGATATGGGTCAACAGCGAGGATTCAGAATATCAACGGATACTCTGGAGAAAGTCACAAAGCGAGCCTATTAAGGATTTCAAATTAAAAACAGTGACTTTTGGCACCTCTTCGGCTCCCTATTTAGCAATACGCACATTGCATCAGTTAGCCAAGGACGAAACTGAAAGTTATCCCATTGCGTCTAAGGTCGTATGCTCCGATTTCTATGTGGACGATCTCCTGACGGGAACAAGTACAATCGAAGAGGCTTTAGAAGTACAAAGGCAAACTATAGATCTATTGAAAGCTGGTGGTTTTAATTTAAGGAAGTGGGCTTCTAATAAGATAGAGCTGTTAGAGGAGATTCCTAATGAAGATAAAGAACTTAGTGGTGTGCATAATTTAAGTTTTGACGAAAAAGTGAAGACGTTAGGAATGACTTGGTATCCTAAGTTAGATTGCTTCAAATATACCATAACAATAAAATTTGACAGTGAAGCAAAAGTTACCAAAAGAAAATTCCTAAGCGACGTTTCGAAATTATTTGACCCTCTCGGATTTCTATCACCAATCACAATAAAACCGAAAATGTTAATGCAAGTAATTTGGTTAAAGGGCATCAGTTGGGATGAAGAAGTTCCAGATGACATCTTGCGCGTGTGGCAAAAAGTTTGTAGTCAATTGAAGGAAATAGAGCGTATTGAAATTCCAAGATGGGTTCACACTTCAACTAATTCGGCAGCCATCCATGGTTTTTGTGATGGATCTCTTCATGCATATGCAGCAGTGTTGTACATTCGTTCAATAGACAGTATAGGTAACATAAAAATAACACTCCTTGCAGCAAAAACCAAAGTGACGCCGATACGGCAAATTTCGCTACCACGAGTTGAGCTTTGCGGCGCAACATTACTGACGCGACTCTTTAAGGCAGTCACAACATCAATGAAATTCGAACAAGTTTCGTTTCGTGCATGGACCGATTCGACCATTGTTTTATCGTGGATTCAAGGCCATCCCAACAAATATAAAACCTTTGTTGCTAACAGGATAGCAGAAATCCAAGAAACATGCAGCAACGACATGTGGAATTATGTGCCTACCGGCAGCAATCCTGCTGATTGTGCGACGAGGGGACTATTTCCTGCGGAAGCCATAAAACATAATTTGTGGTGGAACGGACCAGACTGGCTTAAAAGATCCGAGGAATTTTGGCCTTCAATTAAGAACTTAAAGGAAACAAATTTGGAAACAAAAACGATAAAGGTAAACTTCACCACAAGGCAGGAGGATTCGTTTCTTCATTCACTCATCTCCAAGTATTCAACGTTACCAAAACTTATGAAAATCACGGGTTATTGTTTTCGGTTCATATCACGATGTCAGGCAAAACAACCAGAAGGAGTAACAAATTGGTTAACATCTGCCGAATTAGACCATGCCTTGTTATTTTGGATCAAACAAGCACAAGCTCAAGAATTCAAGTCGGAGATGGATAGCCTTCAATCAAACAGAAATTTTAAAACTGGGCAGCTGAATAACTTGAACCCATTCCTTGACAGTGACGGCATACTAAGAGTGGGGGGCAGATTAGAGAATGCAAAAATATCATGGGCGGAACGACATCCAATAATACTACCCAATCGACACCGATTGACGGAGTTAATAATCGATGACATGCACAAACTAACACTCCATGGTGGACCACAATTAATGCTGGGACTTCTGAGACGAAAATTTTGGATCCTACGAGCAAGAAGTGTCATAAGAATGCGCATTCATAAATGCGTTACTTGCTTCAGGCAAAGAGCTCAAGGCTGCAATCAATTGATGGGAAGTCTTCCCGAACCCAGAACAAACATATCACGACCGTTTAGCCACGTAGGAGTTGACTATTGCGGACCGCTTGAAATAAAAACTTCAAGATTGAGAAATGCAAGAAGGGAAAAATGCTACCTAGCTATTTTCATTTGTTTAGCCGTAAAGGCCATTCACATTGAGGTAGTGTCTGAATTAACGACTCAAGGTTTTTTGGCAGCCTTTAAACGTTTTACTGGTCGTCGAGGAATGTGCAGTGACATATATTCGGACAACGGGACGAACTTCGTGGGAGCAAGAGCCATTTTAGACACCGATTTCAAACAGCATCTTCGACAGCTAACGAATGACGTTCCTGAACAGTTGGCTACTAAGGGAATAACCTGGCATTTCATTCCCCCCGCAGCACCACACTTCGGCGGTTTGTGGGAGAGTGCAGTGAAGTCAACAAAGTTTCACTTGAAAAGAGTTCTAGGAAACACAACTTTAACTTTTGAAGAGCTCACAACACTTACTATTCAAATTGAAGCGTGTTTGAATTCTCGTCCTCTCTGCTCATTAACTATTGACGCCTCGGATTTAACCGCTCTCACTCCGGGACATTTTTTAATCGGGGCACCTCTATTGTCTATACCCGAACCATCGTATTTGGACCAAAAGGAACACCGACTCAATCGTTGGCAATACGTACAACAAATTATACAGGCATTCTGGAAACGATGGCAGTCGGAGTACCTGTCACAATTGCAGCAACGTTCCAAGTGGAACACTAAAATTCGGAACTTCAAAAAGGGAGACATTGTATTAGTGAAGGATGAAAAGTTACCTCCAAGTAAGTGGCTGCTAGCCCGAGTCGTTGATACTCATCCCGGCTCTGACAACTTGGTCAGAGTGGTTTCCATCCAAACTAAGAACAATATATGCAAACGTCCAGCAGCCAAACTATGCTTACTTCCAACAGACGATAACTCAAAAACAGATGTGGATGATGACGCCAATCAAATATTGTGAGAACTTCATAACCATCACTAGTTCACTTTCGCCAGCAATACCGTTTCTCAACTAGCATCACCTAACCTTCGCAACCACTTTTGCATTTATTGGGACGTTGTCCCAACGCCGCCCCGGAGCATGTTCCATCTCGCCTTCGAATTTAATGAAACAGCAATCTTTTATTATTTTTACTAATAATGTGTTGTGTAAACAAACCACCGACTGCCTTATCGAATACGTTTAATGCTAATATAACTATTGATTGATAGATAGCAACCAAAGCGAATTTTTGGAAACTATCTAAACTGTAGTTTTAATATAATACTAAAAATGCAAGGACTCTTTGTTTTTATTATTGTTTTTTTTTCCTTGCATTAATTTTCATTCGACAATTATTCGCGAAATAGAGCAGATCAGCGGGTTGTAGGTTTTAGCAGGAATTTAATTATATTAATAAAATAAATATTGTTATTTGATTAAACTCTTTAGTTTTCTTTTAGAACTCATTCGCATTAGTAGCAAACAACGCCTGTACATGCACTCTCGCTGACTTATAAAGTCACGGATTTCGCCAGAAAACCAAGGACAGGCGGAATATGGCCTGCGGTTTCTTGTGACCAGCGGCACACATTGATCAAAGAGGGATTGAGTAAATAAAGTCAGCAAACTTATTTTAGTGTCAACACAAGTAGTATGATAGACAGCATCCCAAGGCATGGTGGAGGCAGCTACGGACAGATGATCAGGATTGATGTTACTAAAGTCACGAAAAGTATACGAAATAGACGCAGAGGGCATGAGAAAAGAGAACCGAACGGAAAGGAATAATAGGTCATGATCCAGAAAACTATGAGGGGAAATTTGATGATGCTTTAGCACTGCATCAGTGCAGGTAGCAGCTAGGACACCAAGCAAGGATGGGTTTTGACAATTTAGAAATGTTGGCAGATGATTTAGAATATGCAAGTCCACTGACTCAAATAAATATCTAAGGCCATTCGCACGAGCATTGATTTTGAGCAGATCATCATTAAAGTCACCTGCAACAATTATGTTCTCATAGTGGTGAGAAAGGGTAGACACAAGACTGGAAAACTCCGCAGCGATATCAGAGTTGAAAGCATTGGGAGGACAATACACGCTTATAACAACACATATGTCACATGCAGATTTTACCTCAACAGCAATAAATTCGAGTTATGAGCCACTAGACTTGCTGACCAACCACTCTTGAGGAAATCGAAGAGGCCACATATACAGCAACACCACCACCAGTGCGGCTAATACGGTCAGCACGAAGTAACACGAAATTATGAAGGGAAACAAAAGAGGAGGGAATTTCCGGTTTTAACCAAGTCTCACTCACAAGCAGAACTTGTAACTTCGTTTGGTCAAACATCCATCTCAATTCATCCATTTTGTTTTTCAAACTTCTTGAAGTTAGACCACATATATTAAATACTTATTTAGTTTTATTTACACCAACTGATGTCCTTTTTAGTCAAAAGTGAGCCTAAAAATCCATAGTAGAATAATTTCTGACAATACGTTCAATAATTAATTCCATTACGTGCGCCCATATGCAAAATCCTACTAAAACGACCTTCTGTTAGTCGCCTCCAATTCAATTCACAACTTCGCTGATTTCAGCACCTTACGCTACTGTTATGCATTCGGCAATGTATGTCCAAAATCTCCCAGACCTTATCTTCATGTTCGACAACTCATACCCAATTCAATCAACAGAGATGTCGAAGTCTTTCTTGATTGGCTCCTTAAGAACGCAAGGCTGACCTATATCTTAATATCCTTAGTTAACTGAAGATCTACTTTGTGATGAAAATGTATTCTAAATCTCCAAACAAACATAAGAGGGCCTCTGTTTTCGTAAGGGATTCAATATAGTCGAGTGGTCCGGGTTATAATTTTTAAGCTCCGCATTCGACCTAACTTTAAACATAACTCGTTTATTTGGATTGAGCCTCCCAACAATCGCTTTGCCATGTGTCGACAAAGTGCTCTCAACATCATCGGAGCTAACACTTCTTCCATTGACACATTGAGTAAACGTATGGCAATGTAGCCGCTCCGTAATTTTTTTACGGTGGTATGAAACCTTCTATCTCAACAGCAAATAATGAGGAACTACTAGTCTGTGAAACAACCTTGGGCAGACTCCTTCAAATCTTCTCCTCTTTTTGTGATGAGTTTTCTTTCAGACATGGCCCCACGGCGTGAACGACATGGCAAGGAAGGAATAGAACGTAGAATCGGTTTATAGGAGTCTGGTGGGTTCTAACGGATTAGCCGATGAACTTTACGTTTAAATCGCTGAGCTTTCTATGAGTTTGGCAAAACTGGCTGTGAAAGATTGTTCCATAGTTAAATTACGAATTCTTAAAAGAGTACATACTAAGGGTCGGAGCACTCATAAGCTTCGTAATTTCCACAGGATGGCTACAAACATCCACCAAAGTCGGTTAAACAGTACAAAATTTTGGCGGTGTCCTATCAGAAAAGCCCTTCAAAAGGTGCCAAACTGTCGTTCTCCTCGAAAATCAAAAAACAACAATTCTTATAAAAAATTCAATTAAATATTTAATGAATTCAAATTCTGGAAAATAATTAGAACCAATATGCATATCCATGAGAGAAACACTTATTTTACATTATTACTAGAATTTAATTAGAGATTTCGGGAGGTTCTTTACGACTCCCGCAATCCAAGCCAAGTAAATTCCCGCTTTATTTTCATTTGGATAAACAAATCAATTACAAGTATTCCTTTTGGTAAGCATCTAGTAGTTCCCCAAGCTCCTTTTCCTCTTCTGGTGTGAATGACGCCTCATGCTCCATTCCTCCCTCGCCAGCATCCTTGAAAAAAATTCCGTAATTGTTTTCCCTAATAGGGTTATCGGGGGTTGGCCTTTGGTTGCCATCGTTGGCGGGATTCAACGGGACAATTGAGACGAGTTGTTCACCATGGGGCCCATAACTGCCAAGGCCGGGACTGCCATGGCTGCTGAAGGGACCATGATGACCACTGTAACCAGTAGGCGCAGCACTGTAGCCAGGATGAGGAAGATGAATTACAGGACTTTCAACGGCTATATGGTTACCACTAACTGCCCTTTCAGCGATTCTGGCCAGGATTGTGTAGATCCTTCTTCTTAAATCTGAGACGGTGTGGATGTTGTGGGTCGCAAGGTCGATAACTCGAGCGGCAATCATTTTCTTTGTTTCGAGGCTGGCATCGTTTGATTCGGCTACTTTCCGCAGCATCCTTGCTGTATTTTCATAAATAGTTTCGTAGGACTCCTTTGTCTTTTCGATGAGAGTCTCCTCGGCCTGGAGGATTTCTTTAGCTTCCTCGTCATCATCTGAGAGACTCATCTCGGCCAATTCGGCTAAATCGCTTAAAAACTCGCGAAGTGTCTCTTTTGTTGTCTCAACTAGTTTGTACTTGGACGCCAGGAGCTGTTCATCTAACCTATCGCTGGGCTCCAGAATCTCATCGGCTGTCTGAAGGACATCGACAAACGAGGAAGGCGCCTCCTTGGCAAGCCCCCTGCCCGATCTGGCTGTGAAGTTACCATCGTCCAGGAGTTCATTAATTATTTCCTCAGCCTTGCTTATTAAATCAGCCGCCGGCTCGGAGGCTTCAACATTAGCCTGATTGATGACTGCCATCAACTCGTCACGGATATCTCCAGCATCTGCAAGGGGTGAGCTCCTGTAGTGACCGCAGCCCTTTTGATGGGACTCATGCGAGTGGACAACATGCTCCAGCACATGATGGACTAGACTCGAGGCGAGGTGAGTATGGCCACGGACGTAGCTGAGGCACAGCACTGCTATTACAAGAACGGCTCCCTTCATCTTGGCACTTACAAATGGCTCTATTCACAAGTAACTTCAACTTCGTGGAGTGACAACTAAATAACTTGTGATAATACCCAACAACTGCCGAATGCTTTTATACCAAATTACCCTGAAAGATGCAGCAACAGGTAAGAGCAATGCACTTTTCGTTGCAAGCTCATAGGGCCACAGACTTGGCAACTGTGCAAACATTTTACCTTGATGTTGTTTTATCGAAAAAGGTGCAGCTCAAGAATTGGGAAAGAATTCTGTAAATAAAATGAGGAGGGAAATAGGCCCGCGTTTGGAAAGTAAATTTGTTGAATATTTCTGAAATTCCAAATTTCGTGTTGACAGGTTACAAAAGATTCTATTAATCTCGTGCACAAACATCGCAAACAAAAATTATTCGGATTTTTGTGGTAATTGTGTGCCTGTGAATTTGTGCCCTTTAAAATGTCTGCTCAGAATTTCAAAACTTTTTAACCCCTTCGATAGTTTTGGGGGTGTGTTGTAAACCTATGATATTTGTCATAACCCTGAAAAGGCGGTATCGACCCTTTTCTAGTTTTATGACAATAAATCACGGACTATCGAGCGACCCAAATTTCGGTTTTATAACATGTGAAATGGAAAGGAATCGAACATTCACAGGCGCTTGTTGCATTAGAAATCATTTCCGGGGGTTGAAAATGTAAATATACAAATCTGCTTTTTATGAGTTTAGATTTGAATAAAAACCAGGGATGAATTTGTCTGTAGTATTTGCATAGAAGTTTGATTTATTATTTTTTATAGTTTTATTATTTTTTGATTGTCTGTTGACTTATAATTACTCTGAAGTTATGGAACTTTTCAACCATTAAAGGTAGATATGGAATAAATGCTTTAGAATTTTCCTATGGTTTTAGTTTAGTTTAAATAATATGACATAGGCTTTTAGCGAGTTTTATTTGCGTTAAAATGATCGTCGTACTCACACCTAGGGCGGCCGTCAGTCTGGGTTTCTGAGGTTTGTCCTAGTTTAGATGGCGTCTGAGGACCTACCCGGAGACTGTCGGGGGGGTGGGGGAGTTATAAAAGTGTCGGGGAAAACCAATAGTCTAAGCTCCCACCGCAAAAAGGTACCCCATCGAACACCTCAAAACAATAAAGTGAGATTGGCTGAAAAACATGTAAAAAACATATAAAGCCCGCCAGACTAGTAAAAATATGTTAATTGCTATTTTTTAAGAATCTTTGAATTTTGTTAAAAAACAATGATTTTATTTTCCAAAACACCTGTCTGAAATTTATACAATTTGTAGTAAATAATGAACCATTAATGCGTGTTCTGAACTGGGCTCTTGAAAACAAATTGAAACTTAACCCTAAAAAATCTCAGGCCTTAGTAATATACAGAAACCCGCTGGATTTATCTTATTTTCCTGGGGTTTTCCTAGGAAATAGTCCTATACCATATGTTCAGCGCGCGCGAAACTTAGGGGTAATTTTGAATTCAACAATGACCTGCTGTGACCATGTTAACGCCAAACTGAGAACTATCTACGCCAGTATCCGTAGACTTTGGTTATTCGCTGATATCTTGCCGACTAGCTTGCGATGTAATCTAATTAAAATTTTGCTGTTGCCCCATTTTACTCACGGTTCAATCATTTTTCCTAAATTGGATTGCCTGTGTGGAAAAAAGCTTGAGATCGCGTACAATGATTGCATTCGATTTGCTTATAAGCTAAGACGATTTGATCACATTGCTCAATATCGTTTCAGTATCTTGAATTGCTCTTTAACAAATCATCTAGTTAAGAATAACCTACTCTTTTTTTATAAAATTCTTAATAGCGGCGAACCTGCCTACCTCAGAGAATTCATTAAGCTACTCCGAAGTACAAGACATAAAATGATAGCACTTCCGAAATTCAACTTCAAAGTTCTCGAAAGTTCTTACTTCGTTCATATTGGGAGAATATGGAATTCCTTGCCCCAAATAATCCAATCAGCTGCTTCCGCTAACAGATTCAGAAAATTTATTATTACTCACTTCTCCGAAGTCTAGCATCTGCCCACTTATCCACACATCACATGCCTTTGTTTTGCTTTTTTATATAATTTTTATCATTTTAATTAGTTTCTTACTTTATTCTTCTTCTTTCTGTTTTTCCGTTTTCTTTTTCTAATTTTTTTTATTTATTTTATTTATTCTTTCTAATTTTTTTTATTCATTTCTTATGTGCTTTATTGTAATGTAGTCTCCAGTAATTTTTAGCTTCATTATTAACACTTTTTGATTTTGTATTCATGCCTATAGTAGAATAGTGTACTATTTGTAAGACTCTGTCTTTGTACATAAATTGTCCATTAATAAATATCAATATCAATATCATTTTTGAAAAAATTTGTCTGTCTGACAATTTTTGTTAATTAGCTTCTGACAGACCTTATGTTATAAATTCTTTTTCTTTATAAAAATGCACTTCATAACACCTCCTTGAATTTTGTTTTACATAAAGTTCAAGATTTCTTCTGTCTATTAAAGCTTGTCTGGCTGACAATTTTTGTTAATAAATTTGTCAGACTGAATTTTGAATGCGCAGCATCAATGCATCAAGATAAACCACTGGCATTTCAGAACACCTTGTTCAAAAAGAAAACAACTGAAGTTTAGGATGTCCTCTATGCATAAAAATAAGCCTGTCATTGAAAAAATGTTTTTACCATGTCTACAGTACACAGCCAGAAGTGCTTAAGTGCAAAATATGCGTTTCGAGAAAATCGCCCTCAAAGATTTTTTTAGATACAGAATTGTGCACAAAACGCCTTTTGCCGGTCGAATAACTCAGCAACCACAGCTCAGTTTAAGATAATAATTATAGCAATGATTAAGACTAAAATACTGAATACAAAAATGCAATAAAGTCAAAATCGTCAAATTTGCACTTAGACACTTCTGGCTTTTTACTGTAGATGTCAGATATAATTTCTAAGCGCCGTTTCTTTAAAAAAGAGCTTTTACAAGGGCCTAGCCAAAACACCACCTTAATTTTTTTCTGGAACAAGACTTGTCATCTATTTTATGAATAAAACTTGGTACGTCAGCAAAAAAGCCTTTGTAAAAGCTCTTCTTTAAAGAAAACCCCTGTCATGGCGCTTAGAAATTATATCTGACATGGTAAAAACATTTTTTCAATGACAGGCTTATTTTTATGCATAGAGGACATCTTAAACTTCAGTTGTTTTCTTTTTGAACAAGGTGTTCTGAAATGCCAGTGGTTTATCTTGATGCATTGATGCTGCGCATTCAAAATTCAGTCTGACAAATTTATTAACAAAAATTGTCAGCCAGACAAGCTTTAATAGACAGAAGAAATCTTGAACTTTATGTAAAACAAAATTCAAGGAGGTGTTATGAAGTGCATTTTTATAAAGAAAAAGAATTTATAACATAAGGTCTGTCAGAAGCTAATTAACAAAAATTGTCAGACAGACAAATTTTTTCAAAAATGGTTCATTATTTACTACAAATTGTATAAATTTCAGACAGGTGTTTTGGAAAATAAAATCATTGTTTTTTAACAAAATTCAAAAATTCTTAAAAAATAGCAATTAACAAATTTTTACTAGTCTGGCGGGCTTTACATGTTTTTTACATGTTTTTCAGCCAATCTCACTTTATTGTTTTGAGGTGTTCGATGGGGTACCTTTTTTGCGGTGGGAGCTTAGACTACAATTTAATCAATTTAATGATAAGCAATAAATTAAAACAAATCACTATGTCTCCACTGGAAATAAATTATTGCATGCAATTTTGAATTGCAATGACATTGCCAGTCGGAGACACCCATATTGCAATTGCATGCAATATTTCAGAACTTATTGCAATAAATATTGCTGCATTTTTTTTTGCAATATAGTCCAGGAAGGATAGCGAAAAAGTTGAATTAAATCTACCCTGCGACTTTTTGACGCTATAATTAAGAGAAAAATCGTAGGAATTCAATGAATGTGTTTTGGATAAAATTGGTGCAGGGAAACAGGTGGAAAAAAGTTAATGATAGTAGCGATAACACGTTTTTTAACGTTTTAAAGTGAGAAAAAAGTTTGCTTTGTAAAACAAAAAATTGTAGGTAATAGGGCTTAAAAAGGCGAAAAATTGGACAAAATCGGACAATTGAAATCGGTTAACAGGTTTTAAAAAACGCGCATACATATTCGTTGTAAATTGGGCTTGAAGATGTTCCAGTGCTGAAGTAAATAGCCTAACCAAAACGGACGTAACATAACGCAACGTAGGAAACCCGAACAAATTTGAGTTTAGTTGCTTACGTAAATTGTTTGAATCGCTCGTTCGTTTACATTCTCAGTGCAGGGACGATTGCCGACTGGGCATGGTGTCACCTGGTGCGCTTATTCATGATACCACCCCATTTATGTAAATCCAGATGAAAGAATAAGACTGAAAGGAGACTCAAAAATGACGCTTAGACGGAATCCGAAATAACCCAGAAATTATTATTTGCTCTGAAACTTGATATCAGTTTTCCTTCACGAGTATCAACAAAAGACTGAAAAGAGGCGGAAACAAGGCGGATATTTTTATTACTTTTAAGGGCCCAAAACAAGCAGGAAACGTAAACTTTTTAGAGGATTTTAAAAGTGGGAACAAAAAGAGCAGTTTTTAATCAACCTCTCATAGCCCTTTTCAAGTGACGTCACTGATTTAGTGATGAAAGAGTTGGTATAAAAATAATGAAAAAAATATCACTTCTTGAAAAGTTCACCATAACTGACCTAGATCATTCTTGTGTATGGAGCAAGTTTAAGTAATGTTTGGTGCATCAGAAATGCAAGAAAAACAGTACGGTTAATAATGCAATTTCCTGAGAAAACGAAGAATTTTCAGTTCAGATGTAAAATATTGAATTTAAAGCGAAATATCTTTTAAATGGAGTAAATTAAAAGTTTTGCCAAACCCTTTTTCCCAAACACCATGTATCTTAGTAGATGGTGTCGATAGGCCCTCTGTGTAGATTTTTTTTCTCCTAAATTACCGAGCACTCATCCCTTAATGTATTAGCATCTTGGTCTGAGCCACCCTGTTTAACAATATAAGGGACTTATATAAGCACTTTCCCCAGTTTTCGAGGGTGGTGATGTTGGATACCGGTTCCGACCGCTACCGACCTCTCCACTGGCACAAGATGAGTTAACGAGTCGTGTGGGCGGCACTGAGCTGCCTTCTACGCACTGAAAATAACACCACAGGCCACTGGCGATTGGAGGGTACACGTTTGTTTTCCGAGCTCTTGGTACGATGATAATGGAGTCCTTAGACTTTTCTCCAACGGTCCAATTAATTGTTGAGCAACTTTTGTACACTGGGGATCAAAGTGAGCTACCGAATGCATATGACTATTGTGTTCGATGGGTACTCGGATCCACTTGAGGAGATGAAACAAAATTATATCCGTGAAGATGCAATCGAGTAGCATCTTGACACCAGTTTCACAAGTAAATCTTCTATCGTATGCTAAAAACAAGGATAGACGACTAATCGCTATGCTGACGACAAAATGCTATGAAAGTAGGATCGCTCACAGGATTGTCGCAATTGTGAGGGAAGATGTTGATCTTCTGACCATAATGATGGGTCTCCAAACCCCCTCTGGCGGGATATAGGTCTGGCGAGTCACCTTCCTGTGTTGATGACTACACTGCTGCACAGTGTTCCCTAATACTATGAGCCAGCAGAATTTCCCTTTTTGAGCAAATCTCCTCAAGTGGAATGTGCAGAGCAGGGTAGGTTGCATCAAACAAATGTACGCACCCGGGGAAGAAGAAGTGCGATACGATCCTTAAAAACCACACATCTCGAAGAATTGATAACATCCCAGCAGAATTGATCAAACAAGGAGGCGAAGCCAAGGAGGAGGAAGCCAAACTGGAACCTTATGCAGAAGCCGTAATAAGTGAATAAAAATCTGGATTCAGAAGAAATAGTTGAACAATGGACCAAATCCACAAATCCGGCAAATCCTCTGGAAATGCTGGGAGCACAACATCGACGTGTATCAACTTTTCATCGACTTCAAACAAGGAGACGACAGCACCGACAGGGAAAAAATGTATGCGGCAATGCCCCTAACAGTTAACAAGCCAAAATACCAGGAGAATTGACTTAGTCCTTCCCAGTCAAGCAAGGCATAAAGCAGGGCGATGGGCTGGCACTCATGCTATTTAATCTCTGCCTAGAAGGAGTAATTCGCAAAGTGAAGATAGATGCGAATGGAACCCTGCTTAACAAATCAAAACAACGGAATAGAAGAAAAAGCTAAACAAATAGGGCTGCAAATAAATGCAGAGAAGAGCAAGGTTCTAATTCATTTGAGGGTTTAAAAAAGAACAGGAAACCACACGCCACTTGGGGGAATATAACTTCGAACAGGAAAACCAATTCAACTATCTGGAGCCACAATCAGCGACGGCATCGATGAAACGGTAGAAAGGGAAAAATTCTCCGAAGGATATACGGCCCAATCAATGAAGACAATGCATGTAGAATACGCTGTATAAACTTTCAACCCACGCCAAGCTGCTGTGTTTATGGTGGGCCGGCCATGTCCAAAGAATAGATGACTCAAGGATACCAAAAAGAGCCCTGTATGTACTACCAAACCACGGTCAACGTGGGAAGACAGGGTTATGGCTGATGCAGCAAAACTCCTCAACTGGAGGCAAGCTGCGAAACAGGGAGACATCTGGATGAAGAAGCTGATGGAGGCCAAGGCTTGAATTGGGCTGTAAAGCCATCGAAGAAGAAAAATAAGCTCTATTAACAAACTAGGTTATGTACTGCTACTCCCTCAAGCTTTGCGGCACCAGAAGAGGAGTATTTGAGATCCCTGCTGCAGCACAGTGTTCTCTAACCGCTGTCGTTTTAAGAATGACCAGATATGCAAGGTGATAGTACGTCTGGTTTGTTCCTCGTTGTGTCCTCAGTACTGTTGTGTCTTTCCAACCTTGTGGAAGAACTCTTTTATAATACCTGTACATAAAAAAGGCTTTAAGAGCGAAATATCTAATTACAGGCCAATTGCGAAGTTATCGTCTGTTGTGAAATTTTCACTAAAAAGGCCGCAGGTAAAATGTCCTCAATAATTTATTTACAACTACAAAAGAATAATTAATTTACATTGAGTTATATAATAGCTAACCTAAGTTGAGCTGCCAATTAATTCTCCGTACACGCTGTACTTGAATTCCTTGCTCTTCCTAACTGTTGCTTGTCTTCCATAAATTCCTTCGAATCTTCATAAAGTTGGCAACCATCAAAAATTTCTTGTTTCTTCAGAGATATCTCCAAAATGTTCTTCGTCGTTACATTTTCGGGCAACATTCATGGACACGATTTCTTGCAGCTCATTCCACTACTACTAATTTTCTGGAGTTCTCTTCACACACAGTTCAACGCTTTGTCACTGGTTGCCAAACTGACTGTGTTTATACAGACTTCAGTAAGGCTGTCGACAAGCTCTCTCACTCTATTATAGTTCTTAAACTAAAGAAATTAGGCTTTCCGAATTCCCTTGTGGCATGGTTCCAGTCGTACCTAGCCGACAGAACCTACCAGGAGCGCGTTCAAAAACCTTACTATGGTTAACCATGGTTAACTATGGTAAACTTTTGTCGTTCAAAAACTCCGTGGTTAACTACAACATAACCACGAGCATAACTTTTTGGCGTTCAAAAACTCCCGTGGTTAACCATGGTGTAGTTAAATTTTAAACATGCTCGGGAGCATGGTTAGCGATAGTTAAGAAGAAGAAGAAGAATAAAAACAATTTTTTGACATTTGTTTTAATGTTAATAATGAACAAATCAAAGTGGGATTTGTGAGATTATTTTAAATAAATAATTATTGGAAATAATTGAGGCAAATAGCCGACACTATTTTATGAAAAAAAATTTTAAATTTTCTTTACCACGTAGTTAACCACGGTACGTTCAAAAACCTCCATGGTTAAACATAAACTTTCGTGGTTAAGTGAAGTGATGTAGCATAACCACAGCTTACCTCGTGGTTTACTATAGTAAGGTTTTTGAACGCGCTCCAGGTTCTATTCCGCGGAGTCAAATCTAAAAACATTGAAGCGTCCTCAGGTGTCCCGCAAGGCAGTCATCTTGGCCCTCTTCTTTTTATTTTTTCAATTGACGAAATTGTTACCCTGCTAAAGCACTGTAAAATCCTTATTTATGCTGATGACATGAAACTGTATCGCGGAGTATAGAGGATTGCAAACTTTTTCAAGAAGACCTAAACACCTTCTATTCTTGGTGTTCCAACAACAACCTGGTCCTTAATATTAGTAAATGCGAGATCATGACTTTTAATAGAAAACGTGGTATTATAATTTATGACAATACTTTTTTCGACAACAAGGTCTCCCGCGCTAACTCTGTAATAGATCTAGGGGTTAGGTTAGAAAGTATGTTGGATTTCTCTACCCACATCAATTATATCTCCTCCAAGGGCAATTCAGTCCTGGGATTTATAAAAAGATGGTCAAGGGAATTCAACAACCCTCTCATAACTAAATACTTGTACGTATCCTTGGCTAGGCCTTTGCTTGAATACGCCTCCCAGGTATGGTCTCCTTACTACTCCTCCCATATTGGTAGAATCGAATCGGTTCAGAGGAAGCTTGTCCGGTTTGCACTTAGCCTCCTCCCGTGGGATGACCCACTTATTCTTCCGCCTTATGAGAGCAGACTTTAATTACTCAACACATTCCTTCCTGGGTTTTCGAAGCCGGAAACATAGCCGCCTCCAGCCGTTTCGAGCATTTCCGCGTAGCGACTTTATCTTTAAACGCATTTTCCCGAAAATCACCTTTTTTATACTTTGTGGTATGACTTCTACAAGTAATTTTCATCGGATTTGACTAATTTTTTTTTTTACTTCTTCATAAAACACTTCTCTATGCTTCTCCGAGTACGATTTTTGAAATTTTGTTTTGTTCAATTTTTATGACCCTCAACAGATCAAAAAACGTGATTGAAAATACAACTTTTCACAAAAAACCGTATAATTTGAAAAATTTTAAAAATAAAAAAAATCGTACTCGGAGAAGCATAGAGAAGTGTTTTATGAAGAAGTAAAAAAAAATTAGTCAAATCCGATGAAAATTACTTGTAGAAGTCATACCACAAAGTTTACTCGGACACTTTCGTCAGTACTAGTTTGACCACTTCTCAAAGGCGCAGGATTCACCACACACATAAGGCATTTGTCATTTTTCAAGTTTAAACATGTACAATAATAATAAATTTTTTTTTTTTTTTTCAATTATCTTGTATAGCTTCCTTACAATTAATTTCCAAAAATAGACTAAAATTCCGGGCGCGGAGGCAGAAGACCCCCTTAAGCGCTCTCCATAAGCGTCGCGAGGTCGCTGACGTTATATTCGTTCATCGGCTGATGAATGATAAGGTGGACTGAGATTTCTTAAGAAGCGGCACGTCTTTTAGAGTGAATAACTACAACCTGAGAGGTGATTCTCTCCTGCACATTTATTCCTCTAATACTAATTATGGCATGTTCGAACCGGTTAATCGCATGCTCATAAATACTAACAAAAATAGAAGTGTGTTTAGCCTGCTAAATAGTGAAGCTATCCTTAAAAGGACTCTCCTCAATGTGGCGCGACTTCCTGCCCCACTCCTTTTTTGTTTTTGCACGCTTCTCTGTTCGATGTTTTGTGATCTTATGTTATCTAATATTTTATGTTTGCATGTCTCAGCTGAGCCACGACTGCAGTGGTAAATGTTTCTCAGCCCTGCTGAGAAGTGCACCCTCTGAGCTAGAAGGGTAACTCCATTATTATTATTATTGATCTTTTGGAAAAAAGTTGAGAAATCGGTGGTTTTCCCCGAAGTAGGATCGGGCAGATCTTTTGGCTGTGGTCCTTATCTTCAGTTATAATCAAATTGATTGGTACTTTGCACGGTTATAATTGTATGTTGGTATGGAATTATTCAATATTTTTGCCAGTTTCCTAAAGAGTTTTTTGGACACTGAAGCGGAAAAGTCTCTACTTAACGAGGATACCTCCGATGCGAAAACCTCTTTGCAGATCTTAGCTGATGCTGATATCATGATAACAACACCCACCTTCGTTCGTTTTAAAAATATGAAGCAATTTGATGCAAGAAACTGCCACGTGTGCACCAAGAAAAATACATAAAATGCACCGTTATACCACCTGCATTTCACACCTGACAAAACATATCATCGTATCTATAAAATGTCTGAAGTACCATATCTAGTCCGAAAACGCATTTAGATATATAATTAACAGACTTTAGACAACATTAATCTATATAAAAAAAAAATACAAAAAATATTTAATGGTCTCTTTTTTTCGTAACACCTTTGCGAATTTTATCCACGTAAATTTCCCACACTTCAAACAAAACAAACAAAAATTTCTCACCTACTTTTGCACTTTTTTTCTAGGTAGATATTTTTACCTCTCCAGGGTCTGCTTTTATGAGCATGAAAATGGATCATTTACCTGAACATCATTCACCTATTAATCTACCTATCCTTGCCGTAAACGGACGTTTTATACCCGTTCTTTATAGGTTTCATACGAAGATACTCCTTAACGATGTTTGCACATCCATCAGCTGGATGTCGAGGAGAATTATGGGTTTTTAATATGTGCTAATGATGTCATCCTATCATCCAGTCAGCACTAGATGCCAATTATTATCTGAACGTAGAACTTGCACAATTATCGTCACAAGAGTCCTGCATTTTTCCGAACATAGTAGTATTTTTTTCCTTAAAAGGATGGAAAATATTTTCAATAGGGGAATATTTTTCCCGGAAGTTGTTAGGATCGTTTTTCCTGAGTACACAGCATATGCTCGTAAAATAGATTGAGAAATGATGCGCTTAAGTAAGTCATTCGTGGAGAGACTCGTAAATACCTGAAAGGTGAAAATTCAGTAGCCAAAGTAGGTTCATCTTTTTTCCATTTTACTTTTTCGGGAAAATGTTCTTTTACCTATGATTAGATGGGCTGTAAATTGAAGGGTGTTGTTGCTAAACGGAGGGTCAAAATGTCTTGTGGCAAAGCTGGCGTACTAAAAGAAAATAGTAAAAATAAAGTGAAGTAGTCATACACAGTAAAAGATGGATAGGTAATTATAAAACGGTAGCTTAATATATGCAGGCGTTCTAAGCAACTACTACTCTGGCATTGGCATATTGTTCTTTTTAAAACCAAAGTGGGCCTAGGACAGAGTAGTGAGTATAGGATGGCATAGACATGCTAAAACTGTCCTATGATGGAAATGCCCAAAACAGCTTAAAAATATTAGTTTGATTTAATTTATGAATGATGGCCGAAAGTGGAGGTCGAACGTAAGATGGCAGTCCCACGAACCGTGCTAAGTAACTGTAGGCTAGCAACCTACTTCGCTGAAACTCGGTCGGAAATTGATGTTGAAGCACATCCAGTGGAGATTCCTTCGTTTTTGCGATCCTCCATGGGTGTTTATTTAGGGAGCAGTGTTCTGTAGCTCCCTTAATTGCCGCTATTCTTGGCAGCGCTGAGGAGGTCCGTTGACACCTGTCAATTTGTTACTTAGTTAGCAACGTGTGTGCATAAGTCATATGGTTCGTGTTGATCGTTTTTCCTGTGATGGCAAATCAGCGGACTCGATTTACTTGGAGGCATATTCTGATAAAGGGGTCTCGTGGTGCCCCCTGGATAATCAACTAACGACGTTAGTTGGGGCACACCCTTAAAAGCCTACCACATCAAGATGTAAATGTCATCGTGTCGAGGACTGCTTGGCAGTGGTAGTGTTGTCGCAATTCACCTCGCCATGCTCCCTCGTAGGTGGGCGAGGGGATAAGACTGTGGACCCACCGATCCTTAACAGACTAGCTCAACTTGCCTTGTCATTCCATTACAGAAACGCTGTGGATGACATATAAAAAATTGCAATTATGATGAATAGGTGGCCTTGGTCTTGCACAAGAACAAGACAAAAAATGCAAAAGCAAGACCATTTCTGATCATCAATAAATAAAACCTGAATGTTGTTCACTTAAGGTCGATCCACACATGTGCGTAACGTGACAGCGACTTCAGCGCAGTACCGTGAGCATCAGTGAAAAAAATTATCGGTTCTATATTATTCCAAATTGAGAAAGGCGTAACATGTTCTCAGAACTCCCCTGCAGTGGGGCACCGACGATCTCAGAATTCTTCAGGCATCTGTGAAAAAGAAACAACAAAAAATACGTTTATTAGAAACAAACTTGACCCTGTGCCGCCACTTTCCAAAGAGTCAACCTGCGGGCAAACCCACTCTCCCCACGCTAAATTCCATGATGCACTGAGATCACTGTCCAAATTTTAGAATTAAAAGTCAGATGACATTGAACATTGACTAGTGATACGGAAAAAGGAAGTACTGTATGAATGTCAGTGAAAAATTCATCACGGAAACCACTGACACGGATATGGCTGGATCGATCTTTATCCGTATTTGTTGCACTTTCCTTGACGATTTAGCCGCTTTTTATTTTGACCACCTGCACATTGCACACGCAATGAACGCTGGTCTGGCACAGCCCTGTGTATGTGACCTTCAATTTGCTGGTGCTAACCGTCCTGTTCAATTCTGCTACTGAAACTGGCGCTACGTGTAGCAAGACTGTGCAAAACGCCTCCGGCGTCAAGAGGCGATGGCGTCCACAGCCCCTTCACCGTTTTGCAGCAAACTATCGTGCGCAAATATAAGATGCTTTACCCGCCAAGTATGTAGCCAGCGGTCGATCATTACTCCAAGGCTTCTTAGGGTATGCTGTCCTTGAATGATCCTTGATCCTTGCGGACACTAGTTTTCTACGTTTAAACAGCTTTAGTTTTGTGCTCAGTTTGCGTCAGACGTCCGCTTTCAGACCAGAATTGAATCTCTCAGATAAGCTGCATACCTATTTTCCTTATTAGGTAAAATATCAAATAAAAATTTCCGAGGGAGGCTGTGTTTGCCCGATTACCCACCCGAGCACAACACTATCCGCCGGTACTGGCCGTGTGGACTAGTATGGTACACCGATGGCTTCAAAACAGAAACAGTTGTAGGCCCCGGAATTTGCATTGGAAGCCCCGAAGAGATAAGCTTAGGCACCCTAGCAACTGGCTTTCAAGCAAAGGTGTACCCTTTACTGACATGCACTTAAGAAGGGCTTACTAGAATAAATGCTTCTTTATCTTCCCTGACTTGGTTGGGGGGCAAATTTCCTCGGAAAATAGTGGCACCCGATTTGTCACCAAAGAAGCCAGGTCCAGGCTCATTAGCTGAGAGGATTATTACCGTGCGCATGCGTACCAGACTAAGAAGTACTACGCTATTCCAATGCTACGCTCCAACTGAAGATGCAGATGACGACAGCAAGGAAGAATTCTATAAGCGACTGAATGAGGTTTTTCGCTCTATTCCAAGGGAAGACATCACACATCGGCCCCAACACAAAAGGAAATCAAAGCGTAGGCCAGGTCACTAACAGCAACGGTGAGCTTTTCATTGACTTTTGTAGTTCCCACCTACTAGGTAGTTGGAACCTACTTTTGTCACAAGAAGATACACAAGGAGACCTGGGTGTCTCCCGATGGTAGAACGAGAAACAAGATAGATCACGTGGCCATCAGCCACAGATGGAGAACTATTCTAGAGAATGTCAGGTGCTTCAGGGGAGCAGACACTGGAAGTGACCACCATTTGATAGTAGCAACTATTCGCCAAGCCGCAACAACTGAGAGATCCTGGTAGGAGCTGAGAGCTGTCGCACAAAACAGAGTCCGCTGGAGGGCAACTATTTTCGCACTATGTCCCATTAGGGATTAAAGGGGAATGAGTAAGTAAAATATCTTCCCTGATAGCCAAGCGGAAATAAGTCCCGTAAGAAAACGTATAAATTAGTTTGGGACTGCCAACGTGCCGGGCAGGACTCTGTCATTGCATTCTTCGGTCCAGAGCTGGCTATTGGAGCACTTACCTCAGAGCCCTAGTTGAGTGGTCTTCGATGAAAATTACTGAAAGCTGAAGCTCCGCGCCTGGACTTATCAACTCTAAGTGGTTCCTTCCCAGGTCTTTCCTCGCTTGATTACCAGACACTGCGCCCTAAATTACCACTTACGGAAGATAAAAAAGGCGGAGGACCCTACCTGCAGGATTTGCCTCGAGGAAGCTGAGTCTGCTCTCCATGTCCTCTGTGAATGCCCCGCAATAGCGAGAGCAGGGTTTATTTGTTCAGGGAGTCCCTGCTCGAGAGTGCAAGTCTAAGCGACAAACCACTAGGAAAATTGCTCATACTTGTGCAAGCGGTCTGGCTTAAAAATGTAGGGGTGTAGTACAAATGATATCTGCAGTGCTTTTGGACCCAGTCACACAAGAAAAAGTATATATTCTGATAAGAGAAATACTGCAGATCTAAGCTCTGATTCAGTGTGTGATGTTGCAATAAAATTAAAACAAAGGACCTCCAAGTGGATAATAGCAGGTCTACGTAACTTGTTGGTACTCTCTTTGTAAGAGCGATTTAATTATCCTTAATCTGGAAGTTCTGAATATGTATATGAAGACCTCCACGGATCTGTGATAGAAATTCACGCAGATCACATAAAGGAAGTTCCTCTCCTGCTTTCTAGATAAATTCCAACACAAATTCCTAAAACACAATCCACATCTATTGTCCACTCCACTTCACAGACTTCAAAACACTATTTAATCCCCATGCACACACACACAAAACCCCCTCCATTCTGAAATGAAGCAATAAACAATATATTAAACCGATAATAATATCCTTAATCGTGTAGAATATCCCTTTATCCCATTAATTGACAATCCCTTTACTTCGCCTCCAATGCAAACATTTTATTGTTTCGAAAATGGCCGGTTTTTATCACTCACCCCCAAACTATCCATCATCCTTTCTACAAAGTCCTTACAAAAGGGTTTTCCACTCTCTCGGGCGGACTAAATCGCTTAGCAGATCCTGTGAGCAGTTAATAAGGACTGTTCGAGCTCTACTTAAGGAGTATTATTGAGGGCAAATCGTTCGCGAAGTGAATTATAATTAATTATCCTATTTGGGGGTGTGCGGAGGGGATGAGGGGGAGTGGATTGGAGCAAAAGCTATGCGGCAAATTATGAATGTGACAATCGACTTATGGGCAAAGTTTTAATGGATAAAAATAAAAGTTAGAAATTTATAACCACAACAACACACAGCACTCTGGGGATAGGGACGTTGCTTTTATGGCTGGTTTAGCAATTGTTTACTTTTGGTTAATGATACGTTAAACAAAAATGAATGGCTTTATTTTTTTTTTATTTGTATTGTCCTTGATTCACTTTGATTTGTAACACTTACAAGCAAATTGTAAACAAGAATCGTGGCGTTGCTGAAGGACTTTCTAGTCGTAAGTTTTTAGTGTACGAATAACATTTGAATGCTAAGAGCAGCCTCAATTCCGTAACCAATGATCACATTTGTGTATAAGGAATATCATGAAATTATCGTGGTTGCCAGTTGAAAAAATCCATTAAAGCCTCCAGAATGGCATCAACGTCAACTCCAAGCTTTCGCAATTCGGTTAGCATTTCCTGGTACTCTGGCAGGGCCTCAATAGCATCACCAATTTTTCGAAACTCGTCAGATCCAATTTTCTCCATGGCCAAACGTAAGTATTCGTCCTCCTCATATCGTTTCTTGTATACCTCCCGGAGTTTATCAATTGGTATAACATCACGCAGATCCTCAAGCAACCCCTGGAAGCCGGGACGTGCTCTTGTTTCACGTCGTCTTCTATCACCAACCGAAGGAGGCCGTGTCACTTTTGGTAAGCCTAGAACTTCTGCTGCCGAATTTAAATAGTAATACACATGAAAGTGGAGCTCCTCGCAGAAATATTCAAGGATATCGATGTATTCTTGGCAGTTGTTCATTGTGGATACAATGTTATGAAATTTCTCTGACTCGATGTACTCCACAACCTGTTGCACTTCGGGGTCAATGCTTATAGCCTTTACATAGATGGTTAGCATGTCCATAAGTGGAAGAAGATCAACCAGATCCTTTACAGCTGCCCCCAGGCCTTCACCAGTTGGTGAAACACATTCATCCTGCGGTGGTGGAGGAACTGAATTGACAAAAAAAAACTTATTTTGTGAATGTGTATGTTTATTGAATAAAAACATTAAAAATTTATTTCTTTGTTTGTCATACTTATGCTCCCATTGGAAACAGCCAAAATCCCCAATAACACAACGACCAGCTTCATTTCTATGGAATTTGCTAAGTGAATACCTTCTAAGTAAACACACGTACCTCTCGACTGAGCGAATCTTTCTGATTTGCTTACTTCGCGTTTTCAATATTTTATTTTTGGGAGTGAAGGGGGGCTTTCCTAAATCGATTTATTTCTATTTTTTCGTAATAAAAGATACGATAAAACAACTCAATCTTATCCCAGAGACGTTGAAAGTTCATTCGGCTTTTGCCAGTTAATACGCAAAGACATTGAAATCACCCCCAGCTTTTTTTAGTAGCGGCTGTTAAGATAAAGAAAAAACAAATCGATTATGATTTAATAGTTTATTATCCTTTATCTAGGTGAACCTATTTTACAATAACACCCTCAGCAACCAAATTTGCAATTCACCTAGTTCGGCAATGACAATGAAATTTAAGTCTTAACTGACCTCAAAACGTGTAGAGAGTAAATATCTGCTAATATTGATCCTATTTTGTTTGTTTTTCAGATATTGTTCATTGATTAATGTTTGATTGATCATATCTAAAACCTGGATTAAAAGGAGGTGGGTCACAGCCCATACAAAATTACCCCAGGCCCGGCGCAAAAGAAAAGTATCTCAGATTATCGGCTATAATGAGTATTGAATTTATGTATAGTTGTTATATCCCGTAACTGTGGCTAAGGTGTTAATAATGCTATTTCTTTTTATTCGGACGAAATGACTAATTAACCCTGTATTTTTGGCAACGCCATCACTTATTTTCATGAATAAGGTATCAGTGTACGCAGAATACTCTTTAAATGATTCTAGCTTAGACACAGAGGTACAAGAATTTGCTGCTATAAATTTTCGTATTAACGACTACAACCAAAGCTTTCACCAAGATCAGAGAGATCGGAGCTTTTGTGATACATTCATGATAAAAATTTATATCAGTAAAATTTCTAGCTGTTTCATTTGATTGGCAATATACTATGGTCTGGTGTGGGCCAACGTGATCTATGGTTATTTGCTGCCACCAATCCCTTTGGATCTAAGTTGGATATATGGTAGAAGACAACTAAACGGTAGATCTAACAAGTGGTCGATTTAAAACTTCGGTGTTCCTAGGCCCGAGCAGTGTGTATGGTTGCTTCCAGATTGAAAGATAGGATAGTTTTGTTCCAGATAAGTGAAGCTGTAGTGTGGAAGATCTGGAGAAAAGTATGAAAAAACGCATTCCTGCCTAAAAGAAAATGAAATTATAGTAACAACAAAATGAATCAATTGTTTATTTCTGTTGGCAACTTAATGCATGTTTGAAGACGTCCGTTTTGTGGAAGTACGTCTAAACACTCAAATTAAGTATGATCATGCACGTTGAATTGTGGTGTAACTACAAACTTTTTTCACCAATACAATCAAAATTTTAATGCTATCTAATAGTCACAAAATTGTAATCAGAGCAAATCATCAAAAACCAAGTACTGTCTCATTTCCAATAAAACTTGCACCGAACCGCTTTCTATTTCAGTGGACAACAAGACCGTAACGGCAGAACCCTCTCTAAACATCCTAGGCGTAACATTAGCTGAAGATCTGCGCTGGAATAACCACATATTCCAAAGTGCTAAACAAGCATCCCAGTCTCTAGGATTCCTCAAAAGGTGCAAATTTCTCCTTCAGCCGTCTGCCAGGGCTATAATTTACAAGTCCTACATTCGTCCCCGTCTTGAATACAACTCGTATATCTGGGCCGGGGCCCCAAGAACCATCTTAGCTTGGCTGGACAAGGTGCAAAACCGCGCTCTCAAACTTATTGGTGACAGCGCCATTTGCTCTTCAATTGACTCATTAAGCCACCGTAGGAATGTAGCAGCTCTTGCAAAATTTTATCGCTTTTTTCATAATGATTGCTCCACTGAAATAAGTAACCTCACGCCTGCACGGCAACATTTTTCCCGCAACACAAGACTTGCCCGCTCGGCTCACCCCCACAGTTTACAGCCCTTATCTTCGCGCACACTCCGATCTAGAAATTCGTTTATAACAAGAACCACTCGTCTGTGGAACAACCTTCCAAAGACAGTATTCCCGAACTCATACAACATCCAAGAGTATAAACGCAAGGTTCATCGCCACTTTCTGCAACACCCCCTTGACTCCCCCTAACCTATTATGTCCTTCTCTCTATCTTTCGAGCTAAGCATACTACTGGACATTGCACCATGACCTAAACGACATGACGTACTAGTAGTACAAAGGGTGACACCTGAGCTTAGACTATCACATAAAAAAAAAAAAAAAAAAAAAAAATAAGAAGCCTGCAGGTGCGAACGCAAGACGTTTCAATGTGCCAACATTTGATGACGTCGTCGTTAGTGAAAATTTGGTAATACATGATATCGTCCTACATCGGCTTAAAGATCAGTGGCAGCGTACGTACGTCGTAATGTCAACCGAATGACAATTCTGGCAGCAACGTACGTCGGATGTCCACGACATGGTCATGAATACGCTCAAGGGACTAGGTCGTATGTTCGCAAGATTAGTTCATCACCTTCACGTACAATCCCCGTTGTATAGAAATTCGACAAGAGTTATTTCACCCATCGATTGCCGTCACACCTCCGCGAGTTGCCACATTTACATATGACTGATTGAGAAGATAAAACTGGATGAAATCGATGATGTGATATCAACGGAAATTCCCTATGAAGAAGAAGATCCAGGCTGAACGAGCTGATCGACCACCATCTACAACATTGACCACGCTGAAGAATTCGACCGAACATACCTACTCCGAAATGCAAGATATTATAATTGGAATCATTCGTCAACAAAGTTTCAACGACGGAAACAACCATAAAGAGTCTCAGGCTAATCATGTTACACTTTTTTATCACGTCAGTCTAAAATTTTTTAATTTATCGAGTGTTTTTTGAAAAATAGAATGTTTATAAGCGATGCTTATGTAATTAAAACCGTAGGGTATAATCGAATGGCAGACGCATGAAAAGCTGAAAGTTGGGAAACTTAACGCGTTGCTTGTGACGCGTCTATGCTTTTCTTTCGTCATTGGGCCTGTTGGCATTTAAAAGCATGTACTTCAACTCAATTGTCAACGCAATGAATGAAGGCGTTACACAGCCCATCCAAGCAAAGACGAGTGTTTCTATTTGTATTTGCTATTAATCAACATTCTTGGCCCAACATCATTCCAAAATCTATTAACTGTTAATGGTGAATTGTGTGGCACATATGTATGGAGGATCCTGCCAACTTTAGGGACTGCTAAAATATGACACTCATTGGAATTACACTGTCCGAGATCCTGTGATTTTGTCAAAGGCTTTTTTCCCTTTGTTTTCTCATTTCCATTAGCTTTCCACAAATTCACAAAACGATCACAACCAAATTAATTGAAATATGGACAGGACTAGGTCTGTAGGGTCAGCTAGCCCTTAATAAAAACGAGTATTGATTTTTTATATTTAGGCTTTTTCGAACGAAAATTCCTCTGATGCATCTCTTGATTCAGCCTTCCTTCAATCATGAGATATCAATCTTTCGTGGCTGTTTGAAGATCTTACATAGTTCTCTACCTACATCACGCAGGATGAAGAAAGATCTCTCTCCTATGAAAGCTCCATAAGTTACCATGGGTCTAATGATGATGGTGTATATCCAGTATCTAGTACATGGTTTTCTGTTGAAAACCCCATGTGGAATCACAAGTTCTGCGGCAAACCCACAGGAATCATCAAGTCCTGCTCATCAAGTGTCCAGCTTGGCATCTAGCGTCAATCCTAAATATTTGGCTTGTTGTGAAAAGCCTATAGTACTGCCTGCGAGTGTAGGTTTCATAAGTCCCGTTAGTGATCGCTTTCTGGTGAAAGGAATCAGAGTTTTTTTGTTGGGATTGTCTTATAGTCCTACGCTGGTGCATTAGGTAGAGACCACCTTCAGTTTAAGCTGTACCTACTCTGACGACATCGTCAACGTAACCTTGGGCGAAAAAGTTTCGGTCGTTGAGTAGTTCTAGGAGTTCATCTACAACAAGGCACCAGAGAAGTGGAGATACTCCTCCCTGTGGACAAACTTTTGCTATAAAGCCTCACCCTGTCGACAATTTTCTCTATTGCTTTCAAAGCAAAAGGCGAGGGATTTATTGGCCTGACAGATTTAGCCGAGCTATAACGCCCTGAAAGCCCTGAAAACGCCCTTAGCTTTAGTTTTCGAAGATATTTTTATAAGTAAATCTGGACACTTCCGTATGAAGTGTATTAGTCCAGTCAAATTAGAGGTTTGACTGGAAGATAATTCCGAAGTTGCTGAAAATTGGAACAGCCGTTAAAAACATTATTACACGTAAGCTGTAGAGACTGCCACGCGATTGGGCGACTGCAAACTTTTTTATTCAAGGTCAAAGGGTCAAAATATCAGTTTTTTGCAAATATATGCTAAACCGTACGTCTTATCAGAAAATTGTGTTTACAAAGTTTGTAGATTAGGCGATTATCTACCAAAAAATATATTATACATTTTCTCGTAGGAATTGCCATTTCTGAGATATTGTCGTTTTAATAAGTTAAAATACTCATATTCTATCATTCCCGACTTGTAAAGGTCATCAGAAGTTTAATAAATCCTTTGTTGGAGTACGCGGCTAATATTTTCAGGGGTGATTCCTGGATATATTTGGAGAAAAAAATTGTTCTACAGAGGGCGGCTATCTCCACTATCCACTAAGATACAGGGTGATAAGGGAAAAAATTTTGTTTTTTTTTAAATTTACTGAAATTTGAATAACTCCTAAAGTAATTATCATAACGTAGCCTAATTAGGCTCATCTTTTAGGTAAATGTGTATTCTTTAATTTGGTGTAAAGCACAGCAGCCTAAGTGACTCCGTTCAAAAAAGATGTAGGCTCAAACCAATGCTATTATGCCGCAGTTGAAAGACGAGTAACTTTTTATTTGTTCACGATAAAACACGATAAAACTACTACTAACCCAAAATAAACACTTATTGTGTATGGAAATATTGTAGGTAATAGTTTGGTGCATCAGAAAAGCAAAAAAAAAATGTACTGTCAGTAACGAATTTTCTGAGAAAAACGAAGAAATCTGCCAGGTCTAGATTCTAAGCATTGTTTGAGCCTATATATTTTTTGAACGGAGTCACTCAGGTTGCTGTGCTTTATACCAAATAAAAGAATACACATTTACCTAAAAGATGGGCCTAATTAGGCTACTCTATCATAATTACTTTAGGAGTTATTCAAATTTCAGTAAATTTAAAAAAAAAAAAAAATTCCCTATTCACCCTGTATCTTAGTGGATAGTGGAGATAGCCGCCCTCTGTAGAACAATTTTTTTCTCCAAATATATCCAGGAATCACCCCTGAAAATATTAGCCGCGTACTCCAACAAAGGATTTATTAAACTTCTGATGACCTTTACAAGTCGGGAATGATAGAATATGAGTATTTTAACTTATTAAAACGACAATATCTCAGAAATGGCAATTCCTACGAGAAAATGTATAATATATTTTTTGGTAGATAATCGCCTAATCTACAAACTTTGTAAACACAATTTTCTGATAAGACGTACGGTTTAGCATATATTTGCAAAAACTGATATTTTGACCCTTTGACCTTGAATAAAAAAGTTTGCAGTCGCCCAATCGCGTGGCAGTCTCTACAGCTTACGTATAATAATGTTTTTAACGGCTGTTCCAATTTTCAGCAACTTCGGAATTATCTTCCAATTATGGCGTTTTTTCGTCTATTTTGACTGGACTATATAGCATTGGACTCGCACAACGAATGAACAAAAAGAACGAACGAACGAAAACGAAGCAATATGATTCAGGCTTTAACAAAAGAACCGAAGGAACGAACTATTGGAGAGGAACGGAGCTATCTGTTTCAACCTTAACACTCGTTGAATAGTATTTTTCCAGATATTGAATCTGGTCCAGTCATTGAAACTCTGCGCCACCAGGTTTTTGTTTTTATGGCTCCTTATTGTAGACATATTTTTAAAACATGATAATTTACATTTCAGAAAATCACCATTTTTTTTTTTTTTTTTTTTTTTTTTATATGAAAAAACCAAGCTTAGGTGTAACCCTTTGTACTACCAGTCCGTCATGTCGTTCAGTTCATGGTGCAATGTCTAGTAGTAGCTTGGTTTGAAGAATAGAGGAGAATAGGAAAGGTTAGAGGGGGTCTGGAGGGTGTAGAAGAAAATGTCGATGAACCTCACGTTTGAACTCTAAGATGTTGTACGAGTTCGGAAATACCGACTGCGGGAGATCATTCCACAATCGAGTTGTTCTATTCATAAACGAACTTCTGAACCGTATTGTGCGTGAACGAGGGGGCTGTAGGGTATGGGGGTGAGCCGAGCGGGCTAGTCTTGTGTTGCGGGAAAAGTGTTGCCGTGCAGGCAGGAGGTCCTGAATTTCGGTGGAACAGTCGCCATGGTAATAGCGATAAAGTATGGAGAGGGCTGCTACATTCCTACGGTGGCTCAAGGTGTCTATGGAGGCGCGAAAGGGGCCATCACCAATGAGTTTGAGGGCACGATTTTGCACCTTGTCGAGACAAGCCAAGGTGGTTTTTGGGGCGCCTGCCCAGACATGTGAGTTGTATTCGAGGCGCGGCCGAATGTAGGATTTGTATATTGTAGCCAATGCGGCTGGCTGGAGGAGTAACTTGCATCTCTTGAGAAATCCAAGGCATTGGGAGGCATGTTTGGCGATTTGGAATATGTGATCGTTCCATCGCAGATGCTCCGTTAAAGTTACCCCTAGGATGTTGAGAGTTGAGTCAGCCGTTAGATTCTCTCCATCCACCGAGACAGGAGGAAGGTCGGTACAATTTTTGTTGGAGATCAGACAGTGCTTCGTTTTTGTGGCATTGAATTCGACGCGGTTCATTTCGCCCCAATGAAGAATCGATTCGATATCCCGGTTGATCGAAGCCGACATCAGTTGACGGTGGTAAAGACAAGGTCTGGCACGTGCTTGTCTTATATTGTCGAAGGAGTAAGAGAAATTCAGAGTACCGTCATCAGCGAAGCAGTGAAGTGGGTTGGAGGGGATTGAGAGCAGATCATTAATGAAGATTAGAAAAAGTGCGGGTGAAAGAATTGACCCCTGGGGAACTCCGGCCGAAATGGCGTGGGGGTTGGATTCGACGCCATCCAATACTACCTTGATTGAACGGCCTGAAAGAAAGCTCTTAATCCAGTTCCTTAGAACTAAGTGTATACCAATAGCTTGGAGTTTATTCAACAGAGCTGGGTGCCATACTCTGTCAAAAGCCTTTGATATATCTAGAGCAACTAGGCTAGACTCACCAAAGCTGTGAATGCTTTGGTTGATACGCTCGGTTAAACACACAAGCAGATCGCCAGTAGACCGTTTAGATCTGAAGCCGTATTGCCTGTCGTGTATAATTTGGTTGGATTCTAGATATGTCATCAGCCTTTTATTGATTATTGTCTCCATGATTTTGGAGAGAACAGAAGTAATTGCTATTGGGCGGTAGTTTAAGGGGTCGCTGGCTTCACCTTTTTTTGGGATTGGCTGAACATGAGCTAGTTTCCAAGAGTCGGGATACACTCCGGAGAAGTAAGACAGGGCAAAAAGTTTGCGCAGAGGTTTAGCCAAAGGTGAGGCACATTTTTTAAGTACCATAGGGGGGATTTTGTCGGGACCAGTGGATTTGTTGGCGTCGAGCTCTTTGAGACACCTAAACACCTCGCGAGTCCTGAAGTGAACTCCGTCCATTGAGTGGGTGGTATTCTCGAGAGTGGGGGGTGACATAGCAGCATCGGGTAAAGAAGAATTTGCGGCGAACAGAGAAGCTAATAGGTCGGCCTTGGGTTTGCTTTCTGTTATCACTTCCTTGTTGTGAATAAAAGGAGGTGTTGAGGAGGAAGTAAAATTCTTCTTGATGGCAGTTACCAAGGACCAGAAGTTTTTGCTGCCTGTAGTGGAGTTAAGAATCTTACTTCTCAATCTATCATCAAATGATGATTTGACTTTCCTGATGATGGAGTTACAGGAGTTTCTAAGTCTGACGTACTCACGACGAAGTGGCTCACTTACACCGCAACATAAAAAGTCCAATAATAAGTCAGAGCGAACATCGACGTACAGACAATCCGTATTTCAACAAACCATTGACCGTTTACTGGGAGGGTAGAGGCGAAAAGGAGGGAATGACAGCAAGCACTGACGTTGTGTTGGGTCCCGGCTCGATCATTTCACAGCCAGTGAAGAAACGCCTAACAGAGAAGCATACGACTGCAACGATCGACGCCAGCGCGGTTTCCGGTAATCCTAAGTTACAAGCTCAACACCACTGTCTGCGCCTACCGTCTGCTTTTCTCATTGCCAAATTACACGTGACTTCAAACAACAATAATTGCAAACATCAATATATTGTTTAAAAAATAAAATTAAGACTTTTCTTCACCCGAGTAAAAATAAAATATGGCCTTGCAACTGGAGAACACCAACCGTGATGGAAACATAGTCCTCGGCCGTGTGCAGGCAGAAGGTAGTTTGCAGGACTGGTAGAAGTTCAGTCCCTAACTTTAAGCTACTGGCACGAATTTGTGTTTGCGCATGAAGAACGCCAACTCTGTCGCCCACTCTGGCAATGTATAATCACAATCAAGGCTAAACAATCGTCATATATAGCGTAGAGACGTTCTCCAAACGAGTACTTCAAGTCTCATAATTCCCCAGTAATTCCACCATCAAGAAGTGCAATGATTATCAAATCTAAGTATTTCTACTTTAAACCAAACAGAAACCACAGCCGCTAAAGCGCTAAAATATGAAAAGTATCAACAACTAAAATAACAATTTTTGAATACGTTAAGGTGCAAGAAAGTTTAAAAAACAAATTTTCAATGAACACAGTATTTTATTTCAATACTTAATAAATGACCACTTCACAAGCCTCTTCATTCCCAACCGAAGAATTTCCTGAGAGCCTCAACAACTCCATCAACATTGACACCCATACCACGGAGTTCATTCAAGATCTTCTGGTATTCATCCAAACCTCTAACAGCCTTAACAATGTTGTTGAAATCCTCTGATGAAAGTAATTCAATAGCCTTCTTTACGTATTCATCACTTTCCTTCTTCTCCTCGAAGAGAGCCTTGATTTCGTCAAGTGGGAGTACATCGATCATGTCCAAAAGCATACCATGAAGTCCAGCACGTGCACGGCTTGCTAAGTTAAGATGTGCCATTGGTGGACGAACTACTGGTGGTAGACCAATTATTCCTCCGATAATGTTGAAGTAGTAGTACACATCCAAGTAGAGATTATCACAAGCATAGTCCAACAATTTGTAGAATTCAGGGGCACCTTGAACGGCAGTAACGAATTTCTTGAAATCATCTGATTCAACGTATGCCATAACGGCTTGCACTTCAGGATCGCTGCTGACAGCGGTTAAGAAGATTTTAGCGAGTTCTTCAATTGGTAGGAGTCCTACGAATTCTTCAAGGACTGGCTGAAGACCGCCTCCGTTTGGTGCCTTGCATTCAGGGCCTTTTATTAAAAATTAAATTAGTAAAATATTATTTATGATTTATGTTAATATTTAAACTCACCATCAAATGGAGTTGGAACAGCTAAGGCTCCGCAAATGGTAAGAGCGACGACGACTAGGAATTTCATTTTGCTGGATTTGCTTTGGACACAAGAACTGATCTTCGGTAGCAATTGCTTCGCCTTTTATACCTTTAAAATATTGAAAATATTATCTTAGAACCGAAATAATTTTTGCACATTCACTTTTTGAACACCGGATCCAAGATTAATAATCCGTGATAACAATTGTCCAAAGGGGACGTTATTCGCGTGCACGCAATAAAAATGCACATCAAAATGCAAACTGATTATTACCACTTATCACTAGATCCATTTATTAAGTACATAATAAGGTGCTTTACCTTGTAGTCGAATTATTTTTAGGATCATATCACGCATTCAGCTATTGGCTAGATTAACCCTTGTAGCCATAACGTCTGCGCACCTGCGCTTCAAGATTAGATGGTACTAAATATTATCAAACGGCTTCTGGGTAATGACAATTCTTATACATTTTTGGGAATTCTATTTTATTTTGATTAATTGTTATATCCTCAAACTTTGTTGCTAAGAGTTTTGTATCAAAATATATTGTGGGTATGATTACATCGATTAAGTGATTAAATTGGGGGATCAAAATTATGGCACTCATTTCATTGAATAAATAGAAACCTTATCGATTGCCACTTATCATCACTTTTTACGCATTATTCATAGAAATTTATCCCAGGCATGCATAGACCTGCTGGTTCCAAACCCGGTTAAAAAGGAAAAGAGAGGCGAGGATGCTGAGGTATCCTACCAGCGAAGGGCTGTTTGGGGCAGCAACTGGCGGAATAGAAAGATATCATTAAATAATACTGGAAAACGTAGAAGGGACAATGATTCAAAATTAATTTTCCCTGAAATATAAGAAGGTATTGGAGCGAAGGAGTGTACCTATTGCACCATAAGTAGCCAAATTACATCAGATTTGAAAACTAGACCCCTACATTCAGTTTGAATTTGCTTCGTCAAGCAAATTCGCGACGAACCTGCAACAGAGAACTTGAAGAGTAGAGTGGACTTCCTCGAGGGACAGTCTGCAGATGGGGTTCACTTCCCTTCTGAGTTACCAAAGGGTTGTAAATTAGGACGCAGTGTGCCGGAACCAGGCCAACTAAAGGGTTGGCATCTTTCCTGTTGCACCTCAGTATTGCGAATCGATCCAGGAGAGAGTTCTTAGAGTTCACCAGAGCACGTGTGGACACCTACCTAGTGTTAGGTATATTTCATCAAAGTCCGATCGTGTAGGGCCCCTTTCCCCAAACTGGTGGATACCCCAATAGCCGATTCCGGTTCGATGTGCAAATTTCCCCGATGATGGAAAATAAGGCCATGAATTCAATTTAGTCATGCTGCTTTGGCACAAAACAGAGTCCGCTAGAGGGAGGAAGCTTAACAGTGATCTGATCTCCAGTTTGTAGATCGCTTTGTAAGTGCCTCGAGGCCCCGATGTCAGAGTCGCGATATTAATGGTTGGGAGTACGTAGAATAAAACTATCTCGGCTAGGTTGTGGCAGTTCCTTCCTTCCTGACAAGAGCTGCTGTTCGACATTATACTCTATACGAAGAAAATAGATTGTCGACAGTATAAAAGGCTTTTCCCGAGCCTCTAGTTTTCCACATGAAAAAAAGTGTTTCTCCCTCGTTCGTCTTCCAGGAGCTACAGCAGATTTCGAACGGGATGCCCAGCTTAGCAGCATGGTCTTCTATGGTCCAATGTCCCGTGATGATTGCCGTGATCTAGGCAATATCTTGTCGGGGTTTATTTAAGAGGCCCATTGTTTTTTCTTTGTTAAATGCCGGTGAAGTCGCCCTGGAGATAGTGCAGGTTCCCAGAGCTCTCCACATATGGCTGGCTAGCAGCAGATGTTAGTCAAAAATAGCGTTTTTGACTCCACCAATTGGGCTGCTAACCCTCTCGGCCTCTGCGCCCCGGAGAGAAACGCCCTGCTTGGCTAGATAGTCAGCTTTCTCATTCTCCTCTATTTTTCTATGATCGTAAACCCAGACGAGAGTCATGTTGTGCTTTTTACCAAGCCTATATAACTCTGCTCTACATCGCTCCACTAACTTCGAAAGCATCCTTTCTGAATCCAAAGCGTTTATAGAGGTTTGCCTGTCTATGAAAATTCCAATACTACATCCTTGTGTAGGTTCTAGAGATGGGAAACTCAGATCTGAGTCAGCTGAAAGACGGTTCTCTTCCAGGAACTTGCCTCACGAACTTTGAAGATGAAGGGGGAAGTGGGGATGATGGTGTTCTGAAGGTACGACAGAAATTTTTTTGAGATGACTCTTTTGAACCGGCTCTGGGAGTCCAGAGGATCCAGATCCGGTGAGTCGTAATAGATCCGTTTTGCCCATCTAACGTTCTAAGGTTCTAAGTTCATTGTCTTGCAGGCCTTTGTACATCGAACTTTCCCAGGACATCTATGTTTCTCGACTCTCTTCTTGGAGGCAGTTCGACGAAGAAGTCCTTTCTAACGATCAATGTAGGAGGAAGGTAGTCGTCTGTGGTTGTAGCGACCATACCCTCAGGTAACAAATTCAAAATATTATTACATATGTCCGTAGGCTTTTGAGGTCCACGCCCTGGATTCCCTCAGCTTGAGGGCCCTACACGAGGCCAGATGTGTGGGTATACCGGCTTTCTTTACCCTTTCGTCAATGTTCATCTTCCAGTTGAATCCAATATTAAACCCAGAAATTTCACTCTGAAGGAAAAAGTGAGGGTATGCCTTCAACCCTGAGGAGATCGAAGATGGGGATTTTCGTTTTACCGGTAAAAATCATCAGTTTTTCCCGGATTGGCGGATCTGGGAGCCGATGACCATTTCTAGTGTCTTAAGCTCGCAGGATGTCAGACTAATCGGCCTACGGTCCTTTGCGGATTCGTGACCTCTTCTCCAGTCTCCAACTCATAAGGACATAGTTGAGCACCACGCAGCTCTTGAACACGACCACCAGCCATGGTACCACAACCTCAGGTAGTTTCTGTAGCATGACCGATAGAATGGCATCCGGTCCGGGTGCCTTGAAGGGGAGGAGCAATAAATCGCCCAGAGAACCTTTTCCTTCGTAATAATAGCGGAAATATTTTCCCAGGAATATCTCTATTCGTTCCCTAATGCTTCGACTTCGTTTTCATTCTTGCAACTAGAAAAGTGTGTAATCATTAAAAACTCTATAGGCTCGGCCTGCGATTCTGTCCAAGCTATGGAAAGTTTCTCTTGTTAACTTCCTAAGTTTCGAGAGATCTTCATTCTACCACGGGTGGGGATTTCTTTGCTCTGCCTTATTGGGCAAATGCTTTATGCGCCGACCGGATAGCGTTTTCAAAAGTATTGACCCTATCTTCGATTCCTTCCTCTCTCATTCAATTTTGCTTCTACCTCCACCTAGGTCTGGGGGCTAATGCGTCCCCAAAGCCTTCTCTACGGGTGTGCTATGGCTGGCACATTGGTAGTCTTTGCAGTTACCGTCTCCCGGCTGGAGGCGAGTAACTTTTCCTCTGACGAGGTTTAGTGTGGTATTTGTACAAGTGAACTATGGTTGGTACTAGCTGCATAACTGGCGAACTGGCTAGAGGTAAGCAAATTTTTTTCAGTCCTCCAAAAAGATCCCACGAGTAATACGGAAGTGAGTCCATCCTGCCAGAGCTGCTCACCAAGATAAGGCACTTATATACTCCGACCTTGCCGGAGAGAACCGTTTGCGACCAACACCTTTAACCACTATCTACATGACCACGCAACTCTCGGCACGGTAAACACCTTGCCTTAGAAGGGGGAAAATTTAAAAAAAAGATGGGGAGTAGGAGGGGATGTATCTAGCTTTGTCTGGCCTCTTCGCAATTAGCCTATTCGGCATGGGTTTCCCTATCGCTGGCTTGCTGGTTCTCCAGACATAGCCAAAATGCTACCTCAAAGAAAGCAAGCCCCACCACCACGGCAAGATGTAAGTACCCGGTGAGGCTGATTGAGGAGAGAAACTTAACGTATACTTGGATCGCAGTGTCATCCTCACACTGTATTTCTCTAATGTTTCTAGAATCTTATCCATAGCTATAGCCATACTTCTCTCTGTTGTTGCATTTGCTGCTGTGTATGATTCTAGTATTCAAACTGGAGAGGATCCAAAGACTAGAACCACTGTGGAGGCCGAATTCCGCCGGGCCATCAATGCTGACGTTGTTGGAATGGAGAAAGACATAAGGACCTCTGTTTTAAAATTCCGGAAGTAAAAAGATTCAGGATGAGGTCTAGCGTTGTTTAAACGAAGTATCATTGGCTGTGCCGTTTAGTGTAAACGTTGGTCTTCTATCAACCTCCACTCTTTTGTTAAAAGAAGTTCTCAGTCTTTATTTACAAATTTATGATTTTTTATTGTAACTGTTTATTTACATAGTTTTTATTATAAAATGTATCACTTTATTTACAACTTTGTAATTGTTAGGAAACTGTTAATTAATTCTTATCTATTCTTTTCTCACTTGCAAAAACTTCTATTATTTAAATTCAACTTACTTCTGACTGCGTGCCTATCTGTGAAATGCAGATCGTTTCGATCCTCATTCAGGAGTGGGGTACTATAAGGTGCGATGAGCCAATAATGTCATAGGTCTTCTATAACACAATCGACATTCATGTAAACCCTCGTAAATCGTGTAAATATAGTAAACGGCGTAACTAATGTCACATTAAATCAATCAGGACTTGATAAATCCAACTTGCACGAGAGCTGCTGTGGAAATAAATGACCTAGTACAAAAAAATCTCAAAACAGACGTATTCCTATTATTTAAACCTTTAACTATATAAGTTAATCGTAATAATTATTAAAGAAAAGAGGTAGACAAATATTTATTAAATCGAAAAGTAAAACCTTGACAATTCCACATCTTTATGCAGACAGGATACGAATAGTAATGTCTTTTGTTAACATGTACGCAATGTTATGATATGATAATTGCACATTTCCGTACTTGAATGAATTGCCATTAATTGTAATTGCGAATTGGTTTCATAGTACCATTCGAACATATGCAGAAAAATCAACAGAATAATATTATGGTAATTAGAACGGTTGAATTTGTGATTTGAATTTGAATCATTGTTTCCTTAAATATCATTTAAAATTGTAGATAAACAAAAAGGAGTTTTATTTAGTTTGAAAGAATCATTCATTTCGATGTTTGCAATTCGACGAAGATAAAATATTAATTTTTTCTCCCATGGGTGATTTCAACATTTTCCTCAATTGTCCCATTAAAATAATGCAGAAATGTAGTAGCTTCGTTTTATCGATATTTTTTAGTAAGAGAACACGAACTCGGTATTGTACAATTTCCTTCACAAACTTTGAGCCAATATACGCAGACAAAAGTAAGAGCGTTACCTGAATTGTACCTAACGTATTGTTGTTGCTTCACCATCTCAGTTACACTCAAAAACAGGCTGAAGCTCGTCAAGAGCTATGGACTTACTTGTGCCGTTTGGCTTGACGACGAAGTGCTTCAGTAATAGTTTGGTTACTTTGAAAGGCCCTTCATATGGTGGTTCGCAATGCCTCTGAAAACTATCAGTATATATGAAAATGTACTCCGCGATCTCCAAGATGTTCGACAGGTACACATCCTTTTGTGAATTTTGTAGGCGCTGTGTTGCTGACAGGCCTTTCATGTGTGTACGAAGGCGAGTTAGAAATTCTGAGTGCTCTTTCGGGTTCTCATCCGAAATTTATTTGGGAAGCCGAAGATATTGGTCCATAGACAAGCTCTTCTGGCGAGCATTGCAAATCGGTTTTAATTTCCGAGCAAATACCTAATAAGACAAAGGTCAAATCTTCACTCCAATGAGTAGTGTTGTCCCTTGCCATTAAGGCCGCTTTTGATTGTCTATGTAATCGTTCAACCATCCAATTTGCTTGGGATGGTAGGGGGTAGTACGTATTCTATGCGTACCTATTATTAAAGTCTTGTGACTTCATTAAATAATCTAGATTCGAAATGCGACCCTTGATCTGTTGTAAGTTCAAGTGGTGCGCCAAATCTTGCGACATATTCAGTGAAAAAATGTTTGGCCATCTTAGAAGCTGAGATACCCCTAATTGGTTATGCTTCTGGCCATCGCGTAAATCGGTCTACGATTGTTAGGATATATGAATATCCTCGGCATGGGGGCAATGGCGCCACAATATCCATATGAATTTGTTCAATTCTGTAGAGATTTGGTCTGTCTCGAGACTTTAGATTATCGGCAACCTATACACGATCTAGACCAGTTGTTACAGTCTCTGTTAATCGCGGGCCAAAAATATTTTTAGTGATAGCCTGCCTTGTGGCACCTATGCCTGGATGCGACATGCTATGTTCAGCGTTGAATGCTAATTTTATTAGTGATGACGGTATGTATGGGCGTAATATGTACCCGTGTTAATCTCGCACCAAACCATAAGTTGTGAAAGGGACTATAGTGAGTATTAGTTTTACCCTTGAGCTAATGCTGGCGTGCTCTTGGATTCCTGGTAATACTTTGTCACCTTCTTGTGCTTTCACCAGATCTGGCAAATTGTGGCCGCTAATGAGCCTGATAAATAATCTGCCACAAGGTTTTATTTCCCGGAGGCATGTCTGTAATGAATTGGGAAATTAGGCTCTAGTGTTTTGTTTGGTGGGGAGATTTTTCGGTCTTTGCCTGAAAGGCATGTAGTAATGGTTTGTGGTCAGTGAAGACCACAAAATTTTTACCTATAAAGTACCGAAAATGTTTTATTACTGCAAAGATTGCGAGTAGTTCGCGATCAATTGCAGAATAATTTCGCTCAGCAGATGACAGCTTTTTCAAAGCTATAACTTAGTTATAACTTTGTTGTTGATGAACAATTGACGAGTTCCCTAAAATGATCATTTACTGGCACTATCATTTGTGTTAGTTTAGGAATAAATCGGTGATAAAAGTTCACCATTCCTAGAAACTTTTGTATTTGTTTAACTGCTGTTAGCGTTGGGTCATTTATTGCTTGGACTTGTTCGAGTGAAGGTTCACAGAAAAGTTGTGAATGTACGGGAGAGGATATATATCCGGCACCGTGATTGCAAACACCTCCAATCATTTGTATCCCGTTTGCGGATCAGATGAAGTGGAAATGCTGTGGGTTGACAAATCCCTAGTTGAATCATATGCTCATACTCCAATTACGCTACCTTGAGCTTCAGAGGATGAAGTCTACGAGAAGTAACGAAAGGTAATTGCCCTTTGGTAACAATGTGATGTTGCACATTGTGTTTAACTGCTAGGTTCAAATTAGGAGGTTTGTTTAATGAAGCGTACTTTGTCAATAGTTCTTTATATCTGCCAAGATGTTGGTATTCAAAGCTCTGGACTTTATACGCAATAGTTCCGCAGACAGCAGTACTAAGACTGGTCTGTGAATCAACTAATTCTCGACTTTTAAATCGAGTATGAGTTCGAACTTCGTGAGGAAGTCCGCGCCGAATATCAAACTAAGTTGTGGATCAGCCTTCGTAGGCTTTAGGCACCTTCCCTTGTTTGGTAGGGTTACTCTACCCCGCCAATGGAGCATTCGGTTGTCGAAAGTTAACGAGCCCATTGCCGTGGACCAGAAGACCTAGCCAACTCCTGGACCTGGCCTTGCCCTCTCCCCAACACTAGTGCCCACATTTGCTGCACCTCGCGTTGGAGAGAATACACAGTCCGCCTAGGGACGACGAGGTTCTCCTCTGACACCTGAGTTAGTGTGGATTGGCGAAATGTAACCTCCCACGCTTTATCCGCCAGTCTGGATAATTGCCCCAGAATCTGGTCTGAGGACGCAGCGAGCACCACCTGGATGTCTTTGGGAAGCCGCCTTTCACAAAGACTCCTGATGAGGGCCACACTTTTGCCAAGACTGACTCCATTCAGACTCTGTAAGCCTTTCAGAAAATCTGAGGGTTTTCGGATTCCAGACTCATACGGCGCCAGCTGCTCCTCGAGGCGGTTCCTCGTCGAAACCCATATCTTCGAGGAGCAGCCTCTCATCATCGGAATAGCTGGCGGTGCTTTTGTTCGGGAAAGCGTGCAGCAGTATCTTCGCTGCCACCGTGGTCATCACGGATACAATATGCAACAGCTTCTGCTTATATTGAATTGGGCCGCAGCCTGGTCAAACCAGACTGCCCGGTTGCTTTGGTGGAATTCATAATTATTTTTTATTACCTTACTTAGCCTCGACCGACTTGTTTTTCAAGGCAGGTCTCCTTGGCTAAGTATGACCGGAAGCAGTAGGACGATGTCCCTACATACATCGGTTCAGAATCTGGATCGGTGGGGAGCTGTACTTGCAGGAGGCGAGAAACGGATCTCTATTGTAAAGCCAAAATAGGGAACTAGTTATTTTAAAAGCGAAATTTATAGTTAATTAATAAATATTTATGAATACAAGAAAACTAACTCAGACGGTATTCAGTTATGTAATCTCTTTAAAATTCTGATTAATATACCTCCATCAATCCAATATTCACTAACATAATCAGCCTAAAAAGTTTATTCCCGAAATAAATCGATTAAAAGAAATTTTAATTTTTATCAATTAATCGAAAGATAAGTGGAAATAACCGTTCTGCATTCCGATCTGCACTTTTATAGTCCACCAGCCATAAATCAAAAATTGTCCCCTTTGGACGAGCATTATCACCACTCACATTATCAGCGGATCCGGTGTTCCAAAGTGAAATGTGCAAAATCTCTTTTGATAATTTTCACCAATCAAGTATAAAAGTCACGGCTAGAGCTTCCGAAGATCAGTTCCTGTGTCCAAAGCCAGTCTAGCAAAATGAAATTCCTAGTCGTTGTTGCTCTCACCATTTGCGGCGCCTTAGCCGTTCCAGCTCCTTTTGAAGGTGGGTTTTATATTTTAAAATAAAATTTAATATTTATTAACACTTATTATTTATTTTATTAAAGGCCCTCAATGTAAGGCACCAAACGGAGGCGGTCTTCAAGCAGTTCTCGAGGAATTTGTTGAACTCCTTCCTCTCGAAGAACTCGCCAAAATCTACTTGACTGCAGTCAGCAGTGATCCTGAAGTACAAGCCGTTATGGAATATTTGGAATCGGATGACTTCAAGAATATCGCTGCCTTCATCCAAAATACACCAGAATTCTACAAGTTGATGAACTATGCTTGCGATGAGCTGTACTTCGATGCCTATTACTACCTCAACGTTATTGGAGGAATCATTGGAATCCCACCAGTAGAACGTCCACCAGTTGTTCGTCTTAGCCGAGCAACCCGGGCACGCGCAGGACTTCATGGAATGCTTTTGGACATGATCGATGTACTCCCACTTGATCAGATCAAGGCTCTCTTCGAGGAGAAGAAAGAAAGTGATGAATACGTAAAGAAGGCTATTGAACTTCTTTCTTCAGATGATTTCAAGAACATTGTCAAGGCTGTTAAAGGTTTGGATGAATACCAGAAGATCTTGACTGAACTCCGTGGAATGGGTGTCAATGTTGATGGAGTTCTTGAGGCCTTGAGGAAGTTCTTTGGGTGGGAATAAAAAGACTGTTAGTGTTTTTAAATAAATTGATTTTTAAGATGTGAATTTGGATATTATTTATTTTTGAACAAAATTTGTGAATTAAAACAAAATTCTTGCTAGTGAGAATGAGACACCGCAATATCCCGTGTTAGAATATTGTTGAACTTCTTGTTACTTTATGTCATTTACTGCCCTGATGACTTTCTGATAAAATCTTTCTAAATTTTGTACCAACAATGTATGGCCGCATGATTCTTTCGTATAATTCATGATTGTTTTCACACCAATCTACAGCTTGTCACTGTGGTGAGGCTTGCTTATCTCCGATAAACGCTGAGCATATCACAAGTGAGTTTTCCCATAGTACACATACCAGGAGAGCCAGAAGATAGGTAGGTGTTATATCAAGAGCTGAATAACTAGCAAACATTTCCATTCAGGGTCAACTCATGGTGATTACCATTCGGCTTTGCCCTGGTAGACTTACTCTTTCCGGCTTTACAGGAAATAACAGAAAGGTACTACAACACCAAAAGTACAAGTTCCAATTTTACTACGACACAGCTGCTCTTGTTCGATTCGTCAAAGGTTTTTAAAAGAGTTAAGTTGTCAGCCTTAAAAGTTAAGTTGTCAGCAGGCTTGACGAAAATCGGGATCCAAAATAGTATGTATGAGTCAGATCCTCTTATCGCTGCTTATACTTGTCAATGAATCATCTTATTACTACTATGATTTATGGCTGTGCGTAATATTTCAAAAAAGATTAGAGAATAATACGATAAAGAGAATCGCCTATGCAGACGGCGAGTTGATTCTAATGTCCGACCGAACAATCAGGATCGGCTTCGGCCTAAAGCGGCACATACACTTTCAGTTGAACTGCGCAATTTTAAAGTGTGACGTCATTTCTGAGCGATAAACTGGGTGAGCTTTGCAGTTTTGAACTATTTTCACTCAATCCAGAGACTTGAGCTCCTGGACCCTCTTTTGCTCCTATAAACTGCGTAGGTCAGACAGTTTGTCTTTCGGTTCCCTCATTTCCGTTCTTTTGCCATTATGGCCCTGACAAGACTGAGCAAAAAAACAGTAGTAGACAGTAGTTGATTCTAGTATCCAGATACGGCTCTTGGTAATTTTAGCAGTGGTCCAACCTCTGTGGGTTTTTCGTTAACGCAAAAAAGAGAGAGCTGATTCTTTTTGCTAATATAATGAAACGCAGAATCCAGAATACCTACAGCCTAATATTTGACTCTCATTTTAGACCCTGAAGTGAATAGGCTCAACATTTAAAAGTAGACTATCATAACTTTCTATGCTGACTACAAGCATCGGCAAAATTTGAGGTTTCTATCCTGGTAATGTTCGCCACTAATTAAACCAGTGTTGAAATAAAGCATTGTGGTGTGATGACCTGCTGTAATAAATCACTATCGTTAAGAATATTCCAAATAATATAGAAGAAGTCCTATCTTACGCCGATACATAAGTGAGGTGGTAAGAAGATAATGAAGAGCTACAGAGACACTGCTATTCCGTCCACACTCCCCAAACTTTTTGAAAAACAAATCTTAGACAAGATCGCTTCTCTAATTGACCCAACCCTTAACGAACAACAACACGGTTTCAGAAAAGGACGTTCAACCACCCCAAATCTTATGATCCTCGTTTCTGACCTGTTTTGTGGTATGGCGAATGGCTAACAAATATATTGTATATACGGGCTTTAGCACGGCTTTTGACCGGGTCGACCAGTACACATCACCCTCTAAATTGGTAAAATACGGTATATCTTATTTATATTTTGCTTTTTTTGCTCTGGAACGGATTAAATCATAACTAAATATTAGAACACAGAATGTAATATCAAGGGTTCTTATCGAAAGAAATTGAGGGTCCTTCCGGTGTACCCCAGGGTAGTCTCTTCACCCACTTTTGTTCAATATATTCATTTCCGATCTATCCAAGGATTTAAAACATTCCACATTTGCTTTACACAAACCACCTCGAAAGTTATAACGTCATAAGTTCCAATACCGATGCGTCATCTTTTCATTGAAAACTAAACGCATTGCAAGACTGGTGCACTACTAATAGGTTACAACTTAATTCCATTAAATGCCACACGATTACTTCCTTCCGCAAGAAAAACATACATCTACAGTCCTATGTTATAGTTGATCTAATTATCGATCTGGATGTTGTACTGGACAAAAAGCTTAATTTAAACTTACACTATGATAAAATTACCGCTAGAGCCAATAAACTTCTTGGTTTCATAAAAAGAAGGGCTAAGGAGCTCGACAACTTATGGGTCAGAAAAACGCTCTTCTGCTCACTAGTACGCCCAATGCTCGAATATGCATGCCCAATATGGGATTCAATATTTGATATAGGTAAACTGCAATAGGAGTCTGTAGGTTCTAACCAAATTATCAATTGCAGATATTTTAAATGAACTACCCACCCAATGTGCAGGAAATGGTACCAGGAGGAATCAAACAAAATATTACTAATATTCAACAGAATAAATAGGAGACGAAACAATAAGGCTGCAAGCTCCTATAAGGAGGGTGCCTTGGTTGCAGTGAAGAAAACTCAAATTTGACTAGGGTTAAAATTAAAACCTACGCTTTTGAGACCTTACCGTGAAATAAAACGGCAGAATCGCCACCTTTATGAACTGAATAAGATAGATGACCAAGATGGGCCCACGGTAACTATAGCCGCGGCGGATGGCCTTAAAAAATGGGACTAATTATTCGGGGCGAATGATACGTCAGAATGGCCGAATATAGGATCTGAACCTATCAAAACTAGTTCTACATTCAAACTGAGAGCTTTCCGGACACTCTCCATTCTATTGAATTAAACGAAAATGTGAGTCGTAGAAAGAGACAAAGCAGAACCGCACTTACATATAATGTTTTCTATTTCATTAGAACTCGTAATTTGCTTATGACAAAATGAGAAGATTTTAAATAAAAACTAGTTGGGATGTGGGTTTGACCCCTTCGGTCCACACGATTAACCTCCCAGTATGATGAACGAAGATGGAATAAACTGACTTCTTACAAAATAGGTATACGTTGGAAAATTGGCTAATATCAGAACTGATGACAAAGCAATCCCGAGAGAAGCTAGTTCAAATAACTATAATAGTAGTAAATCCACAAGATTTTTCTAGAGAATTTGTTTTTCCTGAACGTTAGCAAACAAACATTTCCTCCGTATTTCGTTCCCTGCACTAAAGCGGGTGTTCAAATTCGTATTGAGCGTGCTGAAGCGCCGTTGACGAACTGAGAAGCGAATGACTTCTTTGGAAATTCCAAAGCTTTCCGGAGATATTAGCAAAACTGTAATTATTGTTAAGTACTTGTCAGACTTGACCAAAAAGAACAAATTTTGCGGTAACTACTGGAAATCCCGGGAAGAACCGCAATTTCCTGAAACTGTATCACGCGTAGAAAACAATTCCCCGTCAAAAAGTGCTAATCCAAGGTTTGAAAAATTCGCGCTGTTTGTAAAGGGTAACGAAATTTTTGCACGATTTTGAAAGGTTGTAGGATTTTGACAAGTGATGTTTTGCTGGAAGGCTATCGCTGTGCAGAACCCAAAAAAGATCACTTCGTTTAGAAGGGGTCTCATTCCATCGAGTTTATTAGATATTAACAAAACTTGTCAATTTAAGGTCTTTCTGACAATTAGCCGAAGTTTTTCTATTTAAACAAAAAAGGCCCGACCGAATATAATGAAATTTTTTTCAGAGCATTTCTTCGTTAATTTTCTTTTTTCGGCACCTCAATGAATTCGATATAGTTTTTAGTTTGGGCGGTATCTCGTGCAAGTACAAAAATCATAATCGTCGTTTAAACAAAAAAAAACGGGTCGACCGAATTTTATGAAAATCTTTTCAGATCATATTTTGGTTAATACTCTTCGAACGGCACGTCAACTAAGTCGATATCTTATATAGTTCGCGCGATATCGTGCAGGTACAAAAATCGCTTGAGTCATTTAAACCAAAAAACCGCTCGACCGAATATTATAAAAATCTTTTCAGATTATAGTGTCGCTAATACGCTTCGAACGGCACCTCAAGTAAGTCAATATCTTTCGTGGTTCGGGCGATATCGTGCAGATACAAAAATCACTTACGCCGCTTAAACAAAAAAACGGCTCGAATTTTATGGAAATCTTTTCAGATCATATTTCGGTTAATACACTTCGAACGACACCTCAACGAAGTCGATATCTTTTTTGGTTCGCGCGATATCGTGCAGGAAAAAATGACCACATACGTACGCACACACACACATACTTCCTCCCCATTTTTTGCTCAAAATGCTCCTGGGACCTTGAAAGATGAAAATACGTCGAAAATTACGATTTCGATTTTCGGACCGATTACAATAACTTCCTATACTGGGAAGTTAATAACGCCCCAGGACTACAGCCCATTTAGTCCTGTGGTTAGGGTGGCCCTGGTGATCAGGCAAACCATATCAGTTCCTGGTCAGGACCTAGCCAGAAAAGCCTGATCAGGTCCTTATGCATCATCTGGCAGGCCTATACGGGTCCTGCCTATGTTCAGCAAAAAAGTCATATCGTTAAAAAAACACAGAGTGATATGTAAACCTCTATCAAAAAAATTTCAAAACATCCTAGTTTCACCCCCACCCCGCGATTTTTTGTTTGTCTATTCAAAACCTATCCACAGCCGGCCGCTTTGTAAACTTTACAGATACACCCTGTATAACGAGCATTCATGCAAGTATGACTTGCTCGGCTTAATAAACAAATAAATAAAGGAATATAACAAATCCGTATAAGTCCAATTAAAAGAATGAGATATTTTGAAGTAAACGGAGCCTTGTGTACAACCCTTACAATCCCTATGTTTTCGATAACAGCTACATTGATAATTAGAAGTCTCTAGATTCTTAATAAGAGATTAAAGTATCGAATGGCTTTCTCTGGTCATTACATTTAATTGTGCAGTTATGTCTTTTCGAGCATGATTCGCGGATACACAGTTTCTTCGAGCTCTAGTCCGATCTTGGAGCTCCTTGGTGGATTTTCTCCTATCAGTGGTTTATTAGCCTACGAGTGCTTCGGTTAGAAGGAACCGAAATTATTTTACGCTTACGTGAAAAAATCGAACTAGCAACAATAGGGTTCATACTTGCTACTTATTTCTGTCTAATATGTTATGCATTCTCGTTTCTGTTCTCACTCTTACAGGTAGCCCAAATAAGGCATCCTGCCGGCTTAACCGGTTAATAATAGGGTACCAAATTTCCGCTTAGCTGGGGTCTTCATCTAGCGGTCAGTGCACATCATTGTTTACCTGGTAGTCTGGTACTGTTGGTTAGTGGGATTCACTTGTTTCAGGAGGCATAACACTCCAACAAGACTGCCTCTCGCTAGACCTGACGGTTGCGGCTCACCCGGCTATTAAAAAATGGATGCCCTCATATAACACCCAGTAGTGCAAACGCGGGGCTCACTGCCTTATCCTTATGCATCCACCAGACTACCCTTAGCCTTTCCTATTCCTTTTCTATTTTCAGGTCAAGCTTACTACTAGACATTGCAGCATGAGTTGAACGACATGAAGGTATAGTGGTACAAAGGGTGATTCCTGAGCTTGACCATGCCACATAAAAAAACTCAACCTCGAAGTTTTAACATACTACCCATGTATATGTTCCGGAGGTATGTTTTTTAACCTAAAGGTTGATTTCGACAATATAACTAGGCCAGACATTAAGTTCCCCTTAAATACCTCGAAGAACTCTAACTTATTCACGTCACCACATAAATACCACATTGTGCAGCAACTGATCTGCTCTATTTGTTATGATAGTTGACTTTGACTTTTTCTTCTATGAATTAACTAAGTAAATTCAAAAACTATCAAAAAATAATAAAATTCACAAAATTCATACTATTTAAAATCACAATTTTATTAAAGAGTTAACATAACTCTTCTCAATTTAATCCCAACCAAAGAATTTTTTCAAAGCTTCAATAACAGCATCAACATCGACTCCCATACCACGAAGTTCATTCAGGATCTTTTCATATTCGTCCAATTGCTTGACGGCATTAAGGATATTCTTGAAGTCATCTGAAGAGAATAGTTCAATAGCCTTCTTCACATATTCATCATTTTCCATCTTGTCTTCGAATAGGGCCTTGATCTCATCCATTGGGAGTACATCAATCATGTCCAAAAGCATTCCATGAAGTCCTGGTCGTGCACGAGCTGCCAAGTTAACGTGAACAAATGGTGGACGTTCTACTGGTGGTAGTCCAACGATTCCTCCGATAATGTTAAGGTAGTAGTAGGCATCGAAGTACAGCTCATCGCAGGCATAGTTCATCAACTTGTAGAATTCTGGAGTGTTTAGAATGAATTCGAAGAACTTCTTGAAGTCATCTGACTCCAGATATTCCATAACAGCTTGCACTTCAGGATCACTGCTGACGGCGGTAAGATAGATTTTAAGGAGTTCCTCTACTGGAAGGAGCTCAACAAATTCCTCGAGGACTGCCTGAAGACCGCCTCCATTTGGTGCTTTGCATTGTGGTCCTGCGAATTTGTAATGAAATCTTTTAGTAAGAATTCAAATAATTATTGAAGAAGTTTCTTAACTCACCTTCAAAGGTAGCAGGAACTGCTAGGGCTCCACAAATGGAAAGAATTAAAACGAATAAGAATTTCATTTTGGTGTTTGCTTAGAATGATTTTGGACAAACGAACTGAATTCTGCTAGATTCTTACAAGCCTTTTATACCTTTTTATTTTATGGATAACAAAAATAATTTCTTTATATCAAATTTTGATATCGGATTGAATGCAGATCAGATTAACTCGATTGGTGGTAATTTATGGCTCACCTTTCAGAAATGTTACTACGAGAAAGTTTTGTTGTTACCGTCAAGAGTTTATCGATAAACGTCGCTGCAAAGCAGAAATTTGATCGTTGAATTTTTTAGCAGTTTTTAGCTAATCTTTCAAGGTTGTGGTGGCATTAGGTATTATCAAGGTGTGGATTAAAATATCTTTTTACAACGTTTAGATCTTTTTATTTTGAGTTAATTGTATAAAAAAAACAAAGTGTCAGTGGTGTAAAGGTTGATTCTTTGTCAAGCTTTAACTTGAAAAAATATGAGATGTTAACCTGAGTTTAATGTCAATTTGTATAAGTTTTATTAAATTAAAAGTGAAGTGTTGTGATGTTCTTTGTTTCTTGTGTTTCATAAATTCATTCATGATCATTATAACCTAGGTCAGCAGCCTGTTATCCGCCTTGGCTTCTAATAAGATGAAGAACCTACTCCAGAATCATAGGTGTATAATTTTCAGTATAGTACATGTCGTACCGATTGAATCATGCTAATTTTTTGAGTTTTTTTTATTTTTGGATCTTTGTACAATTGATACAATTCATTAAAAAAGGAAAAAATGGTACTTAATGGGGAAGAGCAAGTACCATTTTTCCCTCTACTACAGGGTTGGCGAACCTTTTGGAACGCTGTGAACAATACATGTGAACTGACTATTCCACGTTTACTGTTAAAGTTATTTTGCTCTCTTAAATACATCTTTACAGCACAAAGGCAGAAGTTCTTAAGTGCAAATTCGATGATTTTCAGTTTATTACATTTTTGTATTCAGTATTTTATTCTAAATCATTATTATAACTCTTGTCTTAAACTGAGCTGTGATTGCTGATCGTCCACAATTGCGCCATCTAGAGCTTCGGTATTTCAACATTAAATAACTCTGATATTTTTTAGCCGATTTCGGCAAATGTACACGATTCTGAAACATCATTCAGAACCATTTGAGCTATGAGTTAATACTTCTTCTTCTTTAACGGCTCTACAACCACGATCCGGTCCTGGCCTCTCGCAACTGTTCTCTCAACCGGTCCCGATTCTGAGCCGATGTCATCCAGTCTAGCATCCCTAAGTTCTGAGCGTCTTGGTTTTCGCCATCCTTTCAGCGATGGTTGGGTCTGCCTCGCTGTCGCATCCCATAGGTCTTAAACCGAGAAATACTTCGTCGAAATCGACTCGTCTCTGGGCAACTCAGATCACTGTGTAGCGCTCACTTCCTATATCGATATCCTACTAGCCAGCTACTAAGAGAACTGCCACCAGCTCCTAGGAGAACTGTTTGGCATTATGCGAAAGCCAACTGGTGGAGGCTGATTCGTTTTTTTTCCAAGCTGCTGACTGGGAGCTATGTTTCCAGAACCGCGATGTCTACTTTGCCGCCCTCTATATTACCAACATTATATTGGGTGGTATGCTTTTATTCATTCTTTATTCCTCCAAATCCATAAAGCCTAGGAAGCATGGATACTTTAGTCTGGAATGCATGAACACAATTAAAACTAAAGAAGCCGCCTACAGAGAGTACAGACATTCTCCGAGCGAGTCATCTCGACGTGAGTACATCAGGTTGAGAAATTCCTGTAACTCCACCATCAGGAAAGTCAAGAAATTAACGATGATAGAGTGAGAGATAAACTCATTAACTCCACTGCTGGCAGTTAAAACTTCTGGTCCTTGGTAACCTCCATCAAGAAGAATTTTACCTCACATACATATAACGCCTCCATTCATTTTTTCTTACAATAAGCAGGTGATAACAGAAAGCAAATCCAAGGCCAACCAACTTGTATCTCTGTTCGCCGCAAACTCTTCCTTACCAGTCCTGAAATGAAACCACCGGCCATCGAGTGTTCCACCCACTCAATGAACAGAGTTTTCTTCAGGGCGAGTGAAGTTTTTAGGTGTCTCAAAGAGCTTGACTCCAATAAATCCACTGGCCCCGATAATATTCCCTTATTATTCTTAAAAAAAGTGCTTCACCTTTGGCTAAACTAATCTGCGCAAACTTTTCGCCCTACCCTGTTCCTCCGGAGTCTTTCCCGACTCCTGGAAACTGGCCCATATTCAGCCTATACATAAAAAGGTGACGCTAGTGACCCCACTAACTACCGCCCAATAGCAATTACTTCTATTCTCTCCAAAGGAATGAAGACTGGAGAGGGTTTTGAGATATCTTGATCGTAAGATGATCAACAGTACGGCTTTAGGCCAAAAAAGATCTACTGGTGACCTCCTTGTTTGCTTAACAGAGCTCATCAACCAAAGTATACACCTATTTGGTGAATCTGGCCTGGTTGCTCTAGATTTCTCCAAGGCTTTTGATTGAATATGGCACCCCGCTCTGTTAACTAAACTGCAAGCTATTGGTATTAGCTTCGTTCTCGTTCTCTCTCTTTCGTTCTCTATAAATCAGGCACCAGGCAGCCTGATGCAAGACCTAAGACTACGGGCTGCTGAGTGTAGAGGACGTATAGGCAAAGCAATATATTAGGCAGGGCTACGGCTGTCACTACAATCACACTGACATGTGCTTCTGTAAAAGCTCTTTTAGTGCCATTTATGGGGGGACAACACCTTGAGTGTTCAAAAAAATCGACTTTTTTTATTGCTCTAATTGATACTTTATTCTATCTAGAATATACATATGTGTAAAAGGATTTTTAAAAATTCGAAGTCGTTTTCGAGTTATAACAATTTTTGTCGGAGCGTGACACTGATTGAAGCCGGCTCGAGCCGATCTTCCGCTGTCGGGCGGACGAAATCAGGCTCGCCAAAGCTAGTTCATTGTTGACAGTCCAAGTTACAAGTGTTAACTATGTAATGTAAAAATTATCAATGCAAGTATATAAACAATATGTTATTTTTACATTTCACTTTAGCATTTTATTTGACGTGTATCGCAGTTTTGTACGCCACACTTTGACAGCCGTTTTCTCGAATCCATGGATTTGAAACTGGCTGCACACTTTCCTCGGAATCTACTCGACCAAATGACTTGAAATTTTGACAGAATGTTTAAGCATTCTCTTCGATCTAGCCGTTTTTTGATTGGTTTATTTGTTCCAAAATGGCTGCTATTTATTGTTAAAAATTCTCCGAAAAAGTCGACTTTTTTACTTTAAGTGGCTGTTTTTTCAATATGATTAGATGAAATAAAAATCGGCTACACTAGGTCATAGACAATGTACATATTTAAGATTAACTTGCATTAATTGGAATCCATTTTTATTGTTTCAGGTCCCCGTGGTATGTGCAGCCAGCGAAAAAGTTCATGCGCGAGATTTTGTTAAACAAATATAGTTTGTAATTTTTTCGACTTTGTTGACGTGTAAAAGTAAAGTTTAATAGTTGTATTAATAAATAAAAAAAGTTTCAATTGTTTGTAAAAAGTATTGTTTACAATATTGAACTTTCAATTTGACGTAAAGTCGTGCCTATTCAAGGTGTTGTGCCCCCTTATGCCTACTTCGTTGATTCTGTAAATTTTTTTTATCGTTTTCAGCGTCTGATTCCAAAAAGTTTCCATTTCCATATCCCTTGTTATCTCCTCCACCTCCTTAATTTTTTTATGTGACATATGATATCCTAGAAAATATTCCTCATTACATTCTCCGCGGGATGCCGGTGCGTGGAACGCAAAACTCTTGACAAAATGTTGAACTTGCCACCCGAAGATATGGTTGCCACAACCAAAGATTAGATTCCCCTAGACCGGCCCTAGACGGGAAGTTTCTTCATTCACAGATCACCGCCGGCTCCAAACCATAAGAGGGCTCAGGCAGGGGCTTACTAGAGACCACTAACAGTTCTATGATCTTGCTAGTACTTTCAAGCGGAGATACAGGCTATCTTGCCTGGCACAAAAGTTGAACCTACACAAGGATGTAGTACTGGAAATTTCATAGATAGTGAAGATCTATAAAAACTAAAATTTAATGAAAATGAACGTCGTATTAAAACAAACGATTTGCTTGAAGGAATATATGACGAAATGAATATAGTTACACACATAGAACTACAGATAGACAGACTACAATGGCAATGACACGTTGTACGAACTTCGGAAGAAAGAATGTTAGATGTTGCTTTCGTGCACTCCTTCCCTACAGACCAAAAGCCTGGTACCCGGGTAGCCAAGAAGCAGACCTAGACAGTCCCCGCTTTGCCCAAAGTTACTCTACTCGCCAGAATATTGGCGGCACCAGCTCCTATATAATCCCTATATCGTACCTCCGGAAGAACAACGACGTAAATGCCTTTTTTTAAATTTTTAGTTAAACACGTCAAAACGCTTGAAATAGCATTATCTTTCCAAGGAAACGACGGCGTTATTCAGTATTAATCAGAAGGATGTCTTTTAATTTCACACATAATTTCAAGGCGTTCAGAATTATTCCTCGTATTGTAATATTACTTTGTAGAAGATATTTTTCAATCGCGGATTCATTTTGCATTTACGTCGTTGTTCTTCCGGAGGTGCGATATAATCTAGGGGGAACATTGCCATCATCCAGGGTAGCAGGGACCATATAAGAAGGAAAACAAGTGTGGAATCTCAAATACCCGCCAACTGGGGCGACAAGCAGACCTAGGTTGTCGCCCTTCTGCCCTAAGGCTCTGGACTCACTAAAGGAAAACGGCAAAGAGGGTCGGACTGGAATTGGGGAGCCCACACAGCATACCCGAGCTCGCTTTCATGAACTTCTTCCGAACAGACCGAAGGCAGAACTGAGGCCACGAACCTAGCAAGCTTGAACAGTGTAAACGCAAGCCACTAGCCAGGTTGCTGAGTTTGTTCCAGCGGTTTGGCCCACAAAACTGAGGTAAAACGGTGTAGTACAATATACCAAGCGAATGGCCGTGGACTTTTGGACCCAATATCTCCAAAAAAAGATCTACCTGTATTCATCGAGACTAGAACCGGGGCACATTAGGGTTTAGGGAGGAAGTCCTTAGACGATCAAATTTTGAACTCTGAAGGTTCACACCTTTGATGGTCAGCTCCTAGAAGTTTCATCCTGTGTCATATAGTCGAGAATTGTTGGGGTGCAGCCAGAAGCATTTCAGGGCACTTGGGAGCTTGTTTGTCTCTAAATATTATTTTTTAACGATAGAACAGAGAAAGGTCTCATCAAATTGTGGATCACCCCACGAGAGTCCCTGATGTTGCTGAACAAGGAACCTATCCCCTTGATCTTTTCCTTACTTCTCATCCAGCGCGATATACCGTCACAGTTGATACACCTCTCGGCAATTCGGACTTTTGCTTAGTTAGCGCTAACTTCCCATTCAAATTTCCTACCCCTCCCAAACCAGTTAGAAGAACTGTGTAGCATTAATGGAAGGCCAATTGGCTGGGGCTTATTAATTTTTTCCAATCAGTGTTTCCGAAACAAAAACGTCAACTCTGCCGCTATTCGTATCACTAGAATCATACAGGCAGGAATACATTTGTTCACTCGTCATTCTACTAAATCTGTGAAGGCTTGGCCCAACGGATGGTTCAATCAGGAGTGTATGAATGCAATCAAAAATAAAGAAGCCGCCTTTCGAGCTTACAAGAGCTTCCCTAGTGAATCGCTCCCTGTAGAGTATATAAAACTAAGAAACCCCTGTAAAGTCACCATCAAGAATGTCAAAAATTCATTTGACAGCAAGTTGAGAAATAAACTCCTTAATGCAACCTGTGGTAGCAAAAACTTCTGGTCCTTGGAAAGTTCCATCAAGAAGAATTTTACCACTTCCACAACTCCTTCATTCATCCACAATGAAAATTTGATAACATACAGCAAATCCAAGGCAGACTTATTAACATCTCTGTTTGCTTCAAATTCTATCATACTCCTCCGGAGTTTACCCAGACTCTCGGAAATTAGCCCATGTTCAGCCAATACCGAAAAATGGTGACTCCAGCCTTCCCTCTAACTACCGCCCAATAGCAATTACTTCTATTCTATCCAAAACCATGGAGACGATAATTAAGAAAAAGCTTATGGGATATCTAGAATCCAACAACTTATAAACGACAAACAATACGGCTTCCGACGAAAAAGATCCACTGGTGATCTTTTAGTTTGCCTTACAGAACACCTCAGCCGAAGTTTGCATGGATCAGGTGAATCCAGTCTGGTTGCTTTGGATATCTCCAAGGCTTTTGATAGAGTATGGCACTCAGCCTTGTTAGATAAACTGAAAGCTATTGGAATTGACTCGCTTCTGTATAAGTGGGTTGAGAGTTTCCTTTCCGGTCGTTCAATTAAGGTAGTTTTGGATGTCATCTCTGCAGGGGTTCCCTAGGGTTCAATTTTATCACCGGCCCTATTTCTCATCTTTATAAATCACCCACTTTCAATCCCCTCCAACCCACTTCTCAGCTTAGCTGGCGACGGTACTCTACGTTACTCGTACAGTTTCGATACAAGACAGACACATGCGAAACCTGTCTTGATGAACGTGAACTAATGTCCAACTCTATTAACAACGACATTGAACTTATTATAGAGTGAGGAAGCAAGAATCGTGTTGAATTCAACCCCTCCAAAACCAAGTACTGTCTTATTTCCAAGAAAAAGATCAACAGCTCTCCATCCTTGAAAGTGGACAAAGTTGAACTAACGGCCGATCCCTCCCTACACATCTTAGGCGTGACATTAGCCAAAGACTTGCGATATTCCAAATACACATATATACACACATATTCCAAATCGCCAAAACAAGGATCCCAGTGCTTGGGATTTCTTAAGAGGTGCAACTTCTCCAGCCATCGGCCCGTGCTGTTATTTGTAAATCCTACATTCGGCCTCTTCTCGAATACAACTCCCTCGTTTGAGGGGGCGCTCCAATAACCACCTTAGTATGGTTAGATAAGGTCCCAAAAAGGGCCCCTAAATTAGTTGATAACTGTACCACTTGCTCCACCATCGACCCCCTCAACCACCATAGGAATGTAGCAGGACTGAAAAAATGTTATCGCTACTATCATAGTGACTGTTCCTCCGAGTTAAACGCTCTTCTGCCTTCACGGCAATCTTATACCGGCAACACCAGATTAGCCCACTCGTCCCATTCCCTGCACCTGCAACTCCCCAGACTTGCAGACTTATGTAAGAAGGTCATATTTTTGTCACTGGCTCAATCATACAAGTCTACTTATAAAATCTCTAGGCTCAAATCTCAAGAGGTTTAGCTTAAAAAACTGAGTTTAACTGACCCAAGGCCAAAGTACGTACCCCACTACCTATGGGCCTTATGCTCCATTAAAATAATGGCAGAAAAATAAAGGAGTGACATTAACAGCAAGTTATCACATGATTTTAAGCAGGACTATATTAGTTTATTCGGTGTGGACTGTGTACTGGGTCGAGTTAATCTTATTCAAAATTTAGGAAAAGCCTAATTCTCAGCTTAAACTAATCACGTTGAAGCACAAGCCCAGAATCGAATCAATCAATGATAGATTAGATAGTTTTATTTTTGATTTGGTGAAATGCTTTGGGATATGAAAACCAACATTAGTCATATCAATACCTTCATGAAAGTGGGGTCAGTTTACAATAACATTTATTTCACCAAAACGGAATCATTAATTTCGCCCTGGCGAAATGTCGTCTCATGGTACTTATAGCATAAGTTCAATTATACTTAAGACATTATAAGGCATTTTTAACTCTATTCAGCTAAAAATCATATTGACGTCTTCAAGATATGAAGATATTACTAATTACGACTAACGAGGCTATTTAATAAAATTTTGGAAGCTTAAACGCGATTTAGATAACAATACCGATAGCTTTCTGCTAGTCATTGTGACAAAAAACCTTATCGTTTTTAAATTGCACTTTCGCTGAATAAATCACAATTCTATTTCACGATAATTGGAAAATTACGTCTTGCACCTGGCCACCAATATTCAATAAATATTCAGTAAAACACCTCACGTCGTAGATAAGAGGAAAACACGTTTTTTTTCTGTAAATGAAAGTAAAAGCTCAAAATACCGATGGAAGAGATAAGATACTATTATTATTTTTTCACATTGTTTTGATTCGGGGGTCCGATGTTCAGTGGAACTTAACTGCATGAGGGGGATTTGGAAATCAACGGTGGTAGGTAGGAGATAATCAAATTTTATTAATTTATTTATTTTTCCTAGATAAAGGAAAGTATTTTAATTTGTACTTTAAGCAGGAGCTAACAAGAATTTGAGCTGAAAATAAAATATCTAAAGGGAAGTTATTTTTATTGTACGATTGGGGAAAAGTATTTCAAATTGATCATATTTAAAGTCTAAAGGTTTATATACGGCCTATTTCGTGCGTAAAAATTTACCCACATAATCGTGGGTTGCGTCAAATTGTAGATAGGTCCAATGTTTTTCAGGTTCAAGTCTAATCTGCAGACGTAAGTATTAATCACAATTTTTTTTTCTATATGAATATTTTTACACGATCCCTTGGAAACTTCCGGCAAGTATTGCGAAATTTAGAAAAAATTGCCAAAGGTCAGATCGAGCTTTTAGGATGAGGACGCAAACACCCTGAAAGGCACCATTTTGTAGCCGCTCTGGCGCAGAATTTTTACGTTATGGCAGTATACTACGAGTTCCTTTTAGAGAGATTCAACTCGTTAAATTCGTTTAACAAATTCTGCCTCCTATTCCATGCTTCCAAATTTGTCCGAATTCTGTAGGAAAAGGCTTAAAATCCCACGATATATGATCCTAACCAAAGCCAGCAACTGCGTGTTTCCGAATTCTAGTCCAGTTTTAGTTTTTAAAAAGCGTTTATTTGACTTAACAGCTATCCTAATATAAATTTAACTAAACGCTTAAAGTTAATTATTCTAACCTATTCTAATCTATCTAACTTACTGGCCCTCAGCAGGCACTCTAAATTAATCTATGTCTTAATTTAACTTATGCCTTTCGGCTAAAACTTATGTATTTTTTATTTATTTTTATATTATATATTATTTCTAGTCCTAAGAAAAATTTAAAAACTTAGATGCTATATTAATTATTTTGTATAAAACTTAAGCTAACTTAGTCTACTCTACTAACTAACTTAACCCTAAGAAACCTATCTGGGCGGGGGCAGCAGAGACGAATTCTCTCGGGTGACCCCTGTCCAGGCGACGGGCTTCCACGGGCTTGAGCTACAAGAAATAACAATAGCTCGTGGAAGCTCGCACCACTAACCTAGACTTACTTAAATCTACCTTCATTACAAAGTAAAAACTAGAACTAAACCCTATCTAAGTACTAAGCTAATCTTTTAAAACTAACTTATATTAAAAAAAAATATATATTCTATAACTTTATTAGAGAGGGCAAATACCCAACTAAGGGGGGTCCTCCAGCCACCAGTACAAATTACTGGCATTGGAGGCCTCTTTTTTATCTTTTTCTGAGATTCGCGTGCTGAACCTCAGGAGATGCTGTATTTCTCTGCCTTCTTCAATAGCACGCACTCGTTTATCACAGGTATTGCGATACATGTGATATAAGAGGGGCAACCCCGAATCATCCTGAACCAATTTTTTGGAGTCTAGGTAAATAAATGCTTCTGGGGGGATAAACCCACGTTCACAAGCTGCTTTGTGGTATTCAGAATTCGGGTAGAACGCTCCCCGAATAAGAGGATTGTCGCTCTCCGTCGCTCTAGCGACGTGACGTCGAATCAACTTGATTATGAAATTGTCGATCCTGTTAACAGATGCCTTATCATAGAGGATATTGTTGGCGTGATATTTTACGAAGCCCGATTCGGGTGTTCGATACAAGCTTAGGCACGCCCTTAAGCATTGTCTTTCAAATACCCGAAGCTTTTCCATGTAAGAAGGAGATATGTTGAACCATACCGGACAACCATAAGTTAACATTGGTCTGACCAAGGCTTGATAGCAGATCACCTTGACCCGTGGGCTTAGGTGTCTGCTGTAAAAAAGTCTTTTGGTCATATGAAACGCCTTGTTTGCCTTGGTAAGAGCAGCACTTACATTTCTGTTGAAATACAGGTATTGGTCCATCCAAAGCCCAAGGTATTTCACTTCCAATTTTTTTTCTAATGCTTGTCCGGCATTGTTCGAAATTTTGAGTGTTTTCCAGTTCCTCCGCACATCGCGAGAAGCTTTGTTTAGAGGAGTCCGGAAAAGGATCGATTCACATTTGCTAAAATTGATCTTTAACTTCCAATCATCACTATACCGTTCGATTGTTTCGAAGTCACGTTGCAAGAGCGTCTGGATCACTCCAATCTTCGGCCCCGTCCTGTACACGATCAGGTCATCCGCATACGCTAGTGCGTACGGGAGTGAACTTATTAGGTCACTCGTAAAGATATTAAATAAGAGCGGCGAGTTCACTGCACCCTGTTGCAGACCATTTTTGATGTCAAAGACCCTACTTGATGTGAAGTTGCCACTTTTGACGACGAACTTCTTCTTTGAAATCATATTATAAATCATGTATAGCTGAGGTCTCGTCATATCGAGTCTGACCAGTTTGTAGAGAAGACCTTCGATCCATACTGTATCGAATGCCTTCTCAAAATCGATCAGGCATGCTCCTGTACACTGGCCTTTCATGAAGTTCCAGTGTATGTCTGATACCAGTTTGGACGCGGCATGAATGGTGTCATGTCCCGCCCTAAAACCGAACTGGTTATCGGGAATTATCTTTTTTTCCTCAACCCATTTGGCCAATGATCTATTAATGACTGTTTCAAAAACCTTGCTGATATTCGGCAACAGACTTATTGACCGGAGATTGGCAGGGTTAGTTTTGTCTTTACCTTTTTTAGGTATAGGATACACCACCGCCGTTTTCCAGTGACCTGGGAAATGGGCGTTGTTTAATGCATTATTAAACAAAGTGGTGTATATGTCTACAGCCACCAGGGGCAGATGTTTCAGAACTATGTTCGGGATACCATCTACTCCAGCCGATTTCTTATTGTTCAGACGACGGAATGTTAGCAGGAGGTCGATTTTTCCAATGAACGTCGAGTTTACTTGGGCCTCGGGAATATCGTTCGCTGGGCAGTCTTCATTGAATTCGATAATTGCTCGATTCTCAGATTTCCAAGATTCGATTTCATTAGATAATCTCGAGTGGTTCAGTGAGGCCCTACTCTCGAGGTCAGAATTCGTACGAACACAAGTGTTCACCGAATAAATTTCCTGATAGTAGGCCCCCACTAAATCCACCTTCTCCTGCTCGTCCTCTATGCAATAATTATCACCGACATGGCAGGTTTCTTCCGGATCTATGTTCACAGACCTCAGCAGTGCCTGGTTAGTTGAAGTCCTAGGGATACGTAACTTGTCCAGTCGGTTATGTGTTTTACTCCTAAAAATTTTATTTATCTGTGGGAACATGCTCGCGCTATTATTTTGAATAGCGCGAATCTTTCTGTTCCAGTACAGATTCACAGACTGTGAATATTGTTGCCTTAATAGTTGTTGGAGATTTTTCATAACCGATTTAAGAGTTACAATCTCCGGACTTCGTCTATCCCGAAACTGACGGTGTAGGGCTTTTAGTCTTGTTAGTATTCGACTTTTATGTTTTAGTAGTGCGTCGATTGTAGCGTTTCTGTAACAGTCTGTACTGTTTTTTTTCTTCGTCCTGGGTATGGTTTTGTCCATCGTCTGTATAATGAGATTGTCCATATTTTTCAGATATTCGTCAATCTCATTGTTTGTCAAGTTTCTAGTTGTTGGTGGTAAATGTCCTGTGTTCTGTATTGCCCTTTCCATAGCTCTTTCGAATCTTGGCCAGTGCGTCTTTTGGTACACAAAAGGCTGCACTTCGCAATATTCAAGAAGCTCTATGGAGTCGTCAGGGACTTGTATTGTTATCTCGAGTCCGTAATGGTCACTGTCGTATGGTACTGTGGCTAGACAGTTTGTTTCGTTTGTATTTAGTCCTGGTAGACCCATCCGTGAGTCTAGCAAGCACAGATCTAAAAAAGACCCACCGCGTGGATATGATGGTATATCCGTAGCGAGGAGATTAACTTTCCGCTGAATTCTGTTCTGGCCCAACCAGTCATTCAGTTGGTTGCCCCTGGTGTTAGCCGTTTGATTTCCCCATGCCGCATGGCGTGCGTTTAAATCTCCGGCCAACAAGTAAAAATTTCGCTCCGACTCCAGGCGAAGAGTTTGAAAGAGCGAGTTCATTTCCTCTATAAATAATCTTGGTTGAGTTGTTTGGGGTGCGTACGCCGCGATTAAATACAGTCTTCTGCCACTAGACAGGGGAATGTATATAACACACGCTTCCAACACCCGAAACCTTTCTATATCCCTACTATACATGATTTTATGTTTCAGGGAGGTCTTTATTAATATTAATAGGCCTCCGCCTCGTATGGAATTAGGTCGATCGCGCCTAATTACCACATAATCCTTGTAATCCATTTTGTGCCTCTCGTTTAGTTTAGTTTCACTAGCGAAAAGCACATCCGGATTTTGGTTCTGCAAGAGGGTTAGTAGATTCGCCCTTCTCTCATTTCGTATCAACGAGTTGACGTTCACCGAAATGACTTTGATCGTGTCCTCTCCGAATAGTGCCATTAAAGCAATTTACCCGGAAATGGTTTCTGTCGATAACAGAGCATTATATACAAAATCTAGACGAGCTGTTTGCTCGCTTAATTGTTTATGGAGCTGCGCGATCTGCCCTTGTATGGACAAGAGGACCGCCTTCAGGTCACTATCTCCAGAACTCGCTGCCGTGGCAGCTTTTGGAGCTTGTTGTTTTGTAGGCTGGGCTCCCGCTGCCATTTGGGCAAAGGACATTCCAGGCCTTACAAAATTGTTTATCGATTTGCTCTTTTGCGCTTTTTGAGTCTGGATTTCCTCTTTACGCATTTGTATTCTTTTTTTGAACTCTGCATATTTTGGGCATCCTCTATAGTTAGCAGGATGTCCATTTGATCTGCAGAGTACACAGAACAGTTTGCTTTTATCAGCTACTTTTTCTTTACCTAGAGGACATTCACCAGGTTTGTGATTGTTTTCGCACTTCACGCATCTAAATGCCATTTGGCAGTTAGCTGCGGCGTGCCCAAATCTTTGACATCGCAAGCATTGAAGGATGTCTTTTTTGTTTAATTTCTCCCATGACACTACATGAAAGCTTAGATATTTAATCGTTTTTAAATTATCCAGCTTGCTCTCGGGAGTCAATTGGACCAGGAAAATCGGCAGTTGTCTCTCTGAGCTTCGCGAGTGTGCGGTAGTAAACTTCTTTACCGCAGTAAATTTAAGGTCATTGACCTTTAGCGATTCAAGTTCCTCTAGAATCTCCTGAGGATCAAAACCGGGATCAAGTCCCTTAAGTAATACGCTTTGGGTTTTTTCACCCTTAGCGGTAAACGTAAAATATTGGGTATTTGCCCTCTCTAAAAAAGTTTTAATTTTCTTATGATCTAATAGGTTGTTTAAAATTAAAGCATGTTTATTTCCACTAACTCTTCTAATATAAAAATTGGTATTTTTAAGTACCTGTTTTGCTAGTCGAATAGTATCCACCGGTTTCTGGTGGAAAATATTAATGGGAGGTACCTTCTCCTTTTGTTGCTTTTCTGTCCGCTTCTGCTTCTGCTGCTGTTGTTGCTGCTGCTGCTGTTGCTGCTGCTGCCTCTGTTGCTGCTGCTGTTGCTGCTGAGGTTTATTATTAGCTGTTTGTTGTTGTTGCTGCTGCTGCTGTTGTGCCGGCGTCGGCTTCGTTGCTTTCGGTGTTGGGAGCTTAGGGAAATTTTTTTCTCTCAGCTCCTCAATCAATTTTTCTAGCCTGGCTTCGTCTGCTTCAGTTTCGGTAGCCAGGATTCCGAAACTGTTCCCCTGGCCTTTATATTTGCCAGAGGCGGAAATATTGCGCGATTCTTCTTCCGAGTCGGCAGTCATCGTTACGGTTGCGGGTGGAACCGTAGATCCAGTTGCTGTCTGTTGGCTTGTGTTTATAATTTTCGCCTTCCTTTGGCCCAGGGCTGGTTGGGCTTTTAATTTTCTGCGGCGTTTGTTGCCACTGCGCCGTTCACTATTATCGTCGCTTATAGACGATAAAGATGTTTCACTTAAGTCACTTGTGATATTATTATTTGCACCGCACTTCTTGGTGTCCGTTTTGTTTTCGGTGTCCGTTTGAGACATGCCACTTATAGTGTGTACATGCTCTGCACCACTGTCTTTTTTTTCTTTTTGGGTTCTAATTGTAATTTATTTTTTATTTTCAAAATTTACAAGTTAGGAATTAAAAAACTTCAAGGTCACGGGATCGCACAGGATTCGCACTTTATTTACTCTATACACGGGTTTTTCGCACGAGCTCTACTCTAGGCGCAAAGTCTGTCTTCTCTTGACAAGAGTTCAAACAAGACTTCCCCGAATTCTAGTCCAATTCACTGAAAAGTGATCCGGAACCTCTGGGACAAGGATAAGGGCGTCTTGGAAAGTTATATAAACCACTCCTAGTACCCTAGTGCGTGGAGAAGAACATAAGTGCTTGAGTGTCTGATATCACCTTAGATCTTAGCTTTGCGAACGCCTGTATTGCTTGGCAAGCTTTTAAAATTACTTCCAAGTGTGCCTTTAAGACATCAGCAGAATGAGCTAGGCTCAGAGCTGCATATTACTTGATGTAAAATACTTGAATAAGTAAATTGAATTAGTTTATATAAATTCAAGTATTTTACTTCAATTTCTTTTCTGAACCAACGAAAGTAATTGATGTTGCAAGTCCTTCATTAAAATTATTGGTTTTGATATTTTTAATTAGTACAAGTATACTAATAAAAATTTGGAGTACTAATAATAATAGCTCTATTTCATTCTGTTAATTTCAGAATTGACCAAGTGGAATCGAAATCCAATGGCCCAATCTGCGATAGTATTCCTTTAACATAGAATATAGGGTGTTATTAGGTTGTGGTAAGATAAACCAAAAACTGTAAGAGGATGTTGGGGGAATCGTAACGGTTTGCTCGCTAGAGCGTATTGAAGTTTTTTTGTTCGAGTTTTACATATCAGGGAGGAACCATCACTTTTACAATTTTAGGTATAGGTGGGAGTATTCTGCGTACCATCTATCCATCCAATGTCGCTAAAGCCGAAATCGAGCCTTAGCCTCCTCTAGGGTCCGCCTGGGTCTGCATGCTGATATACTTCCCAAAATTTCTGCCACCATAAGTCGTTTTCGAATACGTTTAGCGTTCATCCTGATTACATGGCTGGCTAGTCTTAGTCTGTTGATTTTTATAAACGTTGAGAGTTCTGGGTCGTCAAAAATTTCATACAACTCGCTGCTGTATCTCATTCGCCAAATTCCATCCTCCCTCGCTGGTCCTATTATGCACCTGAGAGCTTTTATCTCAAACCTGTTAACTCGATCCTCTCTGTCCTAGGTCTTAGTCCAAGTCTCGCTGCCATAACACAGTACTGGTCATATTACTGCTTTGTCTTGAGTGCATTATTGGTTGAAAAGCACTCGGGCTAATCGTTCTCCTTGTCTAAGACCTTGACGCACTTCGAACTCTTCTGTTACTACATTTTGGGTCCTTACTTTCGCTATTGAGGTATTCGTTCGGCATTTGAAGGGACTCCTAATTCCAATAATATCCTGTGTAGGCTCTTTCTGTTTATCGAGTCATATGCCTGTTGAAAGTCGACAAAAATCTGGTATATTACCTACATTATGTAGGTTTCTATAATCCTCTCCCAAGTTTTCTTCAGAATTTGCTTATGGTCAGCAGATGGTACGATGTTGACCTGTTTGTCCTGAAACCTGCTTGATATTCTCCTTTTTATTTCTAGTTTTTGTTTCACAAGGATGGTGAAGGTTTTGTTGCTGGTGCTGCTGGTAACTTCTTCCTCCCAGATGTTTCATATGAGTTCGGGCAGGGTCTGAAGGAAAATTTGCGGTCCTCCTTCCTACGATTCTATCGATGACTGGGGAGTTGTTGCTGTTTGCCTTCTTACAGTTTCACGTACCTCATCCAATGTTGGTGGTTCTATTGAGATATTATCTTGAGGAATTACAAATGTCCACGTCTATGGATCCTCGTTTATTATGGGGGTCGGATTCAATAGGTTTTGAAAATATTCTCTCTACCTTCCTTTTATTCTATCAGGATCTGCTAGTAGGTTCCCATCTATGTCCTTGCAGATGGCCGTGCTTTGTTGAAACTTATTGCTGGTCTGGTGAGATCGTTCTGCGAGCTTATCTGCGGTTCTTCTTTTTTGCTTGAAGACTTCCATCCTTGCACTTGTGGGCCTTGCAATGGCTCTAGTTTCGTGCCTCTAATGCGGGTTTACAATCCTGATCAAACCCTCAAATTCTAGGCTGTCTGGGAGCCCTGACTAATGCCTCTTCTCCCATACAAAGTTTAGAAACCGGATCTAGATTGGGCCATTACTAGGCAACGAATATCGATGAACGGTTAATAGCTGGAATGCTAACCTCGGCCCATTAATTGCATTGAACTATCGGCCCATTCATTGCAACCAGCAATGGGCCAGACATTAGACAGAGAATTTATTATGCATGCGCAACGGCTTATGTATTTGATTATCGGCTGATGAACGGTTGTTGATCACAGGCTATTTTTATGTGCGATTGAAAGGCGTTTGTAGCCTAACTTCGGCCGATGCATGGCTCCGTCGCCATCAACGGCAACTTTGTATGGGCTGCTGCTCTCTTTACGCTGCTTTTAATTTGCTGCCATTTGTCGTTGATGTTGGGCTGTTTTCTTCTATTTCTCTCTAGATTTGTAGTACAGCATCCTGGTAGACAGCTCTTTTTTCTTCAAGTTTTAGCTTACCTTTGTCGTATTTTGGTTGGGTTTGCTTTCTGTGTATTTTGGTCGTTATCCTAGTTCTAAATTTCACTTTGACTAGATAGTGGTCCAAGCCACAGTACGCTCCCCTCATTGTTCTTACAACCAGTATACTGGTGACCCCCCTACTCTCAATTAGAACCTGGTCAATCTGATTATTTGTTACCCGTCTGATGACTGCCACTTCATCTTATGGATATTGTTGTGAGGGAGCATTGTCGAACTTACTACCATTGAGTTTGAGCTAGCGAGATTGATCAATCTTCTACCATAGTCATTGGAGGCGCTGTGTAGGCTATGCTTTCCTATCTGAGTCCTAGGAACTCTTCTTCTTTTCCTTCGTTCATGTCTCCAAACAATTTGTACGATTTTGTGCGAATTCTGATGAAATTGTATGCCATTTCATCGGAATTCGCACAAATTCGTACAAATTCTGATCCAGTGTGCGAGCAGCCTTAGACGGAAATTGCTTATATCTTGTTTTACCCTGGATGTCCTGAACAATAACCTCAAGGTGCAGTTCCTGTCGGACACAATCAAATTTAACGATACTCGACAAACAAGACATTAAAGACAAGACATTTTTTTCTGTAACTGTTTTTGTTAAGTGCTTGTTTGGCAAATAAATAAATAAATAAGATGACCTCTGGGTCAAGGCCAAGGATGCGTAAATAACCCTTTAGTCTCTTTCGTGGCAGCACTATCAGTATGTAAATTTCAGTTGGATCTTTTATCAAGAGCGATCTCTGAATATTTGGAAACTTCTGGATAGTCAATCGTTTCCAGATTCAATGTGGGAGTGTTAGCCTCTATCTTCTGGTGAATGATCGCTTTCCTTGGTACGTGTGCTTCATTCTCATAACACCAATCATAGGCTTCGAAGAGATATCTCTGTAAGAGAACCAGAGACTGTCATGTTTTTTTTACCTCTTATTACAATCGCCTTAAACCGGTGCATCAAAGGCAGAGAATGACACCTTCGTGAAGAGCTCTTACACAACTGGTGACCAAAGAAGAGCTGATAGTACGCTTCCTTGAGGCATTCCTTCGAGGTTATCATTGCCGCTTGCTTGAAGTTAAAAGACGACGGACTATGTCGCTGTAAATTGAACTAGTGATGATAGCAAAAACAGTCTTGTTCTTGCAGTCTTGTCTTGCTCTTGCACATTTAGCAAGACCAAGAACAAGAGTTAGTCACGCTTGCAAGAACAAGAACAAGACAGACTGAACAAGAACAAGACAAGAACAAGACTAGATTAGTCTTGTCTTGTTCTTGCGTTTGCTCATTACTAAATCGAACCACATACCCTGGTAATCGGCATTGCTAAGTTATTAGCTATCAAGGCATGAATTATAAATTGGATGTGGCGTCGTGGCTCTTGCTAATCAAAAGAGAATAAAGCAAACACATTTTTTATTGTTATTTATTTAACTTAAAAATCAAACATTTTATTTACAATTTAGAAATATCTCATCAAAATCATCCTCCAATGATTTTACCATCCAAAAAATTTCTTGATAACATCAATGATCTCATCAACATCAACTCCCATCCCACGTAGCTTATCCAAGCCCTCTTGATATTCCGGCAGTGATTCAAGCGTATGGACAATATTCTTGAAATCATCCGAGGATAAAAGTTCAATGGCAAGCTTAACGTACTCATCAGTTGCAATTTTCTCCTCGAACAGAGCCCGAACTTTATCAATGGGAATTGCATCAAGCATATCGAGCAGCATCCCATTCAATCCGGGACGAGCACGTGAAATATTGATACGACTAGCTGCATAACCTTTTGGCGGACGGGTTACTGGCGGCAGTCCCAATATTCCGCCAATAAGATTGAAGTAGTAGTAAACATCCAGGTAGAGCTTCTCGCAAGCATATTCTGTTAGTGTATAGAATTCCGGTGCTGCTTGGATAGCAGTAATGATTTTGTGGAAGTCCTCAGATTCTAGCCATGCCATTACTTCCTGAACTTCTGGATCACTGCTAACTGCAGTTAAGTAAATAAGGAGAAGTTTTTCAAGTGGTAGAAGTTCCATAAATTCCTCAAGGACCGGCTGCAATCCACCCCCGTTTGGTGCATGGCATTCTGGACCAGCTCGGGCTGTATGATGTGAGATTTGTTTGTGTTATTTAAAAGACAAATAAATATATGTAAAAAAAATGATTGTTTCAAAATTCAAGGTAAGTAAAAACAATGAAATTTTGTTTGTTTTTAAACTCACTTACCTGGGGGTGGTATTGCAGCGTAAGCACCACATGCCGAGATGATTGCAAACGCAATAACGAAAATTTTCATGTTTACAAGTTAAGTTTGGACAATCTTGAATGAAAAACTACTGCTCGACTGGTGGTCGGATTGATTATATATAGTGAGTCGGTTTTGTAATCAAAGCATAACACAAAACTTTATCAACAGATAACACTGTTATTGACCACTGTTCGTCCTCTAATCAAACAATCACAACAGAATTAAGGTCAGATTCACACTATCTGGTACAATTCCATTTCTATTTCACAAATTTTTCTTGAGCCGAAATTTTTTTTATCTTAGCTAACCGAGTTTACACCAAGTTATGACAAACTCACCTGGCATCAAGGTCATTTATATTAGAAAAATTATTTATTAGGGGTCGACAATTAATTAGAGGGGGGAGCGGATAGAGCCGAATCTCAACCAATCTCACGTGGGGAGAGAGGGGTCTCGGCAAATATCACGTATTTTTTTTTATCAAGTAATAGTGTAAAATTGCTAGATAAATTAAGTAAAACATATTTCTTCACTAAAGACCCCCATTCACTTACAGGCCTCCGGCAGGCCAGGTCGGCAGGCACGGCCCGATGAAAACCACACAATACTCAGTCTGACTTAGCGATGAGGACTTGGGGGCCTCGGTAGCCTAGGGAGTAAGGCGTCTAGCTACTATCCGAGAGGTCCCGGGTTCGATTCCCGGCCAAGCCCCACGGTCCTTCGCCTTTTCCAATTTCCCACCTACATAACTTTCCTTCTTTCTTCTTCCCTCTTTACATTCCTGATTCCTCTTGTCATAGCCTTCCTTAGCCCTTCCCCGCTCCGCCAAAGCGCATGTCATCGGTTGGTTGATGAGATTCAACCCGTTTCAGGAGGCATAACACTCCAGCGAGCTGTTCTCGATGCCCCGATGCCAAAGTCGCAATAGTAATGGTTGGAAGTAGGTGGACTGAAAAATATCGCGGGTAGGTTGTGGCAGTTCCTTCCTTCCCCGACTAGAGCTGCTGTTCGACATTGCACTCTATATGAAGAAAATAGATTGTCGAAACAGTATAAAGGGCGTTTCCTGAGACTCTAGTCTTTCACATAAAAAAAAAAAAAAGGTATCTGCTTGACAAACCGTGGCCGTCATGATTCCGTACAGACACAGGCGAAGACGACTGTTTAGCATAGCAGGTTATTTATTCAAGTGCAAAAATGTTCATGGCCTCAACGAAAACTTTAGTCACAAACAGATTGGTGATTGGAAAAATATGTATAATAGGCAGGCGGCGCCGTAGAATTTAATATATGGGAAATTCTCTCGCATGCGGCCGACGTCACCGCCTCCGCGCCAATATGTTTGAGCCTTAAGGCGGCTCCAGACTCACAGAGTGAACACCCACGAACAAGCCGAATGCGAGTGGGGATGGTTTTGCCACCTTGGTTTCAGGTCCAACTGGCTACGGCGTGAATTTGGACTGCAGACCTTATCCAGTTGGTGGGCGGGGAGGTGTGTGGTGATACTTCACTTCAAGGCGAAAACTGTTAGGGCACGGCCTGCCATCGACCTATGTGTTTGAAACGAGCCTTAAGATATGGCTAAAATCTGCACCAAAATTTTTATACGGACGACAGAAAGTATTATAGTGGCCCCTAGATTGTTTAGCCGCCACCGGCAAGCCAAACGCGCGACTCCACGAATGCTGCGGCGTACGAGCCAAGTAACACTGACCCGCGAAAAGGCTATTGAATACAGAACTACAGAAGAGTACCCACCAAATTTTAACATAAGGCCAAACATAAATGAGAAGTGAAGTGAAGTTAACTACCATTGCATATAAGCAATGGCGTAGCAAGAAGTATTTTCCAGGGGGGTTAAATAGTTATAAGTTAAGACATTCCCTAAGATATCTGCGCCCCTCTTCATAAGAAAATGAAGCGATGTCTAGCAGGAGCAAAGACCATCAGAGAAGAGGACAAAAGTAGTAATTGAGTTTCCTCTTTAATATACCAAATGATAGAGGACTAACGCCCTCTTTCGGAAGATTTATACATAGCAGAGTAGGCAGTTGGAGCAATGCCATTCAGCAAAATGCTAACAAAGAACGCCATATTGAAAATAGAAACCGAACAGCAAGCAAATTCATTTGAAGCATTAAATAAATTAGCAAAAGCACCAATGTTGAAGTTATTTGAACCAAAGGGGCATACGGAGACTAATACCGCTGCTAGTAAGGACGAATTCGGAGCTATTGCTCTTGCAACGGGATAATAACGATCAACAATTGCATTCAGTGCAATACATGAGTCGTAAGGCAAACTCAGCCCAACGACGCTTTTATGCTTACGACCTAGAAGTATTTGCCACAGTAGACTCCCTAAAGAGGTGGAGAGTTTGGGCGTTTTCAATGATTCAAACTTGCGGCATATTTGCTTTTGCATGTTGTTCAATGAAGCAACTTGCAAAAGCACAGTGTTCAATTACCTAGTTTATAGCAGAAAAATTAAATCGATTTAACTCAAAGTTACATCCAAATTTCGAATTGGCGTATAAACGGGTATTAAATACATTCTTATAACTATGGCTTAAGCCGAAATATTTCGGTTTAAGCCATAGTTCGAATTACCTCGTTTATAGGGTAAAAAATTTGGGATGATCCATAATTCGAATTATTTTTGGAGTAGCTATAAACTAGGTAAATGATTAAAACTTAAAAGCAAATGATTGCATACTTTGCCAGCTTTTTCAAATACTTGCAGTTGTAATTTTGAAGAAGAAGACATGTCAGTGCTGCCATACATTTTTGTTTTACTCACTTTTTGTTTAGAGCGCCAACCAATAATGATTTCTTTTTCATTTTTCTCTGCACGAAATGGGAGACATTACTCGTATCCGCACTTTCTACTAGAATTTTGTTCTCAACAATTCCAATTAATGTTTTTAAATTTCTTTTATCTATTTTGTTTTCAGTTTCTCGCAATACGTAAATAGTGGAAGCACTAATTTCACGTATGTCAGCTGACAATTTTGACATATAATGAGTTATGTTCAATGATGCATGTTGTTTGCTTTTGCATGTTGCTTAAGCTGTCAGTCAACGTCAGTTGCTTTCGTGCAAGTCTGCAAAAGCATCCTGCATCATTGAAAACACCCTTTACGTTCTAGAAGGAGGATTAAGATTGTCACCGACTGTAATGCTTTCGCCACGACAGTGAAGATGAAGATGTTCCACTGAGAGCGGCTAGTTGGGCTAGGTATCTAAAAGAATTTAATTACCAGATTGAAAATCGCTCAGGGACTAAAATTAGGCACGTAGATGCGTTGAGCAGAATTGCAATACCAATTGTCGATATGTTAACTTACCTATTTAAACAAGCACAGAAGCAGCACCAATATTTAAGAGCTATAAGAGAAATATTAAAGACCTCCGCTCATGAAGATTTTTACCTTACACATGACTTTTTATTTAAGCATCCAAGGGAAGAGTTAATTGTCATTCCCACTTGGAAGAGCGCCATTCCCCACAATGGAAGAGCAGATCATTAAATCTGCTCACAGGAAGGACATTTTCAGCTGCTAGGATCGAAGTCTTAATCAGGAAAGCCTACTTTATTCCCGAAGACTCCATCCATCCAATGGCGCTACAGCCCAAATCTAGCCTTGGCTTCGTCTAGGACATTTCTGCAACTTTGATGATACCTTGCAGCTTGTCTGCAGTTTCGAATATTAAGCCTCTCTGATTCTCTTGCGCCTACCTACTGCTATATTTCCCGAAATTTTTGATACCGTTTGGGTGTCCTCTATCCTCATTACGAGCCTGACGCTCATCATCGCTGGCCTGGGAAACAGGAAGGAAAGAAAGCACTAAGCAATGAAGTATCTATACTCAATATATTGTTAGATCCATAGCAGCCGCTTCAAGACCCATGTACCCGTTCTTTGAGGCACTTCATCTATGTAATATTCATATCTCGATCGATCATATCTATTGGCTACTATTGGCTTATGGGTGCAGCGAGGGATACCGGGTCCCAGCTATTAATATTATAAATGTTCAAGTTGAATTTTCTTCATATAAAAGGCGGTTCGGGGGGGTTTGAGAGTGACCAAAATGGAAGTTACATCTACTTCAGTGGAAGTTACGTCTACTTCACTTCTATTCGTTACTATTCATTTAAGTTTGGCCTTTAATGGAATTCTTGTTGAGTATGAATGCTCACGTTTTGGTAATTATGTGTCCAGTAAGAGCGGGGTAAGTAGGAGTTCGAATCATCAGTTATCTTTAATTAAATCTTGTATTTAGGCCCGTACATACGTACTTTTAGTGTTAAGTAGGTAATAGACATTTTTTTAAATCGAAAAATCTCACGTGAGATTAGGTGGGAGGTGGAGGGGGTCGAGCCAAATCTCATGACATCTCACCAAGGGGAAGGGGGGGGTCGAAAAATCGCAAAAACCGCCTCACGTAATTTATGGACCACCCCTTAGAAAACTCTCACCAGACTTAAATAATTGCCAGGAAAATGAATAATGGCACAAATCCCATTTGGGGAATACGAAATAAATCACAAAACCTGTCGGAATTAATTTTTCTCAATTTATAAAATGAAGCCATCCCCCACCAAACTGCATCCCTTGGTCGGTTTCTCCTTCTCCTTACAAAAAACAAGTCCCTGCTAAGTTTCCTTCTCCTCCATTATTTTTTTTTTTTTCAATTGATTTTACCAAAAAGGATATTTTATAGCAGACCAAACCAAAACTGCTGCGATGTTGATATAAAATTGAATCGTTTCCCTCTGGGTGAGAAATGTATTATTACATTTCAGTGGGATTCGATTTAACGAAAAAAATTTAAAAAACTTTTTATTTGGCAGCTGAATCGACACAGCACACCACAACAATACTGCGGCAGGACACGTTCAAGTTTTCCTCTTCTTTTTATTTCTTGTTGTGTGTGATTTTACTTTTCAGCTTCCAATGAATCCTTACCAATAGACAAGATTTTCGAGCCTCTTTTGAGAGATTCTAAAGAATTTGGCTAAAACTTTTTCAAAAATTGTTAACGAACACAGAAACTTTCAGCCACTGTATGTGAGCAGTTGGGGGGGGGGGGGGGTTCTAGGTATTCTATTTGATTGCTTCGATGAAACGAGGACTTTTTTGGTGAATAACTTACTTAAAACTTTCGTCCCCAACCGTTTTCCTAGGGTCTAGTAAATTGATTTATGTCTGTAAAAGTGTAAATTATAATTTGTAGAAGAATTATTTTGATTTTACATACATACGATATTTCCCTCCAAACCCAGTGTCATCAGCAGCATTCAAAAAAAAAATACTGCGAAATTCAGGTCAGTATTCAAAGGAGACGCTTCAAGATCACTTTGGTGACATAATTTCGAAATTTGTTGAGATAATTTCAAGTTTTAGAATAATTTGTTTTTTACTTCATTCAATCTTCATTTCAATTTCTTTCTGAGAAACAGAAAAAATCATAGATTGAGTAACATGCGGTGGGTCCAGACGACAAGGACTTTTGTCCGCCCGACTTCTGTTCAGACTCTGACTAATGCGAAGTAAGACACGATTATAAAATGAGTTTGTAAGAGGTTCCTCTTTCTTATTTTAAGCAAGTACAATGTCATACTTTAAATGTACTGCCAAAATATCCATATAAATAATTTAAAGAAGGAGAGAAAATAAATATCACTGAAGAGCTTTTTTACGATTCTAACATGCATTAAGCTGCCTCAGAGTAAGTAACCGATGCCTCCACGATGTTGAATTACATATATTCTACAATCTTATCTCGCCTAATTTCAAGTTGAAAATGTCGATGCCTCAAAGGAAGTAAGAAATATCTCTATAGTACATATTTACAATCACTTTTCGTTCTCATTTATCTCGATGTACACTCATATACCAGTAGGGCATTATTTTTGATCCGGGACATTTAACAAAAATCGATGCATTAGTACAATTTACCATCGTATAAAGGACAAATGTACTGCCTCATGTAAGACAGGCTCAACTCTAAAACAGATTGTGAAGTTTGAATGAAACGGGCGACGCAATAGTAAGCCATGCATTGAAAGGAAAGCGCACCCGCCACTCTTGGCCCAGAACATTGTAGGACCGTCTCAGTCACTGATGACAGAGTAGAGCAATTACGAACTTATAATTGAGTAGCCTCAATTCCACCCGACTAGCATTTAAAAGGGGTATTTCCTCATGCAGCATGTGGAAAATGAGGGGCATTTTGAAATAGATCTTCCCCTTAGTTTCCTAATGAACACCGCACAAAAAACTCAGCGATACTAAAGTGAGGCATGCTTTATCAGTTTCTCATAAAGGCCCTATGAGGCATACCTATTGGTATTGACTCAGTTCTAAGGAACTGGATTGAGAGCTTTCTTTCTGGCCGTTCAATCAAGGTAGTATTGGATGGCGTCGAATCCAACCCTCATTCCATTTCGGCCGGCGTTCCCCAAGGGGCGATTCTCTCACCTACTCTCTTTCTTATATTCATTAATGATCTGCTCTCAATCCCCTCCAATCCACTTCATAGTTTTGCCGATGACGGTACTTTGCGTTACTCATACCCCTCCGACAAAACAGGACAAGCAAGTGCCAGACCTTGTCTCTTAGAACGTGAACTCATGTCCGCGTCTCTTAACGCGGACATTAAACTCATTCTTGATTGGGGCCGCAAGAATCGTGTCGAGTTCAATGAAACCAAAACCAAGTACTGTCTATTCTCCACTAAAACCTGCACCAACCTTCCCTCCATTTCAGTGGGCGAGGATAATATAACAGCTGATCCATATCTTAACATCCTCGGCGTGACTCTATCCAACGATTTGCGATGGAATAATCACATACTCCAAGTCACCAAACAAGCGTACCAATGCCTCGGCTTCCTTAAAGCTGCTGACAGAATTTCGCTCAAACGCGGTGCGGACATTGACAGATAGAGTAAAGTGTGTGTATTGCAATGCGAACTAACGAGATGTGGCTTGAGCACTACGCACACACCGCGTAAGTTGCTTTACTTTCTACTTCTGGCGCGTTGCCGCGCGGTCCAGTGTAAAAAAGTTGTTTGTGTGTGTGTGTTTTGAGTCGTGTTTTGGTGTTGGTGGGCATTTTGTTTATGTTTTGAATCGTGTGCTGGTGAAGGGGATAAGAAATTTGTTGAATTTCATAATTATTTCGAAATTGTGGTGCTGGAATTAATACCTAGAACAAATACAAGTCCTGTAGGATAGAAAATTAATACGCAAATCATACAGCTTTTTCAATTTATTTCGTATCACGTCCACTTTGATTTTTAGGTTGTGTCAAAGTCGGTACGCGACACCAGCACGGCGACTTTATGTCAGTGAAAAATCCGCGCACACCGCGAAGCCAATGTCCGCACCGCGTTTGAGCGAAATTCTATCACCAGCTTAAGAGATGCAAGTTTCTCCTTCATCCAACTGCCTTGGCTACAATCTACAAGTCCTACATTCGGCCACGCCTTGAATACAACTCGTATATCTGGGCGGGAGCCCCTAAAACCACCTTGGCTTGGCTAGACAAGGTGCAAAACCGCGCCATCAAACTCTTTGGCGATAGCACCCTTTGCATTGATCCTTTAAGCCACCGTAGGAATGTAGCAGCGCTCAGCAAGTTTTACCGCTATTTTCATAGCGACTGCCCCACTGAAATCAAAAACCTCCTGCCTACACGGCAATTATTCTCCCGCAACACAAGACTAGCCAACTCGGCTCACCCCTTCACCCTTCAGCCCTCCCCTTCACGCACATTACGTTTTAGCAGTTCGTTTATAAATAGAACAGCTCGATTGTGGAACTCTCTTCCGCAGTCGGTGTTTCCGAGCTCATATAACATCTCAGAGTTCAAACGCAAGGTTCATCGACATCTACTCATGCACCGTCCAGACCCCTAACCTATCCTATCTCATCTTTCCTTCAGATCAAGCTTACTACTATACATTGCACCATGACTTGTAAAACATGACGGACTAGTAGTACAAAGGGTGACTTCTAAGCTTCATCTTGCCACAAAAAAAAAAAAAAAAATACCTTATTACAAATGAAATGGGGCAATCCCAACATCTGGTTCGAAAGTTATTCCCTAAAGCTTTTGTTTATGTTATTGCATTGCTGCATATTTCAGGCAATTATGTTGCTAGCACAGAGGTAGACGGACATAACGTTGTAACCAATAATAATAATAATAATAGAGTTGCCCTTCTAGCTCAGAAGGTGCACGGGCCTTTGCTTGAATACGCCTCCCAGGTATGGTCTGCTTACTACTCCTCCCATGTTGGTAGAATCGAATCGGTTCAAAGGAAGTTCGTCCGGTTTGCACTCAGCCACCTCCCGTGGGATGACCCACTTATTCTTCCGCCTTATGAGAGCAGACTTTAATCACTCAACTTAAGCTCTCTCCATAAGCGTCGCGAGGTCGCTGACGTTATATTCGTTCATCGGTCTGATAAGGTGGACTCAGGTTTCTTAAGAAGCCGCACGTCTTTTAGAGTGAATAACTACAACCTGAGAGGTGATCCTCTCCTGCACATTTATTCCTCTAATACTAATTATGGCATGTTCGAACCGGTTAATCGCATGCTCATAAATACTAACAAAAATAGGAGTGTGTTTAGCCTGCTAAGTAGTGAAGTAATCCTTAAAAGGACTCTTCTCAATGTGGCGTGACTTCCTGCCCCACTCCCTTTTTGTTTTTGCACGCTTCTCTGTTTAATGTTTTGTGATCTTATATGTTATTTAATATTTTATGTTTGTATGTCCCAGCTGAGCCACGACTGTGGTGGTAAATGTTCCTCAGCCCTGCTGAGAAGTGCACTTTCTGAGTTAGAAGGGTAGCTTATTATTAAAATAACTGCGAAAGGGTTAAGTATTCGAAAAAATAAAAAAGGATCAAATTTATTATTCAAAAATAACAGTTTTTGACGGAAATTGAAGTGATTCATTTTCGTAAGAAATAAAATTGTACAAAATTTGCCAACATTTGTCACCCTCGCATGGGGTTATATGACCTATAGAAACCGAGATATAAGTCAAACTCGGGAAAAACGCGATATCTTCGGCGGCCATGTTGTTTTTGTGATTCCGAAATTGTTTTCTTAAAAAGTCACAAGAAAGCTGTGACCAATGTTAAACTATTTTGGAGTTTTTCTTTAAATGCTAATTTCCTCGGACTAGCGCAGTCACTTTATACAAAAAAAAGGGCCAAACCTCTAAAAAATGCAACTTGAAATTTTCCAGTGGGACTCGCTTTATTTTGGGGTCGCCAAATAATTTCCCAAAAGTCCATAAAGCCAAATGGCCGGGTACTCAAATTATGGTGGGTTACGTGATCCCAAAATAAAGAGAATCGCACTGGAAAATTTTCAGTTGCATTTTTTTAGAGGTTCATGTATGGGTTGCGTTGCAATTTAAACCGATTTCATTACAGCTCCATAATAAACGAGCTCGCCTCAACGAAAGAAAAGTACGACTTCTAGCAGAATCTTTATGAGTGTGTGTGTGCGATCGATTTGCAGATGATATGAAAATTATGGTGGATTTCGAATGTAGTAGCCTTGACAAAATTAAATCGCTATTATGAAAGCCACTGTTTCACACAATGATCGGCCTGCAAGGCAATATTTTGCCCGTAATACCAGACTGGGCCGCTAAGCCCACCTTCACACACAGCAATTCTCCTTTTCGCGCGCATTGCGATCTAGAAGTTCGTTTATAAATAGAAAAATTAGGCTGTAGAACAATCTCCCATAGTCAGTATTTCCGAACTCCTACAATATCCAAGAGTTCAAAGGCAGAGTTCATAGCCTTCCCCTAACCTCGTTGATCCTTCGAACTGAGCTTACAACTAGACATGCTTACATCGTTTGCATTGCACCACCATGCAATAAGTGTCTGTTCAATTACACCGCAGTGAAAAGCCTCTGTTGCTCATAGACCAGCGCTCGTCAAAATATAAGTACCAGCCACCACCAGCACCAGCTTCCACCACCACCACCAGCTTCTTTATTAGCTGAAGTAGAAATTGATAACATTTCCACCATGTGGTACTAGCGATTAAGCGTAATTTTTAAGATCCAACGAAATAGTATTTTATGGTTGAATAAACCACAAAATGGCGCAATTTGTTTTGTTTTTCACCTTGTATCCTTTTTGCACATACTTACAATACATGTTATGTGGCAAAACATCGTTTGGATGCCTTAAATTCTTCCACGTCTGTTCAAAGTAATTTAGGGACCAACTGAGACCTCTCTCAACTAAACAACTTCATGCTCAGTGTTGTGAGGTTGAATTTTTTTAAAAGGGACGAGGTCCTTTATTGGCCAAAACCCCCTTATATGCCCTGTAATAAAATTCTCACCTCCACTTACCTTTCAAGTATTTTACAATTTATGAATAAATTTTAATTTGCACACACCAGCAAAAAAAAAGAGGAAAGTGGCAATTCATCTGCCCACCATTATTTACAGTCGAGCAATTTAAACAATTTAAACAGTTTAATTAAATAAACAACAGGTGTGAACAGACCATTTACCGTCTGTACTGTTAAGGCAGATCCTGGAAATCCTATAGGATTTATACAGAACGAAGGTTATGCGATAGCAGCACCTTTCTGTGGCACCAGGTGAGTCCGGTGGTGATTCGATGCTGGACCGCCCCTCACGTGTGAAATGAAATTTATGGCAGCTTTGTTTTGTTGGATTTAAAAGGATTTTTGGAGTTTAAGGATTGCAATTGCAACATGTAGTCTGCAGGTAAGTGGAAAGCACTTGAAGTGTCGCTGAGTTTTGTGATATTAATATTGTTTTATTAATTTTTAGTCCTGCCACAAATAAGCGAGTTGTATTCAAGAAGAGACCTGGATATAGGATTTGCATATTACAGCATGGGCGGAAGGCTGGAGTAGCAACTTTCACACCTTAAAAAATCCTAGACACCGGGATGCTTGTTTGATCATTTTGAATATATGGTCATTCCATCGGACGTCTTTGGCTATTGTCACACCTAAGATGTTAAGGTATTACTACAACTATTAATTCTACATCACCCACTGAAACAAAGCTCTCAATGCAGCTCTTTAGGACTGAGCTAAACCAATAACTCCATGCTTTGGTTGAAGGTTTAGACACATAAGACGGTCGCCAGGCAATCTATTTTGTCTAGATCTGCTTGCTTAGCTTTTATGATAAAATTACGATTAAAGATTAACTTTGTTGATGCATACCACATTTAGTACATTGCCTTTTGCGCCTTTTGTCGTATTTCAGATCTGTCAGAAGCTGCAATCTATCTTATTCGGTGTAATGTCCACACTCCAGACTTCATCTCAATTTAAGACTTCCCTGTTCTCTTGCATAATTTTTTCATGCTTGTATAGCAATAGGTAATAAATTTATGATTGATAGACCCAAAAGAGTAATTGGTGAACCCAATAAATTTAATCCAATCCCAGTTTTAAGCCACAATAAGAAAACAATTAATATGATTAACACTATTCAAACTGCTTCTAGCCCAGTCCCAAGAATTAAAAACTTCCGTCGGTTACGAATGACACCCAAAAATCGTTGGATATTTCTGTAAGTAACGACATTCCGACCACAAAACCTCCTTACTTGAACCCGTTACAACCACCGGTTGTGAAAAAAACACCTTGACCTCAGCGGATTCGAGTAAGAGTCGATATTTGCTAACGCAGTTAACAGAAAGGAAGGTTTTTAACAATGTAAGGCTTTTCCTAGCCTACATGCACAATAAACCTGATTCTACCTGAATTCATGGTAAAGCCAGGACTAGACTTATCATCGCGATCCAATAGCGCTGCCTTGCTCGAACTATAGACTAGGTATCACCAGCATTACAAAATTAACTCCCAACAAGTCAACAAGGATCTCTCCGCATATGCTTCTCGTGTAAGCTCGCAACATGTTTCTCAGCTCCGAAAAAGCCGTGATGAGATAAATAAATATCACCACCCGCTTCTTTGTAAACCTGAGATAAGAATCTTTCACCACAACAGTAGTGGTATAAGAATCAGTGTTGCCATTTTGGTACGTTCGCATCATTGTGGATACTATTTAGTAGAAAAAAATCATATGGATACGATGATACATTTTCCCGAAAAAGGATACTGTAACGCCACTGGAAATGCTACACCACTGGAGGATGTTATTTATGTAATATGCATTAGTGTTAGAACCCTTTTTATTTGTAAAATTTTAGTCTCCCCACTTTTGAAGAATGTTATTTACTTTTATGTAAAGATGCGGTCGCAAGTATAAAAGCCGACCCGCTCAACGCAATTATTATTCAGTATTAATTTTGTAACCTACGAGGAATTAAAAAAATAAATAAGTTTTCTTAAAATCCGGAATCTTTTTATTTAATCTTTTAGTTTGTTACAAAACTGGCGCCCAACTAGTGATACCTAATTAGTAGAACCACGACCGGAAAAAAAAAATTAAAACAGCACTGAAAGCAGTCTGTTATTGAATTCTTAGCTGCACTAAATTCTGCCAAGAGAAACAGCACTGACATCAGTCTGTTACATCTTGCAGTCTTTAGTCTATACAAAAGAGAATAATAGTACACTAAAACAGCACTGTATCAGTCTGTAACTTCTATAAAAACAGCACTGAAATCAGTCTGTAACTTTTATAAAAACAGCACTGAAATCAGTCTGTAACTTCTAGAAAAACAGCACTGTATCAGTCTGTAAATTTTAGCACTGAAATCAGTCTATAACTAAGTATATGCGCTGCACTGATGTCAGTCTAACATTTGCGCCTTTCGGGAAATTCAACATACTTAGGTACATAATAGCACATGTATAAGTTAACGGATCATCTTTTGTCACCATAATTTCATAAAACCTGAAATGAATAACTGTAAAAATGCTGACACCATGTCTAGCAGATAACACGCGCATCCAGCCATCGTGGGATTCGGTGCAACCGGAATGTAGTCACGCGGCATGGCAGGTGACAATAATAGGATAAGTTAGCTTTATTTTACTTTAAGAAATTAATTGTAGTTAGTCTTAAGTGAACCTCAATAAAGATTGGACAAAGCTCCAAAGTTATAAAAAAATATTTTTTTTAATATTTTAACAAAATAAAATTTTAACTGGCGCCCGAGCAGGGACACGGGAGTTTTTGTAGATAATTTTCCTTTTCGCTAAGAAGTTTAAAATTCGTAAAAGGCCCTCAAGTAGTGTCACGAGTAAAATAACTAGTGAATTAGTGAAATATTAAAGCCCTGTAAAGCAGCGCAGATCTACAAAAAAAAGGCCCTCAAGAAGCGCATCCTGTGTCCCAGAACCCAGCAACTAGCAGAAGTGCTAAATCTTTAGAATATTAGCACTCGTCACTGAAGTATTGCTTGTTGGAGCCCGAGTCACCACAACCGGAAAAAAGGGAATCATCTGCAGCAGTCGCAGTACGCCAAGTCCGCTAGAATGCATATTATAATATTGTAAGTTACCTCTTAAGCTATTATTACATACTATAAAAAAGTGGAAAAGAAATTTTTAAAAGTCATTTACTTAAAGTAAAGAAAATATAAAAGTGAAAATAATTGAAGAAAAATTTCATTTAAAGTAAGAATTTATAAAAATAAAATATAAAGTGCATAAATCTTAAACCAAAAACAGAAGCATAAAATTGCATAAATTTGAAGGATGCAACTCATCCTTTTGAATCAAGGATAATATATTTCAAGCAGAAATTATTTGAAGATTTTTTATATTTAAATCTATCTACACAGAGAATACAGTGTGGAAATTTTTTTAAAAAAGGAAATAAATACTACGGAAAAAAATAATAAATCGAAATAAAAAGTGACCATTTAGTGAGAAAATTATTAAAGATTTTTGAAACATCTATTTGAGTTTTATTCTTCTTAAATTTTATTATCAAATATATTTCTTTATTATCAAACATATTTTAATTATTGAATATATTTTATTATTGATTTTTTATTATTTAACATATTTTTTATTCATTGATTTTTTTTTTATTATTACCGAACATATATTTTTTATTATTGATTTTTTTTATCCTTTATTGAACATACTTACTTATTTTATTGTTGAATATATTTTATTGGTTTTTTTACTACTACTACTACTAATAAAGGCAATAAAGGATTCGCCTTAAAAAGTTGAGCGAGCGAGCTTTATTAGTTAAAATATCCAAGAAAATTGGAAAATTCTCAAAAGTTATTTACACATATATATTGAAGTTTTTATTTTTACTTGTTTTTATACGATTCGATCAAATCTTAAAAAATGACGACTCCAAACAATTTAGTTAGACCACCGGTATTACCTCAATCAACCCCCCAACCACAAGCAGGTTCAAATACCGCAAGTGCAAATCAATTACCTAACACCACTCCTGAATTACAATCCCTAATTTCATCCATCGTCTCTCAAGTTCTTGTTTCACAAGGTCCAGCCTTAGTGCGAAGTTTTATGAACCCCAATGCTGAATTATCAACGGCCACCGATCAGACCATAGATCCACAATATCGTAACAGCCTTACCGATTTAGATAAAGTCCCAGACATCGTTCGTTGCCTCAGAGAATTTTCAGGAACCCCCGGCGAGTTCTCTTCATGGAAGAAGAGTGTGGATAGAGTACTACGGATTTACGAACATACAAAAGGAAGCCCTAAGTATTACGGAATTCTCAGCGTTATCAGAAACAAAATTATAGGTAGCGCAGACATAGCGCTTGAATCGTATAACACACCTCTAGATTGGAAAGCAATTTCACGTTGTCTCACAATCCACTACGCAGACAAACGCGACCTAGGTACACTAGAGTGCCAGATGACATCTCTCATTCAAGGAAAATCTTCGATTCAAGAATTTTACCAAAGGGTTTATTCTCATCTGTCCCTAATACTAAACAAAATCGCTTGTATGGAAATTAGTACAGAATCAATGCGATTGTTAACCGAAACATACAGGGATAAAGCACTCGATACTTTCGTACGTGGTTTGAATGGCGATCTACCGAGACTCCTGGGAATTAAGGAGCCAATAGACCTGCCACAAGCACTACATTTTTGTCTCAAACTCGAGAACCAAAATTTCAGAGCCAACCATGCCAATGACTATCATGTCTCCCATAGAAAACAACAAAATAATCCTCCACCAACGCCACCCTTTAGAAACTATCATAATCCTCGTCGACAGGAACCATTTTACCCAGACCTTGCGTATATTCCGAAGTTTGGATATAGACCGTTCTCAAATCGACAACAATTCTTTACCCCAAATAGACCTCAATACCAAGGACAACCTCAGTACCGAGGACAACAATATTCATTTGCTCCTCAGAGGCCTAACGCCCCAAAACCATTACCCAAACCTGAACCAATGGATGTTGATCGTAGCATACGTACGAACATGGTCAACTATGCTAATAGGCCAGCACCATTTAAGTATGCAGGGAAGAGAGGACCATTTGATAATTCCAATTTTAGACCACCTCAGCCTCAGAAAATGCAAAGGAACTATCATCTGACAACAGATGTTCCTGAGTATCCACCAGTTCAAGAAGAACCCGAGTATTTTGCAGAATACCAGCAAGCGCAGCAAGACTCCGAAATTGAGAATAATTACGACCAAACCCTGATCGAGTACATCGACCAATATCCCGATGACACTCCCGAAAATGAAACAGATAACATAGCAGCTGACATTCATTTTTTAGGATGAAGACCTCTTCGCTTCCATATTTCGAATGTAAGACAGATAGCGGAGAGGTAATGAAAATATTAGTAGACACCGGCTCTAATAAGAATTATATTCAACCAAAATATGCAAAAAATCCAATCCCCAATAAACAATGGTTTTACGCAGATTCAGTAGGAGGTCCAGTTAAGATCACCCACCATACGTTTGCTAATCTCTTCAATTTAAAAGAACCCAAGATTAAGTTTTTCCTTTTACCCACACTATTATCATTTAACGCGATATTAGGACATGACAGCCAAAAAGAATTAGACGCTGTCATCCATACCAAACACGACTTCATGGTTATCAATGAATCCATAAAAATCCCGATTAAACAGCTTACTGCACAAGCAGTTAATAAAATCAATATCAGAGATTACCACATGACTGGAGAGCAAAAGCACTACATCAATGAGCTGACAAGGAAACATCACGAATTATTTCTTGATCCCAACAAGAAACTTACGTACACTACCAATGTCGTAGGTGAGATCCGAACAACGTCAGACAACCCAGTCTATACAAAGTTTTATCCATACCCTATGTCCCTAAAAGGTGAAATAGAAAAAGAAATAGAAAAGCTATTGACCGACGGAATAATAAGAACATCAAGATCTCCGTACAATTCACCCGTGTGGATTGTGCCAAAGAAACAAGACGCCTCAGGCGAAAAGAAATATAGAATGGTGATCGACTATCGGAAGCTTAACAGCATTACAATAGCAGATCGGTATCCCATCCCAGAAATCAACGAAGTGTTGATGCAATTAGGCAAAAATAAATGGTTCTCAGTCCTAGACCTTAAAAGTGGATTTCATCAAATCCCATTAAAAGAGACCGACATCGAAAAAACTGCTTTTTCGATTAATAATGGCAAGTACGAGTTCACTAGACTGCCATTCGGACTCAAAAATGCTCCAGCCATTTTTCAGAGAGCATTGGACGACATCCTAAGAGAACACATCGGAAAAAATTGTTTCGTCTATATTGACGATATCATTATATTCAGTAATGATGAAAGCCAACATGTCAATGATATTGACAAAATCCTCGAAACCCTCAATTCGGCTAATATGAAAGTCCAATTGGACAAGTGCGAATTTTTCAAACAAGAAGTAGAATTTCTCGGTTTCATAGTCTCTTCCAATGGAATCAAGACTAACCCAGCCAAACTTGACGCGATAGTCAACTTTCCACAACCACAAACACTAAAGGACCTCAGGTCATTCCTAGGTTTGTCTGGATATTACAGACGCTTTGTTAAAGATTATGCAAAACTTGCAAAACCCTTAACAAACCTTTTAAGAGGGGAAGGAGGGCGTCTGCCCAAAAATGCCTCAAAAAATAAAAAAATTTTCCTAGACGACGATGCTAAAAAAGCATTTACCAAAATTAAAAGCGCACTAACTTCCGAGGAAGTAATATTAGCTTATCCAAATCTGAGCCAAGAATTTCACCTAACGACGGATGCCTCTCAATACGCAGTCGGTGCGGTATTAGAACAAAACGGCAAACCGATAACCTTCATTTCAAGAACACTTAATAAAACAGAAGAAAGTTACGCGGCAAACGAGAAGGAGATGCTCGCGATAATTTGGGCACTAACATCGTTAAGGAACTACTTATATGGCACATCTAAAGTCAAGATATTCACTGACCACCAACCACTTACCTATGCATTAAGTCACAAGAATAATAATGCGAAAATGAAAAGATGGAAAGCTATTCTCGAAGAATACAATTATGAACTTTCCTACAAACCAGGTCGAACGAACGTCGTAGCCGACGCACTTTCAAGACCACCGCAAGATAATCATTCATCGCAGATAAATTCAATGACAGGTACGGCACATAGTGACGACAGCTCAGGACACGATCTTATTCCAGCAGTTGAAGCACCCATCAACGCTTTTAAAAACCAATTATGGATTCTTACAGGGAATGAAAATAACTACAAGTTCGAGATACCTTTTCCAACTTACCATCGACACGTAATCACTCGTACAAGCTACACCAACGAAGATCTAATCGAATTATTCAAAAAACACCTCGATCCATTAATAACAAATGGACTATTTACTTCCGAAACCATAATGGGAATGATACAAGATTTTTACCCCCTTCATTTCAAAAACTATAAAATTAAATTTACACAATCAAAAGTCACTGACTTAATAACAGATGCGGAACAGGAAGAACAAATTATCCTAGAACACAAAAGAGCCCACCGGAATGCCAGAGAAAACAAAATACAAATCATCGAAAAATTCTATTTTCCAAAAATGATGAGAAAAATAGAACAGGTAGTAAAACAGTGCACCACCTGTATGAAGCACAAATATGATAGACATCCACCTAATCCAGAAATTGGCAAAACACCGATCCCTGAATATCCAGGACAAATATTACATATAGACATCTATATAACCGAGAAAAATTTGGTGCTCACCGCAATCGATAAATTTTCTAAGTACGCTCAAGCAAAACCCCTTCAATCACGATCCGTTGAGGATGTAAGAGAGCCCTTAAGGCAAATCCTCTTCACTTTTGGTGTCCCACAAACAATCGTTATAGATAACGAAAAATCTCTTAATTCTAGCTCCATAACCTTCATGGTAGAAGATCAATTAGGTATAAAAATCTTTAAGACCCCACCATATCACAGTACTGCTAACGGACAAGTGGAAAGATTCCATTCCACATTGACGGAAATAATGAGATGTCGAAAGGGAGATAATATTCATAGATCGTTTGAGGAATTACTTGACCGATCAGTCTATGAGTACAATTACTCAATTCACTCAACAACGGGAAAAAGGCCCATAGAAATATTCTTTGGAAGAAATGTCCGTGTTAGTCCTGAAACTTACGAAAAAGCCAGACAGGACAACATTCAAAGGCTAAAAGACATTCAGGCACGAGACCTTACCACACACAACAAAAATAGGCAAACCCCCAAAACTTATTCCCCAGGTCAAACTATATACGTAAAAATTCATAAACGCCATGGCACAAAGCTCACGCCTAGATATAAAAAAGAAATCGTAAAAGAAGACAAAAATAGTCTTGTAATTACTGAATCAGGCAGAGAAGTTCACAAGAGCCACATAAAAACTTAAAATTTTTCTCCTTTCTCGCTTCCAGGACATTTTTTGCAAGCTGCTTAGCTAACACTCAGATATTGGATTATTCCAACTCCCAATCGATCCAAATAAACACGGGAACAGCAAGGCTTCAAACTGGAACCTTTAAAATTATTCACGTCATCAACATTGCACTATACCAGAAACTCGTCCAAGAAATAGAGATCAACATTAATCAGCACATCAATAAATCACACATCCTTTATCCTTACCTTTCCAATGAAATAACCCAAACTAAGGAAGTTTTATATAGACTCAAAATTAAAGATAGAAGTAGACGCTCACTCAATTTTATAGGAAGCGCATGGAAATGGATAGCAGGAAATCCTGACCATGACGACTTTGAAATTATTAAAGGAAAAATGAATAATCAATTAGAGAATAATAACAAGCAAACCATTATTAATAAATTAACAGCACAAAAAATAAATGAAATGAGAAGCATAACTAATAATATAATAAAAGCAATAAGCGATAATAAAGAGATAGATAATAATTTAATATTGAGTTACAAATATAGATTAGAAATTTTAAAAGAAGAAATAAGAAATGTAGAATACGCCATTAATTGGGCAAGAAATGACATAGTAAACGCATATGTTTTATCAGAGGAAGAAACAAAAATTACGGAAGAAATTTTCGATAAAAGTAATATCCCTTATATGAACCTTGATGAAGCACTAGAATTTTCAAAGATAAAAATAGCTTTAAGCAATAATACAATTTTATATATTATAAGTTTACCTACAACTGATAATGAAACATGTTCATCATTTTTAATAAAAACTATTAAGAAAAATAACTTAATAAATAAACTTGAATTTGAAAATATTTTAGAATGTAAGGACAAATTATATGGAGTTAAGGTAGGTTGTAAGAAATATAATAATTTAGCCATATGCAATCCTAGCGACTTGGAGGATATCACCAATTCTACATGCATACCGCGCCTATTGAAAAGCAGAAAACCATCCTGTACCACGATTAATAATCAGCATGTACCATCAGTCGAATTACTATCACCTGGATTATTATTCCTGAATCAATATAAAGGAACAATCAAAATGGACAACGAAGACTTCAACCTAACCGGAACCTATTTAATCCGTTTCCACAATACATCACTAACCGTAGACGGCAGATCATACAAATATAGCGAAAGGACATATTTAAAACCGCTACCAGCCATTCTGCAGATGTCCAGCCAGCAGGAAGAAATACAAGAGATCCTATCCCTAGAAATGATTAAAGAACTTCAGATGAATAACACCAAATTTCTGAACTTAATAGGAAGCAAGAGTGAAACCAGCATCATCACCAGCTATAGTTTAGGCTCAATACTAGTAATCCTTTTCATCTGTGCAGCAGTACTAGGATTTCTTCATAGAAGGACCAAGCTTACCAACATCAACATCACCACACCTGAAAAGGAAAAAGAAGATCCTTCAGCCGAATCTGCATCAGGGAACAGTACCACGCCTAAGCCATCCAGGGTCAACCAGATTCCTTATTTCTAGAAGGATGCCAAACGAGGACGTTCGGATTTAAGAAGGGAGGAGTTAACGGATCATCTTTTGTCACCATAATTTCATAAAACCTGAAATGAATAACTGTAAAAATGCTGACACCATGTCTAGCAGATAACACGCGCATCCAGCCATCGTGGGATTCGGTGCAACCGGAATGTAGTCACGCGGCATGGCAGGTGACAATAATAGGATAAGTTAGCTTTATTTTACTTTAAGAAATTAATTGTAGTTAGTCTTAAGTGAACCTCAATAAAGATTGGACAAAGCTCCAAAGTTATAAAAAAATATTTTTTTTAATATTTTAACAAAATAAAATTTTAACTTATATAAAACAAACAAAAAAAACAGCACCGAAATCAGTCTGTTTTCTGCCAAATATTTACGCTGCACGGAATTAATTTGGATCGTCTTCGCTGCATATCAGTTTCGTAGTTTTCAACCGCCGGCACTGCTCAGCTCAACAGAAGCATCGTTTAGTTCCGTCTGCAAAGAAGATTGTTCACTCATACTCATACGCATTCGCATATTTCCTGCCGAAAAATACGCCCACTTTTCACAAGTGTGTTCGCGCGGCTTATATACAATTGCTGCAAATTAAAAAGGCTTACAGTCAGCTCCGAAAATCGTGGATATTGAATCAAACGTATTTTTTTTGTCCTTCCGAAAATGCCGAAAGCCCGACAAATTTCACCAACAGCTGAATCCACTTCGAGCGCTGGAATGGCTTTCACGAGCGAGCAATTTAAGGAGTTATTGGAAAGCATTAACAGCTCAAGAAGCCTAGCACATCCAAGTGAAGGAAGTTTCTCTACGTGCACCGTCCGTTACAATGGCTCCCATGACTCTGCAAGTTTGGAATCGTTCATCGAGACAATTAATGTCTTTAAAGATATAGAGAATGTTAGCGATAAAAACGCTTTACGTGGTTTACCGCTCCTACTAAACGATGATGCAGCTATTTGGTGGCAAGGTGTTAAGGCGGGCATTTCAACATGGGAACAAGCTACAAATGCATTACGGAAGACTTTTGCACCTAGGAAACCAGCCTACAAAATTTATCAAGAGATATTTGCTGAAAAACATATTCCGTCAATACCAACAGAGGTTTTTATTCTTAAAAAAAGGGCTCAAATATCCGAACTGCCATCACCAGCCCATAGTGAAGCCACACAAATAGATTTAATTTTTGGACAACTACATATCAGCATAAGAGATAAATTGCCGCGAGATACAATTGCAACTTTTGAAGATCTCATTAAAAGAGCGAGGGAAATTGAAGACGCTAGACAAGAAAGATTTAAAAGTTCCACAGACAAAAGAACTAGTACAAGGATTCAGTGTTCATTTTGCAGAAACTATGGACACGAGCTTTCTGAATGCAGAAAACGACAACGTCTAATCCTTATGGAACAGCAAACCAAACCCCGACAGCCACCAGCACCGCAAATTGAAAAGCCAAAATTTTCTTGTTACGGTTGTGGTAAACCTAACGTGGTACGAAGCAAATGCCCCGAGTGTAATCCCAAACTGGACACAGCCGCAAATACAGCAGACTTTTGTACACTTCAGATTGGCAACATTCAAACGTTTACAGCACGATCTCGCCCAATGGTACATATTAAAGTAGGGAACTATTTAAGTAACGCTTTTGTAGACTCTGGGTCAAAATCAAGCGTTGCCTCAGCCAACCTTTATGAATTCTTGGTACGAAAGGGAAATAAATTTCACGAAAGCCACGTGCGGATTATAATGGCGGATGGAGTTCCAAGACCACAAAAAGTTTACATTACTAAAGTCAAAGTACAACTTCAAGGACGGGATATCGAGACCAATTTCCTAGTACTACCCGACTGCAAAGACAACAAAACACTATTAGGAGTAGACTTCATTGACAACCGAAGCCCGAAATAAGCTGGAGAATTTAATAAAAGATTTTAAATCCGTTTTTGAGTCAAATGGACCACCAACGGACAAAATAGTTCATCAAATTGATACTGGAGAACACCCACCGATATCCTCTCCACCATACCGACTATCAGCACATAAAAGAAAACAAATGGAAGAAGAAATAGAAGCTATGCTTAGTGCAGGTATTATTGAACCTTGCGAATCCCCATGGGCTGCACCAGTTGTATTGGTCCCCAAAAAAGGAGGTGGAATAAGAGTCTGCATAGATTATCGCAAACTGAATGCTATTACCAAACCGGATAGTTTCCCTTTGCCAAGGATGGATGATTTATTACATGAAGCAAAACAAACAAAATATATGACTACACTGGATCTTCGAGCAGGTTATTGGCAGATAGCTGTAAAACAGGAACATCAAGAAAAAACAGCATTTGTAACACCATTTGGTCTCTACAAGTTTAAAAGGATGCCTTTTGGCCTACGAAACGCTCCCGCTACTTTCCAGCGGCTAATAAATCAGTTTAAAAATAATCTATGCATCAATAGTATCGTTTTGGCATATTTAGATGATCTGATAATTTTATCGAGTACCCTTCAAGACCATCTGGACGACCTAGCTAAAATGTTTGCAAGATTGAAAACTTTTAATCTCAATCTTAACCGAACCAAATGTAGATTCTGCTGTGCAAGTATAAAATATCTAGGACACATAATAAATAATGAAGGAATATTACCAGATCCAGAAAAGGTAACTGCAATAAGCCAAATGCCACCGCCACGAAACCTAAAACACCTACAATCGTTCTTACAGACATGTTCTTGGTACAGAAGATTTATAAGCAACTTCGCAAAAAAAAGCAAACCTTTGAGTGACTTAACCAAAAAAAATTTCATCTGGCACTGGGGCCCGGAACAACAGCAATCTTTTCAGCAATTAAAGGATGCCCTAATCAACCCTCCAGTATTACGTCAAGCAGATGAAACTAAACCGTTCACCCTAAAGACAGATGCTAGTAGTTACGCGATCGGAGCAGTTTTAGTACAGGGGGAGGGACCCGACGAACACCCTGTGGAATACGCCAGCCGTCTCCTGACATCATCAGAAAAGAACTACTCAACGACAGAACGTGAAGCTCTCGCAATAGTATGGGCTGTAGCCAAGTTCCGCGCCTATATTGAAGGTACAGATGTAATAGTAACAACAGATCACCAAGCTCTTAAATGGCTTATGAACCTCAAATCGCCAACAGGAAGATTAGCCAGATGGGCTTTACAATTACAGCCATACAATATACAAATTAAATACATAAAAGGACGAAACAAGGTCGTCGCCGATTCGTTATCTCGTCCACCATGCGAAACAGACACATCAGATAATTGCGGAATATGTAATATTTCCATAGACCTACCAAAACGGGGAGCTAATGATATTCGTAATGAACAACTAAGAGACCCATATTTAAAAAAAATTATCGAGTGCTTTGAATCCAACAAACCTCAAGAAGATTGCGACTACTGGAGTAATAAAGGTTACTTACTCAACGACGGCACACTATTTAGATATAATCCCGACATTGATTCTGACGACGCTCAGCTGGTTGTACCGGATCATGAAAAAGCGGATATTTTAAAATCATATCATGACGACCCAACAGCAGGACACTACGGTTTCCAACGTACTTATAATCGCGTCGCAAGCCATTACTATTGGAAGGGTATGAGAAAGTACATAGCAGAATACGTCAAAAGCTGTCTCAACTGCCAACGCTTCAAACCCACTAATAAGAAACCAGCAGGATTATTGCAGGCATCAACAAGTAATCAAAGATTCGAAATAATTTCATTTGACTTGTTTGGACCTTTACCAATTTCGGAAGATAATAAGTCATGGATATTCTGCATTGAAGATACTGCATCAAGATGGATGGAGCTCTTCGCATTAGAAAACGCTACTGCTGAAGCTTGTGCCCGGATCTTAATAGACGAAATTATCCTCAGATACGGGTTTCCACGAAGAGTGATAAGTGACAATGGAACGCAGTTTGTGAGTGCTGTTATGCAGAAAGTTATGTTCTGCCTCGATGTGCACCATTCGTTCACACCTGTGTACCACCCAGAAGCCAACCCAGTCGAAAGAAAGAATCGTGAATTAAAAACCCAGCTTTCTATTTTAGTTACAGGAAACCATAAGGACTGGCCATCAAAGCTTCCATCAATACGATTTGCCATGAATTCAGCTTTCATCGAAAATATTGGTACTACAGCTTCATTTTTAACCTTTGGACGAGAACTGCGAGCACCACGAAACATTTTTGATGACCTCAAGACTATAGTACAAGCCGAGAACTTCGTTGCAGATATAACGCCTTACCTTCTTAATCTTGCAGAAACCATAAAAAATGCTAAGGAAATTCAAGAGCAAAACTCAGAAAGAAGGAAAATCTTAGCCGATCGTAAAAGACGCCCGGATCCTTCCTATCAACCAGGTGATTACGTCTGGGTAACGACTCATGCTACCAGCAATAAAAAGAAAGGCTACAGCGCAAAATTATGTCCCAAACGAGATGGCCCTTATTCAATATTAAAGAAGCATGGTCCTACTAGCTATGAAATAGCTACAACATCATCACCAACTGAACCACTTGGAGTGTATCACACATCTCTTCTAACCCCTTACAAAGGACCAATGTCATCAACTGTCAAACCTATAACTTCAATTCGTAAACGCGGAAGACCAAAGAGAGATGTCGCAAACCCTACTATAGATACTGGCACCTCGTCGAGACGACCACGGCGCCAGAGGGGGAGGATGTAACGCCACTGGAAATGCTACACCACTGGAGGATGTTATTTATGTAATATGCATTAGTGTTAGAACCCTTTTTATTTGTAAAATTTAAGTCTCCCCACTTTTGAAGAATGTTATTTACTTTTATGTAAAGATGCGGTCGCAAGTATAAAAGCCGACCCGCTCAACGCAATTATTATTCAGTATTAATTTTGTAACCTACGAGGAATTAAAAAAATAAATAAGTTTTCTTAAAATCCGGAATCTTTTTATTTAATCTTTTAGTTTGTTACAATACATTCGCGCTTATCGTAATTTTATTTTCATTTTTCAAAATCTATCAATTACCGTTTCTTGTCTTCAGTAAAATTAATTTCTAATGTCTGCTATATATTTTCTCAAAGTTTTTTCATTATGAGTTGTGTTAATCACATTAACTCATGTGATTTGGTGCGCTTCAATCTTCGAATTGTCCGTTCGTATGCTTCTGAATTTATGTGTTTTCTCAGCTTTCGATCATGGACTCCTGCGTATTCACAACCGTTTCTGCTACAATGCTCAGTTTAAGGCCGCGATGGAGATCAATATTTCTTATATACCATGGCGCATTCACTATTCCTCTTATTAATTTATTTTGGAATCGTATCGTATCTCCACAACTGAATTCCTGAGCAAAAAACCCGTACAACGAACTGACGAGCCCACACACTTTCAGGTAAGTTTAGCGCACAATTTTTTTACACAGTTCAACTGCGCAGTTAAAACTGAGAGTGCGTGGTCCGCTTAAGTTTAACTAGAGCAACTTAAAGCACCTTTTTTGGTAGAGCAACTTCTGGCAAGATTAGTTTCTCTTCTTTTTTGACAGCTGCTCTGCTTTTTTCGGTTTCATTAAACACAACTATGTTTTTGTCTTGTCATGTTCATGTGGGGTTTTACAAGTGAAAAACGGTTACGTTACTTGTTGTTTGCGTATTGCATCATTTTGTGGTGCTGTGAAATTAGTGTGATGGATAGATTACTTCTTAATAATTTCGAGTCACGACATCTTTAAGTAATTTCATATGTAAATTTCTTGCTGGGAAAAGAAGAAAAATGCAACAGAATACACTCATGGATCATCATGCATCATTACAAAAGAAAAATTTCCTCAAGTTTTCTGTGATCTAGTGGAGGCGGCGTTATAAACCCTTTCAAACTGGACTGCCGCGGACTCAGCGTTAACCCTGTAAAAACGTAACTGGTCCTTTTCACGAGGAGGTATAAATCCCACCAATATACAATTACGTGCTCATTTAGTATCGTATGGATACGCACAGAAAAGTTATGGGTACGATTGGATACTTTTTCTGTGGATGGAAAATGGATACGACAAAACACTGTCTTGGACAGCAGTTGGACAATTTTCAAGTGCGATAGGGATTACAGTTCCTCCGGTCTCACAAGAGGGGACGGAGTACTTATAGTCCAATCAAAACGCAAATTTGCAAATTTTTTTTATATAAAGTTGATTTTTATAACTGTAGGGGTACTTTAAACCCATTAAGGGTTGAAAATAATTCATTTTTGGCTGACAGTACGCCCACAATCGAATTTGAAGCATAAACTTGAAAAAAAAAAATACAATTTTTTATATTTTTAGCCGATTTAGGGGTGGTTTCAACCCTTTAGGATTACCCCTTATAATAAAGTTTGCCTTGATTTAGTACAAATCAACCACCTTCGCAAATAAATATTAAAAAAAGTGTATTTTTTTGCATTAGTTTTCATTATTATTGAAATATTCGCGAAAATTCCTTATAAAGGGGTGTTTTTTGCATTTTAAAGCCCATGTTTTAGGACCGCGGGACCCCGATTTTCATGATCAGCGACCCCAAAAACCTTTAGGGTTCGATTTTCTTAACGGTGTTATTTTGGAACACCCAAACGCGCGTTTTGATTGGACTATTATAACTCTTCAAATAGTGAATGGATCACGACTAATCGTTCAAAATCTTTTGAACAAGTCTTTATACCAATCAAATCTGGTCTCAAGCACATATTCATCGGCACATTCTCTATCCCCTTAATTCCGACGAATCCAATTGTGATGATTTATTAAATATAGTGGAGGAAGTTAACCAGGCACTCTGTAGTAATGGCGTCATATTTATCCTAGATGCTTTTAACCGGCCGAATATTTATTTCATCTCCGACTAAGAAAATAATAATTTACTTCCTATTAATTCCATTATAGTCCAGTGCCAAAGCGCTTATGAAAAGCCAAACTAGTGAGATGTTGTGCCTAGAGACTAGCCACTAATTACGCTTTTTAATGGTATTCTTTCTGTTGAATAACATTTCAGACTGGATGACCATAAAAAGTCAAGAAAACGATATTCTTTTATTAAGTAAATGTTTATATGATCCTGAGTATCATTATTAAATAATACAATTTAGTGATAGATTCAAAACATGTTCCACCGAAGTTAAAAAAACTATATTTCACCATTGCGCGGCCGGGGATTGAACTTGGTTCCACGGGATAGGATTCCAGCGCCTTAGCTCTAGGCTACCGATATATGTACTTTATTAGAAATCTCTTTTTTGTCGTTAAATATCGTTACTTCCGGTTGGAATTTCCAGACCATTTTCTCAGTTTTAGGTCTCTTGATCAAGAGCTACAATTTGAGATGTGGCCCAAGTCTGTAGCGACGGTACTTTCCCAGATAAAAGAAGGTCACAGACGGACAGAGCCTCTGTATAAGCCTTTTTTTTTTCTTACATCGAACATAGCGCGAAGAAAGAGGACGAGATACGTTCGAACCCGCGTGGTTTTTTTCGTTTTGTAAATTCGATGCGTCAGGACAATGATATTCCGGTCTCAGTCTCTTTTGAAAACTATGTAAGCAACGACCGCTCTGAAGCCTGTAATCTCTTTGCGGACTTTTTTGGTTCTGTATTTCTTCCTGAAGATGTCGAGGACTGTGACTCGCGCGATATTGACTGTGTAATATTCGCTAACAAACTGCAAATTTCTATCACTGAAGTATTTGAGGGACTTTTAAAATTGAATGTAAACAGAGGCCCTGGGCCTGATCTCATTCCAAATGTCTTTCTTAAAAATGCTATTTACGGCATTACTAAACCTCTTTACATTCTATTTAATAAGTCCCTCAATACTGGTATTTTTCCAATTGCCTGGAAAAATAGCAGAGTCACACCAATTCACAAATCTGGTGATAAGAGTAATGTCCAAAACTATAGACCAATATCAATTTTAGATTCTATACCGAAATTTTTTGAAAAGTTAGTGACTGATAAGTTGTTTCAGTTACTTCGTCCTATCATAGTAGACCAACAACACGGTTTCTTGGATAGAAAATCTACTGCCACTAACCTGGCTATTATACATCATCACATTGTTAATGCTATCGAAAACCGTAGTCAACTCGACGTTATATACACTGATTTCGCGAAAGCATTTGACAGAGTCTCACATAATGTCCTTGGTACTAAACTCCAAAAACTCGGCATTGCTGATCCTTTACTTTCATGGCTCAATGATTATCTTCGCGACAGAAAACAAATTGTACGTATTGAAGGTTCCAAATCGAGAGAAATTCAAGTGACCTCAGGTGTCCCGCAAGGATCACATTTAGGTCCTTTGCTATTCATTCTTTTCATTAACGACCTTCCTCTCGTGTTGAGACACTGTCAAATCTTACTATATGCCGATGATGCAAAACTTTTTTTCCCGGTGAACTCGGTCGATGATGCTCTATTGGTACAAGATGATCTGAACTCTTTCATCACGTGGTGTCACGAAAATCGTATGTCTGTAAATGCTTCGAAATGTAAAGTAGTCCGTTACACCACGAAGAAAGAACCAATCACCTGTGATTATATAATTGAAAACACCGTTCTAGATGCTCAAAAAGAAATCACTGACTTAGGGGTTACTTTTACTTTCGATGGTAAATTTCATGAGCATATAATCAAAACAACTAACAAGGCGTTGCGAGTTTTAGGTTTTATAAATAGAAATTCAAATGTTTTTAAACAACCGGCAACCTACATAATACTGTTTAACTCGCTAGTCAGACCAATTCTTGAATACGCGTCACCAGTGTGGTCTCCTTATACGGCAACAGACGTGAAATTGCTGGAATCTGTGCAGTCAAAATTTATGAGAAGACTAGCTTATTTGAACGGACAACCTCTTAATTTTTATGATCACGATTATTCCCTCATTAAACAACAATTCGAAATTAGATCGCTCGAGAATAGAAGAATTATTGCTGATTGTCTTTTTTTATTTAAAGTCTTAACTCATTTAATTGACTGCCCATATATTACCGCTAATATTGGTTTTCACGTACCGGCGAGGGCCTTTCGTCAAAACAGACTCTTTGCAATCCCAAATTGTCGCACATCGCTAGCAGAAAATAGCATGCTCGGAAATTATATATGTAATTATGTTGATTTTTTTGATATCTCCTATCCAAAGTTTATTCAATTTTTACATTCGCGCTACTAAAAACTCTTTATCTTTTTCACTATTTCATTTTATAACTATTGTATTTTTGTATGTTATATGTTAAGCCTATGACTGCTAAATCTGTATAATTTTGTATAATATGTATAAGGGAGCATTCCCGTTAAATAATAATAATAAATAAATAAATAAATAAATAAAAAGCTAAAACTAGAAAAATTGTTACCAGTATATGGATGGCGGGAAAATTTAGGAGAAATGCTACATAAACCAGGATAAATCGAGAGCATCGCAACAGATGACCGGAAGGGGGCGGGGGGCCAAAATGTGGGTTTTGGGGGTGAAACGTGCTTTTTACAATTTCTGAGTAAAGTAGACCTAGTAAATAATCAAAAAATCTAGAGCTATCACTCAAACCATTTTTCGACATAACCTCAAAAAATGGAAAAAAAACGTCAAAAACCGAGTTTTTCATTTAAGATTTTTATCTTTCACAAAAATGATCCGATTTTAATGAAATTTGGTGAAAATGTAGATTTTCATGTTTCGAAAAGCCCAAATTTTTTCAAAGCGATTTATTGATTAGTTGATGGTGCAAATAAATGATAGTGTCACTATGGAAAAACATCGATAAAAATTCGAAAACCCGAAATCATCCTTTTTAAAATATCGATTTTTCCGTATACTGCACTAATTCTTTATCCCTCTTTGAAATAAAGCTTTTAAAGTCTTGCATAGCTATTAGACCAGTGCAAATACGCTTTTGAAAAGCCAAAAACTAGAAAAATTCTTAGCAGTATATGGATATGGAAGGCGAAAAAAATATTTCTACGTATTGTGATGGTTTATACATTAAAAACTTACTAGTAGAACCCAGCACTCGACATTCGAGCACCATTTTCTAAGTCTATAAGTCTTCAATAACAAAATTTTTCGAGAAAAAATGTTTTTCCATTGTGACACTGTCAGTTTTGTACGCCATCTAAAAGTAGAGGATTCAACGAAAAAAAATCCGTCTTCAAAATTTTAAAAATCAAAAATTCGTTCGCCAACTTTTTTGGTTGAAAATGGGGCCTTTTTTTTAAATTAAGGTCATAAAAACAAAACTAAACAACCAATCGCTTTGAAAAAAATTGGGCCTTTTCGAAACATGAAAATCTACATTTTCCTCAAATTTCATTAAAATTGAATCATTTTTGTGAAAGATAAAAATGATAAAGGAAAAACTCGGTTTTTGACGTTTTTCTCCTTTTTTTGAGGTTATGTCGCAAAATGGTTTAATTATCTACAACGTTTACATTTAACGTTTTTCGATAGGAGGTCTACTTTTCTGAGAAATCGTAAAAAAAACACGTTTAACCCCCCAAAACTCACATTTTGGCTCCCCCGCCCCCTTTCCGGTCATCTGCTGCGGTGCACTCGATTTTTCCTTGTTTATGTAGCATTTCTCCTAAATTTTCCCGCCTTTCATATACTGCTAAGAATTTTTTTTCTCAAAAATTATCGGCACTGGTCTATATAAATTTAATATAATATATTATAAGGGAACTTCATGTAACAGTAACTTATCGATACTTTTATCGGCCAACCAAATTCTTTTAGCAAATGGCTAAGCCTTATCTTGGCCAATTCATACGAGGAAGTGAATATGTACTCTACTCGTTTCCGACGAGAATAACCTCTTCACTAACTCTATTCACCACTCCGCATGAATGCTCGAGCTTAACTCGCCTATTGAACCTATCAACCGTCTCCACTCACAGTATTTTTTTTTTTTATGTGGCAGTGCTAAGCTCAGGAGTCACCCTTTGTACTACCAGTCCGTCATGTCATTTGTCATGTCATGGTGCAATGTCTAGCAGTAAGCTTAGTACGGGAGGGAGGGTGGGGGAATAGGTTAAGGATTATAAAGGTACGGGGGGGGGGTATTGAAGAAGGTGGTGATGAACCCTGCGTTTGAACTCTTGGATGTTGTAGGAGCTCGGAAATACTGACTGCGAGAGATTATTCCACAGTCGAGTTGTTCTATTTACAAACGAATTCATATCTTGTTGAGTGCGTGAAAGGGGGAGTTGCAGGTGGAGGGAATGAGACGAGTGGGCTAATCTGGTGTTGCGGGTATAGGATTGCCGTGGAGGCAGGAGAGCGTTTAGCTCGGAGGAACAGTCACTATGAAAGTAGCGATAAAATTTGGTCAGTGCTGCTACATTCCTACTCAAGGGGTCGATGGTGGAGCAAATGGTGTCGCCATCAATTAGTTTAAGGGCCCTTTTTTGGACCTTATCTAACCATGCTAAGGTGGTTATTGGAGCGCCGCCCCAAACGATGGAGTTATATTCGAGAAGGGGCCGAATGTAGGATTTATAAATAACAGCACGGGCCGATGGCTGGAGGAGGAACTTGCACCTCTTAAGAAATCCCAAGCACTGGGATGCTTGTTTGGCGATTTGGAATATGTGGTCATTCCATCGCAAGTCTTTGGCTAATGTCACGCCTAAGATGTGTAGGGATGGGTCGGCCATTAGTTGAACTTCACCCACTTTCAGAGGTGGAGAGGTGTTGAACTTCTTTTTGGAGATAAGACAGTACTTGGTTTTGTCGGAGTTGAATTCAACACGATTCTTCTCTCCCCACTTTAGAATCAGTTTAATGTCGTTATTAATCGACTTGGACATTAGTTCGCGATCATCAAGACAGGATCTGGCATGAGTCTGTCTTGTATCGAAGCTGTACGAGTAACGTAGAGTACCGTCGTCAGCGAAGCTGAGAAGTGGGTTGGAGGGGACTGAAAGTAGGTCATTTATAAAAATGAGAAATAGGGCCGGTGATAAAATTGACCCCTGGGGGACCCCCGCAAAGATGGGGTGAGATTCAGATTTGACGACATCCAATACTACCTTAATTGAACGGCCGGAAAGGAAACACTCAACCCACTTATACAGAAGCGAGTCAATTCCAATAGCTTTGAGTTTAGCTAACAAGGCTGAGTGCCATACTCTATCAAAAGCCTTGGAGATATCCAAAGTAACCAAACTAGATTCGCCAGATCCATGTAAACTTCGGCTGAGGTGTTCTGTAAGGCAAACTAAAAGATCACCAGTGGATCTTTTTTGACGGAAGCCGTATTGTTTGTCGTTGATAAGTTGGTTGGATTCTAGATATCCCATTAGCTTTTTGTTAATTATCGTTTCCATGGTTTTGGAGAGAATAGAAGTAATTGCTATTGGGCGGTAGTTGGAGGGATCGCTGGAGTCACCTTTTTTCGGTATGGGCTGAACATGGGCAATTTTCCAAGAATCTGGATAAACTCCGGAGAAGTATGACAGGGCAAAAAGTTTGCGCAGAGGTTTAGCCAAAGGTGAGGCGCATTGTTTTAAGACGATGGGGGGTATATTATCGGGTCCAGTGGATTTATTGGCGTCGAGCTTTTTGAAACACCTGTACACCTCGCGAGTCCTGAAGAAAACCCTGTCCATTAAATGAGCGCTGTGCTCGAGGACCGGGGGTAGCATATCAGTTTGGGGTAAAGAAGAATTGGAAGCAAACAGAGATGCTAATAAATCGGCCTTGGATTTTCTGTTTGTTATCACCTTCTCATTGTGGATAAGTGAAGGAGTTGTGGATGAAGTGAAATTCTTCTTAATGGAGCTAACCAAGCACCAGAAGTTTTTGCTACCAGAGGTTGCGTTAAGGAGTTTACTTCTCAACTTGCTGTCAAATGAATTTTTGACATTCCTGATGGTGACTTTACAGCAATTTCTAAGTTTTATATATTCTAGGCGGAGCGATTCACTCGGAAAACTCTTGTATGCTCGAAAGGCGGCTTCTTTGTTTCTAATTGCGTTCATACACTCCTGATTAAACCATCTGTTGGGCCTAGGCTTCACAGATTTGGTAGAATGAGGAATGAATAAATGCATTCCTGCCTGAATGATCCTGGTGATACGGATAGCGACAGAGTTGATGTTTTTGGTTCGGAAACACTGGTCCCAGTCAGCGGCTTGGAAATAATGAATAAGCCCCAGCCAATTGGCCTTCCCATAATGCCATACAGTTCTCCTGACTGGTTTGGGAGGGGTGGGAAATTCGAAAGGGAAGCTGGCACTGACTAAGCAGTGGTCTGAATTGCCGAGAGGTGAATCTACTTCGACGGAGTACCTCGCTGGATGTGAGGTAAGAAAAAGATCAAGGAGATAGGTTCCTTGATCAGAAACATCCGGGACTCTCGTGGGATGATCCAAATGTATTATATGCATACGCAACTATGATTATTTTGATGAAATTTTCAATGGAGCTTTAATAATGATTAAGGATTTGTAGAATATCAATCAAGAAAAAAAATTCAAAGCCTTCACGAGGTAGAAATGCTGTATCGGACAAAGACTTGGTGCTAGAAAGGCAATTCAACGTAAATCAGCTAAGATATTTCGTGGAAACTCAAACAAGACAATAAATCCTGATTAAAAAAATCCTACGACAAAATCATGCCACGTGTATAGTCACAGGAAATAACGTGATTTTTTCCTAGATACTCCAGCCGGTACAGGCAAAACTTCTTATCAATTAGATTTTGGCGTCGATTCGAATGCAGAATGAGATTGCACTTGCAGTGACATAATCGGAAACGCTACTTGATGGTCGACGTACAGTGTATTCAGCTCAATTTGAATAAGATAGAAAGGCCTTCATGTAACATCAGCAAAAACTCCCGTATTGCCACAGTCCTTAAAACGTGCAAAATTATAATTTGGGACGAATGCACCATGGACCATAAAAAATCCCTCGAAGCGCTTAACATGGCTTTGCAAGATTTCGGAGGAAAAACCAACCAATGAGAGGCGCTCTGACACTAGATACTTGCAGGGGATTTTCGCTCAACTTTGCCTGTTATACTTTGTTCGACATCATACATATCTATGGAACAGTTTTAAAAATCACGCCCCAACGAATATGCATGTCCATTTGCTACAAGATGCTCCAACATTTTCAAAACAACTTTTGTACGTTAGAAATGGCGAAATTCCAATGGATAGCAGAACATTTTATTATTTGATTATTCGGAATATCTTAAATGTCTCCTACTGTATATTAAAATTCTTATAACCTCAACTGCAAAATAAACGGAAACTGTAGTGCGCACCAAAAGAATTGGAAATTTAAACGCAGGCGAGGAAATGACAATTCCACATATATAAACATTTCGTGTATGGATAAAATACAAGCACACGAGCACTGTTATTTCCCCAACAACGCTCCTTAGTCCATTCAAAACGCAGGGGGGTGGTGTTCCAAAATAACACCGTTAACAAAATCGAACCCTAAAGGTTTTTGGGGTCGCTGATCACGAAACTCGAGGTCCCGCGGTCCTAAAATTAGGGCGTCACCCCTAAAAATGCAAAAAACACCCCTTTTTAGGGGGTTTTCGCGATTATTTCAGTAATAATGAAAACTAATGCGATGAAATGCACTTTTTTAATATTTATTTGCGAAGGTGGTTGATTTATACTAAATTAAGGCGAACTTTATGGTAAGGGGTAGTCCTTAAGGGTTGAAACTACCCCTAAATCGGCCAAAAATGGCAAAAATTGTAAACATTTTTTTTTTCAAGTTTATGCTTCAAATTCGATTGTGGGCGTACTGTCAGGCAAAAATAAAATATTTTCAACCCTTAAGGGGTTAAAACTACCCCTACTATTTTAAAAACAACTTAATATAAAAAAATTGCGAATTTTTTTTTGGTTTTTGTTTGAAATTTGGTTCAACAGGTATTATCAGCAAATTAATTTTTCCAACTCTTAAGGGGGTAAAACTACCCCCACATTAAAATTGTAATTGGAACAAATTGAAATTTATTGTTTTGCATTAAAATTTTATATTTGATGAAATATTATTAAAACATTTGGAAAATTTTTAACCCTCTTGAAGGGGTAAATTGAAAAAAAAAATTCTTTTCGCAGGCTGCAATTTAAATTATTTTAATGAATTGTTTGAATAAAAATTCTTTTTATTAGAAAATATAAATTGATATATGTATGTGCATGTGTGTATGTTACGATGTGATACGTACGTATGTGTACATGTGTGTATGTATGATGCGGGACCTCGATTTTCGTGATCAGCGATCCCAAAAACCTTCAGGGTTCGATTTTCTTAACGGTGTTATTTTGGAACACCCCCCCCCCCTAGTTTTCAAAGAACTATATTGTAGGGGTAATTTTAACCCCTTAAGGGTTGAAAATAATTTATTTTTGCCTGACAGTACGCCCACAATCGAATTTGAAGCATAAACTTGAAGAACATTTTTTTTTACAATTTTTGCCATTTTTCGCCAATTTAGGGGTAGTTTCAACCCTTGAGGAGTACCCCCCACCTTTAAGTTCGCCTTAATTTAGTATAAATCAACCACCTTCGCAAATAAATATTAAAAAAAGTGCATTTCATCGCATTAGTTTTCATTATTACTGAAATAATCGCGAAAACCCCCTAAAAAGGGGTGTTTTTTGCATTTTTAGGGGTGACGCCCTAATTTTAGGACCGCGGGCCCTCGATTTTCGTGATCAGCGACCCCAAAAACGTTTAGGGTTCGATTTTCTTAACGGTGTTATTTTGGAACACCATAACGCGCGTTTTGAATGGACTACCTCCATAGCGTCTGACCACGGCAAGAAAGGCAGTGAGACCGTTGAATTGGTATTGGGAATATAAAAAACTGGTTTTGGGTTTTTACACGAACAGAGTGACACTTTTCTTTTCGAATGTACTTTCCAGGTAGGATTTGATACTTCCACTGCCCATGGCAAAAGCGATTTTGAGATTCCCAATTGTTTTGGCCCACGCCATACAATTGGCTTATGGGTGCAGCAAGGCGCACCGGGTTTCAGCTAAAATTAAAATATATGGGACTCGAACCCACCAAAAACACTTCCTGGTCTTTTCTCTCCTCGCGTGACTGGCTTTTTTAGCAAAGGGTCGTGCCGAGCTAGCTGCTAAAGCTTCTCATCATGTTTTTCGGTACGAGTGGCACCTCGTCCATTGCCCCTAGTTCCGCCATATATTCGACGAATCTCACGGAATAAAAAAAGCGTTATCGTAGATATGTATCTAGGCATGCCAGCCAAAGCAGTGACATGGTGCTTGAAGCGATGGTGATATTTCCTATATCTTCCATGTCCAATCAAGAACTGAGTGAAATCGTAAATCCCTTCTTCTCTCTCATAACCCATCTCTCCACGTTTGAGATAAGTTTGAATCCACCATCCGTCATCAGCCGCTGCAGTGTATTTGGTTTCTATCCAATTCTAGATCATAGAGACGCATGCCGTTTCTCGCCAGTATGTAAGAATAAGACGATCATGCCCTACGGTTAATCCTCCATTTTCTGGTAATAGCCGCCCTGCTGTTTACATTGCCACTGCTCCTAGCAGGGCTGAGTTAACCACCTTCGCCATCAGAACGCGGCGGCTTGGTCTAGATCTCCACGATGGGCAGCATCCGTGGGAATACTGCACAGGTAACGTGATGCTCTACAATTGTGGTTTAAAATTTAGCCTTCGTTCGATCATCATTACCAGGTACCTTAGGGAGGGCTGCAGGTGAATGATTTCTTTCCATACACCAGCAGCGAAATTCTCTAACTTGTTTCCAATATCATGTTCTACTTTGACGTTTGTATTTCCTGGGTTAATTTTCACGTCGAATCTTGCCGTTTTTTTTTGATATGGTATCTAGTTGACCACACTTTATCCTTATCTACTTCATGACTAATCCCTTCTATGGACGCATGAATATTGAACAGAATTTGGCTTTGTATTTCATCATTTAGTAGAAGCTTCCACAACAGACTACACCAGAGATGATAACGTTGCACAACACACCACATTACCCTTTTGAACAAAAAATGGAGTACCCCCGGAAATATTGCTATCTTCGTAACACAAAATTTCGTCATTTGCATAGAACCAACGAAGTCTTGATTGCACCTTTCCAGCTCTGTCTGTTGTTTATCTTTTCCGTTTTTACTGTCAGCTTGGTTGTCACTCACCGCCCAACAGAAAACGTGAAACTGTCAGTAAATGTGGTATCGCAGAGTTGGTCTAGCGTATACAAATATGGACGAACTCTGCGAGTTATCTAACCATGTAATAACAACACAAAAAATGCATGAGAAGTAATGAACCATACTCGCAGATATTACGTCGGATCTCGTAACAGTCAACGTTAAGTCCTTGATTTAAATTTGACACATTTGCGAAAGGCTGACTTTTATCATGACAGAAAAAGCGGCGTAAGGACTTCAAGTGATTAAAGCCATGTAGAGTATCAAGGTCCTCCTGATTTCGATACATATGAGACTGAGTGAACAGTTTGATAATAAAGGATATAAAAATAAAAATCAAAAAAAAACCAAATTGTAAATCAGCAAATGCAATCAATTTTATTTGCATTCACGTGTGGTTAGGGCTGATGTTGGGGCCAAAGAGCCTTTACCCGGAATTATCCTTTTTTGTTGTATGGTTTATTCTGAACCCATGAATCCTGCTGGCCACAATTCACTGGCATTTCATTCTATAACTGGATTTTCCGAATCGTGCCGGGAATGTGTAATGCTGCTTTTTTTCCATCATCCATGAATTATTTCCGGGGAAAAAGTGTTCACTCCAGGCCATTGGTTTCATCAGGCAGAGAGTGTAAGTGCGATTATGAAAAACGAGCCACTTGATGGAATCATTTATTTTGCTAGGGTAAAGGATTTGCTCTGCTGTAAATTTCGCTGGAAGGGGGAATGTGGTTCTTGGAAATTATAGAAAGAGAGAGAAAAAAGGTTTCTGGATTTAGTGTTGTTCATAAAAGTGGGTTAAAGGACTAACAGCTACTGAACTGTTGCTTGTGCATATAAAATTCAAATTAAGACGCAGTCCAATAACCTTTAGCTAGGTGTTAAGGACTGTACAACAGGTACTAGATATAGTGTGGAAACTTTGATTCGCATAATTTGTTAAATCATGGGTCAAGTAAATCTGAGCAGCCATTGATAAATGTTTAGCGATTTATCAACAAATTCAGTAGGAGGTCATCAAATTAGAGGTATGTTTATTTTGCTTTCGTTATCCGCATTTTCCCGAACTATTTTCAGTAAACGAAGGCGATAAATTCTACATTTCTTATCGGAAGTACCTAAAGCAAGCGAAAAAGTATTGGAGGGATCTTAATAAATGCGCTTTGGCCAAATTAACCTGGCCCTCTGATGATCTCAAGCAGACAACTTCACTACTCAGCCTCGGGAGACAAGACCTCTCAGTTATAATGGGAGTGCTGACCGGACACTGTCTGATAGGGACTCATGCAGAAGCTGCAAGAATCCGGACGAAAATGGAAGTGTACTACATCTCCTCTGTAACTGCCCAGACCTAAGCAGAAGGAGGCTAACCACATTTGGTGAACCCTTTATAAGCACGCTTGCGGAAATCTCGAAGATTGGGATCGCGCAACTTAAAAGATTCATTACTTCCTCGAGATGGTTTATAGTACATGGAAATGGTACTTTAACATTGCAAAAATGCAGGACAAGGTTTTATTTTTGGGATGTGTAGGGGGGTCAATGTGAGCTTAAGTTTGAGTTTTCGGGATTCTAACCCCCCCCCCCCCATTTGGCCACCATCTTGGAAAACGTGTGCAAATGGTTTTTCCACTATATCTCCGAAACGGTACATTTTACCGAAAATTTGCAAGGGTACTTTTTGTTTAGAATTAAATAATCTACAATTTATTAGTTAGAAATTTTGTGGTAAAATGAATAATTAAGAAGTTATAAGCCTTAGAACACAAAAATTAGTCACAATATTTTCTTTTAAAGGCTATAAACTTTAACAAAAAAAATAATAACAAGTTTTTTGTAGAGGGTTTCATTAGGAATAATTTTCATTCATTACTTTTTTAATTTCATTCACTACGAAAGGTTTTACAGCGCCCCGAAGGTATGAAAGTGACAGATTTTCTGAATATTTTATTACAATTTTACCGCCTAGAAATTAGCAATAACAGCTAGCAAGTAATAATAATGAATGGGGTATTTCTTCGGAAGGAGCTAACGGGAGACGGGCGAATGGCGAACTCTCTGCGCCACAAAACAGAGTTTTAAGTCGGTTGGGCTGAGGGTTAGCAACCCGCTCCCATAAAAAAAACACCATTGCTACGAATCGGCAAACAATGCCTCGGAACCGGATGGACAACACGACGACGACCTTTGCTTTTCGAACAAGGACACGAATCGGAACATGGAATGTGAGAACACTGCTTGCTGAGGGACGGCTGGATGAAGTCCTCAACGAGATGAATCGATATAAAATCAAGATCATGGGACTTAGCGAGACCAGATGGCCCGATGCGGGGGAACATAACTGCCCAAACGGTGAGTCCTTCTTATATTCTGGTAAAAACGAAACTGAAAGCCGTAGGAGTGGCGTTGGCGTAATACTCACCAAAGAAGCCAGGTCCAGCCTCATTCGCTGGTCACCAGTTTCTGAGAGGATTATTACCGTGCGCCTGCGTACCAGACTAAGAAGTACTACGGTAGTCCAATGCTACGCTCCAACTGAAGACGCTGAAGATGACATGAAGGACGAGTTCTATATGCGACTGAATGAGGTTTTTCGCTCTATTCCAAGGGGAGACATCATTGTTTTAATGGGTGACTTAAACGCACAGATCGGCCGCGACAATTTTGTCACGAAGATACACAAAGAGACCTGGGTATCGCCCGATGGTAGAACGAGAAATCAGATAGATCACGTGGCCGTCAGCCGCAGATGGAGAACTATTCTTGAGGATGTCAGGAGTTTCAGGGGAGCGGATACTGGAAGCGACCACCATTTGGTTGTAGCAACTATTTGCCTTAAAATCGCCGCAATCAGAAGCGTGCAACAATATGCTAGAACCCGTAGACGGTTTAACGTAGACCTTTTGCGGGAGAGCGTTAAAAAGCGGGAATTTGCTGGAAACCTACAAGAATTTTTAAACCAGCAAACCGTTTCTGACGACACAAATATTGAAGAATTGTGGAGTACGACAAAGGGCGCGATATTGACGGCTGCGGAAACGAGCATCGGTTATGTCCAAAGAAACCAGCAACACTTAATCTCGGACACAACCTGGCAAAAAATAGAACGCAGGAGAGCCCTAAAAAATAACGTAAACTCTACAAACGACCCGGAAAGACGTCACCAACTAGAACGGGAATACTCCCAATTACATCGGGAGGTTAAGAGAAGTGTCCGGCGTGATAAAAGGCAGCAGATAAATGAGCTCGCAGAAAAAGCGGAAAACGCGGCAAACACAGGCAACAGTAAGGTGCTGTACCAAATCACTAAACAGCTCTCGGGAAAGCACTCTACTAAAAAGCATGCCGTTAAGAGTGCGGATGGAAGGCTGCTGTGCAGCGACGAGGAGCAACTCCAAAGATGGAGAGATTACTTCTTCGCCGCCCAGAATGGAACACTTACACAGGAACCTCAGGAAAACAACAACAATGCACAGCCAATAAGAATCACCACCCGGGCCCCATCCAAGACGGAAATAGTAATCGCAATTCATGCGATGGCCAATGGTAAAGCAGCTGGGAAAGATGGCATCCCGCCAGAATTGTTGAAAGCCGACTCAAGCCTCATAGCAGATGCGCTTCAGCCAATCCTAGATATAGCATGGAACACCTGTACCTTTCCAGAGGTTTGGACGGAAGGTATCATAGTCAAAATTCCAAAAAAGGGGGACCTAGCAATATGCGACAACTGGAGGGCGCTTTCAGTAATGCAGGATGCGTGAAGCTTTCAATGACTGAATAAGTCAATTGCGCACGCATCCTGCATTACTGAAAGCGCCCGGAGTGGCATATGTTTACTATTTACAGTGGGCAAAATTTTGTCCCATATATTACTATCTAGGATAAGTGAGGCAGTTGACCGAACGCTTAGGAGGCAGCAGGCCGGATTCAGGAAGGGCCGCTCCTGTATTGATCATATTAACACCTTGAGAATAATAGTGGAGCAGTCTACTGAATTCCGATCCCCCCTTTACCTTGCTTTAGTAGATTATGAGAAAGCGTTCGACTCGGTTAATAGGAGCTTCATTTGGCCGGCACTACAGCGACGTGGACTGCCTGTAAAAATAATAGAATTGATGAAAGCCCTATATAACAATTCCAAATGCAGAGTTCTCCATAATGGAAAATTATCCGACAGCTTTGAGGTGAGCTCAGGAGTACGACAAGGATGCCTACTTTCGCCATTACTATTTCTTATAGTAATAAATGACATCCTTGTCGGCGCTCTAGATAATAGAACAGGCGGCATACAATGGGGTTTGGTAGACCGCCTTAAGGATCTCGACTACGCCGATGATATCTGTTTGCTGGCCCACAGACACCAGGACCTCAAAAACATGTTAAACAATTTGGCAACTGAAAGTAGTCCAGCAGGCTTAAGGCTAAATCCGACTAAAACTAAAGAAATGCGGATAAATGCAAACACCATTGAACGGACAGCGCTGAATAACCGTGACATGGAACTGGTAAATAAATTCTGCTACCTGCATTATTACCGAAAATGGTGGGGCAGAAGAAGACGTAAGTTCCAGAATAAATAAAGCACGAGGCGCATATGCATGCCTGTCCCACATATGGAGATCAACGGAGATCTGAACTCCAAATTGCGGCTGTTCAACTCCAACGTTAAGGCAGTTCTTTTGTACGGTTGCGAAACATGGAAAGTCACCCAATTCATCACAGGGCGCCTACAAGTCTTCATCAACAGATGCCTTCGTCGTATCCTAAAAATCCGCTGGCAAGATAGAATTTCAAACGAAGAACTATGGCGCCGTGCCGGCCAAGAAAGGATAGACGACCACATCAGGCGAAGGAAATGGAATTGGGTTGGCCACACCTTGCGACGCGAAAACGAAAATCTAGCCAAACAGACCCTCGACTGGAATCCGCAAGGATCCCGTCGAATCGGAAGACCTAGAAAAACGTGGAGGAGAACCCTACTAGCAGAAGCCGCAACAACTGGGAGATCCTGGTCGGAGCTAAGAGCTGTCGCGCAAAACAGAGTCCGCTGGAGGGCAACTGTTTCCGCCCTATGTCCCATGAGGGATTAGAGGAGTTTAAAGAAGAAGAAGAACAAAAAAGCTTGATCGAATTGATAAATCAATACAAAAACATGGTAAAGGGATTAAAGGAGTTTGAAGAAGAAGAAGAACAAAAAAGCTTGATCGAATTGATAAATCAATACAAAAACATGGTAAAGGTATTCAAAAAACTACAGATTGTATCGCGCGTTAAACAATAAATTTCTTATACTTGAATATTTGAAGTATGAAAAAGAAACTGCACGAAGTTCTGGCTTTATCAGAAAAACATCCAGAGGTCCAGATTATAGTTTTAATTGAAACCTGGCTTTATTCTTATGAAATTCGTTTCTTTGACTTATTAGGTTTCACAGCAGAATTCAATTGTAGCGAGTGTTTTAGAGGTGGCGGTACAGCAATTTACAATAAGAAAGGCATTGACTACAGAGTTGCCTTTAATGGAGATAGCCAAGGACACAAATGTGACTCCAGTGTTAAAGGCCCATAGCCTTAATAAGCAATACTGGCAGCATATTTGAAAAAATTGTTGAAAAAAGGATTTGAAAATTTGTTGCCAGAAATGTGGCACGGATAATAAGCAATTCGGATTTCAACAGAGCAATTCTGAATTAGCTGTGTCGGAGACTCTAAACCTCATAAACGAATACCTCGATTCAGAATACTATGTAGGGGCAGTATTTTTTTTTACCTTACGAAGGCTTTTGACACTGTGAATCAGAAATTCTTGTTACAGGGTCAGCGTACAACCTACTGAAAAGCTTTATCTCAGGGAGGCGCGTATCAACCAAAGTCAATAGTACTTCGAGTGACCATCTTGTGCTCTTTTGTGGTATTCCTCAGGGTTCAATACTTGGCCCACTCCTGTACTTGCTGCATAAAATATGCAAAACTAAGAGAAGTCTATTATATATTTGCCGATGACACTAATTTAATATATAGAGCAAGAAATGAAGAAGCGTTAGAGTAAATTATGAACAAACACATGATCACTTTAAAGAAAGAAACAAGCTCAGTGTAACTGTGGAGCCTGCGGCCGGTTGCACGAGGAGTCCAACCACAGAACCTCGTGCATCTTTCTAAAATTTAACAAAAAAAAAATCAAAAAAAAATTCCAACTCACCATTACATCGGTACTCCCGTATGCATGCGCATACCATCTGACCTGTATTTTGGATTTGGTTGGCCGGGTCTGCTATGGCTGGCACTCATGGAATTGGTGGTCTTTGCAATTACCGTCTCCTGCCTGCAGGCGAGTAACTTTTCCTCTGACGAAGTTGCAGGTAGTAAGGTGTACTATGACTGGTACTACTGCACAACTGACAACTACCTCCACACTAAAAGCAAGCAATTTTTTTTGTTTTTTTTTATTCCATAAAGATCCTACGAGTAATGTGGAAGTGAGTCCATCCAGCCAGAGCCGCTTACCAAGATAAGGCATTTATGCACTTCGACCTTTCCCGAGCATCGGATGGAACCAGCACTCTTTTACCACTAGCTGACCACGCAGCCCACGGCACGATGAAGACCTTTGCTTAGAATTGGGAAAAAGGAAGAATATACCTAGCTGTATCTGGCCTCTTCGCAATAAGCCCACTGACATATAGAATGGACTGCTCATGAGAAATTTTTCATGGCACCAATTTGTTCCATAGATAAAACATTAAAACAACACAAATATTTTGTTTAAAAAAATTAATAAACACTATTTTCACTTTTTCACCTTTTAAAATGCCTTTTTTTCATTAATTTGCTAATTTTATGTGTATCTGATTTAAGTTCTTAACGCCTGTTTTAGCAACTGACATTCTGTATGTCAAAATCCGGGGGTCTATGGGGAAAAGAGCAAAAGATATAAACATCACTATTCCCGTCTATTTTTTTTCTAATTGATTTAACCTGATTTTATTTCTGTCAGTCTGATTTTACTTCTGAGTGCTTCTGTCAGTTTGGGGGCTTATGGATGAGCGAGTCGACTATACCTTTTTGGTGCCATCGGTTTGTATGGGAATAATTGCTGATGAGCAGTCCATTATTATATGTCAGTGAATAAGCCTGTTCGGCATGCGAGTCCCTACCGGTGGCATGCTAGTTCTCCAGTTTACCACCGCCGGTATAGCCTAATGCTACCTCGAGACACGCAAGTAGCACTACCACGGCAAGATGTAGGTACCCGGTGAGGCTAGAATAAAACCCGGCGTATTTGAAAGCTTTCTTACAGGATGTAGAGGTATGATGCGTTAACAGTGTGAATCTAAAGTTATTTCAAGCACAGTTGTAGGACACTCACGAGTTTGGTAAAATAAACAGTAACCTTTCACCACCAATTGTGTCCCCGTCCACTGTGTTTAGACAGAGGTGCCGCCTACAGCCAGGAGCAGCGCTTTAATAGGTGCAAATGGTGCACTCGCACCGGGCGCAACTGGTCAGGGGCGCAATTTTAGAAATTAAAATTAAAAAAAAATTCTTGTAGTTTGTCCGAAAACCGTCAAATTTTTCGTAATCTTGATGGATGGCATGGACTAAAAAATGATTTCTTAACATTTTATTCCACGTAATCGACTTTTTAGAGCCTTGTGTTGACTGATTATTTTAAAGGAAACCGAAATGTTTTGTCATTGACTGCAAATTTAATAATGGGTGTTACCGCCTCGTGCTCCATGGCGTCCCAAATATCCGTCAGCGGTCTTGGACACTCCTAGAGTAATAAGTGCTGGTATTCTTGCCCGAACCCGCCTTTTAAGGTTGTCCCAAACGTGTTCGATTGGATTAAGACCAAGACTACGCCATGGCCATGACAAAGTTTGAATATCGACCTCATTAAGGTATTGTGTGACAGATCTAGTGAAGTGGGAAGGTGTATTAATGACAAGATCAGTACGGGCCTCTAAGGAGATACCTCCCCAAATCTCTATTGATTCACCTTAATAACCTACTGTTTCGGTTGTAGCGCAGGGAGCAAATCTCTCATTTTTACTTCTGTAGTGTGCTGACGCCCATCTTGGCCTCTTAAGGCTATTCTGCTCCCATCTGAAAACAGTACGTCCTTCCACTGCTCCATTGTCCAATCACAATAATGTTGCGCAAAACCAAGTCTAGCTCTACGGTGCTGTGGGAAAAGCGGTGTGGCGCGAGTTGGACGAAAAGCCCTTAAATTTCTTTCTGCCAGTCTTCTTCTAATCGTACGTTCACTTGCACTAACATTTCTGATCTCAAACAGACGCGTACGAGCTTCAGTAGCTGTGAAAATCTCGATCTCTCAACACGTTGGTGACAATAAAACGGTCATCTCGGGTGGAAGTGCAATGATGCCTGCCTTGACCTGACCTCCGGGTGTATGAGCCAGTCTGCCGATATCGTCTAAAGGCATCTCGTACCGTTGTTCGAGGTACATCGAGTATACCGATGTCCGAACTCACGTGGATCGAGCGGGCGCCAGAAATTCACGAATTTCTGTCCATGTTCTTTGTCATGTAAGAAAAAGTGGGGAAATTCTACTTCCCTTGTGCCGGAACTTACCCGAGATTTTAGCTTCCAGATTTTTATAAATTTTCTGCCCTTGTAAGTTTTTACCCAAAAAGTGAACAAACAGACATTCGTCTTCTTGAATCAGAACTAAAAATTGAGGGGTAAAATCCACCGAGTGAAAGAAAAATGTTTACTGCTCTGGAGTGCTTTTGAAAATACTTTAGAAAGCGCTATATCAACTCACTCAAAGGAAACAGTTATTCCGATGGTTCTGTAATACGTACTGCTGTTTACTGGGAATTATATAACTTCAAGTTTCGTGATTTGTTAAAAGAGATAAATAAACGAAATGAGAAGCACAACATCCCTTGTAGCGAGAATCAGTGGAAGGAGCGCAAAAATCCATTCTGCACCGGGCGCAGAAAAACAAAGCGCCGGCTCTGCCTACAGCTGCTTACCTATCTACTTACATAACACGACGGTTTCCAACAATTTCTGTTAAGACAAGTTTCCAATATCTAAATTAGAGCTAGAAGCAAAATTTCATAGATTTGTTATTCAGCAACAGTCCAAGCGAAAACACTCTTCTACTGCTTCATTGAGAGAATGCATACCATAGCTACTTTGCCTATTTACAGGCGTGCGCAATATAATGAGTATTAAAATAAAAACTATTCATTTTGATAAGATATTTAAAGCATAAAGTACTAATGTACTAGTACATTTTTTTAATATCATGTTTCAATAGAAATTTAATAGAACCAGAAAACCTAAATTAATTTAAAAATGAAAAAAACACAACTTAACATTCACTCTTTCATTTAAAACTTTGAGAGCTCCTGCCGGTTTAAAAACAGCTTTTTGGATTAAAAAAAACAGTCAAAAGCTCTTAAATAGCCGAAAGCTCTAATATGTTGATGCAACATTTTCTTGAAACATTTTATACCAAATGTTTTTTTTTGTACAAATAATGGAAAAAATTTTGGCTGGAATTAACAATGGTGAAAACATCAAGTTTTGTGATATTGTGGGAGTACCTACTTCAGGAATGTTAACCATAATTACTGAAAAATAAAAACAAAAATTGATTAAGAAAAATCGTTTTTATGCTCCCAAGCAGAAATGCTTGTAACAAATGCGTGTGCTGGAGTGATGAGATCAGAACTAGAAGAATTCAAAAATTTTGTGCAAAAACGTTTTATTTGCATGTAAAGATTTTGTTGCGGAAATAAATATTGTTTTTTAAAATATTCATAAAAATTCATTGATCAAAATGTTACACCCTCTTTCCTCTGATAAATTGATCTTGTTTGGCATTGCTTTGAAAGTTAGCACGACCACGATAAACTAGGGATATTGTTGAAATATCGATAGAAAGCTTTTATGTGAGGTGTGACGTGTAGAGCTTACAGGGAAGATCATTTCTAACCTCAACAATCTATCAAAAGTGAAATTTAACAGATAATTGCATTCCTGCGTTTTGTCTTGTTTTTCACAGATATCCAAAAAAATCGAAAATACGAGTGCATATATTTGCGTGGGTGCTTGTGTCTGAGCACTTATGCAATGTCGATTATGGCATTGCGAAACAGTTGAAAATAAACCAACTTTTGCGTTGCATGCGTTCTGTTCACGAATCTATATTTGATATCGCTTTGGAAGGCATGCACTTCTACAATATCTATTGCCGCCCGCACGCATGTTTCTGCCTCCAGCTTTAGCCTTCTTGTTAAACGCTGCTGCCCACACTGGCACTGCGTAAAGCTAGACTGAGCTCACCATCAGAAAGCAAAATAATAGTGTAGCCACAATACACCATTATACATTGTGATCGACAAGCAATGTCCCAGGACACTACAAGTTTTTCTGTACACCGTTGGTGAAGTGACCTACCTTCTTTCCTTTTTAGAAAAGGTTGTTACCAAAAAAGAGTTTTGGAAAATGGGCTTTGTTGGACTACCTACCCGAGCCCCACACAACCCGCCGGCACTGAAAGTCAGCCCGGGTGGGATTGAATTCCCAGACTCCTGGTCTTGACTAGCTCCAGGATGCTTTAACATTTTTTTAAATCACTTTTTTCGTTTCGAATTTTTCCAAATTATAAATTTTGTTCAAGAGCTTGTGAAGATCTAGTGTACATCGTTGGTGGATGCAAAAGAGAGCTTATTTCTACTTTTTAGCAACTGGTGATCTTCATTGTCCCGTTGCTCGTCAATTCGTCCTTATTAGCTTGAAACCGAACGCGTGCCATTGAAAATCATCCAACTTCTCCAACCGTTGTACATTAGCTCAACCAACAGCGTTCGTATTCGAAGCGTCTTATCCGAGGAATGCCCGATTCAAAAAGGTGTCCAACAACGAGATCGACTACGCGTGAAGCATTCGATTGACGAAGCGGAGTTCGATACGACGACAACAACTTCGTAACCGACTTAATGTTCGCCGACGATACCACTGTCTTCGCCGACACGGATGCCGAAGCAACGGACATCTTATACGACATTTCCCTCATCACCCAGTCAATCGAGTTAAAAATCAATGCGGAAAAGACCAACGTGCTAAGAACAGACGGATCGAAAGCCAGTGTTCACCATAATGGAACCCAAACCGAATAGGTTTCGATGTTCAAATATTTGGGACCATTGGTTGCGGAAAAGAAAGTGGCATCGGCCAAGACTAACAACATTCGCCACGAACAAATATTACCATCAAAACGAAAGGGCTCCTTTATCGAACGTTGTTCCTTTCGATTCTTCTTTATGGATCGGAAACGTGGCCACTGTTCAAGCCGGACCTCATAAAGCTCGAGGTCTTCCAAATGGGATGCTTGAGGCAGATTCTCCGTGTCCAACTCCGCGATCGCCTCCGAAACGAGACAGTTAGACAAAGATGCGATCATCAGACGCAATTCGAAAGAAGAAATACAAAAACGTCGACTTTGGTGGTTTGGACATGTTTGCCGAATGGTCGATAACCGCTTGGCACCTCAACTTCTCTGGCGAGATCGTCCGCCAGACTGGAAAATTCAGCGATCGCCACCGAAGAAAACCTGGATAAAGAATGTCGAGGGCGACTTAAAGAATCAACGAATATCAGTTATCGAGGCTCGAGATGACGCCAAAAAACGTCTAGAATGGAAACAAATCATCAATGGAGCTCGAAAGTCAGCGGCACCAACAGCAGCGTATTCGTTGCGGGGACGTCCCGCTTGGACCGGCAGCTAACGGATCAAAAACGAAGGCTAGTTCTAAGGTGCCTTTATCGTTTTTTTAAGGTAGCTGTGTTTAGGCGAGCCGCATACATATAAAGTACACCAAACCAACAACATAGTTATACCAGTCGAAGTTTCCACTTCGGTACGTTCTTATGGGTATAGCCTTCATCCCTAGAAAGTCGACGGTGCTCTATTTGCATGTGAGTGGCTCCATCAGGCGCTACCTACATAGCTTACGTGCACATCTTATCTCCACAACGGCCAAGTTCTTAGTACCTATGACTTGTTGTCCATTCGAGTAGGTGGAAACACACTGCCTATATAGCTGTTCCTATTTTATAGCTATTTTTTCTCAGCATAGTAGTTATGGTTCTCCATTTGCACTTTTCTCAAAAAATCACAGATTCAACCTAAATAGGGTTTTATTTCACTATCACCCAAACTCGAAATCGATTTTTCTTGCATTTAATCCTAAACTCGTATATATTTTACTTTACTACTCGAAGAGGCAACTTAAATCAATCTGGTGCCGAATCTTTTAAAACGAATTGACATTTGCCGTGATAAATTGTTCAAAGTAAGTGCACACTACTCCAGCAGCTTAGATATCTCCACCAATGAGATGGATGCCTGCTGCACATGCAGACCCTAGACATCAGCTTTGTTCTTGATTGATGTTCGTTTTTTTTTCAGCCAGCAAGTTCCAGTACCGTACTAATACAAATTTTCCCTCTAAGGTTAGATCCACTCGTATTTCAATACGTTTTCCAATCTGTCCACCTGTAATTGGATGTTACAATGTATATCAGAGACTGGTATGTATTATATCTTTAATTTCCATGAATCCTTCAATATTCGTTCTTGTGTCGTTGTTATGGATCTACTCTTGTAACACTCAAGGGTCAAGATCTCATGTCAGTTGAAAGATATGCTTCAGGATTCGTTGGTGTATACGGGAAGTATAAAATACAACAAAGACGTCATCACCATGCCCTAAATATATTTGGATTAGCGACATGTCTGGAGAAGTCCAGAACAAGACGCTAAATTGATAAATCTCTGCATGCACATCTCGAGAATTCGCTCGACCTTAAGCGAGATCCTCAAAACTCAGATTACTCTTATCAGTCCACCAACGACGTTTGTTTATATTTTTTCTCAAATCGGCAGACGCCAGATTATAAAACATCGAAATAAATTCCATTGTGGCCGGAGATAACTAAGGCGTCAGGGAAGATTGTGATGAGCTCCTACGTCCACCAGCATTTATAAGCCCGGTAGCGTATTAATTACAGAATGGTTGATCTCTACCCACGCAGTTCAACCACGTCCACCCTACACACACGCCGTAGGTTGGGTTTACCTACGCCATATCATTGAAAGTCCGGTCCGATGATGGCAATCGACTGAATCTAATGCTCACTTCCTAACCAGCTCACCTGTTACCCCAGTTGCCGTGACCCGTGGAAACGCGACCAACCTTTAAGGTGTACGATTGCAATTAGCGTGATGGTCAACTTTTGTCCAGTTGAGCGGCATTCGAGCATCTGAATGGTCCCGTGCTGGTGCGGCCGTTTAGATGGAGCTGGAGGAGCCCCTTTTTTATGAGCTTAACTTTTTTTATGACCGGATCGTGGGTGACCACCGGAGGAATTTTTTAATGAAGCTGTGGGCTTGCTTTAGGCATGCTTCCACTTTAATAGGCTAATTCCGTATTGTCGGCATGTTTGACTTAAAACGGCACGCGATTTGTGGCCTTCCTAATTTCGTTAACAAATGAGACTGAGACAAGCCCAGTGGGCAATTATTAATGTTTCAAACCTAACCTCAATGGCCCTTTTCGAAATAAATCTGAAGCACCTGGATGCCCGAAAGAGGCACCACCACCACATGGTGTCATAAGTCTTACCGTGAAAACAGGTGAACACAGCTCCATTCGGTGCAAGGAAAAAATCGGTGGCATAACCAAGTGAAAATCTTTAAAAGCCCTTAATCCTTCTATGCCTCTTCCCCATTCTGACTGCACCTTTGCGAATTTATGGCTCCTACTTTGCACCTGGGAATTCACGGTGCATATAGTATCCATCCACATGGCAAGATGCCGGCTGCTGGCCATCCTCTCTTACGGCGCTAGTCTGGACACTTGCCGACTCCACATTTTCGCGTGTGTGTGGTTTTTTTACCTCCATTCTACACCTCTGGGGATTCCGAACCTCACATCTGAAGCCTTCAGTACCTGAACTCTGAATTACATTTTTTTTTCATTCTTTCTCCTTTGTTACGGAGCCAAGTGATTTCCTGCAAAGCTGCCGCAATTCTCAATGGTCACAGGTTCCCATTTTAATGGAGTTTGGTCTACAGTATTTGTCGTGCCCCCCGGGGAAGGTCAGGTCAATTCCAGTTTGGATGGCTTCTGAAGTGATACTCCGGTGGAAATACTAATCAGTCTATTGTAGGTCGGCAGGAAATAAGAGCTGGAAGATGGGACAGAATTTCTCGGAAGCTCGATGGAGTTTGATTTTTGATAAACTGGTCCGGCGATAGGAAATTGTTGTGTGCAAATATTTGAATGTTTGATGTGGCTATCTTGTGGGACATGAATTGAACTACGTGATGCAGCAACGGTCTTTGGTGGAGTAAGTGTGTGCTCCAATTCTCACGTTGCTGTGTATATTCGATACACGATCGATGTTCGATTCATATTTAAAATGAAATGAAAATATTGGGTTAAGACACATTGTAGGCTCATAATAAACCTTTATGTAGGATTTTTATAGCTCACTCTGCATACTACATCCGCTTTATATAATACTAAAAACTGATCAAAAATTATACTATCTGGCAGCAAGCCTGTCCACGGTCAGCAGATGGGGACAGAATTTGGGCTGAAAGGACACCGATTTTTATCCGCTCTCGTAATATATAGTAGCATGCTTGGAGTCCCATTCTAAATCTGACCTCTTAGTCCTGGGAGCTAGCATGCCGTGTTGATCGACGCGATTCTCTCCTCGAGCAGTATTGACAAATGGTCAAGTGATCTCCGATTTTTATAATTTAACCAAGTCTTTCTAATGTTGAAGGATGATGTCAAACCACTCCAACTGGTACTTATGGTACGCTGCTTTTGATAGCTTTTGGGCCATCCGACAATATGATTAACCTAGCTCTTGACTTGAGCTCGTCTTGTAGACATCAGCAGTTCTTGTAGACATTATTATTTTTAAAGGTTTTGTGAAGGTAAGAAAACACCAACACCAACACGCGACTCTGATAAGGGGTAATCTATTAACAAAACTGTAATACTGAAAATCTTCCCATTCTTCTCTGGTGGCTATCTGGACATTTAAACTCATTTGGAATTCCATTCACTGGCCCTTCTACCATTCACAGTGTGCCCATAGTCTTCGTCATTGAGCAGCACTCTTTTAGTGGAGTGGGCCTCCTTAAAAGAGAGGATGGCACCTACACCTCTAACCATGAACAAAATTTTAGGTACCAGCGAGCACTTTCCAGGGTCAATCCTCCAGACCGCTTATCAATTGGATGGTCATACGAACATTCCAGACCGTCATTCCGCGGAGTGTTTCTGGAAACATCTTCGACCAAGACTAGGTCAAATGGGGAGTGGCCTCTTGTCTACCCTATAAATCCCCCGAAGGGGACGGAATCTTTCCGGCACTCCTTAAGAAGGACCCCGGGCCTGCCTGCCCCTTTAGAGTCAGCTTCAATTGGGGATACATTCCAACCATCTGGAGGAAAATCGTCGTGGTTTTTATTCCCAAACATACAACAGGCTGCTGGAACTGCCTAAATCGTATAGAACTAACAGCTTAACCTCTTTTCTTTTGAAAACGATAGAAAGGTGCACTTTAAGTGCAGGCTAGAGCTCCCTTCTTCTACATAGCTCTCAATTCGCTTACACGAAGGATAAATCAACAGTGGTTGCTTTACACCAACTGATCAGCAAAATCGAAAAAGCCTTACTCGCTGAGGAACTGCTTTATTTGCGTTCCTTGACATCGAAGGTGGTTTCGACAACACTAGCTATGATTCTATTTCTAGAGAACTGGCTCTCAAAAATCAGGTTCCTTACACAATTCAGTGGATAAATTCCATGCTTATCGTGACATGCCCTCAAGGTAGAGCCGTTACTATGGTCACTAGTTGTGGATGACCTTTTGACCAAACTATCTGAATCTAGTTTCAATGTCATTGGTTATGAAGATGGTCTTGCCATCATCGTCTCTGGGAAGTTGGAACTGGAAATTACAGAGGTCATGAGAACATCATCCCGAGAAGTTCCAAGATGGGGTGTACCATGGAAGGTCTGTCAATCCACCTAAATGAGGCTGTCCTGGCACCTTTCTGCAAACGCTATAAAGTGGACCTAAGTGTATATCTGCATCCACGGTATCACAGTTGAATACTCAGTATCAATCAAATATTGCGGAGTAAAGCTAGACAAGAGACTGAACTGAAACGTTCGACTGGACTACGCCATCAGTAAAGCCACTAAGGCTATATGGGCCTGCAAAAGGCTTTTGGCTAAGACATGGGGTCTTACACCTCAAATGATGTACTGGATGTACAAAAACAATACGATCGTTAAACCTGCGGTTACTTATGCCGCTATAGTTTGGTGGCAGATCTCATCCAACTGGCTCTACACAGTCAAGGGACACATGGATATTTTTAACAATGTCCCAATTATATCCCTTTGTCGCTAATCTGACCATTTGGCTGGTGAACCAGCTTCCAAAGAGTCAGGCCTATTATTCCAGATCGTTCTGAGTGAGATGAGCTGGGGATTCAAAATATCTCCACTGGTTTACCGACGCGTCAAAGATGGAATATGGAACAGAGGCTGGTCTCGCAGAGCCCAACTGCAAGATCTCGATTGCAATGGGTAAATGGCCCTTTGTTTTTCAGTTGCAGGGTGTTTTGATGTACTCCAGAGTCTTACCAGAAGAAATAAGGTCTCGCTCTGCCGGGTAATCAGACCTGGGGTATCGAGAGTTATGAGGCTACAGACAGCATCGCGAGGCAAGTTCCTGATGGAGGAGTGGATTATTGAACTTAATCTAGCCTATTGAGAATCAGTCTCAGGTCTTAGACAGGCTAAAGATCTTATAGGATCCTTTGCCTTAAGGGGCATTATCCCTTTAAAAGAGCGGACCTAAGGCTGTTGGTGAGTTATCTGACTGGCATGTCGGTTGCGCCCTCATTCCTTAACAACAGAAATAACATGATGTAGAGATCAGGCAAGACTCGTTTTAATCCATACCATCCTTTGGCTTCTGGTCACTCCAAATTTGTAAGGTATCTTCTGTTGCCAGATCAATCAAACGGTGAAATCAAGCCGGACCAGTAGCCATAAGCGCGATATCTTCCGAAGATCTGCCTATTCACAGTAAGCTATGGTTATCCTCTCTTCGATGTAGAATCTGCAACTAAGCTTTGATTCCTAAAAGGCAACTACTGAGCTGTACTTGTCCGTTGTAGGAATCTTAAATATAATTCTGTTGGTAAAAAGCATTCAGTTCTGTCTTTTCTGAGTTAACAGGTAGCGCAAAGCGGTTAAACCACATCCTAACTTTTCTAACCAGCTGTGACTCGTTGTCCGATGATTTTAGCTTTCCGTGTGCAGAGGATCATTGACTTATGAATCCCGAATTCCACAAAGACCCCAAATTCTTCCGGAGCCACCACGACATGGAGACGTCGTTGCCATGAAGACCACTTTTATAGTGTTTCGGAAGTATAAGTCTATGATGAGTTCGAAAGTGATCAGACAAAGGATGACAAACTTATCCGCCTGTAATCTATTGCTACTTCGTGCCGGCGTCTAAGAAAAATTGAAGATCACTTTTACCCTTCTCCAACAAAGTGGCACGTGGATTTACTGAAAGGAGTTTTTACAGATTAATATGAGTCCCTGATCGATAATGTCATGGGTGCTCTGAAACATAGTAAGCGTTATATGCCTGGCAACTGATACGAAGGAAAAATGTAATTCCACCAAGGCCTCGAGTGAAACTAAACGCTTCACGGGTATTTAATATAAATCAGAACTTTGGTTATAAAAATTTTCATCAATCAAGCCTAAACAATATAAAGATGCAAACACAATAGTAGTACACAATCCTATTGCACTCAATTCTAAGGTCAAATGCAACCAACTAAGTTCTCTCTTGACATTAATTCCTACTTTGTAAGCTCTTCTGTCCCCATAATTTTAATAACAATTGCAGCATCTGACCTTGCTTGATTATAAAAGCCCCATTTGGCATTTAGAGCCTCTTATTTCTCACATAAAGAACAATAATCACAATTCCAAGTGCGCAATTAATCGCCGCATAAAAAGAGATCAAATTAAGGCAAAGAGGTCTGCAAGATCAGTTGATGAGTCCCCATGGACCACAATCATCATCACCCATATGTCAGACACTTCAGAGAGCACCCAGAGATCAGATCCCCTTGCATCATCCATCAGCTTAGTTCCATTCCAGCGGCTGTTCAATGCAAAAAGCGCACGTAATTAAGCACCAGAAAACAGACCGCCCAATGACCATATGTTAATTAATGGCTGCGTGAACGGTCAAGTGGAGATGAATCAAAAGTTCATCCTCTTCCCGGATAACACAGTTTTATCCAATTGCACTTTCAAATTGGGTGCATTCTATCACGATGAGAAACTGTGTAGAACAGGCGGCGATTATTGCTGGGACACATGTCGCACTAGTACGTGATCTAATGATCGCATGACCCAAGATCGTTTGGATAGAGACGACGCTTTGGTTGCTGATCTCTTCAATATTTTCGAATTAATTCAGAATTGCAAAGCCGAAATCAGATGATGACTTTTTGATGTTTACATCCGTCTTGCATGAGATGTGACCCCTTTCGACCTTTTCGGCACGGGGTTCCATTAGAAATTTTCCGGTCATTAAAGTAGTTCTAGTCTGTGACTCGCGCGATCAGTGATCTTCTTTTTGTTTGGCTGTTGTTGTTGTTGTTTTTCGGGCTCCCCAAGAACCCTCTTATGTTCTGTGGTTGTCATTCTTAAAAGACTCCCTCAACCGGAACTGTTTCGTCTCAGTGCTTTATGGCCGGGCCCGTATGGGACACAGAAACTGTTAACTCGGATTCCTTAAGTACAAGAACATCTTGAAGACCTTGCCCGTAGCCTGATTGCTTGCCTTAACAGTTTGCAGTAATCCCAACCCAGTGGCAAAAGTCATTTAACTTTGAAAGACGAACGCTGCCGAGAAGGTGTTTGCTTGGCATGTTTTGGGATGTCGTTTCTTTTTTAGTCTTATACAGTTGGTAGCTGCCATACGTGGAGTTCGTGGCCATAACTCCGTGACGACTTCTTGAATCGGAGATGTTTTGGTTTACTGCTTTGGAAAATGAAAAAAATAAAAGCTACTCCGTTGCTTCTTTTGATATTTGGGGAATTCTCGATCATTAAGGATGTGCAGTTGTGGTTTTAAACTGCATCTAATTAAAGTTTTGCATTAATTCGCTTCTTAACCGCTAAACTAGAAGTAATTAATGAGATATGAAATATGATTTTAATAGTAATACCTACATGAAGGAAGGTTACACGGGTGTCACGCCACTTTAGCAATTGACTGGGCTAACTTCGTTACTTCCTTGATAAATTCTAATTAGCTTCGACTATAACGTAATAAATAGTTCTAATGATGGTTCAATCAAATATACATCAGCAGACAATAAACCCAAAAAACCTTGAAAGGAATCTTTTCAGGGCTTGCAGCTGTCGGTCAATACTATGTATATGCCGAACTTTACTAGCTCAGAGGAGTATTTTAAACTGATCTTTGTTTTATACAAAGTATTACACTCCACAAATAGGATGCTGCCTAATGGAGCAAATCGGAGGAGGTCAAAAGTGGCAGGTGGAAGTATTTCTGGGTGAACAAACGTCTGTTGAGTTCTGTTGAAATTCAGACACTGTCTAGGAGTTAGATTTCTATGGGGCCCAAGAGGCAGAGAAATTATACATAGAACTAACAATACTAATTTAATACGGCTCACACGAATAGCCCACCACGGCCGAAGACGCATTCATCCAGGCGCAAAAGCTGTTCTGAGAGACAGATTTCTTGAAGGCTCTGGTTGGATATCCAGTAGAAGAAATTCTTCGTATAAGAGCAGGAACGTGACATCTGCATTAAGGCCGAAGTCCAATGAGAGCAAGTAGCACCAAGCATCGCACGATATGTAAATACGATGCTGTTAAGCATCGTTGGTATTGGCACCCAGTGCCTGTTCACGTCAAATGACAGCACGAAATGAAGCGCGAAATAAAATTGAAAGTTAGTAATTTTTTTCTGGTTTTTGGTTGAAATTTGGTTGAATAGGTATTATCAGCAAAAATAAATTGTTTGAAATCTTTAAGCCAAACTACCCCTAGATAAGAGTTGAATTTGAAAAAAGATTGAAATTTTTTACTGTCAAAATCTTGGGCCAATCCGATTCTTTAGCGAATATGCGAACCATTTCTTTGAATAATTCACGGTAGCAATTATAGGCTGCACTCGAATACTAAATAATGGGTCTTAATTTAAAGTATACATACACCCAAAAGACTAAACAGCAAACATTCATTTTTGTATTTTATTTTTAATTTCTAATCGTTTTGATTTCTGTTTTCCTTCTTTTACTATATCTCTGCAAGCAAGCACTGCTCATTCGAGATTGTTCGAGATCCCATTTCTTGCGATGGTATCTGTGGAGGTGTTTTTCATCGGGACTGTCTGGATGGTCAACTCAATTGCAAGTGTCTCAACTCCGAAAGAATCAATTTGTAAAGAGTGTTCCGACATCAAACCCTGCCATGTTCTAAGGTATGGTATCTATGAGGTGATTGTGACTGATCATGCAAATGTTCTTAATCAGTAAATCTCCCTCTCGGGAAACGTCTCACATTTGCAAGCGTTAGCCGACGATATCCAAGCCGTGAATGTCCGGCTTGACCAGTTATCAAACACACTGCCTCTCTTCTCACCGAAGTCGAGCTCGCTAGTGACTTAATTCCACTACTTTTCATTTCGAGTTTCTACGGTCTTGGTTACCGTCGACGATCCTCACTCAGCGTTTCCAAACCCTGGTACCGTTCTGTTCTGTTCTGTTCTGGGAGATACTCCATGCTTCGCATCCATACGTAGCTACTCTACGTATGATGGTTTTGTAGACTCTTATTTTGTTTTTTCCGTGGATGTCTCTGGATTTCATTACTGGTGGTAGTGAGAAGTATGTTCTGTTTGCGGCGTTTATTCTTCTTTGTACGTCTATCGTTTCATCGTTGTCTTCACTCACTGTGGACCCCAGGTAGTTAAATTCGCTTACCCGTTCGAAGTTATATTCCCCCCAGGTCGTGCTGTGGTATCTTCTTCTTCTTTACACCCTTGACTGAATTAGAACCTTACTCTTGTCGGCATTTATTTGCAGTTATATATCTTCGGCTCCTTCTTCCGTGAATATTTCTCTAAGGTATGACAGTGATCTAGCAAGGCAGCTTTTGTCGTCGAGATATCCTGCCAATTGTTTTGATTTGTTAAGCAGGGTTGTGTTCGCATCAATGTTCACTTTTCGAATTACTCCTTCTAGGCCGAGATTAGATAGCATGGGTGCCAGCTCATCGCACTGGTTTAAGACTTGCTTGACTAGTTGAACAATTATTGGACTAGTTGATCAATTGTTGATCTATTTCTTCTGAATTCAGCTTGGTATTCACTTATTGCGGCTTCTGCATAAGGTTCCAGTCTGGCCTTAATTATATTGGTTATTATTTTATATACTGTGCTTAAAAGAGATATGCCTCTGTAGTTTCTACTGTTGAATTTATTTCCTTTCTTGTGGTATTTTTTAGTTCCTCCATATGCAGCATAGTAATTCATGTACAGCTTTACAATGGTCGGTCTATGCCTGTCCTCTCCTCAAATTTTGGCGTTCAGGTCTCCTATCATCATATTGATGTCATTGGAAGGGGCGTGCCATTATAAAAGAAAGTGTCCTTTGTCTTGTCCGCTTTTTGAAGGGTGAAGAATTTCGTTCGGATTCGTACTGAACATAGTCTTTCACTGAGTGGCTTGAACTCTATCACATTATCTATAATTGACTTGTGTATTACGAAGCCAGTCACTTTCCTCTATCCATTTTCAAATAAAATATAAAAATATTTTTTTATATTTTCACAAGTTCGTAACCTTTCACAACAGTTTACCAAACATATCGAACAATATGAAATGGTCTAAAAGTTAATTAGAAATGATCACTCGGTAAAAGTCCCAAAGGTTTGTCGCACCGGGAATCGGAAAAATTTGTAAAAAAATACACAAAATTTAGTTATAATGTCATTTGCTTTTCAAGAAATGTTGACGAACACCATAAAAATAATTAGTATTTAGGGGGTGGCCCACGATTTTGTCGCGGAGTGTACATCAGCACACATTAATCCAAAATAAAACTTAGATCGAATTATTTCAGGGCTTGCAGCTGTCGTTAATAATAGCGAATTCAATAGCTCATAAGAATGCTTTAAACTGATTTTGGTTTTACAAAATATGCTACACTTCATAAATGGAGCAAATCGGAGGAGGTCAAAAGGGCAGGTGGAATTTTTTGTGAAAGAACAAAAATGATTCTCTGAACTAATGAAAATAATATCCAGTTCAAGATCAAATACAAAAATCAACAAAGTCTGTCATAAAACATATTCAAAATTAAAGCTATCTAGACAAAACATTGTTAAAATTCAGACAGTGTCTCGATGTTAGATTTATATGGAACAACACTAATCAAATCCGGCTTTGCCGAATGACCCATTATAGATGAAAAGCAATTCATCCAGACGCAAGAGCTTTTCTGAGAGTTAATTGAACTAAATTTGACAAAATCTCTAGACAAATCTCCTCCAGTACTTCAGGTGGATGTACACGCCATAGAGGTCTGTATCCTGTGTATATGATATCAGACAGTCATTTAGTCTAAAAAGGTCCTTACAAGTAATCGCACCAAAGAAACTCATCAGATATGGGGAGTGAAACGACTTGTCTCACGAGTGGACTGTGGACTCATGTAATTCAGAGACATTTCGAGCTTGGGCCTAGCAAGGAGAACTTAATAGGCCTTCTCATATAGGACTGATCGTATCAGATATCCCCTGAATATCATAGGTTACATTGATACCGACACATGGAGATATCATCGGATGGAAACAAACAAACCCTCTGCAATTGTGGGGCACTAGACAGACTCAAACTTCACCCCACAGGCAAACCGTGATTAATATAAACGCAACTTCCCAGATCTATTTTAAGGGTGTTTTGTAGAGTAAGATCTTCTCTTGAATAAGGACCCGTTGTAGAGGATACACAAAAGACCAAGTCGTATACGAAGGGAAGCGTACGGGATATCAACCGCCGTAATAGAAATACAATGGAATACATTCCTCCTTAAATAGATGACCACCTTATAGCATTAAAATTATTATTAGGGATGTAAATGCTAAGTAAGGAAGAGAAACCATCCATAGACGACGATTGGTAAAGTTTGCCCAGACGAATGATGTAAAGATAATGGAACTAGGCTAATCAAATCAGCTGTACTAAGGAGACTGCTTGCCAAAAACCTCCTGCGAATTACAATAGCATACAGTACAAATCACCACTCCACGAAATTAAATTATTTTGTTTTCATTCTTCTTCTCCAATAGCATTTCTTCAATTATCTTTTAGGTTTCATGAAAAGTGGTTACCGAACCCCACTTTAGATTTAGCACTTACCCAGTTGGGGATTATCAAAATGCATTGCAGTCATGCTGCACCTATTATACATCAACTTTCTTCCACCCTTGGGAGGCTAAACAAATTACAGGGAGTGACCATTAACTAGAAGCCTACCACACCCAAAGTTAATGTTTTAAGAAAATTCCGGGTGCGTACTGTGCCGAAACCATTAAACATCCCTCGTCTCATCAAATAAAGTAAATAGAAAACTACCCCAAACGTGAGAAGTCACCCTCGTTAACAAGCATGGCGGAAAAACAAACCACTTTCCTCCGGAGTGGCAAACGATCCCCTCTTATTTCCAGCTATTAGTGTAATTGGAAAATTAATTGATTCCCTGGGACGCGTGTTAAAGCACGCGTCAAAACTTTAATTCCGTTGACAACATCCACGTGCCAAGGCTAAAATGTCGAAAGTGCGGGGGTGGATCCGATATCGTTTCGACGCTCTCCAATATCAAAAGTTGCGCAGCGCTTTACGATCGCGTTTAATAGGTGTCGATTAATTTCCATCCCATGGTGATGCTGCAGCCAAATCAGGTGTGCAACGGCGTTCATTCAGTTATTGACCACTGCGCAGGCGTTGGAGGATAGATTGATTGCGCGCACGCTCACAGTCAAATACTATCACCGACTGTCGTGGGCACGTGCGACTGTCGCACGCGATTGATCCGTTTCATTAGCACTTCTGACACCATCCGACGATGGCTTTCGTAAGATCCGCCCTCCTTCAATGTTCGTTAGCCTAACCTGACATGACTTACGATATGCCAGGAGTTGTTGCATTCAAATTCAGAGTTCAGATTGCGCCCCGTAAACACGGTGAAGATGGCAACTGCTGACGCGATGTCGGCCGGATGCAACAAAAGAGCGCACCGCGCACCGGCAACATTGCCAGAGGAAGATGATCGTGGGCTTCTTAAGCTCGAGTCAGCTTGAATTCGAAATTAGAAGTGATAAGCAGTTTTTTGCCTGGCGCTTGACGTTGATTGTATTTTCCGCCTTTATGAAAGTTGGCGTTATCGTAATCTTACCAAAGGTTCCACCTACACAGGAGAATCTGGCTGGGATGCTGGTTGAACTTTATGAAAAACATGCCTTGACTTCGACAGGAGAACCCTTTGCGCTGCATGCAGAGCCAGCCACGAGCATTATGTTGACACCTACGAAGATCAAGAGTAAAGGAACTGGTTTTGCCAGATGGCTGCTTGTCGTCTTGCATCCGACAGGGTCATGTCTTTTAATTTCTTTATTCATATGTGGCCGTAGTTTATGAGATGGGATATTTCAATTAGAGAGAACTGTTGACTACATGGGCCTTATGGTGTCTCATTGATCGAGGGGTTTGGTAACTAGTCTTAAGAGATAGATCTGGATTTGAAGAAGAAAATAAGTCTGTGATATGAAACCAGTTGCTAGTTATTTATGGATTCACATTTATTGAAAGATATTGGAAAGGACTGAAAAAGCTATTCACGGATTTGATAAAAAGAGTGCTTGTGGAAAAGGAAGTCATTTTGATTGTGCGTAAATATAATTCTTGTAAATCACCCTCGGAAATTTTTTTAGCTGCTGAATATTTTAGTGAATTTCACATACTTAGGATTATGGGAATTTTCCTAGATAACCAAATCTCTATAAGAGCTCTAGATTTAGTGATGACGCACTGCAAACTTTGGTGCACATGCTCGGTAGAAGGCTTAATGTACATATGTAGTTCCGGACATAGGAACGTAGATGTAGAAAGAGAAAGATGATTATCAATTCCAACAGGGGACCTTAATTAAGGGCTTATAGATATAGATGGTAATCAGCCCCAAAGGATATATTTGATTACCAACTTCTTTTAGGTAGCAGCAGGTATCTCTAAGACGAGCTAGATACCTGCATTATATCTAGGATCACTTGGCCTACTTATAACAAGGGAAAACCATGGGCCTCTAAACCAAGCCTAAAGACGTATTACCAGAACTACGGCAATCATTTCGAGTCATTGGCCCATACAGGACCATGCTATTAAGCTGGTTATCCCCCATAACGTCGTGATTAGACGAACGAGAGAGGAACACTCATTCAATTCCTATTTAAATGGCCTGTTATAATCAAACCGGAGTAGCGCATCCTAGGCTCTAGAAGATTTGAAAGAGATATCAAGATCAAGGATCAGCAGTTTTAGGCTTCCTAAAATATACAGGACGACTTTAAACAATCACCACAACTACTACCAGCCTGAAGTACATAACCTATAGTCTAACTGGGAACGGCCTTATTTCTTTGATAAATTAATGCAATTAATGAAAATGCCTGTAAATAAGAGATTTTAGCTTTAACACGCTGTTGTAGTAGTATTACTTTGGCGATCTGGTTTTGAGAAATTAACTAACTCATGTTGTTCCTTCTTCCCTACAGCTGAAGTTTTCAATCTGACCAAATGTTTCTCAACTGGCCTATTTCTTGTGATAATCTTCACGATTTTGGTCGTGTGTATAAGTCGCGTGTTCTCTGCCTCTTGTAGTCAAAGTAATTTTAGGGATATTTGTCTTCAGCTGTATGTCTCCTGAATTTGTGTGACCCAGAGTGATCCTTTATCTCCTAACCAGCAAAAATCTTTATGACAGGGCTCGTCAAACTATGACTACTTTTTACCGGCGCTCAATATTTTTAGAAGCTCCAAAGAATTTCTAAGCATGGTTTGAAGATTTCCAGCAGTGTTTGAAGATTTCCAGACGTCTCCGATTTTTAAAAACTAGAAATCAACCTACACCTTTTCGTTCCGCCAAAAGTGATAATTTAGGGATCAGTGACCAAGCCAAGCTAGAGTTTTACAACCTGTCTGCGCAGCGCACTGTGCCTCGGTTATGCGCTCCGATCATTTTGGCCTCGCTTTCCAAATTGCCTAAGGGTAGACCACACCCATGTTTGTCTTATTGGTGAAAAGCATCATGCATATTTGTCATTGATTGTGGAAATACCAGGTTCACATATACCTACACCTTGCCGTGGTGCTGGAGCTTGCGTGCCTCGAGTTAGCATTAGGCTATGTCGACGGTGGTTAGCTGGAGAACTAGCAAGCCACCGGTAGGGAAGAGGCCAGACAAATTCTTCCCTTCTTCCTTTCTCTCCAGCTAGTTGTTAAAGGGTGCCGGTCGCGAACGGTTTCCTCCCATGCCCGGGAAAAGCTGAAGGGAATAAGTGCTTTGTCCTGATAAGCAGCTCTGGTATAATGGGCTCACTTGCGCCTTACTCGTGAGATCTTTATGGACCAAATAAAAAATAAAGAATTGCTTGCCTCTAGTGCGGAGGCAATCGCCAGTTGTGCAGCTACTACCAGCCATAATGCACCTGCACAAATTGCACCCTCAGTTACTCGCCTCCAGCCTAGAGACGGTAACTGCAGAGACCACCAATTCCGCGAGTGCCAGCCATAGTGCACAGAGCCAGTACCGGAGAGCCTGTTTCATTCTTGAAAAGATTGCTAAGAATGAGAAATCCGGTACTGTGCATGAGCGAGATCAGACTGACAAAAGTAATTTTCAGTTGATGTTGAAAATTAAAACAAACAGCTGGAACTACACTATTCCGAGTTGCGGGAGGACCTCGATCCTCTCCTAAACAGAAGACCGAGCGAGATACCAAAAGGCCAAAGGGTCCCCCAAGAAACAAAGGGTCCCCCTTCACAAACAACCTCCAGATTTCCCTAAACGATGAAAATCTGGATGTTGCCTTAAAACAAGAGCCCTGGGTACGAGCACATACAGGGGCTCTCGGGCAAACAATACCACACCTTTTACCACCACTCAAGATAAGCCTAGATCCTGCATCCTGGTAAAAAAGAACATCAAAGCCTTCCTCTGCCCGAACTTCACCTCAACTATCTTAACCGGGGCAACACCCCAACCTTCGTATTCCCAAGTGTGTTGAAGTGTTGAACATCACGCTGTCTACGGACACAGAAATATTTGAAGATGAAAACTGGAGGCCTCACTGCCTTCTGAAGCACAGAAACCCAAGAAAGACTGACTGGAAGAAGTCCGGTCAGGTCCTGAGAACGATACTATCTAGGAGAGCGCCTACAGGAGAGGATAGACTTTCTAATTCTAATTCAAGCGGATCTGTGAACCGAGACGAACATAGCAATATCTTGAATCTGCTACCCGAGGGTCAGGAATCCGAAAAGAACTCTATTTTTGCCCTATTTTTCAAAACTCGCACTAGATTTCATTCGCCTACCCCATTTAAAAATCTCAAAAAAATTCAATCAGATTCAAAGTGGCTTCAAATTCTAAGTGGATTTCAAGAACAGTAATATGCCCGCCATTACAGCAGTGCACAAAAATATTCCTCGCAAGCTTTTAATCGTTTAGCGTTTTGTGGCCGCATATGCATACTACCTTCAAAGTGTAGATTACTTTGACCCACCTTTTGGAAGTGGAACACCAAACTGTAGTGTAGGTAGCTCTTATAAATTGCCATCAACCATGGTCCAACAATTTTATGAATCTTTTGGCGCATAACTCACCTCACTGCAACATATATAGAAGAAACCTATTAAAATTCAATAAAACAAAATTTTGTAATAAGAACCGCAATGGCTGCATATAATCTCCAAAACGCCAACATGGGACATACCTCTTTGTCGCAATAAAGCGATTTTCCCGCAAAATTGCATCAACTTTGCACTTTCCAATCTAAATCGACACAAACAAATTCTGAGAAAAAAAATCGAGAATGTATTTGCTAATCGGTTTTTTATGAAACTAGATCAAAAGTTCGCGGCGAAATAACTTTTTGTCTTTGAAGAAGATTGAATCATTTTATTTATTAATTTTTTAGAAGCTTTGATGCCGCTTGCAAAAGTTTAATAAACACAAGGCCACTTGTTAATTTACACTTCAATTAGCTATTTGCGAATAAAAACAAAAACTCATGCTTCTTCCATCTACAAAAGCTTCCGCAGAAACTAGTTCTACGTATCAAAATCACTTTGCTCCAAATTCTTAATCCAAATAAAATTCCACAACTAAAATTAAGTTCCCATCATTTAATGCCTCAATCAAAAACCCTAAAACCCCAATCAATTACTAATTAATTATTCAAGAAGAATAGCGCCTCAGAAAACCTTTCGCTCTTTTTCTTCATCGAAAAATGAAAGACGAAAAAAACTTCATCGGTTTCTTTTTTTCACGTATTTAGCACTTAATCGCTGTTCATCAAAATATTATCTTCTGTGAAATCTTCGAAATTTGAATATATTAAAAAGGCGGTGCTCAACTCTAGCGTTTACGTTCGATTTATTGACCAACAACGTCGTCGCACACACGAAGAGCAGAGCTTGAAGAGAAGAAGAATTGTACGTAAATAAAAAAGAAGATGCAGAAGTTTTGTGAAGGTCGTTCGCGAGAAGATATGATCGCGCAGCTTCCTCTTAAATATAGATAACGATGAGGCTTGTCTACTACATTAACAAATTGCACCAACAATTGAATGGTTGTAACCAACAACAATAGGTGATTTTAAAATATCTCAGAAGCAGTCAAACCAATGCTCTAGTCTAGCATTAGCAAGATGAACAGCGAACAGAAATGGGTAATGAAGATTACGAGAAGATTCTTAACCTTCGCGCACCAACTTCCTAACTGGGAGAATTTTTATTCTTCTAGCCTTGATTGTTGCTCAATTTGTTAATAATAAGTAATGAGTTCCGTTTGTTCCGTGGTCTTCTTTAAAGGAAACATGAAGGGTAATGTCTTATCTTCCCCCTAAAACGATGCCTTGTTAGTAATAAAAGATAAAGAGTGCAGAGGTCACTTCAATTACACTAATGGCACCTGAATTATAGCCAATAAGTGAAATGTTTAGATACATGTTGATATGGAAAAGCTCTTTTTGAAAATGTTGCTTGGTGTTGCTAGGGCTTCTGTTGATGTTGTGTTGTCATCTTTACGAAACATTCAAGAAATGTGTATGTATATAGGTCCGGTTCACAATAAAAGCTTCAAGTTGCAAGCATCATGTAGCTCGTAGCTGGTTTCTGAAGCTACCTATTTTTCTAAAGTGTATTCTTTCATAGCAGTAGACGAGAATTAACCGAAATTTTATTGAATTATTTGTTTTAGGCAAACTCATTATTTTTATGAGGGGATGAAATAACTGCATTGAAAGGCGAGATTTTGGTCTTTTTTGTAAGGATATTCAAATTCATCAGAGTAAAAGGTGGCTTCCTCGCTTTTTGTGCATGCAGGCGATGGCAATAGAAAGGATACGAAATTACTGTAAAGAGGAAAGACAAAAAAGAAGCAATATTATTATGTGCGAAAAGTGAAAATGAAAGAGCACTGAGTGGAATTGCACGCACAACCTCTGTGATTGTAGTCTGCTGCCTTAACAACTAAACTACCACGGTCTCTAGCTTGTGTATTATTCTGTGTAAAAAGGATTCCGAGTTGTTAAATAATTAATTTATTGAACAAAATTTTTTTTCTCCGCCCTTTCGAGTGTACTAAACCCCAATCCTTTATACAGTTTTTCTAGGCTTACTGAGATTTTCAGTGAATTATCTTCTTTTATGGCCTCAATTGACTCGAAACGCCTTACGCCGAAGTGCTGTTTTTATCTTGTGGAGCAGGAAAAGGTCACACGAGACCATATGACGGGAGTTTCCTGCACGATCCATCGTCGGTAGTCGTATAACATTTTTACCGATTCGACACACAAAATTTGTTCTAAGCAACAGACTTTGTTCCACTAATTGTTTTCCTTTGTAAAAATCGCGGAGCATTGAAAAATGTGATTGATACACAGTTGCTGTGAACACGCTGAGTGGCCGATAGGCTGCATTCGAAAATTCAGCCGGCTGCGCAGAATTGGCAGTATCGCAGCATCGGCTGCAGGATATAGGTATATGCCCGGCTGCAGTGGTTTGATTTTTTGAATGATGTGCTGCCAATTCTGCGTAGCTGGCTGAATTTTCGAATGCAACCATAGATCTCGAATTTCGCGAGATAGCTTGGTGCAGTGTTCCCAGCTAACCAAAAAAAAAGTTTAGCAATATATTTTACGAAAGCCTTTTAAGTGATACACTTCTTTATTTTGACAGTAATTTTAATTTCAGATTTTTGGATATTGGATCATTTGAGAGTTGAAGCGATGTATGACTTTTGGAACAAGTCTTCTATCGCCTCCATAAGATTCCCTTACATGTCACGTCGTCAGGAGGGCTTCCTGCATTTGGTAGATGGTCAGCTTTGTAGCCGTTGTAAGTTTCATTATGGGTGCCCCGAGTAAAAATAAAAGATCACCTTACAACGGGCCGCTTGGCTTCTTAAGCAGCTTATGATAGCCGTCGCCGTAGAGTTTTTAACCATTGAATGTGCTTTATGGGAACTTGATCACTTTCATGTAACCGATCAACCCCAAATTTTCTTCATATGTATAGTTCGTATGACAATGCAACCTGACCATTTTGTAAACAAATCAAGATGGCGGTTCCAAGACGGCGTCCAAATTTTGCAATTGTGTTCCCCTACCCCCGGCATGGGTATCAAATGAAAGGGTAAGACAAGTAGAATTCAGTAGCGTCATCTGAAATCCAAAATGGCAGATTACGTTTTTCTTGACAGATATCGATATTCTTACTGCCGGGGCCCAATGATTCCGTCAACGTGATTTTCCCCTACCACTGTCGGTGAGAGCTCGCCCAATGAAACCGTCACCGTCAAAGTAGCTTTTGCTTGAGAAATGTCATTGCCTACTTGTGATTGAATTAACTGTATGATTATTTTGTACTTGTTTCAAATTAAATTATATAAAAGTAATATCTTCTTCTTCTTCGAGTACATTTTTCCGCACTTTCTGTTCAAGAAAATTGTGGGCGGGTTTATAGCACCAACATAAATGTAAAAGCTGTCTTGTTTAATTAGGGTTTACTTTTTTTAACAGATGGCAGGCAAATCAAAAAAATGAGCGAAAAAATGAGAGTGCTTTTGCTTGTGGAGGGGTAGACCAGCAAAATTAAAATTAAATCCAAGTCACCGTCACCATCAAAAGCAACAACAATTTATATGGAAAATCACGTTGGCGGTTTCATTGGGCCCCGGCAGTTAGACTGCTCCGATCGTTCTGAAATTTTGACACATCACACTTAAATTCATTTACTTCCGATTTCCTTAAAGGAATAAAGTGTAATAAGACCATTGATGCGGAAGAGAAACAAGCTCGTCAATCGTCGGTTTATTAGTGTGGAGCGCGTGTAGATGTTGATTTCCATTTTAGCAGGAAATTTTGTTATTTAATCACTCGAAGAATAAAAACCAATTTAAAAAAATTAAACATTTAATTGCAGTGTGTCGATAAAAATTTTGAAATGTTCAAATTCGAAGATATGAGCACCGGATTTCATGCCCGGTTAAAAATTATTTATTGGTTAATTTTATTACTAGCACGCATAGCGAACAAATATTCATGCCAAAAAAGTACGCACTCTCTCACCACAAGCTTCCGCCACAGACACGGAAATCTAAAAATTCAGTCATGAAAATTAATAAATGCGCCCTCATCGGCATAGATTATTCCAAACGCGAGTGTTGTTTTACAAAGCAGTCCCCCAGCTAAGCACTAACCACGTCCAATGCTGTTTGACCTACGCAATCGAACGAGATCCGTTCTACTGAGTATGCTATTGGCACCCTTTATGGTCACCACGATAATTGCCCTTTTCTTCGTCCTATACATTTTTTTAAAGTCAGGCTATTAAAAACAGGCTATTTCGTGCATGCCTGTGTCGGGAGAGTGCATGCTTGTGGCTATATGTTTTAAGAAGCCTAGGATGCTTTATTCTACGAAAATACCAGCCAGCCAGCTGCATGCTAGCTGCGAGCGAATTTCAGTTTTACTGATATATTTTTGTGATAATTTTCTCATTAAATACGCGGTGAGTTTTGAATTTTGTTGGAAAGCGAAAGTTACATTTTCCCCAAAATAATTTTTTTTGGAGTAGTAGTCAAATTGCCCCCATATTCGGTAGTTTTATGGTAGCCATAATGAGGCATCCCGCCCGCTTAACCGGTTATTAACAGGATACCACCGCTTAGTTCGGGTCTTCCCCTAGCGGACGGTGCGCCTCTTTTTTCACCTGGTAGTCCCTTACTGCCTGCGTCACTGCCTTTGTCGGCTTGTTAGCGGGACTCTCTTGTTTCAGGAGGCATGTCATGTCATGGCATGGCTGTCTCCAGTTAACCCCGACTATTGTGGCTTAGCCGGCTACTAAAAAAATTAGCTCCTACAACATCCAATAGTTCAAACACAAGGCCCACTGGCTCCTCCTCATGCATCCTCCAGACTACCCTTAACCTATCATATCTTTTTCTATCTTAGAGCAAAGCTTGTACCATGAAATAAACGTCATCACGGACTAGTAGTATAAAGGGTGATACCTAAGCTTTCAAAAAAAGTGTAAGCCCGTTGGTGTATGTGTGTGCGGTGTGCGGCTAAACAGTCCGGCAAACAATCTTCTGATCCCCGGTACAGGGTCGAGGACTGTGTTTTAATCACAGTCGGTGTTCGCCCGTTGTAAGGACACGTTTTATTTTTACTTGCGTCGTCGGACTTCTTTTCTGAAGGGGTTTCAAAACATATGGCCGGAGCCTTCACCCTTTTCACAGTGACCCGGCGAAGATCCAAGCGATCTAACCCTCTTTTTATTAAGAAAATCGGTATCCCTTTCTTCCCCGGGACCGCGCACACTCTAGCAGCCTCTACAGGTAAATAGCTAGCTTTCAGAAACCGCCTAAAACGTTTTCGGGTTGTCCCATCCCGTTTTCTCAAAACGGTCGCAATTTCAATGGAGCAGAAGGTGCCCGAAATTCCGCAGGTGGGCCTCTGAGCAGATCTGCTACCAATGCTGGAACGATCTCAGCGTACTCACCCGCGATTTGCAGGCTTCCTCGAAAATTCCCCTTTACTGGTATCACATTCAGCACCCTGTTGCATTGGTTTAGAAATATCCAACTGTCCTTGTAGGTGGCTATGGAAGCCCCAAAGTGTTTGCAGCGTTGAGAGGTGGTACATCCTCAAAAGCTTTTTTTGAAGATATCTTTATTGCGCCCACAAGTTTCATAAGAAAGGAACGTCGTCCATATCATAGCTCCCCATTACCATGTGAAGGCTAATTTAAATCAGAGGTCGCCTGGTATCCAGAGTCTATCGTTAGTAGCAGTACCAGAACACTCACGCAGTACCATTCATTCCGTTAACACGCTTGTTTACACCTTGGGATGGTGGGTATAGAGTTCTCTCTCGATCCGCCGTATTCAGTCTGCTCCATGGAGAGGCATGGACAGCTGGATGGTCTGCCCTCACCTGTCCTTGGACCAGCAGTGTAGGAGCACTTCCGGCAGGATGTGACCAAGGCGACGCACGATCGGCCGTATTCGAATCACATTGATGAGCATATACACTAGGCCGGCAACTAAAAACGCAAGCTTCCCGCCCCGGGGCAGCCTCGTGACCCTCAAAATGATATGTTTCCCTCTAAATATTTTTTTCGTAATCATTTTGGCGCACCTTGCCACCTAGTGCCTAGAGAAACTGTTCCTCTTGCTCTACCCCAGTGACCGCTCTGATTCCACAGGGCTCAATTTTAACACCCGCCCTCTTTATAATATTTATAAATAATCTTCTCTCCATCAGTTCCCTCTAAACTCCTTCACAGCTTCGTTTATGTCATTACCTTTCGTTACATTTACGCCTTCGATAATTCAATTAATGGAAATGCTAGTCTTTTCGATCATGTAGTAATATCGGGCTAAATCAATATCCACATTGAAGTCATTCTTCATTCCGACAGCAAACCTCAAAGCGACGTACTATCTTATTTCCTAACTTATAGCCTGAAACACCCCATCCGTGCCAGTGAGGAGTGTAGAACAAGTGACTAACCCATCTCTTACCATCTCAGATGTGACGATCACCAAGGATCTGCAATGGAATAACCACAAAATATGCAAATATTACAAGAAATGCAAATATCTCCTTCAGCCATCCACTCGGGCTGTAATATACAAATCCTCCGTTCGGGCTCTCCTCGAATACTACATACTCGTTTATTTCGGCCCCTCAAAGTCATCCGTGACCAAACTCCATTAACCATCGACCCCTTGAGCTACAGTTCTAACAAAGCTTTATCGCTGCTATCAAAGCTATTGTTTCACTGAAATATCAGATTCTTCTATTTAAAAATCAAATTTCCTCCTTCATACCAACTATCAGCCATTGTTGCACATTATGACACTGATTCTGACAGCTCAATTTAAATCACGGTATACAGAAACAAGGTAACTTAAAGAGACTAAACTAAGCTTCAGCTTCATTTGAAGCTTTTCTTGCGAATCGCGCTTTCAATAACCCCGGGCTAGTTCTACATTTCCCATTCTTTTCTTCGTGTTGAATGTGCAAAAGTTGCGCAACATGTTAAAAGTGCATTTTGTTGCACAATCGCATTACACACCTATATAGTTGGTTCATATCAATATGTGTAGGAAACAATATTACTGTGTAGGTCGCAAAATGCCGGGTTAACAGCGCTGTGTGTGGGTATTTTATGCATTTATGTGGGCAACGTTTCACATGTATCTAGACTCTTGTTTATAGCACCAAGCCTATTCTTTTTGGTATACATTTGGTTGCAAGCTTCAAATTTTGTTTAGTCTTGACTGGAATCGTGACGAAGTAGGATCGGTGTTTCATGCTACTCTGTAGACTCGTGGTCGAACTGTTTATACTCCAGCAAAAAAAAAAAATAAGGTAGTTCATCGGATTATTTCCTACTACGATCGTACTATATACAACAACACTGTGTCATTCTCAACTAGTGACGCGCGCATTTCATGACATTATCTCCAGCATAAAGTGCATGGTACTAGAATATATATAGTGAGTGACGCGGATTTGCGTGATGTGTATTGTTATAGTGAAAAACGCGGTGGTGAGCTTTTAGGAATTTTCTGTTGTTTTTTTATGTTTGTTTGTGGTTACTATATCAATTATTGTGGAATTTAGTTCTGTATAAATTTACAAAACAGTGTTGTTAGTTTATATGTACAAGCATAATTCTGCACTGTAGAGCAATATGCTCATGCGTATGTAGAAAAAGAAAAAGAATACTGCAACGAAAAAGAGAGTGTTGCGCGACTTTAAAACCGGATTTGGATTATTATTATTGAGTTTTGGAGAACGTTCATTGCCTTAACACGCTGCAACATTGTAATACGAGGATTTATTTTTGTTGTTATTGGGATTCTTCCGATCTACACCCGCAACAACAACAAAAAACATCGTGAAATTTATTGGATTAATTAAAAATTGTAAGTGTTCTTCAATAATCTTAAATTAAATATTTTATTGCTGATGTAATGAAAATTTCTTCGGAAAAAAGCGCGGTGATGAAAATTCCCCTGCTTTATAAAACCAGTCTTTTTTAGAGTGAGTAATAAGTCCGCGTGTGTCTTTCTTTTTAACCGGTGACAAGTTATTGTCGATATTGGCGACTGCATTCTTCGCAACATTTTTTTTGTTTGAGTTTGTTTTGTTTTTCTTTTTTTTTTCTTTTTTTTTTTATTATGGTTATTTTCACAAAATACTCTGCTCTCTGGAATGCAAAATGAAGTTGACATGTCTTGTTAGCTCTATGGTGGAATATGATTGATATTTGCACACAGCATTCCTGGGAATAACCTGCGCAATCACAACAATCATACCTTCTTAGAGACTAAGCTGTTGACGCATGCGCGATAGCATTTTCACGGTGTTAACAACCGAACGATCGTGCCAAAAAAACATAAAACAAAAACAAAACCAAGACGGTTGGTTCTATTGTTCAACAATTACTGGAAGCATTATTTTTGTGGTCTTAAGTAACAATTGTCCCGTGCTTAGGTGGAACAATCGGGAGCATACAAATTATTTTAGGTTCTATACTTTTGTAACCTGAGATCATGGATATAGCTTCGTAGTGATCGTATTCTGTTTTTCTGGTATAATATATTCAGTGGCACCGGGCCATGTTTATGCTCTTTTAACCGCTTTTAATGATCCACAGGTATTTTTAGCTTCTGGGGTTTTTTTTACTTCTTCTTGTGTCTCAATTTTTTTTGGATTTTGTTTTTTGTTTTTGTATTTCCCCTTAACACATTTCACAAAATATTTTTTCCCTGGAAATTAGTAATCCGAGAAACTGGAATGAGAGTATCTGAGCTCGACTAGTATTGTGTCCGATTAAGTTTTATTGATTTTTGGAAGAGCATTTCGAAATTTTTGTGTGATCTTGGAAGCTGACACATTTTTTTTTTAATTTTTGTTTTTTTGATCTCTTGGTTTTAAGTGGAACCTCTGTTACCTACCAAATTTGATTTTTTTTATATCAGTCATCTTTCGCGGGGCAATATCACACCGCAGGAAGCCTTCACTTATGCAGCTATTAATAAGAATTCAGTAAAAACTATGGAATTTAAAATTATGTTATACCCCCGAAAAAAAACCAGCACATAACTCAATGAATTTAGGGTCTTTTCATTACCATTTTAATGATCTACATATATTTACCTGAACCTACGGCTAGTAGTGACTCAAAGTAGTTGCATCATTCACTGATATTTAGCGGGAGTATGTGGCAGATCACCTTTAAACTGTGGGAAGATCAATCTTTTTTCATTTTAGTTATTTTGCCTGCCTGTAGGTTTTGTGATATGTCAAAGTAAAAATAAGAAACAAAAAAAGGCGCGGCTATTTTACATATACAATACTTGTGTATGGGCTTGGAAGAACTCTTTTTTTTACTTCATTTATTATACTATAGGTGGTGTTATTATTTTTCTTTCTTCGCACCAAAAAGACCTAAGGGCCCTAAATAAAGGAAAATTTATTTTGTTGTGTGTGGGATTTTTCAGCTTGATATATATTTATATTTTTTGTTTTGTTTTATTTATTATATGGTGACTGCTTTGTGATTTATTTGTAAGTTTTTGGAATTTAGAGTATTTTTGTTCATGGTTTTTCGTTTTTGTTTGAATCATAATTCTTTTTTGATATCGACACGATAAAATTTATTTATTTATTTCGTTTTGTTGGGTTGTTTGAAATATATTTTTGTTTTAGGAAAATTTGTTAAACTAATGATACAATGATAAATTTTAACTACTGCTATAATAAAAATAGAAATCAAGGATAGAGAATGTTTACATTCAGGTATAACTAGTTTGTTTGATTTGTAAATATATGTATATTGTTTTATGGGAACCACTGTTGTATGAAACAAGGAATTAAAAATGTGATTGATGGTAAATGTAAAAATAGCACATTTTGAACCTACAAAGCTGTCGTAGAAATATAAAACTTTGAAAAAAATCTGTAACTACATATAAGAGTAGAGGGTGGTCTAGTACAGCGATCGGCAACCCAAATGTATTGCCGTACCACAAATGAGATAATTAAAACTACTGCACATTAAGCGTGCCAAATCGTATATGAAGATGATTTTATTTATGTAGAAAAATTTTTCACTTAAGTTGCTTAAGGCTCCCATTCACATTCAGGCCTTGGCCTTTTAAACCAAGTTGGCAGGTAACGGCCGATGAAGGGCACACATTACTCAGTCTGACTGAGGGATGAGATCTTAAGGCCATGGACTGCAGGTGACCTCACGATTACCTACATACCTACAGGCGAAGTCGACAGTTATTAATTCATTTGCGATTATTTCAGTTCTATAAAAATTTCAGCACTATGCGAAGAGGAAACGAAAAAAAATTGGTTGTCGAATCTTGAACGTGTACCTTGAACGTCGATAATCGTTCGAAACGGATTTGACAACGAAAAAATTGGTCAGGGCAAAATTGAGCGTTCGCGTAGCTCGAAAAGACATTTTTTGTTTTCAGTAAGGAAACCACGTTACTGAGACACGATTTTTTTTACTAAACCTACGAAGGACTCTATAACTAAGACCTTTCAAGAGATTTCAAACAAAAATTTTCGGATTACACGAAGCGCGCCCAGATCTTCAGGCCCGGACTGACGATAAATACGCACAGTCATAAACATTTTTGCCAGTTTTTCTTCACTGCGGGCACCATGCAGTTGGGGGCCGTTGAGTGTGCAGGGCCGGCGTTTGCCTTTTTTGCGCCCGGTGCAGTATGCCATATTGCGCCCCATCAGCTGTTCATTTTTTGATTGCGGTGAAGGACAATGGAAAAAAATACAAACAATGAAGGCACGGGAAGACTTTTTCACTTTTTTCTGAATTTTCGCCCAGTGCAAATGCACCAATTGCATCTATGAAGTACTGCCCCTGCCATTATCCAATCAGGATCCGCTTCGCGATCTTGCTTTTGTGTTTCTCGCCGAATTAGGGTCCATAATAGTACGACTAGTCATCATCATCATCATAAATAGATCTACATTCTGCTATTGGCCTCCTACATACTTCTCAAGAACTGTCGGTCCCTGACTTGAAGTCTCCAATTTTTCTCTTTCGAAGCACCCTTGGATTAGTTCTTCGTTACTTCTTAATGTCCAGATTTCGGATCCATACAGTAGTATTGGCCTTGTAAGGGTTCTGTTTAGTTTCACTTCAGTCCTCCTTGATATGTTCCTTGTTGAGAAGTGTTTACGTAGCTCAAAGTAGCATCTATTTCCCAGTTCTAATTTCCTTTTGACTTTTAATGTCTTTTCGTTATCTTTTGAAATTAGCGTCCCTAGTATATAACATCTTTTACTCATTCGATGTTGTATGTATCAATTGTCTTATTCTTGGCTGATCTCCTTTTTTATGTATAGGACACACAATGCCCTCGATACATTGCGATGGTATTTGTTTTTGGGTCTATATTAGCATTGCGATATCATGTAGGCTTGATATTACCTTTTTACCTCTTTGTAGCTCTGCTGCAATGTTATCTTTGCGCGAAGATTTGTTGTTTTTTAGTTTTTACACTGCGTCTTGTACGTCTTCTAATGTAGGTATGCATCCCGCTGGTTCTTCTGCTAGTTCCACGTTTTCTGTTAACGTTTGCTACTCATGTCGAGCTAGCAGTTCTTTGAAGTGCTCACACCATCTAGTTAGAACTAGTACCTACTTTGGTACTTAAGATGTCCCCATCCTTATTTTTGCACATTGTTACTCTGGGTTTGAAACCGACTTGATGCTCATTTACGTTTTTATGTAAGGTCCTGGCATCGTTTCGGCTGTTCGCTTCTTCTATTTCCTTTTAATTACTATTTCTCCGAGAGGAACATTTTCATCTATAAGAACAACCCTTAAAACTAGAAAGAAGTTGCAGCTGAAGGAACAGAGGATCTTGGGATGCAATCTTACCCATCAGATACTTAAGCAAGAAAGAAGAAAGAAAACGCCACCGAGACCCGTGGCAGCTAGTTCCCTTAGCACGGATTTTGGCCTAGAGACGTGTGAAGGTATCATTTATGAGAGTGCTCAACTATATTAGCTCCAGCGTCACCCAACTGTTCCCGGACCGGACCGGTTTTCTAGAGGAAGTGGTGCGGGTAACTAGTTTAGTTCTATTAGCTCATTAACACAACGCTCATTAAGCCAAAAACTGATTGCCTAGATTTACTTTTGAGTGTCACTAATGTATTATTGTTTTATACACTACCAGCAGTCTAGCATGTAAGAAGGAAAACGTCGTGGTACCAGACCGGGTTTTTTCCTGATCTCTATTTTTGTATTCTCCACATACACTGTGGATCTACATTAATTTTCACACTTTCCTGGTTAATGTTCATTATTACAACTTAAATAATTGAATTGGCACTGTCAAATTAATTTTCAGAGCATATTTGTTTTGCTGCCAGGTACTTTGGCCCGGGGGACTGCCTGTTGAAATGTTTTTTGACGATTTTGTCAAGGTATTCGTGTGAATGCAAATTTTATTTTTGGAGGTGTGAATCCGAAGCTTTGGGCAACCAGCTGGGAGTTCACATAATAGTTAAATTTACCAAAAAATGCATAATCCGTACAACACCAAAATAAAATCCCTTGCTTCCACCACTAGTATTCTAAGCCAATGTCCTTGAGCAAAGATACTCATTTAAGATTAAAGGTCGTCTGTGATCAAATTGTCCTGTGACTGATCATAACCAAAATACTTCTACCATGTTTGCAGTTATCTAATAGAACATAGTCTGTTCGTGCAATAATATTTGTTTATAGAAATTCATTAAAATTTATGGTCTTATCTTTCGACAGTTCGTTAGCTCCTGCTCCGTTAATTATATATCACCTTATGTTCCTGCTCGTTAGATCAGCCTGAACACTGATCTTGTCCAGTTCTTGATGCGTTAGTTTGATTTATTGTATAGGATTAAATAATGTATCAAAAGCAACCTCAAAATTCGTGTTCACCCAATTAGATGAAGTCATATTCTAGATCACAGAAAAAAATTGATCGAGACGACCCGATCAAATCTGAAGGAGCAAAATTCAAATAAAAGTCGATCGACCATTGCACTGTGAAACCCACAGACAGTTATTCTAGAAACAATCAGTCAACCCAATAAGGAAAAGATCTAAAAACTGGCTCAAGAATAAAATGTGACGCTACAGTAATAATGATAAAGCTGTCATTGCGAATCAATTTCGTTGACAAGTACTATCTTGTTTTCAGTTTAGCAGAAATAAATCCAGAAAATATACAAATCAAGATCAGGCAAGGTTACCCAAGACACTTATTAATATATTCTCGAAATTCTCATTAATTATAATTAAAAAAATTAAAGACGACATCCACGGAAATTTGTTAAGGCGCTAAATATAAGCACTACAAATGACAACCAAGATCCCGATCTGCTAATACCAAAAACATAATTTCGTCTAATTTGTAAAACCGCGCGATAAATGAACTTATAACAAGCTGTTAACATACATCTAGTCCCATGACATTTAAGAAATCTATTTAACAGCTGCCTTAATGCCATATGAAACTTCCAAAGCATAAAGATTAAGATCATAGTTGATTTGACAAATGACTGGCAGATCAGTTAAAATACTACCGGCAACTTAAATATAAAAAAAAACAGTGAAGAATTACTGAACTAGTTTCTAGAAATTTTATTGCATAGTTGATAGTTCAGTAGAGCAATGGAGATCAATGATTTGCAAAACGTTTTAACTGATCTTTTTGATTTTGTTAATTGTCTTTCGTTTTAGAACAACAGTTTGTAACAACTTTCTTTTGAACAAAAAATTGGGTGCCCAAAAACTAGAAAGATTAGCGAAATGAAAACACAGAAAAAAAAGAAGAAGTGATCGTAACAAAACTAACAACAACGATCAATCATTTAAGACAATTTCACTCCATTATTCTCAATTGATCCGAACAAAATCATCGATCACTTATGTTCGAAGGCAGCATGATCATGGATTTTGTGGTCTTGTTTCAAGTGAAAGTGATGAGATTTTTGGACTAATTTCAGACGTTAAGTGATCTTCTTCAAATGTTGATGATCCATTAGCGGAAACTGGATTGGAGTTTTACTAACTAGAAGAGAGATCGTTGAAGATCTTAAACTTAATTTTTATAACAAACATTCTTTCTTAACTGTGCTAATGCAAATATAAGAAACCGTTTCACGCTTAATTCATGAATAATTATGAAACTAGCTAGAAGGATGTGTGTTATCTTTGCGATATCCAAACACAGACACGATAAACAAGTCTTTGCATTGTTGCTACTCTCAGAACTCCATCATGTTTCGGGGTTTTTTTTATTTGTAATCTTAGAACCACATCAAGACCCTAACATTTTCGAGAACAGTCAAATCTCTGTTCGCAGAAGGAAACCAACCGTAATATCGTTCATATTTAATACAATTTTCACAAAGATAAAACTCGATAAAAATATAATTCACATACCAACAAATGCCGAGTCGTTGAACGTTATAGGCGGAAGTTGGATGTTTTTATTTTTATTTTATTTTTTATATTTTTCTTTCAATGCTTCACACTATTCCCCCTAGCGCTATTGGAGTGAATAAATCACGATCGTGCTCCTGACGATCGCACTTTTATAACATACGATCAAGGTTTTAATGTTAACAAATTGGCTACGCCAAACTATTAATATCGTCGCGGTTTATCAACAGTCTTGTTTTGATATGCTTGTACGATTGATAAACTGGTATTCTGGCACGATCCATAAAACGATCGCGATCGTTTTGCAAAATCCGAACGATTATTTTCATGTGATCTGCAAAAAAGTGTGCTCTGTTCGTGCTGCATGTGCTGACAACACTCAAAGGGAGAAATGAATATGACGAATTGATAACATATATGTTTATACTACAAATTCTAAATCTGGAATTCTAGAAGTAGAAACTCGTTCCCTTGTAATAAATATAAACGCCTTTCGTTTTTAGCTCAAAGGTTGCATATTTATAACTTGATATATTTTTATCAGACATTATTTGATTTGTGAAGACGTTTTCAAATGATAATAAATTGATTTTTCGTTGTCATGATGGTTTTTTATGATGGTGTATATTACTATAAATTTTCGGTTGAGATAAGCTTCTTGTGTTATCTATCAAATGTGGCTTTGAAGTTTACTAATTGGTTGTTTATGTAAATTTTGAAAAGTGATTAGCTTATTCGATGTTTATGAGAATTTTTTAGCTGTTTTTTTCCCTGATTATCGTTCATTTTATTATGAAAAATCATTCAGAAGCGTGTGAATTTTTTTTATTTATATATTTACTTTATGGAGATTTGTTTTGTATAAAATTAAAAATAATAATAAAAATGTTGTTCTGGCGGGAACTTGATACACATATTAATATATTGTGTGCCTCAGTTGTTTATTTATTGTTTTGTTTACTTTTATGTATGTATTTCAGTTCTAGATTTTTGTTTTGGACTAGTTTAAGATGGCTTTTATTATTTAAGGGGGTCTTCTCATCAAAAATTTTGAAAAAATTGAATTTTTTTTTTCTTTCATTTTTCTATAGTATATGTATCCTAGAATCACCATGCGAAAGAATATGATAGGATTCGTAATAGTTTCCGAGATATTTGGCCGCGAACCGGAACATATACTCACAGAGAAACAGGGTTTCAAAACTTTAAATGCGTTTTTCTCGAAAACACCATTTTGAAATTTTGATGCACGTTTCTGAAAAGACTAGTCGACCAATCGACTTGTTTTTTTTTAGATTGTTAAGTATCTTCTTCTGCAGGGCCAGAACTAGGATATTTTTTGTAGATGGCATACTTTCTTTTTTATAACAAATTTAGTGCAAAAAAACACGAAAATTTTTGAAACAAAAATTTAAACCGCTCTCACACCTTCAATTTTTATCGTATGGCAATAATCCTAGTTCTGTACCTGCTACGAGCAATACTTTTTGAGAAAATGCTTGCAATATGGGCTTCAGATAGACCTGGAGGCCGAAAACGTGCGGCAAATATGCCAAGGCAGTGCGTGACGGGGTCACTTTCACAAATTACTCAGCGGCCCCAGGTGGACGGAGAAGCTTCAAAATTTTTTAACACATAGTTTAATACGTGATAAAAAATATAAAAAAAAAAGTAGTATCAGTTATAGTTTCGGAAAAAAAATCCAAAAAAACATACAAAAATAGGCTTTTTTGATGAGAAGACCCCCTTAAACCAAAATAAATCTATAAAATTATTGCTTTTTACACCGGCCGGTAGGTAAATTTCTACCCCTTGTTGGTTTGGGAAAGACCCACCCTAATAAGATAGCCTAAAACCTTCTTCATTGTTTACAGGAGAGAGACTGATGGGTCTATGGGATTTTGTTTCCTTGTATGATCCAGCTTAGTTTAGACCACCTTAGCCTCTCTCAGAATTTAGATCAATATTGATCCCACGATTTGCATGAAAAAGAACGATCACTCTTGGCAGAGCTCCGTATTACCATACGAAGGTTAAGTTAAACCAAAGGCCACCTGGTATTCGAAGTCTGAAGTTTACACGTTAAGATTGCAAGTTTTATCGAATAAATGCACCGTATTCAAAACGATTCCAAGTCTAAGCAGACGAGCCCTCAGCTGTCCGCACAACAGTGAATAGGCACCAAGGTATGGCCAGATGGTCAATTACAGTCAGTCTTGAAGTGCAGCCATGTTTCCAACGCTCTCTAAATAATACTTCGACCCCAAGCTATTTTCTCACTCGAATAGGCTACTTGCACTGCGCCACGATCACTTTCCTTATATATTCTGATCAGTAATGTCCCTACTAGTTTCGAGTTTAGCTCTGATGCTCTGAGGATCAGTGGTCAACATCACTGGATCGGCCAAATGTCTGGCTATATACCTAGACCCGTTGCTGATTTGGAAAAATAGTCTTGAAGAAAAGATCAAGGTAAGGAAACGACTCTTCACCTGTGCCGCAGAGTGTACGGATTATGATTAGGTATTTCACTGAGGTCAGCATTGTGGATATACACCATGATGGAGCCCATAAAAACCCATACTTTGGTTATCTAGTGCACTAGAGGCACATTCAATGGAAGCACTGTCTCGTTTCAAAGACGATCGCGGAGTGAGACACCGAGGATCTAGGTCCTGATAGTCTTATTTTTCCTGTCGGTACTTTCCCCAGCATTATGTTTCCCGGGTTTCGTTCCGTAACCTTGTTCGACATGACCAATCCATATTATTTTAATCACTTTGACAGGTGCCTAGCCAGAAATGGATTTAAAAAACTCTATAGAGAATGCTGTTGGGCTGGACGTTATCACACAACCTTTCGCACGATGTTCATATCGAGGAGAAATGAAGCCTATTTACAGTTACCAGTAATGTGCCAGAGTATCGAGTCAAGCACAGGGTGCTTGGAACTGGAACTCCGGTGAACTCACAAGTCTATCGCCTTGGACAATTGGTAGTTGATCCTCTCATTTGCGGCAAAACCTATAGTTTGTGATATATTAAGTCAATAATCTCGAGGGAAACCAATTCAGCAACTTATGTGCGTCAGTGTTGTCTCGTTTTTACAGAGGCCCCTGGGCTGAAATTCGAGTCGACACGATACGACAAGTCATTTGAGTTGATGAAAGTGTCTTTCAGTCGAATCACGATTTTCAGTACCAGGAGCCTAAACTAATATAGAATTTCCACTTTAACCGTCTGTGATGAAAGTCGCAATTCGACTGAAAAGTCACTTTCTTCAACTCAAACAACTTGTCACACGACTCGACTTTTAGCACAGAGGTCATGGCATCGCTGCTGTTAACGTGTTATTCTGACATTGTGAGCTCCACTCGAGAAAACTGCGCAATCTCTTGCCACTCACATTATGCAGCGCTTTCATCCCTGGTGTGCATTTTGTAACGTCTGAAGTTTCCCAACGGCCATGAACATCACGTGTCTTCATTAAGCTCATGCCTGTTCAATAAATATGCCAAATAATACAAAACCGGTTTTTGGTTCCCAGGCGCAAGGGACTCAATAGCTATTTTACTATGAAAGATTAGAGTTCAGAATAAAAGCTCTTTGTACGTACCGTTGACGGTTATACCATTAAGTGCTATGTCGACCACCAAGCTCTAGTCGAAAAGATAGTACAAAGAAGACTGACAGGAAAGTACCTCACCTTTGGTATGCGAACTTGAACTCTATTGTAAGTGAGACTGTGTCATTTATAAAAGATAAAAATTAAGCCATATCCCGTTTAAGCTCGTGAGTAGGTGTCCTCATATCACTTGTATCCCTGTGACACTATATGCCCATATAAGGGTGTACATTAGGGTGACCGTAGTGATAAGGGAGAATTTTTTTTAGCGAATTTTGCCAAAGGGAACCCTACAAAATGATCAGCCTTTGCAGATTTTTAGATAGCCAAAATTTTAGCACGATTGGAGCACGTTAAACCGTGCCGCTACTCGCTCAAAGTTGGCAAAATCTCCATTTTTTTGCTGAACGGCGGAGTTTCAGAGTCATATATCCAGAACAGTCCATTCTACACCCACGCGTAATGTCTTAAATTAAAGGAAATACTGTTCTACATAGTTTGTATTCATATATATTTACCGTTACTTGTCGCCAAAAGGAGCTATAACAGCCTTTGTCACCAAAAACGTGTACCTCTAGGAACAAACTTCGAATATTATTTTTGATAAGTGATGATGACTAATCTTTATTTTAGTCTTTAATGTTTATTTAAAGAAAACTCTTATATTTAAGTAAGTACATAATTTATTGAGGAAAGTAAAATATAGGTTCTCTAAGAAGTTAAATATTACATATAATGATCTATTCTAGAGCTTTGCTTAAAGTGGATTTGGAGACATCAGGATACAGCTGTCGGCACCTGCTGACTAGTGGACGGACATATTGCTTTTGATCCTCATCTTTGGTCAGAAGATTATTGAAATCAGTTATTAATTTGACTGCTCGTTCGGCCATAAAATTTACAACCTTCAATGATTGGACGATCCTGTATCCTTCTTTGGAATGAGCATTTTCCGGCCAGGCACTGGGAGGATCTTTGAGAAAATCTGTGTTGATATGAAAACGCTCAAAGAAATTCGTTGTCTCCTTAGTAATTAAATTGGACAATCCTGCTTCTACTAGTTGTTTCAATTGTTGTTTTTGAAGCTTTGGATTCATAACTCTAGAATGTTGTGACTCAATCTCGGAGCTCTCATGCAGTTTGTTTGCCATTTCTGATTTTTCTTCATTGGATCAAAGAACGCAAGAGCTACCAATTCGGCATTCAAATACCATAAACGTTTAGAAAATTTTTCATAATACTCGAAGTTTGTTCCTAGAGGTACCAGATCACATTTTTGGCGACAAAGGCTGTTATAGCTCCTTTTGACGACAAGTAACGATAAATATGTATGAACATAAATTATGCAGAACAAAATTACCTTTAATTTAAGACATTACGCGTGGGTGTAGAATGGACTGTTCTGGAGATATGACTCTGAAACTCCGCCGTTCAGCAAAAAATGGAGATTTTGCCAACTTTGAGCGAGTAGCGGCACGGTTTAACGTGCTCCAATCGTGCTAAAATTTTGGCTATCTAAAAATCTGCAAAGGCTGATCATTTTGTGGGGTTCCCGTTGATAAAATTCCGACATCGATTTCTTACGGTCACCCTAGTGTACATAGGCCCTCATAAGGGTACGCGGTCAAAAAAGTTTGGAGACCACTGGTTTAAGCTGATACACTTTTGATGCCATAGTGTCGTTTCTTCGCTAAACCATCTCAGCTGGACAGTGACAGAGGAGATGTAGTACACTTTCCTCCTCGTCCGGATCCCTTCTGCAAAAATCGTAGGTCTCAAGACCTAAGCGGGTTACATGCGTCCCTATCAGAAAAAGTGATACCTCTCGGACAATAAATAAGACTCAAAACTTGTTGTCAAGCCAATGTTTAATCTAGGTTAATAAATTGTTGTTAATAAAATCAAATCGTTTTCACCTCAATTGATTATCATTAGTTTATTATATACGCTCTATTTAAACCAAAATACACCAATCCCACATCTATGCCAATGGAATTTATTGATCACCAACCAAAAATTTTGTGTAAATTTCACAATCCAACCAAAAAAACAAAAACAAAAAACAACAAGAAAACATTTTGTGAATGGCGAAAACTTTAAATGCTTCACAACACTTCACATTCCACAAACTAAAATACAAATCAACAATTTACACTCAAGGTTAAAAATTGAACATAATAATTTCACGATCATTAACGCCGTATGATTTAATGGTCAACATGCATGCAATAAGAAAGTATAATTATGGCAAATATCATCTTATCGATATTTATCATGAATATTTCTCACCTCACAGGTGTCTTAAGATCACTTGCTTGGTGGTTCAGTGTTTGGGTCAGTGTGTAATTTTCTTGAAATTGTTCCACAACAACAAAAAAAAAATACACACTCCACTTGACTACGATACCAACCACAATAGATAGAAGCAAGAGAAGTACAAAAAAAATTAATACTGAGAGAAAATTTTAAGTCTCTAGGTTACAAGTAATCACATCCGGTCGGCATGGTGTCACAATTTATCCCAGAGAGTTTTGTTTGTGAAATTTATGATACTTTAAAGAAATGTCGAATTAGCAACGCAGGATATCGGATATTATACACTCTCTCAATTCATTGTAGGACACTTCCTTAAAGTACAAGCTCTTACAAATCTCATTATAAGCCAACAGTTGTCGTACTTAAGATCCTATTCGTTAAGGTTTTTTGAAAGAAGTTGAAAAATTGTATGAGCATAAAAGAAAGGAAATAGGATGTTTCGTTTTTGTTACCTGATGGCAAAAAGATCAGTGATCGACAGCCCAAATTGCAAGGGTGGAACCCTCATTTGTGATCATAAGAATACATGATCACCATTCGATGATTTGAGGGGAAATGTTTAAGATCTTGACTTTGATTGCGTGCGGTCCTTTCAGTAAAAGGATCACGATCAAACGATTTCTCAGAATTGGCAAGATCAGTTATATTTTCTGCGCTCCTGATCTAAATTGAAACAATGTACCCGGTTTGTGTTTTTAAACACTTTAGTTTCCCTCTGATATCGGTTTACTATACCGAAAGGGTGAAATCGGAAACCCATTTCAGTATCTGGGACTTAGCACTGATCTTCATTCATGTTCACGATCATTTCCTCTGGTAGACAAGTGCAGTTGTTTCCCACTGAAATTCCTGTGGCTTCTGTCGGTCAATGCAATCGATGTTTCCCTCAATGCGATCCGGTGGATCATGTGTGTTTATCGTTTCACTTTTACAATCTCCTCATCAGACGCTTTGGTGAAACTTGATTATATTTATATATATAAAAATAAAATTTCGTATCTTATTGTTTACTATGCGTAGAAAAGGAATTTCATGCAATGAATGAAATCCGGGAAATTTTTTCATCGTATTTTTTTTATTTTGAACAGTCACACTTGGCTGAACGATCACGTACCTATGTCCATTGTGATTCGTTTTCTGTCTTAAGATATCTGTGAGAGATTATTTGTTACCTTTTTACCATCAATCCAACTGCACTCTAAGAATCACATTACGTGAGTGATACACACTGGGTAATTTCATGTTATCGGTTTAGACGACTTCGGGTCAAATCGGTTTTATGTAAAGTCAATGAAAAAAACATTCCTGATCCACCATGAAAGGAATCTTTGGAATTCTTAGCTCATTCTTAAAATTGATGAGAATCATTCTAACGTTGATCAAATTCTTTAATTTTGTTCTTCGTGTTTTTTTTATTTTTATTTTTAAAAGAGAACTAACTGTCTTCGGAAATTATTGAGTTAAATTAACTACTGTAGTTCTTAAAGCGTGATCGGTTTGGGATTAATGACATTAAATGTCTTTAGTTTTGCGAAACATTAGTGGCGAAGAGTGCCAAAACCCAAAAAAAAAACATGGCCTTTAATGGTGTTGGCGGATCATTTTATAATGATCGTGTCGAATTTTTAATGTTATATGCCTGTCAAAATTTGTTCAATCATTTTTGTGTGTGTATGATCGAATGTATTGAACTTATTATTGAGAATCGAATTGGTTTTACACGCAACTTATAAGTCTTTGACTTCTTTAAAGCATTTTTTAGCAAAAAAAAACAAAGCATCATTTTTTAATATTTTCAACAACAAAAAAATCATGATTAATAATTACAAATTTTTGCGATCATATAATCTAAACCAAATTTTAAAGTTGATCCCATATTTTTTTTTATATTATTATTTTTTTTTTTTGGGTTTCCAGATAATGAAGTTCGATACTTAAAAAATTCTTTAAAACTTACGTTTCCGTCCGAAAAAAATTTCTAAATTTGAAATTTTATTGGTCATTTTTAACTTTCTCTGTTTCAGGTAAAAATAAAAACTCAAAATAAATCACTTTTCACCAAAAAAATAAAAACCTAGCAATTATATTTTCTTGGATTTTCTACCATCTGGACTGGACCCAAATCTACTCTAAAAAAATTGTGGCTGGATTTTAAGATTAATAGATTTTGAGAGAGGATATGCGAATTGTGAACAGGTGCTATTAAATGGGATGATTTTTACGTGTATGGCTATTGTAGTCTGTCGCTGAGAGAATCTTTTTTAAAGGTCACGTTCATTATTTTTTTTGTATAATTTTGTGTGCAGCGATTATTTGTTTACGTGGATACGCATAAGGAAGTCTATGTTTACGGAAAAAAGGTTCTGCAATTTGTTGGGAATATAAAATCTTCAAGTTTAGGTTTTCCGCTTAGCCTCGTAACCTAGAAAAAAAGACTTGAGCAAGTTTTAAGGAGATACGTGACCAAAAACACTAACAAACAAATATATCGGAAATTATATTTGAAATAAACAAGAGAAATTGAAACGGATCAGTTCGAGCATCTTCTTCTTCTTTACGCTCCTTTAATCCCTCATGAGACATAGGGCGGAAACAGTTGCCCTCCGGCGTACTCCGTTTTGCGCAGTTCGGGCATAGGAGGCAATAAAGTCATTAATATTTGGGTGCTCTTGAGGCATAGTCCATTTCGACGTCTTCTTTAGATCTCTTCCTAGGACTTCCTTATGACCTTCTTCTCTCTGGCATTTGGCGGAACAGGATTCTCATTACATGTCCTATCCAGCGTAGTCATGATATCTTGATTTAGGCCCGTCAAAAGGGGGGTAACTGCGTCGAATTGCTCCGGGCCGGGCAGAGGGCGCCCGGAAAATAGATTGAAACCCAAAAAGTTAACTTGATTTCTGAACGTCAAGCAGGCAGGGTCTGAAACCCAAGTATGCAGTGCTTTAAAATAAATGGTATGTACTTAGGTAGGATGTCATCCAAATGTTCACCACTCTTACCGATGTAAACGAAAGAGGTGAGCATCTCCTAGTAGTACTTGTTATGAATAACAAAGATTCTTAAAATAGGAGATACAAACCCACCTCTGTCACTAGCAGGCTACTCTCTGACAACATTCAAAACTGGTGTGTTGTGGATGAGAGCTCACCATCGGACTAATTGTACATCAGGTTCAACACTGTCGGCCTCCATCATATACGCTCCTCTTTCTGGCTCCTCGTATACTCTTGTGTACAGCTCATTACTCGGTTATTTAAATCTTTTGGTAAAGTTTGGCCGTCCTAGGGCCTTTGGGATTCCATTAAAAAAGGTTAAAAACTCTACAACCATCATACGTCCTTGAAAACTCAAGGCGCCGGTGTTCGCCCGTTGTAAGACCAATTTTTTGTGTTTACTCCGGTGAACTAAAGATGGAACTGCTGAGCAAACGGAAGAATACAGGTTCACCCTAACAGGTTACAATAAAAAGTTGTTACCTTTCAAAAGGACTGCCATTGTGAGAACCTGAAGAATCTACTATAGGCAACTAGACTCCAAAATCTCCTCTCCAAAGACTCCTTCAACGGAGTGGGTCTTCTCAAAAAGGAGCGTGATTGATATTCCTTCAATCTCTCCAACTCTTTGGACCTTGAGGTGCCTGCTGCGAGCACTTTTCAGGGTCAATTCTCGGGACAGTCAAAGAACCGTTCCAGACTATCATTCCCGAAGCCTTTATCTTTGACGGGGACAAGGTTAAATGAGCATTTAAATCTTTTCAACCCGGATGAGATAACATTTTGCCGCACTCATTCAGAAGTTCCTGGATCTAATTCTCGACAATCTCGAACCGGGGATTCATCCCGCCCTTAGGCTGCTGGTGGGATATCTGACCGGTCATTTATGGCTACGGTATCACATCCATATCCTAGGATTGTTTCAGAAAAGACAGAATGATGATTCTGCATGGAAGGCGAAAAGACTTCGACACATGTGCTCTGTGAATGTCCTGCTCTGATCTGGTTTAGAAGAAGAACGTTTATCATAGAGCTTATGAGCCACCCTCAAGTCCGGTCACTAAAGACCTTCTTGCGATCATTCGGAGAGCAGACGATCTTTCTCGTTTCTGGGGTAAGTGGACAATATGCCTAACATGCTCTCTAGGTGGCAACTATAATATATGGTGCTTAATATCAAATCTTTTGCCTTTTTTGGTATGCCAGCCCGTTGCCGTATTATCCGTCCGGTTTCTTCCTCTTGAGTTTTCATAACAAAGAGATTTTCGTGGTTGTTTTGGTTGCTGTCCACAGATCCTTATTCTAGTGGAGGGCTGCCTCCTATTCAACCCTTAGACCGTTGCCTCATCCGCAGAAATCCGTACTATGAGCTATGCAGGACGCCCATATATACTTCTCTCAAGTCGTGGTGTTAATCGACAATTAAGTCTTCGACTCCTTTCATTCTCCTCCTTCCTCAACTGAGCTTGGGACCAGCTATGGTGCAGTTAACAACAAAATTCAACTAAGCTTAAAAACCTAAAAGCCCAATAGTTCTATACCATCGTGGAAAATGCTCGTCCTGGTCATTAAGTTATCGATGTGTTGACTCTAGTGGAGTTTGACATCTAGCATTACCTCTAAGTATTTGGCTTGTCGTTCCCTGTGAGTTTGCTTCTTAGTTTATGGAAGGTATCAAATTTTGTCGGAACTGTAACGTACTCTTAGTAACGTACTCTTTGTTCTTTGTACATATCTCAAATAACCATATATCTCATCCACAACTGATGATCTACCATCTGCAGGAACAAAGATAATGACTCTTTCCTGCAGATATCCATTTGCTATTGTGCCCTCCATACACCCCTCAATAGGTATGATCGCTAGTAAACGAGTTCTGGATAAAGAGTGGAACCAGTCACAAAAAGTGTTTCTTAGAACTCATAGAAGCGTTCCTTAGACCGGGTAATTTCATTACATTTTGTTTATTTGTATTCTATGAATATGATTATGTATAAGTTGTTTGAAGAGTCACCTATACGATAATCTTCAGTGTGGATACTTTACAATTGTCAGATTTACGGAAAGGATTCGGAAAGCGTAAATGCTATCTAAGTGCATATCCCGGTGAAGTTTTTTTTCAATAATTTTCGGTGCACGAATAAGAATATCACAGTCGTTCTGGTACGACTTTTGTGGTGTACTTTCTTATCTCAAACTCATTTAGGTATTCATTAACTACAATTGTCCCAACAGCAAGTTCATACCCTAAATTATTATATGTAAAGCAAAACCAGTTAATACTCTTTACTGTGAGTATTAACTAATTAAAAGACAATTTAAAACATAAGGAATTCCAAATATTTCCCACACTGTCAATCTTTTGATAAAAAATGTCTAATTAAATCTATTAACTTAATAAATCACTTCAAACTAGATTCTCTCAACAATTACACCAACATTCCTCCATAGTATTAGCTAAAGAAAACTAAGCCTCATCATAAGATTACAATCAACTCACATAACTCATTTCTCAATAATTTTAGGTCATTTTTTCTCGCTTTCTCTTGTCACAACTTTAGTCTGGTCAATTGCTCACGCATGTCTTCTACTACATACAGTACCTATTTCATGATTTTTTTGTTGTACTAAAGAAATAAGTAAGATAAATAATAATAGTTTTAATGAGAGTAAAACTACATAAACTAAGAGTAAAATTCAGAAGAAGGTCTATAACAAGCTAACCTATATTTTTCACAATAATTGCCATAATTCTCTAGTAGATTATTGTGTGGACAGAGAGTTCAGGCTTTATAGTAAGTAGTAAGTGATCTTCGTACGATGATTTGTGGTATGTCACAAATACCACAATCTGTACACAGTTAGTTAAAAATTGCCCAGGAAATGGCAGTAACTATCCACCGTTAATTTCCTTTTGGATCTTCCCACGAATCTATGATAAATAATCACAATTAACCTATAATGATCGCTCGTTTACAACTTTGAGGTCTGTCTCTTGTCTGTTTATATATTCTAATGTTTGTCTGAGTAGACAATGACTATGATGCTGATTGCTTTGTGTATATCTCGTATAGTAATTTTGCAGGTAGCTAGAAAGGTAAACACACAAGAGGGAGAACAACAGACTACAGACAACACAAAAAAAGATCGCATAGCAAAATCTTGTCCTAAATTCTATTGCGGAAGACAATGCTTTAAGATAAAACGCGCAGGTGAAAATTCGTACCCTTGTGATCTTCATTCATTAGGCATTAAATTCACCGTTCTGTATATATGTTCGCTTTCACGATCTTTTTCATGAAAATTTCTGGAATCAGTTAAATTCAACTCCTAACAATGTTGATGATCAACATCAAGTCTGAAATGGAAAAGGAAATTCTTTTGAAACAATAAACATGCGATCTTTAAAGAAAATTCTCACCCTCGATCTCTCGGTGATCTTGCAAGTAAGCAAAGCATGTTCTGCGCAAGTGATCATATCCATATATTTTTTTTCTCGTATTATTCAGAACGAAAACTGACTACCGTACAAACATCTGCTCCATTTCATGAATTTCATCAAGACTGTTTGCATATGATCACCAGATTCTTCTGAGACCCATTGCGCCATTCGTGGCTGGTTCTAAGGGAATTCCATGATCACCAGCGGATCTTAGGTCTCAAAATGCGCGTGTATTCGTACGCTAGAGTTAGAAACGATCGTTTTTCCTTTAAAGGGAGTTTTTTCTTCGTCTAAACTTTGTTATAGCGATAGAACTTAAATGTGTTTGTAATGGCATTTTGTGATCATGTTTACGATCATTTAAGACCATAGAGAGGGCGAGCAAAAAGCCTCCAGATGGACAAATAACAGACAACTGCTGGTGATGTTGCTGCTTCTGAATGTGCAGCTCCACCACGACCAAGATGACGTTTTCCATTTCTTTCTTCATTTCTGTGTGGTGCTGCATTTTAAAGACCATCTTTTCCTGAGAATTTTTCATCAAAATAGCCGAGAAGATTGTGTGTGAAATGTCGCGTCAAGGGAATCGGAACATTAAAGTCAAGATCATTCTTTTTCTTCTTGTTGTTGCTGTTGTTGTTGTTGTTGGTTATCAAAATTTGTTTTGTCGGAATCATTTTTATGGGATCAATTTATAGATCCAAACAAACACAAGAAAGTGCTATAAAATTTATTTCTTCTGTATTAATGGAATTTATTGATTCAAGAAGACCGCAAGATGAATTTGATGATGCACATTGTATGCGGATTGTGTTAATAGCTGATGAAGATGAAGATCTATTTAATTGTTATTGAAAACGGAAAACGAAACAAATAAATACTGTGTCTGTGTGTCCATTCGGCATCCGTTGGGTAAAAAGGGCCTTGGGTATTGACGTATTGATTACTGAAAATGTTCAAATATTTTTGTAATTATTTATAGGCATTTCCGTTCAGCTTTAAGCATGTGGCGGACAAGAGGTATCGATTTTCAATATAGGCAAAAAAATTGTAATTTTATTAGAATTTTGAAATATTACACAACATTTGAAAATATTATATAGTTGCGATTTGTCCTTCGAAATTTAATCGTTTTGAGATATTGCGTTGTTTTTGTGGTTTTTTGATTATAGACTAGTTTACTGACACAAGAAGTCAATCGTTACGTTATGATTGGACTTTTTTATAATTTTAAGTGAAATCATCTGAGGATTAGCCACAAGATGTGAGACATGCATGCGTAACGAATAAATCATTGACGAAAGTAAAGATCCACAGTGCAATAGCAGGAGAGTTCTAAGGCGCAAGGGGATGGATTGGCCTCAATGTGTAAACATGGTGGGAAAGTCCTTCAAACTTGGTGGAATGCTCTAGAAGAGGCCAAGGCGTGTTTTGGGGTGGTAGTGGCATTATATAGATAGATGGATCAGACAAACATATGCAGGGCCGGCTTTAGGTATTGTGGATTTTATGGGCCTTTAACTACTTATATATATACGGGTTCACAACAAGCAAACTTGACCAAAAGATATAAATCGCTGAGTACTGAGCTGTAACAACGGGCATACGACGGCAAATTTGAACCAAAAAAAAATCTGCACCAAAAGTATTGTTGAACGTACTTTACGAGAACTTGATCATTTTCGTTATGTATAATCGTCCTTTGGAGTATTATACTTAAAGTCTCTCGATGCACAAGAGAAACAAGCTCCCCAGCCGTCGGTTTGTTTTTCAAAAAGTTAGTGGTGCAAGTTGTTGTTGTATTCGATTTTAGTGGGAAATTTTTGTTATTGAGCCGCTCGAAGAAACGGCATATGCTCGAGGAGCATGTTTTAATCAAGGTCAGTTTTCGCCCGTTGTAAGGCCATATTTTAGTTCTACTCGAAAAGTAGGAGTACCGTCGTTGACGGCCAAATAACGAACAAATTGTGTTAACACAGGAAATATGATAATGGTAAGTTCATGGGGAATTAAGCACTAGTTCGTAAAAGCAAGTGGAAACAGTTTATAGTTTTGATGCTACTTTTACCATCTATAGAATAGTTTTGCTTAGTATAGTTTATCTATTTCTTGAAACAATTAAGACTTTTGTTCAAAAATGAGCTTGCAATGTAAGACTGCAAACTGCAATCAATGCATCGTCCAGTCCAGTCATAAAAATTTAAAGATTCGATAAAGTTCCTTTTATTGCAGAACTGTGCAATAGTTTGCTTTTTCAGAGTACAAGCTCGTTTTGTTTTGGTACATGCAACCCTTCTACTTGGCAGATTGAGTGAGCGAGAAATAGAAACCTCTATAGTTCTCTTTTTTCTTTATACCCAAAAGACGAAAAGAAGGAACAATAGAGGGCCTTATACCTTTGTCACTTGAACTCACAAGCAGTATTGGAGTGCTATGGCACTTCTGACATAGCTCGTGTGGCTCTATTTTTCTTCTTCTTTGATCCGTTAGCTGGCGGTCCGAGCGGTACTTCCCCGCAACGGATACGCTACTGTCGGTGCCGCTGTTCCAATCGATGCAATCGCAAGCGGATTTGATATCGATGAAAATGACAACAGTTCGTTGGCCGCAAAGAAATCTTTCTTCCATTAGCTGACGAAGTGCGAATATTTAATCAAGGCATCCTCGATGTGGTTCCATGGCTTCGTCCGTTTATGGATAGGTGGACAGAATTCCATCGCACACCACACAATGGACTTTGATAATTGCCTTTCCTCTACATCGATATTGTCCGATATTGTGAACGCCACGAGTTTTTTAGATAATGCCATTTGAAACTCTCTCGCGATGGCCGAGGCCCGTAGGCACGCCCAATTCTTCTTGATGGTGTCGTTTTCTTCGTAATTTGTAATTGCATCTGTAACTGAAGTCCCCTGCGAGTATGATCAATTCTGTTCGACATATCGTAACCAGCGTCTGTTGAAGCCGATCGTAAAATTCGTCCTTGTTTGCACCCGTGTTGGTCTCGGTTAACGCATAAACGGATACGGTATGAGTCTTGATCGTTCCATCGATTGTTATAACCGCCAAGCGCTCGAATATCGGTTGGATTGCGATAACGCTATTGGCAGCCCGTCGATTGATCATAAACCCGACGCCGGCCTTTCGTCTCTCACCACAGGAATAATAAAGCGCCATTGTTTCGTTGATTGTTGGCGGGACGATCGTCAATGTCCCGAATCCGGTAAGTCGTAGTCCCGATAGCGCAGCAACTTATATTTTGCTTTTCAACAATTCCATTGCTATGATTTCCTTTTTACCGACGTGATGTCCTGTTCGTACATTCCACGCGGGGCATTGAATTTCCATTTTCGGTGTGACTAATTTGGGTGTTCGGCCAGTAACCCACTTCTCACTAGCATCGTTGGTCCCCAGTGTTGGCGCAACGGCTACCCTGGATGCAGTAGCATTATTTCGTGAATAGTCAGTTCATGTATTCATGCCTAGTTTCTTCGGTTTCCCCATTCTGATCAATTCGGCAGGTCGACCACCCTCCTCCTTTCACACCCTGGACTCTCAAGAGCTGCTATTGCCCAGCCTTTGTTTATTGCAGGAACTGAAGAATAGTTGCAAAAGGACATAAAATATGCTTCGTTTACCTCCTGTACATATACCGCGTTGTATCTTGTATTGTTGAGGTGTCATCACACGTTACTGAGTCGTGGCGCGGTCGAGCGGTCGCCCGGGTTCGCCCCCCCTCCTAAAGTCAGTACTGTGTATATGTACCTGTTTCGTAACAAGCAACCGAATTTAAAAACTAAAAATTTTTATGATTGCATTGAAGACTAACAAAGGTCAGGGTCACTAATAAAATCCATTTCAGCATCACGCTTGATTTTCTCATCGATAAAATCCTAATTGAAAATTGGAATTGAATTTTAAGAGGAATTGGTGATATTTTATGTCATTTTTTTATTTCTCCCCTCGTACAATCCTCATAAAATCACAAGATAATCCTTTAGGCTGGGCCTAATGCATTTATTATTTTGTTAGATTTCTGTTATCACCCCCGACTTTCCCTAAGACCATAACACGCAATCGTAACAATAAAAAACGCCCTTGGCACTTAGCTGAAATAAAAATCATCGACACGCAACCACTGAATTTTGTCTTGCCTCCTAAGGGTACACAGCAAAAATATCTAGTCTATTAGATAAGGGTTGTTCACAGTGCCTGAGAGTACTTTATATGTGCAATATTCGAGCTTCATGTTTTTTTAAGCAAAATGTCACTTGATATCTTCTTCACTATCAAAAATTGAAAAAGGGGCTTTTGTAATTCCCACATACATATATTCTTCACTTCTATCTAATAAAAAACGACAAAGCTACTACCAATTGTTGTAAATTCACACAACCCCCATAAAAACCAGGATACAAATCTAGAACCTTAAAGAAATCTTTTCTTTAAAAAAAAATACAAACATCTCCGTAGTAATTGATGATCTCACAGCATACCGTAAAAAATCATTCAACATTCCATTAAATCAACAACAAAAAACCGAAGCTCCACCACCGAAATACAAAACTGATTCTCAACCAAATTACGACCTAAAAAAAGGCACACAAATTTACTGCATTAAAACCCCATTATCACACCCACTCGCTTTTTTCAAAATACAGTTCCGATTAATTTTTAAATAAATTCCTCCATCAGCGTCTATTAACAGCGAAATCCAGAGGGAGGACAATCTCGCCATCAGCAGCAACAACAAAACCACCCAATCACAAATTCAAGTCTATCATCTGCAGTCGATTGTCCCCCAAAAAATAAAAGCTCCCCAATGGACACCAGACGCGATTTATAGCCATGAAATGTGTCGAATTCAATGAGAAGTTTTTATCGAAAACTAAAAAATTTTATTTCAGATTCGATAAAATTGATTTTTTCTTGTCGTTGTAGAAGAAGTAGAGGGAAAAAATTGATGAAATTTGGTCAAATTAAAATATTAAAAAAAATTATTTAAAATTTTAATGAAATTCGCTTAAGCGATGCTCTTCTCAAGTTGTCAGAGACACAATTTTGGTAAAATAAATTCCATTGATAGATCTTGTCTTTGCTTTTTTGGGCTTTTGCATTGTTATCATTCCTCCATTGTTGTTGAAGTCTAAAAATAAATATTTCTCTTAATAAATTTACGACTTAATTTTGTACAACGGAATAGCAAAGCAGGAAGTCCATATTATATCCTCCCCCGTCAAGATTATTTATGGAAAAGTAATGATCGCAATAGCACTACCAATATAGAAAATATGACTTCTCTTCAAATTTCTACTACAATCAATAATTCGTTTGAATATACAATTACAATTACGATCACAATTGTAGCCCTGATGAGGTATCCCGCCGGCTTAACCGGTTAATTATAAGGTACCTGAGTTCCTCTTCATCTAGTAGACAGTGCACCTCTTTGCTCACCTGGTAGTCTGGGATTCTTCTGCTTCAGGAGGCATAACATTCCCATGAGTTTATCTCCTGCTGAGCCCCGACAGTTGTGGTTTAACCGGTTGCTAAAAAATGACCTCACACAACAGCCAAGACTTCAAACACAAGGCTCTCTACTTCCTCATGTATCCTCTAGACTACCCTTTAGCAATCATATCCTTCTTTTATCTTCGAGCTAAGCTTTCTACTAAACATTGCACGATGAAGTAAACGATATGAAGAACTGGTAGTATAAAAGGTGACATCTAAACTTAGGCTCTTTCACCAAAAAAAATATACTAAGAATAACAATCACATTCCAAACGTAGTCAAAAGCACAAAAACAATAACAATTACACTATCACTTACAATACAATACAAATTACGATTAAAATTACAATTCCAATTTCAGTTACAATTACAATTTCAGTTACAATTACAGTTACAATTTCAGTTACAATTACAGTTACAATTATAGTAACAATTACAGTTACAATTACTACTTCAGTTACAATTACAGTTACAATTATAGTTACAATTACAGTTGCAATTACAATTATAGTTAAAATTTCAGTTACAATTACAGTTACAATTATAGTAACAATTACAGTTGCAATTACAATTACAGTTACCGTTACAATTACAATTTCAGTTACAATTGCACTTACAATTACAATTTCAGTTACAATTCCAGTTACAATTACAGTTTCAGTTACAGTTGCAATTACAATAGCAATTACAATTATATACAATACTTATGTATAATCACAATTGCGACTCCTATTATTACAATTCCAATTTCAATTAAAATTATAAATTCTATTTCAATTATAACACTTCAACACCATCCCGAACCCTCATAACACTAAACTTCTATTATACCCTGTACTAAGCTTACTACTAGACATTACACCATGTGAACGGACTAGTAGTACAAAGGCTGGTTCCTGAGCTTAGAGCTGCCTCATAAAAATAGTTCAGTTACATTACATTATAAAATTCAACTACAATACAATTAGAACTCTTACTTAACTCCGATAACTCAGATATATATGTATAGCCTAGACCACTTGAGTAGGTTCAATCTCATAACCTCATCAAGGATTCGTCTGTCAGACTTACTATCTAGTCAAGCAAGGTCGCGAAGATCAATGAGCCACTGCTCCTCGCTAGTGAAAGCGAACATGAGGAGCAGATTCGTTGTTTCCAAATCGCAGATGGAATCCTCCGCCGCCACACTCGTAGGTGCATTCAGCAAAGCTGTATGTCTCTACCTAAAAGACAGTAGCCAGTATGTTCAATCTATAGATTCTGCTGTCCACGGTAAAATTGTTAGTCCTAATTTGAGGCCTACTGGAGTTGTGGCGCGCAAGTTTATAAATTACCCAAAAAACCTCGGACCGAAGGTAAATCAACCCATAACTTAGAATCGATACTACCATCCAGCAATAATTTCACGTATCTATATTATCAAAATATCAGAGGCATGGGGTCTAAATCCCAAGATATTTAAATATTTAAATACCACCAATACTACCAATGGTTTCCATATTATTGTTCTTACAGAAAATTACAGGATTACTCCTGAGAGGAAAAAATGTATTTTTTATAGAAAGGACTCTTGCCCTGTTTTCAGTGGATGTTCCCGTGGAGGTTGAGTGCTTGTTGCAGTAAAAATCGAACTTAGCTCTACGACACATGAAGTCGCGGATGCTGTGATTGAACAACTTGCTCTTTGTGTTAAATTTCCGGGTCTTGGTACTTTGAAAGTTTTTGTCAGCTGTATTCCTCCACCGTCTCCCGTGATGAGTTGTGAAGCTTATGCTAGGAACATGACACCTCTACTTCCTTGCAGATTCCATTAAAGGGCTTATGTCCTGTTTTGTTAACTTCCAAAACTCTAAGTTTGATTTTTGTCTGGGCTAGATTTGACATATAGTGCAAGATCAAGACTTACATAAATTATCCCCCCATATATTGCAAGGTTTTATGCGTTTAATTATGTTCCGCATTACACCATGCACATGCATCATTAAATGTATAGAACTTAGGCTCCAGACCAGCTTCAAAATTGCTTGGAGGTATTCAGAGTGATTTTTGAGTGCTCCAAATGTAAAGTTCAAGGCGAAGGAAATATATTTTTCTTATCTAAACGAGGGTGTTGCTTTAGGCCAAAATTAGAGTGATTTATCAATTTTGTCAGCACTCAAAAATCACTCTGAGTACCTGAAATAGTTTTGGAGAGATTTTCGTCTGGCTTCAATTCTAAACATTTCCCTTTTCGTTATATGATGTTGCCTTGAAGGCGGCCACATAAACTACCGCGCAGGCAGCCATATACTCAATCACGCCCTTACTTGTACGTGATAGTACAAGTTTTAAAGAAAATTTCAAGCTCGCGAAGATTGTTTTAAAACAATCCCTGGAAAAAAAGTGCAATTCCAAATTGAAAAAAACAACCACTTTTTAGAATTATTTTTCCTATATGACCATAATTTTGGTTTCCTGTTGACAATTATTGGATGGATTTGTGTAGATTGATTGGACTAATTAGATCTCTGTCTTAATGCAACGTCCATAGATAATTTAACTACTTCAAGATGGGGGCTACAAATTTAACAAGAGTCTCCATCGGCGATGTACGAACGGCCCCGCCTAGTGAAGAAATGCAGACCACTCTTTTAATCTTGCGTCATTGTATATCGAAGCTATTAACTTTGGTTTTATGCCATTGTGAAAAGTCTTTGTTCGCAAGGATCAGTTCATTCAATTTGGAACCTAAGGGCTTTTTAGAGGGTCAATGACTATGGTAGCGAAAGTTCCTTAGGTATCGAGAAAAGACGCCAACCCAATCCGATTGCTTAACAATGGTTCTTTCTGTTTGAGGACAAGATCGCGAAGGGCAATTAGTCAGTGTGGGCTTTCCGTTGAGCAATGCGAAAAAAATAACTGTCTGGCTTATTTCGTTTTTTTTTTTTTCTATTAAAATATTTTGTTTAAAATCATTATTTAAAAGTTTCTCACGATCATACCCAACAAAACAAACAAACTAGTTGTTACCCTTCATTAAAACTTGAACTAATATTCGCTACAGTCGAGTAACTTAACAACGATTTAAATATCTCCAATTCAGTAAGCATAAAATTCAAATTGAAACATTTGTGAACAAAAAGAAAAACAGAAAAACCCCCTAAAAAATACATAGAGTTGCGCCCCAAAATATCGACAATTACTGGATCTCTCACGAAATTTCCTTCAGCATTCTCAATCAGTGAATCGCGGTAACCGTAATAACAGTAACATTTCGAGCATATCTACGAGGTCATATCCAATCTGGTTAGTACTATATCTATATAATAAAATCAAAATTTTACGCTTAATTCTTGCTCGTTTTGTTTTGTTTTCCTTTATCAATTACTTGTAACAAAAATTATAAAATTTCACTGTTCAATGGAGCGACACAAATTCTGCCAATTTAAAAGAAATCACCAAAAATTGAAAATGTCTCTTTGATATCCACCAAAACAGAACATGGTTTACATTTTATCCATCCGAACAAAGTAAACCCTTCGAATAAAAATAGCTTGGTAAATATATACCATGTCCCAAGATCACTCAACCGAGAATGTTCTTTAAAATTTTAATTTTCTGCGACATTTTATTGAAATGTGTGTGCTTGGATACAAAATACGAAAAAAAGAGTTAAGAATGTGAGAACAGCAAGGTAAAGACTGCCCTGAGTAATATCCCAAGAGTAATCAATTTATCAAGGTCAATGCACCTTTATTAACAGAATTTATCTTTGATTTACTTTACATTTTTATCTTATTTTTTTACCTTTCTCCATTTATCTTTTCTCAGGTTGGGGAGCTCCGGTTATGTTGTTGGAACGATCACTTGTGGCTGGGTGATCGTTAAGTAATCGTTTTCTCAAAGCTATCACCACTCCGAGGAAAACTTCATTAAGGTAAGTGATGAAAAATTTATCTGAATTTAAAAGCTACTTACTGATAGGTTAAATGAGTGTTTACCACCGTGAAGTTGATAATGTGGAATTTATTTTTTTGGGATGTAAATATTTAAAGGATATTTAGAAGTTTTTTGAGATCATTTAAGTTGTTTATTTGTAAGGTGATATTCATAAAATGAATGTTGAGTATATTTGCCTCTTTATTTATTATATCCTGGCTCAAGAATGCGATCAACGAATTTAATGGTTTTGCGAAATCGAGATCAAGATTTTATGTTTATGCTAATTTTATCCGAAATATTTTTTCTAATTGGATCAAATCCCAAACAAATTTTCATACAGATCACCAGTAAAAAGGAAAAGTCTGACTGTTATGGATTTTGGGTAATGCTTTCAATTTGGTAAAATAATCAACTGTACGTTCCGGGTATTCCAAAGAGTTGTAAGTCAAAACCGTTCCCTCCGCTTTTGGTTGATCATTGTTAGGACCAAATGCGCACTCGCAGCAATTGTTGGGTAGCATACGATTATAAAATGAGTTTGTAAGAAATGCCTCTTTTTTTCTTTTGAGCCAGTACATTGGCATACTTCAAATATCTCGAGATACTATTGCAATTAATGTAAATAACAAAAACAAGCAAATTAAAATAAAGAAATAAAATTAATGCCAATGGAGAGCTTTTTTACGAGTTTGATTCTAAGATACTTTATACTGTTTCAGGGTAGGTAAGAAAGCTATGCCTCCACAATGTATATTTATATTGCACAATCTCGCCACACCTCATTTCGTGTTGGAAATTTAAACGCCTCAAAAGAAAGGCCTCTTCAGTTCGTATTGCATTCTCACTTCGTCTTATGGTTTCTTAAGAAAGCCATGTCTCTCCACTACGAATTTAAAATCCCGCCACGCCTCATTCATCTCGAAACACGGTAATCCTACGTGCTACTGGTACATTATTTTTGAACTGGGACATTTCAAAAAATTTAGGCCTCAGTACAATTTACCATCGTTTAACGCGCAAATGTACTGCTTCGTGTAATTCGGGCTCATGTTTAAGACTAGAGGTTCTTGGAAAGCCGCTTTGTACTGTCGACAATCTATTTTTTTTCGTATAGAGTGCAATGTCGAACAGCAGCAATAATCGGAAGATAATGAAGAGAGTGAGAAGTGAAGGAAGGCGCTATTTTATTCCACACACTCCTAACCATTACACTCGCGACTCTGACATCCGATATCGGATAGAAAAACAACCATTCCAATCGTGAGCGCTGCCTTACTAAATGGTCCGCCGTCTAAGTATTAACCAAGTCCAGTGCTGCTTAACCTTACCGAGTATACTGAGTATACTGAGTATACTTAATGGCTCTCTTTAAGGTTATCAAGATAATTGCCTATTTTTTTCTTCATATAGTTTAAAAAAGTGTGAACTTACCGTGCTTCGTTTAGACTATTCCGTTCGTGTCTATAGCGGGCCGCATTTGGAAAAGTCGAATTTTTACGCAGGCGTGCCGTGGCTGTTTTTGGTGCCTTTTTGATGGTGTGCGTACTTATTTCAGGCTAAGAACGGCGAGTCGAAGTAGGTGAGTAGACTATTTTCTGAAAAGCAGTTTTTCATGAGTTCCAATCGACTCAAGGCTTTTCGCCAAAATGCTATCAAATGGCTCAAAAAGTACTAACCCTAATGTAAAGCTAACAATACATTTTTATTACCTACATGGTGAATATTCTTCGTAAGAAATTTTTTTTGTGATTGGGAGGGGTTGGGGGAGCTCCAGATATATTTTATCCCAGGCCCTAAGAAAGGTCTGTGCGCCCCAGTATGAGTAAAGAATCATACTATTATAGCTAACCGCATTGGATCATCAAGCTTCTGTGGGTGAGCAGCTGAATTGGCCAAACTAAGGTCAACTATTCTAAACATACTACCCGAGTAAAAATTAAATATGGCCCTACAACGGGCGAACACCGACCGTGATTGAAACAAAATGGAATCCGGTGCTCATATCTTCGAATTCGAACATTTCAAAAATTTTATCAACACACTGCAATTAAATACTTCATTTTTTTCGATTGTTTTTTTTTTTCAAGCGGTTAAAAATCAAAATTTTGCACTAAAATAGAAATCAACAAGCACTAAACACACTTCACGTACAACAAATCGACGACTGGCGAGCTCGTCTCTCTTGTGCAATCGATAATCTTCTAGGATAAATCGAAAATCGATTCGTCTGCAAGACCAAGCTTTAAGTCCGCTATATATCGCAAGATTTTATGCGTTCAATCATGTTCCACATTACGATATTCGCATGTATGGAAAAAAGTTAAAATTATGGCTCCAAACCAAAATCGCTCCAAAAAAATTCAGGTATTCAAAGGGATTTTTGAGTGCTCCAATAGTAATTTGCGGGTTGAAAACACTGGTCTGCAAAAAACGGGTCATTTTTTCTCCTTTCCAATTTAATAGTCGTATCCTAAGTATTTTTCCGCGCTGAATCCGAATCCGTTGGCCAAATTGCCCTATCACGTCAGGATTTTGAGCAATCCTAACCATGTCGAAAGCGTTAAATTTGAAAAAAAACTTTTTTTGTAATACTGAAAAGAAAAACTTCGGTGCAACAATGATATCATGTGTTAATAAAAATCGTCGATTTCGCGCCAAGAAGTTTTTCTTTTCAGTATTACAAAAAAAGTTTTTTCAAATTTAACGCTTTCGACATGGTTAGGATTGCTCAAAATCCTGACGTGATAGGGCAATTTGGCCAACGGATTCGGATTCAGCGCGAAAAAATACTTAGGATACGACTATTAAATTGGAAAGGAGAAAAAATGTGCAGACCAGTGAAATTAGGAACACAGGCCAATAACGCTTCACAATTTTTTTTTTAGGTATTTTGACTGATTTATCCTTCTCCGCCCGCCGATGCCTCCCGGCCTTGGCACAACACTAAAATTGATAACACTCAATTTTCAGCACTCAAAAATCACTCTGAATACCTGAAATTGTTGATTGTTGTCGATTTGGGCCTTAAGCCCCAATTTTTAATATTTACTTTTTCCTTATTTGATGTTACCTTGGATGCGGGCATATAGACTGGTACACAAGGGGCTGGCTAGAATCAAACATCGTGCATTTGGAAACCTTTTCCTGCAGGGCTCCTACGACATTAGAGGAGGACTACCACTCGTACCTATCCTACCTGTCCTACGAAATGGTTTCTCTTGAATTCTGTTATCGATATTGTACTTAAAACGGACATAACGATTCAGCTCCTTTAAAATTCTAAATCTCTTAAATTTTCCGTTTATGTATTATTTTCTTCTAGTTACTCAGCCCTATCGGGAACTCCCCATGGAATCGAATTTCAACGGAGAACAAATTCCATCCAAATTTGTAACTCCTCGGTAACTCCTCTGGAGCGACAAATATGTTTTCTTATGTGTTAACCCGCTTTCGGTGGTCGACATTAGCTGTTATATGTGAAAATGACATTTAGTATGCTTCAGAAAGATACAACTTTTCATTTTTAACAAATTGATGCCGATGTGAAAAGAATGGAATCGAAACAGAATCGAGTTAAAACGGAGTTCTCGATAGGGCTGACTACCAGCTTCAAAATATATAATATCTAATAGATAACGAAAAACAAATCTGAACATCAACATCTACATCACCCAAAATACATATATCATCCAACTTCCTCCACGTAACATTGTATAAAAAAAAATAATCTAAAATATCTCCAACAAGTATCAATAACATCACCTAAATGCCCATAAACACTTCATCATAAAAACATCTTCCCATATTGATCACACTGTTCATATTTTATGTTTTTTTACGAAACTCGAATCTCTTAAAAATCCCTTCATAAAACTCATCTCAACTTCCTCCTGTATAAAAATTTCATTTTGTTAATAAAAAGTTGATATTCTCACGAAATATTTTCATCACTCAATTACCTGTCGTTGCACTTCCCTTTCGCTTTAATTAAATTTAATTTCACCTGTTTAGCTGCTTGTAATCTCCTATGCACTGTGCACCAGAAAATCAGCACCAGTTCGGCTCTTAGTATAGTTGGAGGAATCTCCTTCGATGCTTCCACATGGTTTATTTTAAATTCTCCCGTCTTAAAAAAAATAAAAAATTAAAAGTAAATTTAAAATAACAAAAAAATGTAAGAAATTTACTCTTGTAGGCACTTAGACTCGATTTCAAATCACGTCCAGGTAAAACTCAATCAAAACAGGTTCAAAAATTGCCTCAAGGAGATTAAGAAAAAAATGGAGAAAAGTAAAAAAGTGTGGAAACCAGCCTTTGGCATCCGGATATTGACGTAGTCATCCTCGACGACGACTTCTTGTGCAGCTCTCGATAATGGACGGATTGACGCCGGGTTATTAATGGGGAACCCGTCTTAGGCATAGTCTCAGACCCAGACTAGAATAGGGGGAGCAAATAGGAAGACACGCGGAAAGGAGCCAGTTTTATTGTGGCAAGCATCCCGGAAGTCCTTGTACCACAAGATATTTCACACCTTGAGGTTTCCTCCTTGCTTCCTCAGATCTCTTAAACTACACTCTTAATGAGCCGCGATTTTTGCTCCATCGAAAAAGAACGGATCTTCGAAAATGATTAATGGGATCGTGGCTGGCGTGAAGGTTGTTTTCTAGCACCTATGTTGTCATATGGTACCCACATACCTTTACCATATGGCGATGACTGTGGATTGCGTAAAGGACGTGCCACCGGGAAACCTTACCGCATCTGCCCCTTACGGTGCGGGGCGCAATGCATTCTCACAGGACTTTTACCGTGTGAATATTATATGCGTTCGGAAGTCCTTTTTCAAGTTGAAGAAATTCGATATTTTATCGGGTGTTCACTTACATACCATTCCCCAGCACCTGCATTTCTTGTTGTCTTCCTTTGTGTCAAGAGCATTTCACAGGAAATTGGAAGACCACTTCTTAAAATATGTTGAAATGCTCCTGTTTTTTCCTTTATATTTAATTGGATTACAGAAATTATAAATTAATTGGATTACAGAAATCAATTCTAAATTCTAATCCTTAATCAATTCATTTCCAAACAGGATTAGTTTGAAGTACTATTCATCAACAAAAATTATCACCAAACCATTTCAAGGCGGCATGGGAACTAACTTAATTAAAAATTCACTCCATTCCTCAGAAATTTCTATTGACAAATTAAAAGATTTACCACTGGGAATCGATACGAACAAAAATCAAGGGAATTCATTTCGCCAAGCAGAAGTGGCGAAATATTAATTCTTTTGTGTTTTTCTTGTTTAATTAATTAAAATTCATTTGACGCTCATTTTGTAAGCAGGAAACTGTTTTGGGTTAACGTGTTAAGTTTGATGTAAACTGAAAAAAAATTTAGCACGAAAACTTTTCTTTTCGTTTTTGGTTAATAGAAAGAAATATAGCAGGTGTGAATCATTCTATTGAGTGTTTATTATCTTACTTATATTCGATGTTTTACAATTTTTTTGTGTTAGCTTTTATTTTTTTCAATTTTGGTCGAGAATATCCTTAATAGAAAGTTTTATTTTCCAGGGAAATTTCACTTTAAAATAAAGAAATTTACGCCGTTCTAAAATTATTTATTAACGAAAGTAAAATGTAATAACACCAAAGTAGAAATTTGTTTTGAATAAGGATCTTATGCATTTGAAGGCCGAAAAATAAATGTTGTTTAAATTGGCTGCAACAAAATCAAATATAGCCAGTGCTACTGGCAAAAACCCTAAACTCTTTGCGAATACAGGCAATCCTCACTAAATCTAGGCCATTCCAACCGTATTCCTGATAGTGCATATCAAGAAGGACGCTTTCTCAAATGGTTTCTTGCTTTCGATCTAACAATGTACTGCCATTCGCCCTAGTCAGAACTCATTTTGCAAATCCATCTGCTGTCCCAACCAATACAGGGAAGCACGTAAGTTGTTCGACCTCTTCATACATAAATTCAAGATTTTTGTATGACGAGGTCGATTGAAACAACTTACGTGCTAGCACTCCAGCTTGTGAAAAACTAGAAGGAGAACTTCTTGTGTGAGGTACTGGGTCCATCCAAAGCTACTGCAGCCATTAATTTGGCCTATTGTACTACACCCCTATACGTCATATTTGTAAGCCAGACCACTTGAACAAATTCAACATTCTGCTAAGAGGCTTGTCGCTTAGACTTGAATGTTGGAGCAGGGACTAGTCGAACATTGATATTCTGCTCCTCGCTATCGCTAGGCACTCACAGAGAACGTGCAGGGCAGATTCATCCTCCTCAAGGCGAACCCGGCAGGTGGGATGCTCGCGAAACTTAGTTAAATGATTCAGTCCCACCCTTTCTCATATCCCTTGATGGTTATCGGGTGTGTCGCAACGATCGTCGAGATCGTAATGGCAGAGGGGTTGCTATCTATATATAAGATTTGCAAAAGCTAAATTGTCTGTCATTCCAAAACTTCTGTGATTGCGTTCTTGGGCGTTGAAGTGTCCTGCAACTCGGAGAAAATTCTTCTTATACCTCTTTATGCCTAATGATCAATTGGTGCCAGGAGTGCGGAAAATTTCCGAGGACTTAAAAAATGTTCTTCTATGGGCTTCGGTCAATCACCTATCACTCAATACTGTCAAGTCATAATAACTGGTTTTCGCTTACTCTGTAAATTCTAGTCTTATTAATCGGCAATTCTATTCAGAGTGTCGATAATGCTAAAAATCTCGGAGTAACTCTCAGTCATGATATGACCGGTTGTACCACATCCCTTATATGGTTAGTAAAACCTATTGTCTTCTTAGGAAACTCCGTCGTATGGATGACTTGTGCCCTTCGAATGCGCTTAGCAAAAGCGCTTCTCCTGTCCCATCTAATGCATGGCTCCTTAGTCTTTCCCTCGTTAGATGCTTAGGTGCGCGGAAAATTGAAGTGGCCAGTGCCTTTTGAAGCAACCTTGTGGGTGCTTGGATAGCTGGCTCTGAACCAATGAATGCGACATCAGAGTCCTGTTTAGCCAGAGCATTTGCTTTTTCATTGCCTTTGAAACCCGGTGACCCGAAGATGAGTGAGAAGAATGCTATGGCGGGGGCGCTGCGCCTACGAGACCTATTCTCCTTTAAGCCAGGAGACTTTTTGAATCATTTATCGATCCTCAAGGAGCTAATCCTTGAGCCAATGATATCATTGTCCGATGCCATTCCTGCCATTGTTAGCTTTAACAAACCGTTTACGACGATTATTCGAAATAGGTCAGAATGGCAACATAGCACGCCCCTCTTTACAGAAAGCATGGCCTTTTGGTATACGGACGGTTCCAGCCCCGATAATGGGGTATATAGCTCTCTAGCCCGACTTCCACTTTTTTCAGGCTGAAGTACTCGCTTGCCAACCAGGTGTGCCCTCAGACTTGTATTAATAGAGGTCTAAGTAGCTCTGACATTGTTACATATTTACAGTCAATCTGCTCTGTTGGCCATTAAATCTTACATGGTGTGATGACTGTCAAAGACAGTCCTGGATTGTCTCCTATCTCTGAAACCCCTCAGCAGGAACAACAATGTAAGGCTGAAGTGGATTTCGAGCCACGAAGGTCACATTTGTAATGAAATTGGCGACAGCCTGACTATAGTAGGGGCAAACTCATTACTTGTCGGTCCGGAACATTTCTGCAACTCAAAAATTGGGTCAAAAAATTGGCCATCAAAAATTGGGTCTACCAGGTGTTTCTTTATAGCTGGACAAAGTCCCAGGGCGCTCCTCAAGCTAAAAGATCCAAATCCCCAAAGCTACAGCTACTTTTAAATTTTAGAAGGTGAGAGCTAAAAATAATAGCAGAGCTCCTGACGGGCCATCTTAGCAGAATAGGGCTGGTAATTGATTGTAGCTGTCGGATCTGTGGGCCGGCTACCGAAACCGTGGAGCACTTACTGTGCGATTGTGAGGCGACAGCGAAGAAAATATGAAGCTTCCTCCATCACGACTAGCCCACTCCCAAAGAGATTTGGGATATGAACCCTTAATCAGTTTTAGGTTGTACTGAAAGCCTTAACCTAGATGGTTTTTAAAACTTTGAGTTCGAGCGGGAGAGGTATAGAATATAAAGCTTTGTTAGTGTTCTCAAAAAGGTAATCCCTGCCCTATACTGTATGTAACTCCTACACAAGAAATTTGAAGAAATTTTCATGTTTTGTAAAATTTTTCTGATAAAATTTTTATCAATCTTTTCATGATAGCCTAAGAATATTCACTAAAGCTCCCACAGTTTTTTTGATTATACTGTAATCTTTAACATTTCAAATATATCAACTTCAATCATAAATTTATTGCAAAATATTGTCTTGTCCTCATTAAAATTTCATGCACAATTTCATATCATTTATTTTTCACGATATTTCTACATTTTTTTGTTTGTTTGTTGATGTGTAAAAAAATACACCGCATTTAGGCAATAATTTATCACTGATAAAAGTACAAGCAATAAAACAACATATAAAATTACACGATGGCAGGCCAAAAGAGCCAAAACGTGTGCATAACACATACAAAATGCATGAGAAGGCAGCTGTATACCTTTTCGTTATAATTTAGCAATGAAACATCCTTTTTCACATTAAATATTTAAATCCTTGAATTTCTCACATCACATAGTACGAAATTTCTATGTTGCATGCCGTAGACGTAGAGAATCGTCGTGTTTCAGTGGATTTAAGCGCCACGTTCAAATTAATTTTAATTTTTTTTTTAATTTTTATTAGAATTGATCTGGCATGTAATGTAAGGTAGTAGCCCTAATGGTCCTCCACCGGAGCATGTCTTTATCTCCTCTACCTCAAACACACGGTGTAGTTCCATATCATTAACCCTTATTTCCGAGTCCCGCTCGACAAACAATAAAATTTCATTTCCGCCCAAAAACACACGATAATAAAAAACGGAACAAGACCAGAACAATTTCTGATTAGGGTTAAAGTTGATTTTCCATTTCCCTTTCAACAGCCCTAATGTCACGGCAAATAAGGTTTCGCCACACAGATTCAAATTCCTGCACACAATAATTTGTGCACGTAGACCGTCCTCTCCCTTTCCACACAAAAAAGGTTCGCTATCCCCGATTCTCGATGCTCTGTCAACCTTATCTCCTAGTTGTTAGGGAAAGGGGGTCCTAGGGTACATTTTGCGCACCCCGAAAATCTCTGCATTTCCTGATTCCGGTGTAATATGCGAACGGATGAACACAAGGGCGTGTAATCACCGCAACAAAATCCGATATCGGAACCTTTAGCCCTTCCATGAGGGAATCCAGCGAAACGATAATAACCCGGGCAACTAATATAATTACAAATTTCCTCCTGTGGCAAGGCTACCGTTCCCACAAACGTCTCCTATCTGGAGATACTGGCATGCTTTGCATATTAATTTGCTGGTTTAGCTGCACTTAGCATAATAACAACATAGCTAGCCCCCTTCGGCCCCACATTGAAGTGTTGTCAGTCTATGCCGGGGCGGGCACGAAGCGGATTCAGACGGTTCTGACGATATCACGCTACTAGAGATTCGTCTGGAGGCACACATATTCTGTTCGGCAGTGGTGCACCCGGATTTAAAGCCGGAAACGAATTTGATGTATGGCCCCTCTACGTGCGAAGTGCATTGAGGAAGGGCTTATATCCATATACGGATGGGGCTTCGCCCCTTGTTCCCAAGCCCAATACCCTCGCTTCGGTTATTGTTTTGATGGCCATCGAACCGTGTCTCCATGTCAGAATACCAAACAGATTTCGTTTTTGTTACGATTCTTGCTTTCATTTAAGTCAAGTCCACAAGTCGCCGTCGTCGCTGATTGGGGGTGATGCCAAGCCAACCACCTACACAAGACCGCATCTTATGGCCAAAGTCTTGCAACAAAACTTCGCGTTTCTTTCTATTCATTTTGTGCAACCGAGCATGCAGTTTGCTCTTCGCTAAAAAAACGCGACACCTCGCGCCACTTCAGTTCATTACACCGCATACAAAGTGGCGCTCTCTGTTGGCTTGCTTTTAATTCTCGGTCCAATGGTGTAGAATAAAGAAAGTGAATGCATCTTGATTTATCGAGAAATCACCCGAAACCCTTAACATCTCATATTTCTGTCGGCGGGGCAGATGTCATGTTAACAACGCCATAAACAAGAGACTTCCTTCTTCACAAAACCAAAACAACGAAAAACGAATCTTCAAAGCCGCTTCAGAGGCACAGCCAGAAGCTGCTGTGTCGCGGGCTATCAAAGGCTGTCTCCTATGACCCGTATATGGTTGTCATCAGCTTCTGAAATGTAATTTCATTGGTCACCAGTGTGTAAATTGCACTCAATTAAAAAATACAGTCTCTGTGCGACATCGAGGATGCCGAACTGAAAAAAAAACAGCCCAAACTCAACTGCAATTCGTCGTCCTCCTCTTCATCACTACTCTCGAATGGGGGCTAAACAATAATATGTCCATCTATGGGGCTACCCAGTTTAGGACATTTTAGGCTCGGTTCGATGGAGCTTCGCTTCGTTTAAGTACGATTTATTGATGCCCTTTCCTCTTAACCTTTGTCCATTGAGCAAATTAACACACTCTTGTGACTCCCTAACTAAATCCAACACCATTATCACAAATTTATGGAGTTTTTGTGTCAATTAAAAAATATTCTTCTTTAAAATGAGAAAAAAACTGGTTTTCCGTTTGGTAGTTGCGTTTTTTTTGGAAGGAGGTCATCTTCGGTTAATGAATTTGCTCCGAATGAAGGTTTTTCTTTGGTTAAAACGCAAAACCTAGGAGTAACGCCATTTCAGTGAGTTTTTGGCAAAAAGAAATGAAGATTCGCTCAACTTTACTCAAGAAACCCAAGCATCGGCCTTGAATTTTTATACCTGATTGGGTTTTATGCAGGTTAATGACTCGGATTTGAAAATATTTGTTTTTTTTTGTGTTGTTGGGATGAGTGTTACATCATTTCCTTTAAAAACGTTATTTTTATTATTAAAAACAAATTGTACAGGAAAAATATTATTATGTTGCAAATGGCATTGGTGTACTTTGGTAGATTTTTTTCCACAGAAGCTGATTCACTGTAGATGTCTAAAATATACTTTGAAGTCCACCCGATACATATCTGGACGGATCCTAATTGTTTACCATTTCCAGGACTTACATTGAGACTATTCTTTAATTCTAAGAAATAGCCTAGTCTCTTTCAGGCATCAGTATACTGCAAGTCTTCTGATTTTTAATGAACGGCTTTTAGCGGTGTCTTTCTTACCGGAGGGCAGAGCTAGTCTCGGCGCTTCAGAACCCAGCCAGAAAAATTGTGAGCGCTACTCAAGTGAAACTAATGTTGAGGGCTGCCAAATATGCTTCCAGAAGAGTAGTACTGGAGTTTTCAGTAATGTTATAGGGGACTTTAGCTTGCTCAATAGACAAGTTCTCGTTCGATACAACGGACAAGCGGCATTGGAGTTGGTTAATACTTAGTTGGGGGACAGCTTTGGTAAAACTATACTTGTTCTTAGAAAGTAAAGCTAATGACAAAAGATGAGCAAAAATAAAAGCTGTTCGCCACCGGAACTAATTCACATAAATATTCTTTATTAAAAAACTTTTTTACATTGCTTCTAAAATGCTTTTAAAGGAGCATTAAGAGGAATGCTCCCCCTACTGACATGCTAAAAAATATTTGGAACTGATAAGGGAACTGAAGCGCAGTAAGCTTTTTAAGGATCTGCCTCAAGCATCGCATTCGGAACACCTAGAGCTTCTTCACGTCCAGTTTGAGCAGTGTCCATGTTTCAGATCCATAAAGAAGAATCGGAAGGATAAACGTTCGGTAAAAACGTATACTTTTGTTTTGATGGAAATATTTGTTCGTTTCCATATGCACCATTTGAGCGAAGCGAATGTTGCTGTTGCCTGGACGATGCAGCTGTGAACGTCAATGAAATCGAAGGCGGATTTGAAATCGATAAAAACGAAGCCAGTCCGTCTGGGGCACCGATTTCTTTCTTTCATTAGCTGACGGAGAGCAAACATTTGATCAATGCATCCTCGACGTTGTCAAAAGCCCGCTTGTTCTCTCCCGCTCTTTTGCTCCTAGCCTCGATTGTATGATTTTTGCAAATACGTTGCCGACGATTGAAGGGAGGCAAATACCGCGATAATTCTTGCATTCCCGACTGTCGCCTTTCTTCAAAATTGGGACAACGATCGCTTTCTTTCTCGCCGACGGGACACAATCTGAATGCCATTTGTGTGTTATGAGGACGAGGAGTTGTTGTGATAAGACATCACCTTCGGCTTGGATAATTTCGGCGGTTACTTGATCTATTCCCGGCGCTTTTCATTTTTCAGCGATTTTATTGCTATCTTCACCTCGATAATTGTCGGTTCGGTATCGAGAAACTGATTCGTCGGCTGTTCGATAATCGGCGGTCCGGGTGCTGGACCTTATGGTTTATCGTGTTTGTACAGCTGGTGGAAGAACTCTCTCCACCGTTACAGGCGCCGTAGCCACTTCTGCCATGTCGGCCGCAACATTCTTTTAGTACACTTCCCGTTTCGATATCATTTTCTGTCGATCTTCTTTGTTCAATCGTCGGTATTGCTCGAAATCGACGCGATTTATTCGTTTCCGCTGATCGACGAGGTCCAGACAGCTCCCCGTGATCCAAGGCTGCGTCCGTTTACGGATAGGTGGACACAACTCCATTGCACACCCTACAAGGACTCCGATAATTGCCTTTCTTCTACATCGATATCATCCGGTATTGCGAGCACCGCGTTGGATAATGCCATTTGACACTCTTGCCCGATGGCACCGTTTTCTTCGCTCTTTGTAATCGCATCTAAAATTTCGCTCGAATAAGATAATGGTGCGATACGCAATCGGGCCCACGCATTGCACGTACGACGTTGGGCGTCGATCGGGATCTTGCGTTGATCAAAACGTAGTCTAACGTAGTCTCGTTTCTCACCACCGGAATAGCCAAGTGTCATTGTTTCGTCGATTGTTGTCGAGCGGGGTGAAAGGAAAACGTATTTGGTACTAGCATGTGTTAGAGAACGCCCAATTATGTACAGAACTAGAAGTCTGGCAACCTGGCAAATCGGGATTCGATTTTCAAATTTTGAGTGTGGTACCAAAATTTGACATAGGTGGGAGCAGCTAAAGAATCGCATCGAAAAATGAGTCGATATGGAACACAAGAAACGTTGAGATACTGTGACCACGTGTAGGTACCAGACTCATGATAGATCTTGAACATTGAGCGGGAACCTCTAAGATTAGTTGTAACTCTAACTACATGCCAGAAAAATTTCAGGTATTAGCTGAAAAGAATGAGAATTCTTGAAGCTGTCACTTGTTTGGATATTCCTGAATGCTCCTTTGGATGTTAGGTGAAAAATTCAGGTACAAAGTAAGCCCCTTTATGCTGTCGACGGTTATATCTAGAGTGTCACATAGCAAGGAAAGATGTAGAGGGAACAAAAAAAACTGTCAAGACTCGCAACAGAATGTTTACTTTGGTGTCAAATATTAGATGGCTTCCTCGCTTATTATATTTGTAGGCGATGGTTAGAGATAGGTCAGAGAATTGCTGTAAATCAGGAATATTACCTAGGTGCGGAAAGACTGCGAGGGTTTTAACCATAGGCCTTTCGGATGGGAGTAGGTTTCCACAATCCACAGCTACTGAGAAAAAAGAACACTGGAACCAGAATGTCCACAAGATACTTTAAGCTCATAATTCACAGAAGCTTGAATACCCTAGTATAAAGCGAGGAGATAGCAAGTGATCACCTTGCATGGCGAATTAAAATAAGCAGAGCAGAGTTTCGTAGTCGATAATGTAGTGCGGCTCTTGTAGTTTCTGAATTTTTTAATATCAAATCTTATAAGGACGTAACGTCTCTGTGGGCCGGTTATATTTTTCTGCATACTTTTAGGCACATTTTTTTTTTTAAATTTCTTTTTATTATATGAAAATTTAAATTTGTGGGAAGAAATTCATATGTGACTATGTTATTCAAAACATTTGAATTTTTTCCCATTTTAGTTCTATCTTTATATGGATACCATAATATTTCTGTTTCTTCTATGGTACATTGCTTCAATTCCATACATCTAGTACTTTACAAGATGTCCCTATAACTCCAAAAATTCTAATATTTCTTTGAATCACTTTAAAAATGTTATGATAGTCGTCTACAACAGTATGCCTTCCTAGAAAGTATAGAAAGATAACAAAAGTTATGAATGAATAAGAGTTCTTAAATACTGAACCTTCCACTATATTGCGGTTCATCCCTCTGTGGTAACACGTACTACAGCCTTCAACAAAAGGCTAGTTTTGCTTCGGTTTATGCTCCCTTCTAAATTATTTTGTTTGAATAAATAACCGAAGTTCTTCCCTAATTTAAAAACTCTTAGGTTTCTGTGGTAATAAGTTATATATAAATCATTGCTTTTCTCCCGACTAGCTCCGATGTCTGAATATTGTAAAATCTTTAAAGGAAACGCAAACCAGATTTAACAAAAGAGTGCGCAAAATTTAAAGCCTCATATATTTAAATCCTTCAACCTCCCGTAAAAACGAAATAAGAAAGCATATTTGAATCATAAAAACAGCAACTTAAATCTATTGTTTGAATGTAATCACAAATACGTAAGACCGTCCCAAAGATAGAAAATTTCACGTAGACGAAACAACTTTATTTTAATTTCATTTCATACATCGGTTATTGCACTCCAATAATCACATCTAAAATCCTTCCCGTTTATAGTCATTCAACAATTCCACCACTCACCACATTTTTCCCACTATACATAGTTTCATTTTTTTCCTGTTTAAAATTACATCTAGTCTGATAGGCAACATATACATTGTTTGTCCATTTAATATTTTTTCACACAAACCCTCTTATTATGTATATGATAGAGTCTCGTTAAAAATTTCACATTTTTATTACAAATATTGCAATTTTTTTTTTTTTTTTTTTCGTTTCAATGTAAAACGTAAAAATTCCCATAGCTTTTATGCAATGCTTCCTTAAGGGTACCTTACCCATTCTCGATTTCTGATTTTTGCGATTTTCATTGGGCCGGTAAATGATGAAAAATCGACTTATGAGGTACGGATATATTTATACATGTAATTGAAAACCTTAAGAACAAGAAAAAAATGTAACATAGTTGTGTATGAACATTTTATAGCCTCTTTTTGCGGTCAACTAAAAGTCCTCATTTTGGATGGCGGGCATGATTGTAATTGACTGGAACGTCTGAAACCAAAAAATCGAACGGAATTTTAAAGAGTTCATGTTTGGCTAGGGAATAGACTATTATTATTTGTTTAGTGCAAAAATTTACAAAATGGTGGACTTATGAATTTTTTTTTTTCAAAATCCGAGTTTTTTTTTGTAAACTATTAGGCTGTAATAATAGAAGATCATCATCAATCTTTTTACAAATAGTCTAAGTTATAGCTTTTGGTGTTTAGAAAAACATATCAAAATTTCAGAACGATCGCTTTTATAGTTTTTGACTTACAATGCCCGCCAATCGTAAAAACATAGTTTCGAGAAAAATGCGTTTAAAGTTTTTGAAGTAATTTTCCGCGCCACGGCGAAACTAAGCATTTGCGATTTGACGCGCCCACCATCAATCTGCTGGAACTCCAAGAGTATTCCGAATTTCGACTTGAAACTTTCAGGAAATATTTTTGAAGAGTTATAGATTCGAATAAGACAATAAAAAAAAATCGATTTTTTGAAACCGAGAATGGGTAGGGTACCCTTAAAACAAAGTAAAGGTTGTTTCAACCCAATCATGATGTTATATAAAAAATTGTATCAAGAGGACCCTTTTTTGTCGATATTGGGCATCATTTTTGTAATAATTATGAATTTTTTTGTTTCACAATTTTTCAGGTTGATTTATTCATTCTAATCATAGGCAACAAAAACGATACAAAGTATAACAAATCATCGATGTTTAGACCCGATTAGGTTTTTATAATTAGTAATTATTTTTCCCCTTAATACGCAATCAGAGAAAAATTTCTGTTTCATCACGAAAAAATAATACTGAATCAATGACCCGAATATGTATGCTTCCTGTAAATACTTTCCATTACACTCAACATATAATCGTCTAGCAGCAGCAACAGCAGCAGCATAATTGAATAATTGATAATGTACATATCCGCCACATACATACTATGACCGGCATCTAAAAGAGTTGCCATAAGGTAATTACACACCTGTTTGGCCGGACTTGTGACCGACCACCGTGCTCTAACTTATAAACGATCCAGCAGTCCATCGGGGGTAGACCGAAAATTATTTGATTCAGGTATGTAGCTCGTCAGGTATATGTGCTGTACGTACATATATATTCCAGCATCCCACGATTTCCAGTTATGCAATATCTTACAAAATCGCTTTGAAAGTCCCAAACTGATCACCCGGATCAGCATTACCCGATTGGATCAAGAAATTCCGAGCAAAAAGATATCAACAACAACGAACCAAACCAAACTAAACCAAAAAAACACAGAAACGTTTTGAGACAAAATTTGGTTTACGATCGTGCGATCGGTGGCACTAGTTTTTCTGTAGTATCATTGCCGCCATTGATTGATTTACACCTGCGGTCGTTACACCTCATTCCGTAGTAGTAGTCTTAAGGTCGTGTCCCATCCGTTGATATCTGGTTTTGAACCAGCCGCCAAATTCCAAAGATCTCCTCAACCGGTGTGTACGCGATCGATTTTTATCGTAAGCGCACATCTCGATCTTTTCTGCTTTTGATCCCTTTCTTCGAGGTGCGTTTTTTTGTAGCTGCAAGTAAATTCTCGTTCTTTTTCTTTTGCGCGCATGCGTGAGAGTCTTAAAGACTTCTTTAAAAACCGATCTGCCGACTTGATTTAAGATAACCTGAGATATTTGCATAACTTTATGCCAAGCAAATGTGTTTGCAGCGCATTCTATTTGTAAGATTGTTACATATATATTTCTCTACGCGCCTATGATAGATTGCGCATGTGCATGTGGCTTAGTCGGTTTGATTACCGGATACGAGATCCGGTTTCAATTTAAGAATTCTTTAGATGAAGGTCTGTAACATGATCGTGACGATGCCTCAGACTAATTACCTTAGGTTTTCTTGTTTATATATATTTTTTATTTCTAGGCTACATCATTGGAATGTGCCGGTTCGGGCTGAGGAGTCATCGTCACCCAAGTGTACCTACCGGCAGCTGTCTGACTACATTTTATTATATACATACACTAAAGATAGAAATACGGAAACTGAAGAAAGTTACAAATGATTCCAGGGCAACGCTTTCACAAAGATCAGCAACACAACTTTGTGGCCCAGTTTGTGTGATGCTAACAATTATTTGATTCTATTAAAAATTCGATTTCCGCTCATTCCCCACGCTTTTGCTGAATGACCAAAAAACGATCGCAGTGAATGAATGAATTGTGATTTGGAAATGAATGAATGGAAAAAGACCGGGTGAATGAAACTGATTAATATTCTCTCTCTCTTTCGAAAAAAAAAACAGACAACAAATTCAACCGTGACATCTTAATAGCTCCGATGGTCGCCTCATCATTTTCTCACCGGCATTACTCAATTCTTTTAAGATTTCTTTCCCTGAATTACACACTCCTCCGGTCACCAAAACTTCACCTGAAGATATTAACCAGGCGGGATTTCATAAATTTTTGTACCCTGTAAAAATTTTTGGTCTCCGGTATCCGGTGGTGTTTCTTTTTCGTTTCGCAGCGGTATCCGCTGCTGGATATTCACTCAGTGGCATCCTAAGAAGATCATTAGAGTGATTCGATTATAATTAATAGACTCTTCAATTCCCACTACCATAGTGGGATATCAATGGTCGGCTTAATTGATTTCTGTTTTTTTGTTTTTGCATAATTGGTCAGATTAAATCATATAAAAGGGAATCTTCTTGCTACATAATGTATGAAAGGGCGAAACAATGTAGTAGTAAGGTCTTACGATAAGAATGCCAGGAACATCCCACGCTGAGGAAATACAGGTTATAGGTGACGATGGAGATTTATAATAGATTTTTGGTGATTTCGGAAATTCATTCAGACATCCCACTCTCATATGTTGGGCTGAATTCATTTTTCTTTATAAATTCGATCGACTTTGTGGGAGTGTGTGGCTTTATCTGGGCGGAAAAGCGTCATTTTGGTTTTCGTTTGAAATATGCATATCAAGTGATTTGTCAGAGAAATTTCTAGAATTGAATTTATTCACCATAAGGTGATAAAATCCTTCTAGATACCTTGCGTCGTGTAGCTGTTTGATATTGTTAAAAGTTCATTTTTATTCTTAAAAAGAATGTTCTAATAGATTTTAGGCTATTGTAAACTAGTATCTCTTTGTATACATTTCTGTACCTTTGTAGATTTTTTTTTGAATCCACGATTCTGATTTAAATCTTGATGTGATCACTGATAAAATATTTGTTTCAATAGACGATAACGGAGACCTTCTAAAACTATCAGTTTATAGGCAAAAATTTGGGATTACAACTTAAAATGATCTATTGATCATACATTAAAATCACCAAACCCATGATCCCCCTATACAGCCTAAGCTTGGTGGTCAAAGATTCAAGAGAAGACGACCCAGAGTCTGTTCAAAAAATTAACTTGAATAGTCTCCAGCCAGCGCCATGATACTAGTCGCGACAAATAAACTTAAGCCACGAGATCTAACAGAACACATACTCAATAAAACAGAGCATACTCAAAAACTTTAAAGATCACTCATGTTTAGAATCACAGATCTCATGTAAGTTTTTCTATAAAACACCAAGGACCCGATCGAGGACTGTCAAAGCTGAATTTAAAACTTATTGAAGGATTTAACTTGCAAACGAGATTACAACTGTGTTCCAGAGATGGACCAAAATTCGAAGGAGGACTAATCGGATCAGGTGTTTACGGACCCAGATGCAGGCTGAAAGTAGCTCTAGGCAAATCCCTTTGTCTTGTACCTTGAACTATCGAATTTCCATATTCTCTTCAGTGTTAGGGAATTGGTTAAATTGCAAAAATCTTCAGACTTTCATTCTACATTCCATTGTCCTGTATCTACTTCGATTTTCCCAGTATACAACAATTACTCCGAAAACACTTCTGCAGTTTGGTCATTTTGCAATGGAACTCCCAGGTTTAGAGTCAGAATAAGTATTTTAAATTGGCGCCACGACCATTTGAGACTTCAGCCTAGACTGGTCTGTACCAAGCTTGTAGTCGAGTCATCCATGAATATGAAGATTTCTCGATTCACTACCCCAATTTAAAAAATAGCTGAATTGGTGCAAAAGAACAGTGGTCTCCAAAGTGTGGTACATGTACGTTATCAGGACCTTCACAGCCTCTTGTTGGCCTTGCTTTTCTCCAGCGTTCGCCTTCATGATTGCCGGCCCTTCTTTTGCAGTTTCTTATTTGTAATTGTCTTACGTCTTCCGCGACAATGGAGAGATAATCGTTTATGTCAATGCTGTCTTGCTGTCAGGCCTGGCCGTTATCACACAATCCTTTGCTCGATAATCACATCGGTGAGCAGGCTCCACTGCTACAATAAATGTAGCACAATATCAAGTCCGGCACAGGGTTCCAAGAGTTTGGCACTAGTACAAGACCATTCCTTGTTTTTTTGGTACTACCGCAAAACCTCTTCTGTACCTGAAGTAAACTCTCAGTGATTGGGAAACAGTTTCGGGTGGTACTTTTGTACGATTAAGATACACATTGCTTGTATCTGAAATCGTTCAGTGTAAATTCATGTCCTTTCCCATACAGAGCCTTGACAAACATGTTTCCTGCTTTGCCAATCTTCCATGAGAGTCTTTTAAAACATCAATGACTGGCTGGAATCCATCGTTATGCTGCAGAATTGAAAATCAGAAATTTTGCCTGGTGTCACAACCAATCATGTAGTACAGGAACAATATCTATCTATTTTTATTTTTTTATGTGATAGTCTAAGGTCGGTGTCACCCTTTGTACTACTAGTACGTCATATCGTTTAAGTCATGGTGCAATGTCCAGTAGTAAGCTTAGCTCGAAAGATAGAGAGAAGGACATAATAGGTTAGGGGAAGTCAAGGGGTGTTGCAGAAAGTGGCGATGAACCTTGCGTTTGAACTCTTGGATGTTGTATGAGTTCGGGAATACTGTCTTTAGAAGGTTGTTCCACAGACGAGTTGTTCTTGTTATAAACGAATTTCTAGATCGGAGTGTGCGCGAAGATAAGGGCTGTAAACTGTGTGGGTGAGCCGAGCGGGCAAGTCTAGTGTTGCGGGAGAAAAATTGCCGTGGAGGCATGAGGTTACTTATTTCAATGAAGCAGTCATTATGAAAGAAGCGATAAAACTTTGCAAGAGCTGCTACTTTCCTACGGTGGCTTAATGAGTCAATTGAAGAGCAAATAGCGCTGTCACCAATAAGTTTGAGAGCGCGGTTTTGCACCTTGTCCCGGCCCAGATATACGAGAGATGTTTAGAGAGGGTTCTGCCGTTACGGTCTTGTTGTCCACTGAAATAGAAAGAGGTTCGGTGAAAGTTTAGTATAATCAATCTGAATTTAAAGAAAACTGTTCAATATTTCCCAAAATAAATTAAAACCGTTTTTTCAGCTAGTAAGAAACAATATTTTTACTAAATAACAATAATATGTAAGTTACTTTAAACAAAAGTTATGAACAAATTAAGTTGGTTTAATTAATTGGTTTTTCCACTTTCCGGAATTTTTTAGGTTAGGTTCGCCATTCCAAATTCAAAAAAAGAAAACGCTATCTTTTTTAGAATTTGTTTCCTATATTTTTTTGTTTCCTGTTGGCAATTATTGATTGGACTGGTAGTTTACTGTGTGAATGCTAGTCTGGCTTTCGGCAGTTTCATAGTTGTGAACTGCACTGCTGAAGGTAACCGTGGAAGTTCAAGCTAAGTTCCGTCCGTTAATCTCTTGCTGTATAAACTGCTGCTCTATTGTTGCTCTTTTCCACATCTCGCCTTCTGCTATCTCTGCCCTCTCCATTCCAGCCTCACAGTGTGTCACAGGTCAATGATAAGTACTCTTCTATTCTTCCTGTGCCATCAGGAGTGATACAAGGCTCTGTTCTCGGACCTTTGCTCTACACATTATTTACGAATGATATACCTACTGTCATCCGCAACTGCTATTTTCAGTTCTTTGCTGATGATACGCAAGTATATACCTCATCTTCATCTGATAAACTAGGTGGATGCCTTAAGAGCAATATCTCAAGCTGGGCGTCTAAAAACTATTGTCGACTCAATCCTAATAAGGCCTTATTTATTAACCGTTGCTCAGTTAATACTTATGAGCTAAGTACTCTCATGATTGATAACCCTCCACTATGTATTGGGAATAAGGCTACGAATTTGGGAATTGTGGTGAGCTCGAGATTGACTTTTTGCGACCACGTCTTACTGATTCTTAGTAAAGTTTACAGTTGCCTTCGTAGGCTATGTATATTTGGTAAACTCATACCACAGCAGTCACGCCTAAGCCTGTAAAAAGCCCCATCATGCCGCATTTTCTGTACGACAAAATCCGAAAGTATAACCAAAAAACCAATATTTAGCAGTTTTTTCAGTTTTTGAGGCTATGTATGCAGATAGAAATTTCTTATTGCAACCGCTGATAGCCAATATCAAAACGAACAGCCTGTTATTTTTTCGCTTTTTCTGGCCTACACATACCGAGTTATGTATAAGCATCTATATTTAGAAAGAACGACCGAAGAAGTCATTTTTTCACAAAATGTCCGATAACGTACATAACGGCAGTCGCTATAGGTTGAAAATGTCCATTTCGTATATTATTCGATGTAACTAAGATGCTCCAAAAAATTTTGGGACTGAAATCAATCCCTTATGTTCTGCTTATCTGACTCCACTATTGGAAAAAGTGATAAAAATTTCGTACAAAAAAGGTAATAAAAAAGTAATAATGGGTCTTACACAAGGTAATAAAAGGGTAATAAAACAAAGCATCACAAAAATATCAGAGGCACTTTAAAACTAGATACCCAGTGTACTGGAAATAAATTTAAGTATATATTTCATGCAAGCCTGCTCCACAAAAACCCTCCCATGACACTTTCAGCCACTAAATAAATTTTCTTATTGTACTTATATGCACAACCCTCCGTGCAATATTTAATTTTTCTCTCATAACTTCATACCACATAAATAATTTCGCCCATTTTCATCCCGAAACCAACCGAAGAAACCAACCACGCAAGAAAGTGAAAGTAAATTTTCTTCTGCAGCCCCAGCTTAAAATTCTCTTCTGATGTACGATTGCATCCTGACCATTTTTTTCACCCCCTCCTTGCAACACCCACCAAATCCGCATGGTATTAAGGCATTTTGGTAGAAATTTAGTATGCATATCACTGGAAATTGCTGGCGGTAGTGTTCCTTCCGCAATTGCAATCCACAACTGCATTTCGTTTCGGAATTGTGGGGAATTGTTCCTTAGGAGCGTGTGGTGCAGCAATTTCAGTCTCTCAAGTAAAGAATGGTCTAATCTCATGAGAATTTTAAGGGTAGAAAATTGCAGAATTTAAGGCCGACTCGTTGCACCTGAAAACTAATTCAGGCAAATAATGTTTCTGGTGTGACATAATGCGGCACCGTAGAGAACAAAATTTACAACCGGAGGTATCTCTTGCAAGAAAGTTTTTTTGTCACCTGAACAAGAACGTGCCATAAACGTTGAGACTACTTGAGAATATCCTTAATACACCGAAACTTTGAAGAGGGTTTCCTTCCGCACAAAATGTGTCCTTATATGTATGTGGGTTGCGATTTTCTTGTGAAACTTATACCACATGAACACGCTCTGCCAACCGCCTTTTTAATTAGGCATCCAAATCTAAAGCATTTTTCTGCACCCACCCCCGCCCTTAGTTAGCGAACGTTCATTTCCCGCGTGCACTTATAAGAGACAAAATTTAAACTGCTCATAGTATATAACCGCAGGTGCGGAAGTCTGGAAGCAGATTTTCTCATTATGATTGTGTGGTTGTATTCGTCATGATCAGGATAATGCATTTTGGGGTGGGTTTGGAAAACATCATTTCCATTCAAATCAAATTAAGCGAAGAAGATGAGCGCTGTGAAAGCGTGATTTCTGCACGAACAAGGAAGATGCTCGAAAGATTTATGATCTTGTTCATCAGCGCTTTTTCAATGCTTTTGTATAAAGATGCGAATCAGCTAAGATACTTCCGTATTCACTGATAAATCAAGAAAAATCTGTTTATTACAACTTCCGAGAATCTGTGAAAACCCCAAAAAAAACCCGAAAACCTTCACCAAAAAAATATACATTTTTTTGAGAATATTAAATTGATACGAAGATGGAAGTGATAACTTCTACCCCATTATCATTTATAATGCCATGGAACACCCTTGGGATCGATTGGTTAAAGGTTCAACGAGTAAATAACCGTTTGTCAGCAGTAATTACCCAATTCATACCTCATTTCCCTTCCATCTTGATTAATGGCTTCAATGGATTCATGGATGGTCAATATTCTCTTGGGTTAGCTTTCAAAAATTACAAAAGCGTGAAAAATTGCTTTTCTTTGCGAGAAAGTTGAGAAGGATTTTTTCGGGGGATTTTCTTATCAAAAAAAAATCAAAAAAAATCTTGTAAAACTAAGTGAAATATGGAAAGGGGTGTTTATAAAGGTAAAAAGGTAGTAAAAATATTTCAAAACATTATTCATGATTTTAATGATTTTCTACGTCGCTGCTTCTTTTAGGAAAACTCTGTTTTGGTTGTATATGACCCAATTTGAATCTGAAAAAAAAATATTTTAAGGTGTTTTACCTTTGATCGTTTCATGTATCTCTAGATCTCCAAGGCCTTACAGGGTATGACATTTGGCTTTGCTGGTTAGAACCTAAATTATTGGTTTCGCCTTAGTTCTTAATTCTGGGACATACCATTCGATTCGATGCCACCCAATGAGGCAAATTACACGGCATAACATTTCTTCCATCAACACTTCCAATTATTCCAATAAACCGGTTTTATTGGCAAGGGGTCACGGGGAAGTTTGTTACTTATGCATCCCAAAAAATTCTCGACTGCACAGAGCAACACACTAACACAATCATAATTTCATTCTCGGGGTCTACGAAAATGACTTAAAGTTTGTACACAGCTATATAGACAATAGAATTGTTACACGAAAAAATGCGGAACAGTCAGTTTATCGTGTAATTCGTATAACACGAACAAACCGGTTTGTTACAGCAGAAAGTGTTATGCCGTGTAACTCGCCTCAATACCATCATTGAATGCCCAGAAGAAAGACTCTTAATTACGTCGAGTGGTTGTTTGGTCGACTGTGATACATGTTTAAAGCCAGCTGTGACGCATCTACTACTGGTCTGGAAACTCTTTTAAGGGTTCGACATTGCAGTCGCCTACTCTATCGGGCTTTGTCTAGAGCTGACCATTTACACAGACAGTGGTGAGCCAGTGTTTTTCTCTTGTTCATCCGCAGTTGCAGCCAAGTAGTCCTAGAGATGACGCAGATTACATTGCGCTCCACATTTGGTGTAATTTTTGTTATAAACTAAGCTTTGTACAACCAATTAGTCATGCTGTTAGGGTCATGGAGCAATGTGTAGTAATAAGTTTAGTAGAAGGGTATTAGTGGGGTGGGTACTACTGCAGATGGAGATTAACTCCACTTTTAAGCTCTAGGATGTTGTACATACCGACTGTGCAAGGTTGTTCCACACTTGAGTTTTTCTATTTGTAAATTAATCCTATTGAGATCATGATGATCACGAAGGCAAGATGCGGGTCGTGCTGGCTTACTTGTTAAAGGCATAAGCGTAACGTGAAGTAGGGTCTTTAGCTTAACCCCTGCGCAAACTCTGCGCCCTTTCTTACTTCTCCGAAGTTTTTCCTGACTCCTGGAAACGTTCCCCAGGGCTCAATCCTATCAACAGTTCTGTTCCTAGTTTTCTGATGATCTGCTCTCAATTCCATTCAACTCACGTCACAGCCTTGCTGACGACAGTACTCTGCGTTATACGCAAAGCTTCGATAAAGCAAGATAAGCACGTGCCAGACCTTGTCGGCTTGATCGTGAACTTATGTCCGTGCACCCCAATTCCTCCTGGACGGTCTAAAACTGAGGGCAGAAGCATCTCTCATTATCCTAGCAGGGGACGTCGCCAAAAACCGGCAAGAATGGAAACGAATCGTGAATAGAGTTCGAAACCCAGTGCGACAGCATCGTATCCGTTGCGGGGACGTTCCGCTCGGACCGCCAGCTAAAGGATCTAAGAAAAAGAAGAAGAAAGATCCTATTAGGGGCCCCGAGTATTACCATAGCGAGGCCGGACAAAGTGCAAAACCGCACCCTCCAACTCATTGGCGATGGCGCCATTTGCTCTGCCATTGATTCATGGGGGCCTGGGTAGTCTAGGGAGTAAGGCGCCTGGTTACCATCCCAAAGGTTCCAAGTTCGAGTCCCGGCAGCGCCACGGTCCTTCGTCTTTCCAACTTTCCCCACCTACTAACTTTCCTTCTTTCTTCTTTCCTCCTCTTTACATTGCTGATTCCTCCTGTCATAGCTCCTTCTTTCTCCTGCAACACAAGACTAGCCCTTTCGGTTCATCTTCACTATCTACACTAAAGCCCTTACTTTTACGCACACATGTGTTTAGAAAATCCTTCTTTTCGAAAACAACTCGACAGTGGAACAACCTCTCGTAGTCAGTATTCCCGAACTCATACAAGATCCAAGAATTCAAATGTAAGGTACATCTCCATATCCTCTGTCTTATCCTTCGAGCTAAGCTTGCTACCAGACATCTGACCTTGGCGTGTACGACATGACGAACTGGTAGTGCATAGAGTGACATCTGAGCTTAGACTTACAAATAAAAAAAGGGTGGTCAGTACACCTGTAAATTGTAGTGTTGGGTAGGACGCGATTGTAATGTAAGAGGTGCCTCTTTTTTCTTTTGAGCCAGTACATTGTCATACTTCAAATGAGGCGAGGTGCTGTTGTAATGCCAAACTTACCAAACCGAATATTCTGTGTTAGTTTTCGCTTTTTTACGAGTTGTGCCACCCTTAGTTGATGGCCCGAAGAGGACAACCTCCGCTTCTCACACAAAACAACTAAAATTTGGAATGTCTATCTGACGTTAACGCAACACCGACAGAACGCCTATAAGGCAGTACCCCAGACTGGGAATGGCCTCCCGCATGGGTCGTGGAGGGTTGAAACTCCGGATGTACTACCTTTACCTGGTGCACCACCATTTACCTGTACATGAGATTCGCAGCGCACGTAGAATATTTACGAGGACGGGGAGAGTATCTGAAGTAGAAAAATCTCCTGGAGAGGGGCCGTCGGCCGCTACGCCATCCTTTCGTCGCTTATTAGCAATTCATCTTCATCCAAATAAAAAATCAAGATAATAAAAAAACCAATTTTATAACAGTCAATATAATGAAGATCAAAAATTCAAGGCACTCCAAAATCGTTATCCATTAAAGTATCTGTAAGCTAATACGCTCACATTCCAGCATCTTTATATCACCTAAAGTGTGCTAAAAAACCCGCCCTGGTACCATGGCGTGCTCTTTGAACAATTTCGAAGCACTATGCGTCGATTCTCAACAGTGGGACTTAAAATTTTATGTGAACTTAAAAGATAGCTTATATCGTGAACCCATAATATTAGTCACTAAAATCGTTACAATTACGCTCAACGGAATAGGTGTTGATACTTGAACAATAAAATCTATTTGTATTCATAAAAAATTCTCTTTTGGTTGTTAAGGTTAATGGGAATTAATACTGCTCAAACCCGGCTGAAAATATAAGACTGAGCAAGGAGAAGAAACCCAACCACTACGTATTTATAATCATACCTCGCCTCATTTATCTCACTAGATACACGCTCATACGGGAAGGACATTATTTTTGTACCGGGACATTTAAAAAAAATTGAGGCCTCAGTACAATGTACCATCGTATAAGGGACAAATGTACTGCCTCGTGCAACTGAGGCTCAATTTTAGTAAATTGGATTCGACGAGATTGAGAGAACATCGTTTATGAAGATTAAGAAAGGGCATATGCTAAAATTAACCCCTGAAAAGCAGTACTAGTACAGTACGATGCCGTCCAGTACTACCTTGATTGAACCAGAAAGAAAACTCTCAATCAATTTTGTTAGAACTAAGTCGATACCAAAAGCTTGGAGTTTACTGAGCGCACCGGGCTCCTATACAGGTTATGTTTGGGATCTCAGACGAGAGCCATGTTATTCCTTCTACCAAGCCTGCTCTGCATCACTCCACTACCTTAGGGTGCAATATCACCAAGTCTAAAGTTATTATAGAGGCTTGGCTATCTATTAAAATTCCAATGCTGCATCGTTGTGTAAGTTCGAACGGTATCTGCATATGGTACATTAGCTCCACTTCTATTAGATAGAGGGTACATATTATTCCACCCGAGGATATCTGATTTTTCGTTCAAAAATATCTCCCTCCTATTTGGTAAACATAAGCATCCCTTAAGTTTCTCCCACAATCTTTGTTCACGACGTTACAGCAGTACAATTACCTAGATGTGTGGGAATTTCGGTTGTGAGAGAATAATGCAAAACAAATTATCCCTATAGCAGAAACTTAATCCCATAAAACTAATTTTTGAAACGTCCCCCTTGATGAATGAATGTCGACTGCAAAAATTTGTTTATCCTTGAAATGAGTCCTCGAAAAATTCGGCAAAACATCCCCATATTCATAAAATATTCACACGGGGTACATCTTTTATAAATGGTCCTACCCAGAAGTTCCATTCATCCTGGAAGCTACCGAGAGTCATTTACGAAGTGATATAATTAAGTCCTCTTCTCCAAAGGATTAATACACGCAAGTGCCGCAATCTTAAGGGCTTTGCTGAAGGAGATTAATTGCCATAATTAGAGTTACAAACAGGCCTCCTCATCCGCTGTTTGTACCTGTTCAAATGTACACCTGTAGCGTCGTATACGTGCCGTGGAATGCGGCCTTGAATATGGCCAACATACTTGAGAGAGGCATCTTACAAGCGGATCTGCTCATTACTGATTCAATATCCGCTCGAATGCCACTATTCATCCCTTTTTGTGTCTTAAATTCTAGCAGCGATATTTTTTTTTTTTTCTTGTTTTGGTGTTTTTATTTTTTTTTACCGTCCATTTCAGCAACCTGGAGCCTTGATGTACACCTCGGAAATCGGGCGTATAAAATTTTTCTCACGTCCACTGTGTAGTACTGTCTTGAAGGTTCGTCGAATTTCATCCTCGTGTGTCGATTTACTGTCAATATTCGAATGTTCCTTATGTCAGGACGTGCCTTTCCCTGAGAGTACTGCACAGTTAACACAGGAGAGGTCGATTTCGGCATTAATGGTAAACTGTTTCCCACCTGTAAATCGATAGTCCCCTACTTCCCTGTGATAAGCACCGCAACAGGTAGTCAAGTAAGGGAAGTGCTCGAAAAGAGGCCTTTCTACCTTTTTGAATAGCAATCGACATACATGGTCGGGTGCGCAGGTAAATGCTAGAGAGCATACTTGTACCTTTTTACTTTGAACTTTATGTACCACCCTGCAGGATAGGTTGAATGTTAAGTTGCTGGTTTCCTCCAATTTTTTTTGTTACTCCCAGGAAAATTAATCTGACGAACACAAAAAAAATCCCTTTTTCCACTGCCCGAAGGTGCAAAAGTACAACGAGGTTTCAGAGTCCTGTTGACATCCTCTGTTTCTCCACAATATTCACAGGGGGTGTGATTGGAATCTTTGATTTTGGGGGACGATTGTGGTTAGAAAACCTGTAAATTTTTGAATTTGTAGTTCATGGCGCTAGGCTTGATTTTCTGGATGGTTAAATTGTAAGAATCGAACGTGAAGAGAAAACGAATTTATCCAGGGAATTTTTAGGATATTTTTGGGTATATCAAGAATTTTTTTCTGGTGGAGGATAAACTGGTGGAGGTCTTCAAAAAGTCTTATTTTTTTATCGAGAAAATGCAACGACTAAAAGGGAGAGAGGAAAACAGAAGAGTTTTTGTTGTATAGGTAACGAGTTAAAAAACAGTTTTGTAGTCACGTACTTTTATGTTTAGAACATATTCACGATGGTATCGTTTTATAAAATTGAGTTTAAATTCGAAATAAATGGAATTGCGAAGGGAATTTGGGTATTAAAGGTCTAGAAAGTTTTTTGGCAGAAGGAAATACTATTGCTTCTCTCACATGTTTGTGGTTACATCGGCAGTAAAATTCAAGGATTGAGAATGTTCATCTAGAAGCTTTGCTAGCACATTAAGTAAACATTAATAGCCTTTTTATAACAAAAAAAATCTAAAACAAAAAACATCCATTTTGCATCCTGAATTTGTATTAAACGCTTGTTTACATCCCAGACTCAAAGTGGAAGTGCAAATTTGAGCTCCTTCATCCCATAGAAGGTTCTGTCTCTGTTTCACCAAAGTGGCAACAGCAAACTGCAGCCTCAAACTATACTTCACTACTTAGCGAATACGTAGCCTGAAAAAAAGCGTTTAATTTCGCTATATTTGAATATTCTTCTTCTTCTTTGATCCGTTAGCTGGCCTCGGTAACTGATAATCGTTGATTCTTTAGGTCACCGTCGAAATTCTTTAGCCAGATCACCCTCGATATTCTTTAGGACCGACTCGCCGTAAACTTCGGCCAGCGGTTACCATCCATTCGGCAAACATGTCCAAACCACCGTAGTCCACGTTTTTGTACTTCTTCTTCGATCAGTGTCTGTTGATCGCATCTTTGTCTAACTGTCTCGTTTCGAAGGCGATCGCGGAGTGAGACATCAAGAGTCTACCTCGCATCGCATTTGGAATACCTCGAGCTTCTTAACGTCCGGTTTGAGCAGTATCCACTTTTCCGATCCATAAAGAAGAATCTGAAGGGTCAACGTTCGGTAAAGGCGTACTTTCGTATCGGCGCTATCGTCGGCGAACATCAAGTCGGCTACGAAATTGTTCCCGACGTATCGAACTCCGCGTCGTCTATCGCGTCGTTGAAGAGAAGGTGGCGAAGCGACGTCTCCTTGTTTGAATCGGAATAATGCGGTTCGAATACGAACGCTGCTGGTTGCATTCCTGACTGTCACCTTTTTTTTCAAAATTGGCACAACGATCGCTTTTTCCCACCCCGGCACACATTGCGGCAGTTACTTGGTCTATTCTCGGTGCTTTTCCATTTTTCAGCGGTCCAGCCCTTGTGGCAGATCGTGGTTATACAGCTGATGGAAGAATTCTCTCCACCGCTGCAGGTGTGCATGAGCAGAAGTCACGAAAGCTCCATCCGATTTTTTGACATTGTCGTTTGTTGATGTTGTTTTGCCGCATAACCGCCGGATTGTCTGGTACAGCGTCCGGTACTCGTGCTACGATGCCGTTTCTTCCATGACGGCCGCAACGGTATTCCAGAACGCTTCTCGTTCCGATTTATTTTTCTGTTGAACTGCTTTATTCAATCGTTGGTATTGCTCGAAATCGACGTGTTTCATTCGTTTCCGCTGATCGCCGAGGTCCAGATAGCTGTCCGAGAACCCGCTGAGGACGCCCAGTTCTTCTTGGCTAGTGTTGGCGCCGTTTTCTTCGCTCTTTGTAATCGCATCGGTAATTTCGCTCGAATAAGATAATGCCCGGTCCGCAATCGGGCCCACGCATTGCACGAACGTCCTTGAGCGTCGATCGGAATCTTGCGTTGATCAAAACGTAGTCTAACATCGGCATCAGCTGATATTTTGCATTTTGACAATTCCATTGCTATGATTTACTTTTGACCGACGCGTCCTGTTCGTACATTCCACGCGGCTAATTGAATTTGCATTTTTGGTGTGACTAATTTGGGTCTTCGGCCAGTAACCCACTACTCCGCAGCACACCTGATCCCCAGCGCTGGCGCATCGGCTGCCCCGGATGTAGTAGTGTTTTTTTTTTCAATGCGGTTTCTTTTTCAGTTTCTTCGGTATCCCGATTCTGGTTGATTCGGCAGGTCGAACACCCTCCTCCTTTCACACCCTGGACTTGGGACCATACGACGGCGAAGTTACCTGACCCTTGCATACTACAGGAATGAGCAGGGACTAGCAAAAAGTGTTTCGACTTTGTATCTCTCTTAAACTGACTAAATTGGGCTTTAAGTGTCGAAGGCAGAAGGCTATTGAGCGGACTTGAAAGCATGAATAATTGATACATAAGTATAGGCTCCCACTGAATATAACAAAGATCTTTTCATTAAAAGCCTCCCAATATACTACAGTAATCTAGCTCCAGGATAAAATTTGCAATTAATTATCAGCCATCTTCAACCCGCTAATATCCAATTACCTTTCCGGTGAGTTTCCAGGAAAAAATTACTCGTTGAAGTTCAAAACTCTTCCCTCGAGGATATACTATATTCCATTGAATGCTTAAGTACTAATTTCCGCTTTTATGCCTGTAAAACAAAGATGCCCCATAAAATAGACTGTTCTCAAGTGTATAATTTTCCTGTCCTTCAATTAAAAATTTTACATTTCCATAAAGGAAGAAAGTCCTCGAAAGTAAAAGTGGATTACCGGGGAAACTGCACGAGCTTCCTCCATCAAGGTTTTATGCACAACATTCGTTTTGCATCTCAAGTTCAATCCAGAGGACAAAAGACAAATATATTTATTTTATTATGGTTCTAAACCGTGGGAAGTCGCGGCCTCATCTAATTCTTCTGCAGCTCCAGAAACGCTATAAGTAAAAGCGTTCTCCTGATTTTAAAGGTCGTCTGCCAAACAAATTCGTTTCTTTTGGATTTTATTGTGAAATTGTAACTACGTACCTTACCTTAAAACAATGCGAATTGAAGCACTTTGAAATGATTCTAACCAACAACAAACCCGACTACAATAGGCCCTCACCTAACCACTTGCTTTGCATACACCCTGTGCCCCGACGACGTCCGTCTTTGGTGGAGCGATATCATGATACTCACTTTCCGCAAGGCCGAAAAACGTCTTTGAGAATGAATTTACGATGCAAATTACTGTCGCGCTTTAGATATCGTTTCCCTCGATTGTTTCTGAAGCAGTAGTAGTTCTCTGCTGTATTTCTTCTTCTTCTATTTTTCACGTTTTGTTTCACTTTGGAGCTTTTCTGCGATACTCCTCCTCCACTCCGCTCCGCGGAAAATTGTGCCGCATTACCTGGACCCGGTGTGCCCACCTGGATGAGTTTTTGTTTGAGAGTGAATCATTTGATCTGGCTTTGTGTATGGACACTTTAGCGCTTACCCAAGTGCCTCGTGTACCAAAGGAGCGATTGTATAACAGAGGGGGCACTAATAAATTAGCGGTGATGCAACAATTTAGTAATTGGAATTTCGTCCGAGAAGGAGAATTGAGTGAAGCATGGCGCATGGCTTAAGTGATGATTACCTCTAGATAATAAAGATGTTTTGAGGTTTATTTGGAAATGAAATTGGCACTGGTTTTGAGGAAGTGTGCTCTTGCATCTGACCAATTTAAATTAATTATATTTTGGTTCTGGTGTGCTTTGAAGTACTAGATATGGGCTAAGGTAGTTACTGAACTTCTAAGTGACTAAATTCAATTAGTATTCAAAAACACACCTGATATCCAAAGTTGTATTAATTAATCATCAATTTAAAGTATACGGAGCTATAATTAGGTGTTTTAAAGTATTTTGGGTAGCCTAGCAATATTTCCTACAAAAAAGCTAAAGATAAAAATAATTTAAAAATTTTGTTCCACGATGAAATTTTGTAATAAAATAAAATAGCCACAAGGGAATTAAAAATGATTTTTCGTTTATTTTTATTAATATTAGAGTTTCATTACTCAACCCTTTTAGATTTTAATATTCACGTTTGCACTTTCTAGAATAAAGGAATTTATATTCATAGAAGTGACGAAGCACCGTGCAAAACAAAATTCTTTCAGGTGTACCATTCTTCAAATTGCTCTTACCTTCATTTCTGCTATGAAGCTACATTTTTGACAGTAATATGAACAGACTAACTTCTACTTCAAAAAGATTCATATGATTTACCAGTAGATTAAGCTATATGTGATAATTTTGCTGCCGTGGGACTTGTCTTTTCATAGTACGAACGCCAACTTTATCGCTATTTTTAACGCCAGAGTTATATATTTATGAGTGCGTTGGCGGGCAATCAACCTGCCATTAATACACTCTCAATCAGAATCAGAATTTGTACTTTAAAATAGTTGCAGGATTCTTTAGCTTACTCCAGAGCCGAGCCAAGAAAAATAGGGTCGCACTTTGCTGGATTCCCGAAAATTTATCAAGGATAATGAGGTCGTGGACATTCTCGTGCGGGAGGAGTCTTAGACGATGATCCAAGGCTCCAAGAGTTTTCTCTTTCATATCATGGTCCACCTCAAAGGATGTAATATGTAGTAATAGTGACTAAAGTGTTTTTTAGTAGAGTTTTCAGTACATTTCCAGACTCAAATTGTAATATTACAAAAGCTTGGACATTGCACTGTGCCTGAATAGCTGTTTTTCGGAATGGTCTTCTAACCCTTCAAGTTTTTTCTAATTACCATGCTTTTGATAGATTCAATAGTATTCTGCCTTTGTAGAAATACTAGGGAGGATAAAAAGACGGTTCTTAGCTTATGTGGTTCTTAGAGGCGTACCTATGTGATGAGAACTCTGAGTTGGTTGCTGAAGAGGCCACCTCAGAATCAGACCCAACCACTAAAATTAGGAATCGATCGCTGTCGTTAACGCAACGCCGTCACAACAGCCACCAGGCAGTACCCCGGGCCCCAAGACTGGGGCTGGCTCTCCGAAAGAATGGCAGAGGGTTGAGACTCCAGAGGTACCATCTTAAAATCGGCCACCATCACTTACCTGAACGTGAGCGCCTCCCATTCGAAGCTGACCCTATAGAATTTTGCTAACAAGGGAATCTGAAAGAGAAAATTTTCTTGGATCGCCACCCGCTATGCCTGTCTTCCTTTAGTAGCACTTCATCCTAAAAAATTATTTCACTGAACGCTGAATCCACAACCATACCCACTTTCGCTACACATAACTCAATTCATACACGTAGCAAGTATTTTTTTAGAAATACAACAGTTAACATTCGATACAATAGGCCACAGCGAGCAAGGTTCAATATAAAAAAGACAACATAATAACATCAATGTAATAAAATTCAAGTAAAAAAATCAATATAATAAAATACAATGCAAGTTTGTCAAAATCACTATCGTTCAAATTAACTGCAAGCTAATCAATGCACATTCCAGCGTATGTCTTAACTAAGGAGTGCTAGAAAAAACCCGCCTTGGTACCATGGCGCGTTTCTTGTACAAATTCGACGCAGAATGATTTTGTTTTCAACACGACCTTATAACCAGAGATGGGAAGATGGCCTAATTCGTGCCAACCAAATATTAGTCACTAAAATCAATATAAATATTAACCACGAAGTAATTAAACCAATTTTTCAGACAATACTACAACTTAAAGCTACCGGATTTTTTTTCCAAAAAAAAAAAACACTTCCGGAGGGCGTTTTCCTTAAACAGTCCTAAATTTTGGGCTTTCCTTTGAGGGTTTTCCTTGCCAAGCTGTTCAAAACTGGGGTATGAATGAGTACGTAAAACCGACGAAGAACAAAGTAGAACTTGGTAGATCTTTCTAATTCTATGCACTAGCTTATAAAAAAATCTACGGGTTATTTTCGTTCTCCATTCATGTTGTTTTCATCAATCCCAGCCAAAAACTGGCTATCCGTTTTTTTCTCCCGTTGATCTTGTACACATATCTGTGTCCGATTTTATTATTTTAGGTACCCCAAAAGACTTCAGTTCAAGTCCAGTTGGGCGAATTGAGGGCTGTTTTCTCAGTTAAGCATGTGGGAACAGTATGAGAATTGAGGTTATTTTAAAGTTCAGTTCCCAAATTTGCTCGAATTTACGCACTTCTGCCGGTGTGGCCGGGATATATGTACATTAGGGTGGTTCAAAAATGGCGAAAAAATTTCAAAAAAAACGTGCACCCCCCTATCTTTAAGTTCAATTAAAATGATGATTTTTGGCGGCAACCGGAGAATTTTTGATTGACACTAACCATTGCCGCCGAGCACATTTCGTTTTAGAGATTTACGATTTTTGAACGATAATAAACATTTGATAATTCTGTTCATTTACGTCCATTAAACTATCTAGATCGTGGCTTCTTTATGGTTTTCGAGGTCGCTGATTACGAATTTGACTTCAAATCATAGATTTGACAAATGACAGCTGTCAAAAACGCTGTCAACTATGAACAAAATATGGCATTTTTTTACATTTTTTCAAAATGACGTGAAATTTCGTGCTATAGAGGGTTTTCGAGGTCGCTGATTACGAATATGACGTCAAATCAAAGGTTTACAACATGACAGCTGTCAAAAACAGCTGTTAAAAATCGTAAATCTCTAAAACGAAATGTGCTCGGCGGCAATGGTTAGTGTCAATCAAAAATTCTCCGGTTGCCGCCAAAAATCATCATTTTAATTGAACTTAAAGATGGGGGGGTGCACGTTTTTTCGAAAAAATTTTGCCATTTTTGAACCACCCTAATGTACATATACAGGGACGCTTTGGATAAAACAAATGTTTGAATAAAAGTTTTATATTTCTCTTCGGAGTGAAAAAAAAAATGGGGGTTGCCATTTGAAATTTTAGATTCACCCCAAGCAAGATGAGCAGCTTTGTTCGAAACTTTTTATCACGAAAACCCACCATGGTACCACCTCATAAACCAGTCTCAGGAGACAGAATTACACCTCTGCATAGAGGGCGAAGAGACTTCAACATAATATTGTCTGTGAATGTCCTGCTCTGAACTGGCTTAGAAGACGAACGATTATTATCCGAGAGCTTCTGATTCGCATTCAGATTCGGCCTTCTTCAATGAAAAACGTTCTTGCTTTCGTAGAGCCGATGCCCTTTCCGTTAGTGAGTTATGTGCACAATAGTAGTACTAAATTGGCCACGGTGCTCAACATACGGATTGTCCTAGTACTTTAAACAAAAAAAACTGTACCACTACAAGCATTAGTATATTACAAATTTCACTAAACTTTACGCCATTGTAATATTTCCAGGCTCTACTAGGTACTCCTCATTTCACTCAAGTTCTTCCATTGACATAAATATTTCAAGGAAAGTGCCCACACACTATTTAATTACTTAAAATAACAGAAAATATCTCTCCAGCCTCCAAAAACAAAGATAGCGTGACAAAACAAAACGCCACATTCCTACTGATGACTGATGTACAAGCAGTGAAAGTTCGATAAAAATTGGTCCAGTAGGTTTTGAGTTGTCTATAGTCAGTCTGCAATGATTTTGGGTCATTGTTATTATTATATTGATTCCAATACGAACTTTTTTCAATCAACCCAACTCATTCATTGTCTAGATTCACATTTCAACTAATTTCGCAACTCCATTAAGTGTAAAATCCCTTATCGCAACTGATTGCTCAGTGACTTTCCAAATTACATTAGTTCCTCCATTAAATTTGGCTGACTCAATCATAGTGGCGTTATGTGCACAAAGTAAGACTTTATTGCTCAGTACCTTTCAATTGTCACCAAATAAGAATTGTGTGAAACGAATTGTGCAAGAATCGAATTTTTATATTTTCTCACATTTATTACAAAGCCCTGAAAGACGAGAAAAAAAAACACCAGAAAACAAAACCCACGTAGGGAATTTTATGTGTTTTCTTTTTTGTCTTTATATTTTGTTGTTGTTGTTGTTGCGGTGTCTCTCACTAATTAAAATGAAAGAAGCAATCTTTTCCCCTGTAATTACTCCATGGATGGATGCTCATGCATCTAAATACAGACCATAGCTGACGATGGTGTATAACTTTCCATCCAATTCCAGGAGTTGATCTTGTGCAATGTCGATCTCGGTGATCGCGCCTCCAATCGTTGATCTTGCGTCAAGTGCGTGTCCAATAAGTTCATGCGAATCCGAAGTATTTTTAGTATTGACTCACCAAAAACAAAAACTCCCTGCCTGAGTGCAGTCAGACAAACCATCAAAAAACAAGAGGGAAAAATACAGATCAGCACCGACCATCTTCCACGTTTATTACCCCATCTGGTGAGGCCAGCTAATAATTGCCACTAATTATGATCGTTGACCGTATCGAATGCGCTGTGACTAGCCTTTGCTGAATTTCAGACGCGAAAAAATTTGTCGCAACCGACGATCTTCCAAATTCGTAATTGGGCAGTGTCACCGGAGGCGGCCCAATGCTGTTTCTAATCTTGGACTCTTCAGTTTTTTTGCTTCGCTCTTTTTTTGGTACGAAAATTTGTGGTACCTGGAAGGTTCACGGTAATCACTTACAGCCTGAAATATCTTCGAAGCTGTTGGATAATATTCGAGAACGAGATGAGCGATGAGGAAAAAATTGAGAAATTATGGTGGATTGATAGAAACGTCTCTGCAGCAGCTGGCTTAACTAATAGGCGCTAGATTTGGAGGTGTTTGGTAATTGCTGGATGATCTGGACATTAAACCTGATAAGTATACATGGCGCAAGATTAAAAGCTTTCCTCAAGTGGGGGAAATGATAATGCTTTTATGGGGTTAGGAAGTTCTAAATCGAATTCTTGGCCTATTTTTTCGGATTTGAGTAAAGGTTAGACTCTTTTTTCGGGCTGGGAACATTTTTTTTAAATACTTTAATAATCCACAGTTTTTATGCTTGTTTTTATGTGGTTTTATGCTTAGATTAAAAGTTTACTGAAGGTGTTTGGAGCATTTTCTGAACTTGTAAAACGGAAGAGAAAAGGCGATTATCATACTAACGGCGGCGGAGGGTTTTCAATGTCAATAAATTTCACAGGAAGGTCAATTAATTTTAGGTTGATTTTATTTTTTCAAATTTTTATCGCCCTTTTTTATGACTTACATGATTCTGAAATTAGATTACAACAATCCGCCTTAGATATTGAGGTGAGGATGATCTCTAGGTGATCTAGGTAACGATCATTTAGTTCCATACCACTTCCAAATTAGCAGCTTCTCTACCTCTACAAGAACAAGGAGCTCTTCATTAAGGAGTTTATTGTTAATCTAAAGTTTCTCATGAATGGTTTCAAAAACTCTCGCTGTAATGGGTGTTCCTTGTCCCTGTAATGGGTGACTTTAAGTTAGCTACGGAATCATTTGGCCATACAGGGTCGTCGGTGGACGTGGGGTGGAAGCAAAGGCTTCAACACACTTTCACAAAATATTTCATGTATGTGCACATAATAATCCAGAACGTTGGAGGGCGTCTCGGTACTCGGTTACTCCCGACTAAGGAACGTGGTCGAATTGCTGCACACAATCCATGCTCCTCATATGTAAACTAAATATATTATAATAGAGCTATTAGAAATTTATAACTGTAAAGCCTAAACTATAACCCCACCCAATTATCATTTAAGGGGGTGTTACCGTTTAGAAGTTTGAAAAAAACACGAATTTTTTTTTGGCGTTTTATTGTACCTTATACTATATACTATCACCCCCCAAAGTCGTTTTTCAATCTGCAAACTCAGTACCCACTTTTTTGCATGTTAATTGAAGTAATCTCAGCTCGAAAACTGACTTTCTGCGCGCGACTGCGTGGTTGGGTTTAATCGCAAATAGTCGATTCCAGGTCATTTTAACAGTAGCAAAAAACGGAGGTTCGAGAGGCCATACAGCGTAGCCAGCAGGACCAAATGACTCGTCAACAGTTTTTCGAAGAAGAGGAGGGATTACTGGTATCGCTGAAAACTTCCGAAAATGATAAAAAGTCATGTCGAAACTTTAAACGCGTTTTTCTCGAAACCACATTTTTTGAACTGGCCGATAACTTTTCTCAGCAACTATGAGAGGTATCGACTTGAAATTTGGGGAAAATGTTCTAGATAGTTTTCATTGGATGCTAAACCAAAATTTTCATAAAAAAATTTTTGTTAAATATTTTTTCAAGCACTCTAAAGGTAAAAAAATGTGGCAAAAATGGACAATTTTTTTTCGTATGGCCGCCATTTTGTTTCTAATCAACATTTTGACTAAAACTGTGGTTTAGCATCCGCGGAATTTATTGCAGATTAATAATTGCATACCCATTTCTGCTTCAGATTACTAGTTCCCGAGATTTCTTATCGGCCAGCAGTGAAAATCAGCGTGACAAGGTCACATTAACCGCTGAAAATTTGTACTTAGAAAATAAATTTGTTTGACACAAATATGAGTTTCTGTTCTTCAAATAATAAGGAACAACAAGCAAAAAACCAGAATATTGCATGATGCCTTGTAGCTCCAAAATAATTTTTTGAAAAACAGCCTAAAATCGGCATTCTAGACGGTAACACCCCCTTAAACAGGTAATGCCAGCCGAAAGAATAATTTTCCTGTAGGTTACCAATGAGGACCCCATGTAGCAAATGAGAGGCTTACCGATAGAAGGCTTTCCCCTTAGTTTCCGCATGAAAACCACACAAAAAACATCAGGTGTACCGAAGTGAGCTATGCCTTATAAGTTTTTCATAAGGGCCTCATGAGGTAACCTCATTGCAAACGAAATGGGATAATCCCAACATCTGGCTTACTAAACTAATGTAATATGTGGAAACCAACTAAATTTTACATGACAGACAATACCGCTTTATATCCAAAAGATCTCTTGGTGACCTCCGTGTTTCTTTAAAAGAGCACTTCCACTAAAACGACCATCGCTTTGGTGAGTGTGCTCTGGTTGCTCTAGATATGTCCAAAGTTTTGACCGAGTATGGAACCCTGCTCTCTTGTCAAAACTACAAGCTATTAGTATTAATCCAGTTCAAAGGAAATAGATTAAGAACTTCCTTTCTGGCCGTTCAATAAACGAAGTATTGGATGGCGTCGAATCCCCACATCATTTCGGCCGGGGTGCCTAAAGGATCAATTCTTTCACCCGCTCTTTTCCTAATATACACAACGATAAGCTCTCGATCCCTTCCAACCCACTTCTCAGCTTCGCTGATGTCAGTACTCTGCGTTATTCCTATGCTTTCGAGGATATAAGACAAGCACGTTGCCAGATCTTGTCTATAACATCGTGAACTCATGTCCAGCTCTATGATCGAAGCCACAAGAATCGCGTTCAGTTCAACACTTCCAACCCGAAGTGCTGGCTCATGACTTATAAAACCTGTACTGACCTTCCTTCTGTCTCAGTGGGCAAAATAAACGTTGCAGCGGATCTTTTTCTTAACATCTTGGGTATAACTTTATCTGAGGCGATGGAATGATCATCTATTGCAAATCGTCAAACAAGCATGCTAGGATTTCTTAAGAGATGCAAATTTTGTCTAGCTACCCTTGTTGCCGATCTCTTTTCAATGAGTACATGATCGATCTGGTTTCTAGTCCTTTCATCCGGTGATATCCAGGTCAGGTTATGAATGCTTTTATGAGGGAAGAACGTAGAGCTTCTTACCATTACTTTGCTGTAAGTAGTTGGGGTGAAGGCTATGACTGCCTATTGTTCCCAATATACTGCACCTCCTTGCCGATCTTAGCATTGAAGTCACCCGACATCATTTTCATTCGAGAGTGTATGGTCCAATATCCTCATAAGATTCTGATAAAATTTGTCCTGTTCTTCTCCAGATTTTTTCTTCCGTTGGGAAATGTGCATTGATTATAGAGATGTTGCGAAATTTCGTTTTAATTTGCAATGAGCACAGTCTCTCACTGATTGGCTGGAAATCCACAATTTAGGGCTTTAGAAATGTATCGACTACAAAAGCTAGTCCGAATTGACGTGCCCCAGTTGTGCCTCTTTTGAACAAGTAAAAAGTTACTCATTAAGTAATTTTATTTCTATTCTACACATTAATATTTACTCGAATACTTTCCATCGGGTTTCATGGTACAATAGTAAGCTTAACTTGAAGATATAAAAAGGTTATGCTAGGTTAAGGGTATTCTTGAGAATGCATGAGGAGGAGGAAGTGAACCTCACGTTTCAACTGTTGGATGTTGTTTGAGTTCATTTTTTTAAGCAGCCGGCTGGCCCACAATCGTCTGGGTTAGCGGGAGACAGCCTTGTTGACGTGTTATGTCTCTTGAAACAATTGAATCTCGCTATTCACCCAACAAAGGCTGTGATGCCGGTAGTTCCAGACTACCAGGTTAACAAAGAGAACAGACCTAAGCGGAATTTTTATTAACCGGTTATGCTGAAACATAACCTGAGTTTTTGACCTTTTTTGTTCCTATCGATCTTTGGAGAAATTCGACAATTCGTTTATAATGATGTTTTTCCAATCTGCGATGTGATCTATTTAACTCTCTCGGTACCAAATTATACTCCATGCAACAAATGAACTGAAAGGGTTAAAATGAATGTGTTCTTGTATCCCTTTTTTTTGTGGTAAGATGAAGCTTAGGAGTCACCCTTTGTACTACTAGTCCGTCATGTCTTACAAGTCATGGTGCAGTGTATAGTAGTACGGTAGACGCTAATACCCAGAGTAGTAGGGAATTATTTTTGAAGTGGGACAAAATTGAGGCCTCAGTACAATTTACCGTTGTGTAAGGGAAAAATGTACTGCCTCGCATAAGCCCTATTCAAATCTAACCGCTGGGATTGTTTTAATGAAATACCTCACACAGCTATTATAGCTAGATGTAGCTTCAAATATGAGTTTGTCATTAGGCCGCTTCTTTTTTAAATTCAAGAATTTCAGATGCAGACCTATTTTGAGTAGATAACACTTCAAACAATTAAACACTTCAAACAATTTAAACAGTGGATGTCATTTTTCAACTTTTTTTTTTTTTGTTAAAAATAAAGACAGTAATTTTTTCCATCCGTAGCTCTTGGTGAGGTATATGTCCCCAATTCCCCCCTCCCCTCCTTGTAACCGCCACTGATATAATCAAGTCCACCATTGTCTGCCAGCCTACTTTGGCATTGAAACCACCCATATAAGTATAAGAAAGCAATTTTTCTTGATCTTTTTTAGTCGACTGTCCAATAAACCATGGAAGATCTCTTTGGCTAGATCATCAGTATTTTTGATACGGATGCTTAACATATAACATCTCCAAAGCTGTAATAGTTACTTCATAGTTTTTAGTGTTATCCAACAACTGAGCGAATTTCTGCTAGATCACAGATAACCAAAAAAAGATTTTCGATCAGCAAATCTACAAAAAAAAATTAAAACTTAAAACGAATTTCACTTTTTCCCAAAAAATGCTAATAAATATAAAAAAACGAAAGTTTAAAAAAGGCCCGCTCAAAATAAATCATAACACAAAATCAACAAACGTAAACAATCATTTTTTTATTTGACTTTCTTTTCAAGGAAATACGAGGGTAAAGAAATAAATATTAAAAGAAATAAGATCATGTCCACGATCATAGCCGACCATCATGGAATCGCACGCTATGTTGCACCAATTCTGCTGTTTCTGCTTAAAAACTCTCCGGCGACGCTGGCCGGTCTAGCAGGTATATCCATAAAAAAATCTATATGTATATACAGGTACAGGTGTATGCCCAAGGTAACAATGGACAATAGATACCACGGCCCAAGATTGCTTAAGCAAAATCGCTGCGATATAATGTGAAAAATTCTCACTATTCAGACATTCTGTAGCGCCAAAAGCGAACGTACTACATAAGGCCCCAATATGAAAGAAAAAAACCTGCGGTACGCGGTCACAGGTATTTCTCGTCTGTCTGGATATATCCCCCCAAAACATGCGACTTTCTTGGGGTACCTTCGCCAGGTATTTTCATTTCCTTCCTTTTTATCTTCGATTCTTTTCCTTAATGAGATGGTTATGATGAATATTCTCAGATCTGTTAAAACGCCATTTATTTATGTTTCTTTATTTTTTTTTTTTTTGTCTTGTATTCAAGACAACATTCCAAAAAGCGGCGCAGATGGATCGCGCACCTTCGGAGATAGTGAAAAGCGCGGGAAAATTACTAGTGTATGAAAATTAGACGGTTTTTAGCTAGTTACTAGGTTCGACAAAACCCGATTTGATTATGGGGTGATGGGAGAGAATACAAAACCCAGGAATTTCCTCCATCTTTGGGGTATTATTTTCGTGTTGTTTTATTTTTTTTTCATAAGGTTTTCGTTCATGGTTATTGTTTTCGAAATTACTCAAGTTTTTCTTTACCAGCTAATTGGACCTAGTTATCAAGGAATATGATTACAATTGAATTAGACGAAACATTTTGGTTCTCACACTTTTTATAATAGGTGAGAGAAGAAGAAAAAAATGCTTTACCCAATATTAACGTGTAGTTATGGAAGTAAAAGTTAGGAATTAACTAATTGTTAAAACATTGTGTGTTTGGAAGTATATAATAAAGAGTTTTATTTATTTTTATCATTTTTTATTTACAGATGCTAAAACACGTACAAATATCACCATTAAGAAATCGCTCAGATTCACTTTCGTTGAGATCAACTACGTCTTGTGCTTCTTCAATATGTGGGAGTCCAGAGCCACCATCAGATTTACAAAGGACACCTTCTAGAGCTTCAAGCTATTCTAGTTTAAATGAAAGTTTACCACAGGTGAGTTTAAAAAAATTTTGTTTTGTAAAAAGGGGAGTTGATAGTTGATAGTTGAGTATATTTTGGATTGTGAACTTCATTCTTTAATCTTTTTGAAATATTGAAAATCCCTCATTTTTGATATAACATAATCTGCTTCTTCTTTTTTTATGAAGTATTAAATCCGAAATACCGCGGCACTCCACTTGTTTTTCTGTACTCAACCCTTGCACGTCATTTTTGTAGAACAGACCGCTTGAACAGGTATAGCTGTCGGCCTAGGGGCCTCACGTTTAGAATTGACTGTTCGAGCTATCGTGGACCACTCACATAGAACATAAAGGCAGTTGGGTTCCTCTGTCCTTTCTACACTCGGCAAGTGGCAATTCAGGCTAAAGTTCCCGTCGGTCAACCCAACAACTGTCCTAGCCATGAACGTGCCTGAGTATATGGCCCCCTACATGCCAGTGCATATGGCCTCCTCCAAGGTAACATCATATAAAGGAAAAAAGGTATTTTTAATTAGAAAATAAAGCTTATGCATCGCTTTACCACGGCATGTGTATATTATAATGTGAAACATCATTGAACATATAAAACTTTTCAATGTAAGGGCCTATGTAAGGTTTGGTCTTGCGGGCGAATAGGTCGACTTGGTCTTGTACAAGAACAAGGCCAATAATGCAAGATCAATATAATGTTTGATCACCACTAAATAAAAACCTGGATGGTGTTCACTTAAGGTCGATCCACACATATCCGTGACATGTGCAGTACCGGAAGCATCAGTGAAAAGAAATAATCGGTGCGATATATGTAATCCCCTGCCAATAAATTAAGAAAGGCGCCACATGTTCTCAGACATCCGATGCAGCGGCCCACCGATGATCACAGTACCCTTCAGGCGTCCGTGAAAAACACAATATATATGTTGCCAGTATTTTTTAATTTATTGCGGACGTGAAACATTTTTAAATCCAACGGAAAATTTAATAAGAACTCAACAGAAATATTGGTAAAGTTTATTTGAAATACGTTCAATCCTGTTTCTGTTTGACCACCGCCCGAAGAGTCCACCTGGGTTGAATCCACTCCCTCAACGCTAAATTATATGATGCACTTGAGATCACTGTCCAAATTTCAAAACTAAAATGTCGGATGTCATTGAACATTGATTACCGATACGGAAAAAGGCGAATGTCAGTGAAAAATTCATCACGGAAGTCACTGACACAAAAAGCATCGGCGACATACCGTTACGGATATAAGTAGATTGACTTTTATCCGTATTTCCTTGGAGATTTAACCGTCTTTTATTTTTGGGGATCTGCGTGCTGCTGAAAACCTCAGGCTTAGCCGTTCGTTCAGCTTTTGCGCGATAGTAACTGTATTTCAAATGCTGCGTCTCTTAAGAATGGCATGCACTTATAAACTAGTTTTTTGAGACCGCCAACGCAGTCTTTATGAACTGATAAGCAGTCCTCAATCTGGATCATTCATGTTTGTTTCCCAGGGTCATCAGAGCTTCGAAGGCATTGAAAAGGCAGACGATCTGGCCACATTTAGCTTGGGCGTTGAATCCATCGTTCGAAATTTGATATTGGGTTATATGCAGAGCCGGATTAAGGATATAGAGGCCCCTAGGCAGGGGAGCTGTACAAGGTACTTCGCGTCGCGTTGTACTGTAGAAGCTATCTAATGAAGATTAGATCACAAATTCGCGCGAGACGATCGTATTACATACACACACCGAGCTTTCCTTCGAACCTTCGGGTCCTGCCACCTATTTCATAATATTGCGCAATCAAGTTTTCGTTGGTGTTTTGGGCTAAAGCGGTTTGTATATTTGGAGCCCTATGCGATGTGGGTCGCTTTTTTGGGGTACTTTTACGGCACATGTGTGAAACTAGTTGAACTTCGTTGTAGTGTGTATTGGGTGGGCTTTCATGCAAGGTCAACCAACCTACATGTCTAGCTGTGTAGCTGACTGCCAATGTAGCTGTCTACTTGCGAGCTTTAATTTAATTTATAAAATTTTGTATACAAATTGATGCAACTATGCAGATAGACCAGGCCGGCAGCTACACTGCTAGACTAGTTGGCCTGTTTTGTTCGCCAGACTGGTCTTTCTGGTCTGTCTGGGTGGTCTATCTATCTACTCTCTCGGTGTAATCTATCTGTCTGCTTTCTCTAGCTGTTCTGTCTGTCTGGTCTGTCTGCCTGGTCTGTCTAGAGGCAATCTAGTTAAGTTTGAGTTGTGTGTAAAATTAAATATAATAAAAAAGTACTTGGCTTGCATTAAAATCCAATTTGTATGCGAAACATTATAAGTTCACTTAACCACAAACGCTTCCCTAGACACAAACCGAAGCTTCAGCCCAAGACACAAACGAAAAGCTCGATTGTGCAATAGGTGGCACCGGACCAACTTAGCTATACTACTTAACATGGCTCGAAGGGGGGAGAAATACAACACAATGTTACGATGATAAAAAGGTGTATAATATATTTAATGGTTAAAATAGGCTTTTTCTCTCGATTCTTACAAAACATCTTTGTGAATTTAAAGTCCGGTCGTTGCGTCTCCACCCTCGCCTGTGCGACAAGGTCGGTGTCTTATGTTTTGGTAAACTCAAAGTGGTTTTTTTCTAAAACTTGGCGAAAGAACTATTGGAATCCTATTAGGAAGGATGCCACGCGACCAAGTAGTTTTAAGTCTAGGTATTACGCTCTAAATTGATCATGACTATTAAAGATCGGAAGAGGAAGCATCCAAACTACTGTCTTTGTCTCTATTAAGATAAGCTTACCCTTCACTGCCCCATCTAATTCTTATTTTTAGATTTATGAACTCTTAGCAGCCCCTATTTTATAAGTCATTCAATAAATAACTTAAAATCCCTCTACCTAAAAACAAAATTCCAAAGTCACAATGGATATTTGGCAAACTGACAACGAAATTCTTATAAAAAAATACTTTCTCCAACCCAAAATGAAAGTTGAGGAGAAAAAATCAGAGAAAGTGATAAACTCTGCCATAAAAGGGTTGAAAATCACTTCTTTATAAATGTGTTTTTTTTATTTTGTCCTATTCACCTTTTTTTGTGTGTGTCACTCTCAACATAATAAAACCCTTTGAAAAATTCACCCATATAAAAGCGTGAAAAACTTTACCAGAGCGTAAAACCATAAAACCACAGTCTTAAAGGGTGTTAGCCCAACCAAAAAAAAACACCAAAATAAAATAAAAATGAAGAAGGCACACGCATAGGGGAAGGAAAAGCTAGAATTCCGATGGAATCCTTTGCAGATAAACCATTTGAAATCCTCCAGGGTCAAAGGGTGGTGGTTTGGTGCTTACACAGCATTCTTAACGCCCAATAACAACCCTGTACTGGCGTGACGTGCGAGCACTTGGCAATGCACAAAACCCCTGGAAAAACATTGTATTTAAATAAGGGAGCAGAGCAGTCAGGGTGAAATATTGTCTAGATGGCGGGAGAGGAGCGGGCGCTGATGAAATTGCACGCGGAACTCCCAAAACAGCGCTTTTTATGGCTACTTAAGCACTCCAAATGTTGGCAATTATTCAATTTTGATTTATATTTCCCGGGGAATTCCCGCTTGTTTCACGGTTTTCGGTGGTACATTAACTAAGCCCCGAATGGAGAATGGTTTTGAATTGGAATATTTAGAATGAAACTCGAGGAGAATAAGTATTGCTGGGAGCTGCGATATGATATCATATTTATGAGATTAGACTGTACTCAGGGGGGAGGTGGTTGAAACATTTGTATGATATACTAATCACAACAGAATATTATCATGAGGTGGGAAAGTAGTGGTGTTGGATCAATTTACGTATCTGGAACACCTGGCAGTATTCGTCGTGCAACATAACAATTTATGCTCCAAAAATGTCATTACTTTTTTATGTGAAAGTCACTTAGGATACACCTTTTGTACTATTAGTTCATAATGTAGCATTCGTCATTTTGCAGCGTGTAGTAATAAGCTTGGTTCAGAGGAAGGAATAGATGACAGCATAGTACTTAAGGGACTGCAGGTCAGTGCCGGCCAGGTGAGTAGTCAGCGGTAACAAGCTGTCTTAAAAAGGAAAGATGGTAGATGGGTCACTTCATTGTGAATTGGAAGTTGGACCGACGCGACGTACACATAGACGTACGCATAGTACTGCATCCGCAGCAAGCGCGAAAGACGATTAAGCTGGAGCCAGATATGTACATGCGAACGCAGTGATTTATATAATAGAAGAGTGTACATTCAAATTCAAGTTGACATAATTCCAAATTTTCGGCATTGCCGCGGCTAGACAATTGGAGGGCCTGTGAAAAAAATAAGCGAGAGGCCCAGAGTGACCAAAAAAAATTCTCTCGTTCATAGGACCCGTCCTATTCCATTTCAATGCAGAAAAATGCAAATTATGGATTCAAATGATTTTTATTGCCAAACAATTTCCGGTCAGGCCTGGTGCGGTTGAAGTCCTGTGCGGCCCTGTTGCCGCATTCGCCATAATCTCAAATACCCAACCAGAAGCACACACTACAGCAATATGCACTCGTCACTGCGAAAATCGCCGCATACAACGCCCGCACTGTACGCACGCACTTATCTATTTTCTACTTTAGCCTTTTTTATGTGATGGCTCAGGGAAAGCCCCTTTGCACTGCCGACAATGTATTTGTTTTTGTATAGAGTGGAATGGGGAAAAGCAGCTCTAGTCGGAAGATAGTGAAAAGAGAGAGGGGAAGTGAAGGAATTAGAACTACCACAACCAAGCCGCGATATTTTATTCCACCTACTTTCAACCATTACTATCGCGACTCTGACATCGGGGCATTGAGAAACAACTCGCTGGAGTTTTATGCCTCCTAAAACGAGTTGAATCTTATCAACCGACCGATGCATGAACGAAGGAAAGTTATGTAGTTGGGAAAGTGCTGCCGGGATTCGAACCCGGGACCTCTGGAATGGTAGCCAGACGCCTTACTCCCTAGGCTACCGAGGCCCCCCTCATCATTTGAATGCCCCCAGTCCAGGATCTTTCATCTTCGTTTAGCTGCACTCCAGCAAAGATAAGCCCGTCGGTTGCAATGGTTCCAGCACAGTCAGGGCTATTGGAACCAGGGGTCCAGTCCTGGCCCCTCGCAACTATTCTATCCACAAGTCCCGATTCTGACCAAATGCCACCCAGCTTGGCATACTCAAGCTCTGGGCGTCCCTGTGTACCCACCCCATAGATCTTACCACCCAAACTCAACCCAAACATGTTCTTATACTACACGCTATTCTCAGCTTTTTCATTTCGCAATAATTTCGTAATAAAATATCACAAGTACAAAAATTGAATTAATTGAAACATAAAAAGTTCTCAAGGAATTCGTACAAAATTTGTAAAGTAAAACCCCCCAAGTTGCTGGATGCTACAACTTCCAAGTTACTTATATTTAAAAAAACGAATATCCCAATGCCCTACAAAGGTATAAAAATGAAACAAAACAACAACAAAAACTTGGCGCGAATACTATTTTTCTTCCTTAAAGTGGAGAACCTTGAGTGTTTTGAGAAGGAAGTAAGCAAACAAAACCTCCCCAAGAAATTTTTATCATACTGAACTTTCACGATAACACTTCCAGCAAATGTACATTGTGCACCCAAACCACGAACGTTGAATACAATAAGACAATAACACGCAGAAGTTTCGTCCTGTAGTAATTGTTCCAGCATTGATAGACTTCCGCAGATAGAAACTTGCCAGGACTTGAAGGGAACTAATAAAAAATCCACTGTGTGTGAACACCTAAAACCCATAAAACTGACATTTTCTCTACCGCGGACATGAATAGGTCACAGCTGTCACGAATGTTACATTCCACATATGCAAGAGAATGTAGAGGAAGACGACACTTCGTGGATGCTGTAGCGACTTAGATACAGACATGCTAGTGATTATTGCCCTCACATGGAGTTTGTCCTAGACCTAACTATTATGGACTAAAAGGAAATCAAAGTGGCATTTGGCTAGAGGCAGAAAGGAATGCACGTTTTAGTTGGAGTTCTATTTTTTATGGTGGTGAACCATTTGAAATTTTTATTGAGAGATGATAAAACTTGACCCGGTTTAAACTTGCTTAAAGACCCGTCATTATAGTTAATCTCTTCGCGGGGGTCTTTAAGGTGTACAAGAAGGCTTCCTGCATCACTTGATCTTCTGTCTAAATTAGACCGGCTTCATTGAGGTAATTCTGTTTGAATTCCTTCTTGACATTAAACAATACTTGCCGTGACTGGGTGCTCGTCTGTTGATAAAACTTGGGCAATTAGGGAATCTAAATTAGAGGTAAATTCTCCGGATTTCCTGTTGGATGATCCCAAAAAGGGAACTAACTAATTTTCGTGCTTCGTAAAACGAAGTTGTTTTCATGTCATTTTTGATTATAAGAGTTTTTGGGTATAAAATAGAATCGAATGTAGAAGGAACTAGTTTTGTGTAAAGAAAGAATTTCAAGTTTAATTTCAAGATGGAGATTTTAAATGGACTTATGACAACTTTTTCGATACTCTCTGATCTCTGTTGTACCGTCTATCTATCTCCTCGTGCCATATGCCTTTTATGGAGTAAAGGCTGCTCTAGCCAAAGCCAAACAGTGCACATCAGACACGTGTTGGAATCCTTAAAAAAGTTTGTGGCATAAAAACGACGCACCAAACCGACAAATGGTCCCGTGATCGCACTGGAGGTAGCCCTACACCCTAACCTGAGACCATCGTATCTTTACCTTTTCAGTATCGCGACTCCTTGAAAAGCCAAAAAATAAAGTACAAAACCTTGCAATCCCGCTATAAAATTGGTTGAAAAGTGAAAATTCCAGCATTTTGCGGCAATTTCCTTGTTCTTCTCGAAACCAATTGAGTCTGGTGGAGACGACAGGAAAAAAACACTTTTGATATCGATCGCATATTACCTGAAACCGTGGCCAAAGTGTTAGATTTTTATCCATCAGCCGTATTCGACACCGCGAAGGGTCCAATCCAATAGGGGCCCACCCATAGGGTGACCATTTTTATCGTAGCATAATGCGGGACAGAAAGCGACCATTGCGTACGAAGCACACGTAAATGCACACGTATTTATCTTTTTTTTTAAATGTGGAAGAGCCTAAGCATAGATTTTACCCTTTATACTACCAGTCGGACATGTCGTTTACGTTGTGGTTCAATGTCTAGTAATAGCCTTTGGTCGAAGATAGAAAATGGATATGATAGGATAAGGTAGTCTGGAAGATGCGTGAGGAGGCAGTGAGCCTTGCGTTTGAGCTCTTAGATTGTGTATGAGTTCATTTTTTAGCAGCCGCCTGAGCCACAACTGTTGGGGTTAGTAGTCCAGCGGGGAATGGAGTGCTCCAACAGCCACGTATGAGCACTGCTTACAAAGATTGCAGCGCTCCGGTTCCTATGCCAGTTCCATATATGCACTTTTTAACATTGCATATCATTGCAGGGGAGCATACGTTTTTATGCTCCTCATAAGCGTTCCAGGAGCGTTGTAAAAAAGCATTTTAAAAAATAGCTATTCATGGACGCCTGTGGATATGTGATCTGGTGGTATCGAAAAGCTTTTATGTTGTTCAGCTTTTGCAATTTCCTTTTGCTTTCCAAGCGCGGGCACGGCCTTACCAAAACAGTCCCCCAACTAAATTCTAACCACTTTCAAAGCTGCTTGCTCTCTGTATCGAACGAGAGCCGGACTATTGAGAATTCTAATGTCACATTTTATGGTCAGTTTTCTTTTTGTCTACAAATTTTTGAAAACTCCAGTAAAGCTCGCTGAGAGCATATTTAATAGTGCTCAAATTAAGCTCCCCTGTGCAGCGCTTCCAATTTTTCCCACTGGGAGGAAACAGCTTCCTAGGAGTGTTATTCCTCCTGAAAAATGGCCTTGTGATTTGTTGATCGTCATGGTGAATGCAAGACCAATCGGAAATTGAATTCGTTTGAGCTCAAATGGCATATCGGTTGTGATATTCGACTTTCTCGGATTGAGATCTTCCCCACCTTTGAACTTTCCTTTGAGTATCGTCGCATGAATTACATTGCCCATGAGTTTTCGCTCCACAACACGTTCCGTTACACAGTTTTCGTTGGTTCGGATTTCGAAGGATGACGGCTACCGAACCACCCTTAAGTTGTAAATTATGCGGTGGCAAGCCAGGTAGATCTAAAAAGTTTAAAAATTCAGATGGAGAATTAGGTGCTTCTCTCCGTTTGTTATACAGTCGATTTAAAGAATGCAGTGGACCAGCATTTACTCTTCTTTGTTCTTTGCCGCATTAAAATCAGACATTAAAATCACAATCCCAGAAGTTGTTTCACATTTCCAGACTGCACTGCACTGTTCCAACCTCGTATCAGGCTATTACAAAGTATGCTTTATCTAAACAAACCAGCATCAAACGACCCTAAAAGAAAAATCATTACCACATCATGTTCATATGAGAATTTTTAAACGAAACAAAATCTTTTCCTAAAAATTCAAGTTACCTTTACTAAAAGTCTTATAAACATGTGTTATTAAGAAAGCATCACGTTGGCGCCTGATTCATTAAGAAAACTCAAAACCAACGACACAAAACCACTTGATAAATATGACGAGACAAACAAAACCACCGCCAGCGACACATCAAAAATTAACAAAATCCAAGAACAGCAGCCACAATATTCTCATTAGTCTAGAGACTGCCATTACATATTTACAAACAAAAAGGATATAAGAAAAAAGGTCCAAAAAAAAGCGATTTAAAAAAAATTAAACAGAAAATACTCCGCTCCTTAATCTATCAACAAACTCCGTCTCAATTAGGTGAGAGGGAAAAAATTCTGTAATATTCATCATCAACATCCTTTTTAAATAATTGGTATAGCGATGCCGACACATAATAACAATCACCATCAAGTCTAATGGCGGCCACTCGTGAAGGAGCTTTACAGGACATCCAAAGGCATTACACAGTCAATTTTTTTTATCGTTTGCTTGCTCCTTGCCTACTGTTTTGCGGCCATTTTTTTTCTAAGGCGTACTCCACTTGCAATAACCGTTCTTGAGGCTGAATCCTGTGTTTTATATACAGATATATTTTTTTGTCTTATTTTAAGTCCTTGAACCGAGTTGAACTGTTGCTGGGAGCAAGGATATAAAAGGATTCGATTGAATTGTACACACTTCATAATCGTTAGACCGTTCAGTATTCTCCTACTGCACAACGAGGACTTAAGGGCAATATATTTCAATATAGCAAAGCTTTATGTCAGTGATAAAAGGACGAACGGAGAATAGCCGTTTTGCTGCAAGGCTCTATGGTGGAATATATTTTTTTTTTCTGCCCAATATGTTATTGTTTATATACGAGTACCTACACACACACAAAAAAAATGGTTTGAGTAATTTAATGAATTTGTTTATATCGGAACAATATATTCAAGCGATGGTGGAGCACCTTTAACTTCGGGGTTATTGAGTGAGGGTTCTCTGTATGTACTAACAATGAGAACTTGTAGAGTGTCAATAGTATGTTGTTGATGGAAGAAGCCCTAATGCTGGATCCACAAAGCACTCGAACGACTAAATGGAATGCAAATTGAATTAAATTTCCAAGAATTCTAACTAAACTCGATTTCTTTAATTTAATTCCATTCAATGCAATTCGTTTGCATGGATAAGCAGTACTGAGTAAGGATTCTAAGTAAAAGGTCCGAAGTTTTTAGACTTGTCAGCATAGGACGTATACGAAATCATTAGTTGTATCATAAAAGCCTTAACTAACATGCACACTTTGTCCTATTTGATGGTATATGTGCAATCGATAATAAATTATTAATTGAAAACAATTTAGTGGATCGGTGAAAATTTAAATAATTCAATCTCTGAATAATGGACACTTCTCTACTCTTTGCAAGAATTCGTACATAATTCCGATTCACAAAAGTGGTAGCAAGAACGAAATATCGAATTATAGACCAGTAGCGAAGCTGTCTGTCATACCGAAACTTTTTGAATCGATAATTTATTCTGCAATCGCGCCTATCTGCAAGAAGCTTATCTCAACGAATCAACATGGTTTTCTTACAGCTCGTTCCACTACCCCACCAATCTTCTTGAGTTCACTTCTCATGCTGTCGAGGGCTTCGTTTCCGGTTTCCAAACTGATTGTGTATACACTGATTTTAGTAAGGCATTTGACAAGCTCTCCCACTCTATTATAATTCTCAAACTTAGAAAGTTAGGCTTTCCGCAGGCCCTTCTAGTATGGTCCCAGTCATACTTAGCTGATTAGAACCAAAGTCTAGTAATAACAAGTCTTTCATCTTCATACAAAATTTCCCCCCCCCCCCCGTTAGTAGTGTGCGTGCATATATGAACATCACTGCTGAGCAAAACTCAACACATACTTCGTGAGCTCGGCGAGACAAAGCCAGATTCTCTCCTTACGATAAAGTATGCAGAACAGAAAAGGAAAGAAAATTGCATCAGCTGTTTTCTTTCATTGTAACGAACCACGTTCCTTACTAAGAACCCTCTCTTAGAAAAATACTAAAGTAGCCCGTTTCAACTCTAGAAGGCATTTCCTAACAAAGCTTTAGGAAAAATAAATATTTACTCAGCAGGCTGGGTGATTCTCTTTTGAAAGCTCACTTCAAAGCGTTAAAGCTTCCTACGCCGACGAGCTTTCCGGCTATAAAATAAACGGCTTCACCAGGCTAAAATTCAGTCTTTAATCAGGCTCGTTCCGGAGAGGTCACCTTCTCCGGTCCTAGACCGTGTCGTGGTGTACGATCCGGCACGGTCATACTTTGCCCCTCAGGAATGTTGCCGAGGCCTTGTCGTGGTGTACGATCCGGCACGGTTACACTATACACACATTACACACAATACACATTACCAGAGGAATGTTGCCGAGGCCTTGTCGTGGTGTACGATCCGACTATGTGCCGAAGTAGCTATTCCTATACCGTGTCGTGGAGTACGATCCGGCACGGTTAGACTACAGACATAACACCTACCGACCGCATACCGACCGAATACCGGAGGAATGTTTCCTGGACCAATGTCGTGGTGTATGATCCGACATTGTTCCCGGCAGCATTGCCTATACCAGTGTCGCGGTATGACCAAATACAAGACCGACCACATACCGACACACACACACACTCACACACACACACACACGCACATTCTGCTAGACCATTGACCCCAGCTTACGCATATGTAGAATAGAGTAGTGAGTAGGTAACTGCTTAGTAATAAATAAGTAGGAAACATGTATTGTAGAGGCAAACCGTAGTCAATTACTCAGAGATAGCTATAAGAAACCTGTAAACATGTATCCCGTGTTTACTTAGATTTAAGAGACCTAAATTGTTGAAACATAAGGAATATTTTGAATAAATAAAGAAATGTTATCTTGTAATAAGGTGTTTGTTCTCACACGACCCTGGACAACTCGAGAGCTCCCGGCAACCCTCCCTTAAAAAAGAGAACACTTCCGACGAAACACCATTACATCAAAAATCAAAACAAACGAGCAAATATGCACCAATACATTTTACCTTAAAAAGTGTATTTCATCGAATTATTTTTTAATTGATATTGTCGTGAAACCCCTTCGAAAAGGGGGGGTTTTAAGGGGCACGCCCGTATTTTAGGACTATGGGACCCCGATTTTTTTAATCAGCAACCTAAAAACTATATGGGGACAGAGGTTCAATAGATGATCTTGTAGGATAATCGAAAGGATCATTCATTTTACATAACGAAAATGATCAAGCTCCCATAAAACAAATTCAACAATCCATTTGGTGACGGTGAAATCCCTTGTGTACATCTTAGTTCTTGACCATTTAAGTCTTTTGGTCAAGTTTGGCCGTCGTTTGGCCGTAAAAACGGTTAAAAATTCTACGGCCAACATATCCCCCTTAAAAAGCCAAGCGGCCGTGATTCGCCCGCCATAAGTCCATTTTTAATTTTTACTCGGGTAAAAATTCCCATTAAAATTCAAATCAACATCTACACACACCACACACTTCCCGAAAAACAAACCGACAACCGGCGAGCTTGTTTCTCTTGTTCATCGATAGTCTTTAAGTATAATAATCCAAAGAAGTATTGTACATAACGAAAATAACCAAGTTCCCATTCAACAATACACTTGGTACAGATTCTTTTTTTGGTTCAAATTTGCCGTCGCATGCCCGGGTGTACAGCTCAGTACTCTGCCATTTAAATCTTTTGGTCAAGTTTGGTCGTCATGAGTCAGTCCGTATGTGCTCCCAAGCGGACGGTGTTCGCCCGATGTAAGGCCATCTTTTATCTCTACTCGGGTTATTGTGTAATTCGTGCCGAAATACCTAAAGCCGGCGCTGTGACTAGGTCTTGTGTTTCAGCATTATTAGACTTAGTTAGACTAGGGTTTTAGAGATAATCCTATGTACTGATGATGGTTCAATTATAGAGTGATATATAGAACATAGAGTGATGTATAGAATTATAGAGCGATATATAGAACAGGTCTAGTCGGAAAGATAGTTGATAAAAGAAGGAATTAAGGAATTGCCAACACTTAGAACTTGAATTCAGTCGCTCTCTGCGTGTTTAACTTTATACAGGATGAGAACAGGTGGCGTAACTGCGATTGAACGAAGGCAACTTGCGTTGTTGGGTCGAAACCAGCAAAATTTATCGGGAATCGCATTTTTGACTTTATGATAACGTCCATTGAATCATTTGTCAACACTCTCTAATCTACTTCGACTAAGTCCATTCCATTGGTCCACTCTCTTCTATTAATACCTTTTTCATGGATGAAGTGATATATCGTGATTGAATCGATCTATCACTTTGGCCGATCTTAACAATATTTTTTAATACGATTTGAGGGTGAATAACAAAAATACAAAATTGTAAGAAAAGCAAGACTTTCCAGCCTTACCTAAATATAGCCAATTCTTTAAAAAAAAAAGTTTAATTTAAACTTTCAGTAACTCTGTAAATGCCATTGAAAAGTTTCGAGAAACAAGCCACCATATGTCGAAAGTTTGGAAATAATATCACAACAACCACATGACGTTTTACAGAGGCTGACGCTTTAAGGAAACAAGACACGTTCCACTTGAACTGAATCTGAAATTATATCAGAAGGATACATTCCACTTGATATAATCCCTTGCCTGGAAGCATGTACTGTACACCCATGCTATTTAGATAGCACAAAAGCCATCTCAGTTGCCGCTGTGCGTTTAACCGTCAAGCAAGGAAACCGTATGCCCTTCAATCTACTTCAACATCTATCACTGGGTTACCTTGGACAAAAACGAAATCCCCGACCAAGAGTGAGCTGCCCTGTTAATACAAATTAATCGAGTGTAAAAACGAGCAGCAACAAAAAGGTAGACATCAGAGGGTCTGCCCTCCCCATATTCTAGACATCCCCAGAATCTTCCTTTTTTTTCGAAGAATCGCTCTTGGGCGGCATTGGCCTTGGAGGCAGGACGAGCAGAGCTTATTCTATTCTGGTTCAAAGGAAAGGTGCAAAATAGATAAGCAGCAAAGAAAATTCTTTATTTGTATTTACTTTTAACTACAATAGATTCTAGGTGCGGATAATGCTGTTGTTCGTGTCTTATGGGCCCAATCCTAATCGGAAAACCACTTGGGATAATGCCTCCCTTTCTGTTCGTCCTTTCTGGGGGCGACGAAAAGGATTTTCTGATATGCTTCACTTGGCTAATATAGTGTCCTAGTTTGTCAATGACATTAACTGCGTAAAAGTTTTATGTCTTTATCGTCTTAAAATCGATAAAACTGATCCTGATGTTCAATCAAAGTAGGACCCAATGATTTTTTTGTTATGTGTGCGTGTATTCTTTTTTTTGTGTTTTCATTTATTTTCATGTAAGTCCTGTTTCCTTTTGGGAGTATTCCTGGCTGGAGATTGGGTTGATGAATTTGGAAATTTAAGGCGAATTTCAAGTGAATTATTTATGATTCAATTTAGGAGAAAACCTTTCATATTATCAGGATGAGAAAGGAACTGTTTTGGGATATCAAACAATACAGATTAAGGTTAGACAAGATATAATTCACAATTTGTTTTAAATGACTTTTATTGCTTTGTTTTTTGTTGTTATACCCCGGCTTCACCGCCAAATTTTCGCAAGTTCGAGCAAATTAGTCTACTGTACTTTAACATTTCCTGATTTCCCATACATTTTTCACATTTTAAAGTCAGGAAAAAATGCCTGCTTTGGGCCTACAGAACATGAAATTGAGTTTCAAAGTAAAAGCTCGCTCAAAAGAGAGTAAAAAATTGGAATATTTCCATGGCAACTGATGTATTATTACATGACAGTTAAAGTAAGAGCTTTGAAAAAATAAACATAGATCAAAAAAGGAAGTATAGATGTCTGTCAATGAATAAATATATACTCAATTACATTTATTTTATAATAGGTATTATTAAATAAAAAATTTAAATCCCACAAAGCATTGAAAATTCCATTTTCCATCTCTATAAAGGAGCTTTCAAATGTAATACGTCACACACGAAGCTTTCTCTACTGAACAATGCCGGTGAAGCCACTTTTGCATATTGAAGTGAACTTGATTAAAATTAGGGCGGTGAAGCCGGGGTATTAGCTTCTAACTAGTTCGTTTTATAACTTAGATAAAATCTTAATTGGATTATGTAGATTTCATGTAGTCTTTGCATCCTTGATTGGGCGATCATCATCGACGTCACCTTGAGGCCGCTGGTCAAGTACTCCAAGGTAATTTATCGGTATAGGGTGCTTTGGGCTGCGCTGCGATGGTAGGAGGGAGTTTCAGGACCCCGAAGACGCTTGGAACAAGACACGTGCGCCAGACGAAGGACTTGGGCGTATCCGATGGAAGACGTTATCTGTTTTGTTATATGTTTTGTTGCGTTGGTTCTGTTTTTGAGTTAGTTGTATTTTTCTGTTTATTATAGTCAGTTATTCCTTATGATTGGTGTGAAGGTTTTTGTCAGGTTTTCCAACTAATTTGATTTGTATCGTTTGTATGGTCGTTGTATCTTTCTAAATTGTTGTTTTTGTGAAGTGTTTAGCCTGCTAGTAGGCAATAGTTCCACAGCGCTTCCAACTATCTTTTGTTTGACGCGTATTGTGTGGCCGTAATGGGCGGAAGAGCCAATAACCTCCTATCAAAAGGTGGAGAGGGGGGTGGGCTGTAAAAACTGACGATACTTGGAAGAGTGTTGTACTTACCTTCTTCTGTGTTTTTCTTGTGCTGGTTGCAGATAAAAGTGGTAAATTGCGTGCCAGTTGGACGTGGGCAGTACTACCAGGTAAAATACAGTTAGAGTCTGCCTATCAGCACAGGAGTCAGCGGATGTAGTTTTGCGTGTTTGTTGGTTGTCTCTACGCTCTTTCCGCTGGGGATGTTCCCATACCAGGAAGTGATGAAGCTTTGCTTTGGTGGTACTTCCGGAGGTTCGAAATCGAAGCATACGATGCGTTGCCAAAACAGTTAGCAGTTATTTCGGGCTGGGAGTAGAAGATGAGTTGACGGCATCATTGATATCTAGTGCAGAGGAAAAATCTTTGGGCGGGTTGTTTTTCTCCAGCTGTAGATAGACTAAACCCAAACGGGTTAATACAGAAGCTACCAGACTCCTTTTTTGCAACTTCCGAGCCTTCCGAGCTGTCTGAAAATTGTCCATATTTTTTTACGTTAAGCTTCCATTGACATGCACGAGGCTATCAGAAGTAAAACCCGAATTTATATTTTTTAGAAACAGTGGTCAGTTGGGCGCAATATTCACCACACTGTTTATTCGGCAAGAAAAATAGGATTAAATCTGATCACACCACCCAAACCTATCTTGAAGCGGCGGAAACCACACATTCATGAATTGCTAAATGGTTAACTAACTACGCGATTGGCGGTTCCACAAAACATGCAGGGCTTCAGCATTGCCAGTACCTCCGCTTGAAACCAGTGTCTTTCCTCACGGTTCTAGGGCAATGAACTGATGGTTGAACTGATGATGTTTTGGAGATGTTGCTTTCAAATTTGTCGATGATATCGAGGTAGAGGTAGTACGAAGGCGAAATGGACATATCGCAAACGAAGGTCATATGGGAGGCACTTATACAGATACAGTGCTGCCGGCACTTATGTGACCAGTGATTTGGGTAGCGTGCTTCTTCGAATTCACCTTTCTGCAAAGAAAATTGATCCCTATGCCATACTGTGTCGGGTCTGTGAAGCTGCCCTGTGAATACCGCTTTAAGGCCCCACCAGGTCATGGGCGTCACAAGTGGTCGAGCACACAACGTCTTGCTGTCGACTCGTAAAAAAGTCCTGCTATGCGTTAGCCACCACATCAGCAAGCCGTACCTGAGGATTGGACATCTCACCACGAGTGCATCTGCAGTACCATATTTGGCTTGAGACCCCATTTTTTGCCGAAGGACCTTTTCGTAGAAGTACAAGCTATGCAAGATTTCTTTACCCCTCCATCGATCTTCCACATCCAGTAAGCGTATGTTCATCAAACCTGGGGAGGTTAAAGGCGGGGAGTTTTCCCAGTTAATAAATAGAATTATCTTAGTTTTGGCTTGGTTAGGGTTATCCAAAATTGTATACATAAACGTGAAAACACGTTAAAAAGCCTCTATTATTTTCTATTTTTATAAATAACTTAATTTTCTTCAGCAACGTGTATTGTCTATCATAAAACCATATTCTCGCATTATAAGCCTACATGCAATCATGTATATCGACTTCTGTCAGGCATTTAATTATGTGCATGTGTATTTTTTCGCAAATACATATAAATTTGGCAGCTCCTTCATTTATTTTTAGACATTTTATTACATCCGACGTCGAAGAACAATCAGCCTGACTAGATATCCGATGTTGGCATTGAAGAAAATTAATTCTCAGACAGGATTTTTCTTTTACTCGTATTTGATAAAGAAAAAAAGGAAAATTCCAATAAAAAAAAACAGAGCATCACGAAAAATATTTAATCCTTAGACATTTTCAATTCTTTTATATTCAATTTTTGACAGAAATTCCTTTATATCCATCTTATATCGGCATATCTACAAGGACTCGTGCTCCCTGGTGTCTCATCTCAATACTTTTGAAGAACAGAATTAGGAACCGCATGACAGCACTTAATTTTCATTTACAAGAGAAATTATACGAGGACGTCGTCGTAGTCTTTTCTTCTCTCTGGAATTTTTAAAAGCTGCCGAATAAAGGACGAAAATAAAATATATATAAAAAAGAAACCAAAAAACAACTACAGCGACAAAATATCGAGCGAAGGATATTTTTTGTTTCGTTGTTTAATGAGAAAATGGACTTGTGTATGTATGGGGGAATCGGTCTCAAGCCACGCTGTCTCGAGAAAAAAGTTCACGAGAAAATGGGGAAATCCCGCAGGATTATAGGCTTCATGCCGTATATGAAATCTTAAGGATATTATATAGATTTAATTCAGTGCTTTTTTTGGAGCAGCACTAAGAGGGAATGATCCAGGTGAACCATTAATTTCGGCAAGTCGACGTGGTAGTATTAAATTTGATTGTCAGTCAGGATTCTTCTGCCTATTTGTGGACACGGTAATTTGGAAATCTCTTTAGTTAATCATATGGAAGGCAGAGATTCCACTCAGGATATTCGCAAAGAAAAATGTATTTACTAAATACTAAGAAAGGCTAGCCTTAGTGTAGCAGAATTGGGGATACGAATATGCAGAGTTCTGAGCATTCCTGAGTATAACTGAAACCCGCCCGCACCTAGCATGCAGCAGGCACGCACTAGCCTGCACGACGCGACGCACGCAGTTAGCAAGTACGTTTGAGTTAAAATAAAACACGCACAGTGCCGATTGACATGGGTGGGTCTTATTTTTGGACAAGCGTGCCTGCTAGCTGTAGCCACCCGCACTCAAAGAAACCACCAAACTGCAAATTGTGTTGTCTGAGGGCGCCATATTTCTCCCATATTTTTTTACGATGGGCACGCAAAGTTTTCACTTTTGAACGATTGTTTTCACCGACCTCAGTTCAATAATGTTCAGTTCAATCAACATACAAGTGGCTTCACCAGCTGAGTCCAGTTTCTTGAAATTGCTGTTGCTTTTTCGCCAGAAATTAGAAATGCAAAAGTTCACTGGAAAGTCACTCACCATTACTCCAGTTGCTTACTCTCTTTTGAGCGAGTTTTCACGTTTAACTTCAATTCGAGTCCAGTTGGACGAACTGAGTTCGGTTTTATCCTCAGTTGAATATGTGAAAATTTGTAGTTGCGAACTGAGGTTGTTTTAAAGTTCGGCTTACTAATTTGCTCGAACTTGCGCAGTTCGGCCGGTGATGCCGTGGTATTAAGCACTAGTAGCGCACTTTTCGATGTGAATAGACCCTTAGCTAAAATGGTACTGAATGACGTTTCATTTATTTGTCGAAATCGGCTAAAAAATGAGAGAATTATTCAATGTTGAAATACCGAAGGTCTAGATGGCGATGACTGGCCAGTCATCAACGGAATATGGGGAGTAGCATGTAGACAAAACAATTAACGAATTTTCTCATGGAATTATCGAACTCTTTACAGGACTCGAGCTACACAATATCTAGCCGATACCCTGTCAAAGTATAAAGCTGAAATTAACGCTTATCAGGAGATGAGGTGGACAGGGAATGGTGTTTTGCAAAAACCTGAGTATGACGTTTATACAAATGTCATACAAAAGGCCATGGGCTCGGAGTAGGTACTATGGTCAGAAAAAGAATGGAACCTCCTACCATTATAGGCTCCTACAGAAGAGTCCCCGGACGATGAAAAGAGAATTCTACGAGTATGAAGTCTGGTATGAAGTAAAAATCATACTGGGAGATATGAACGCTCAAGTAGGCCGGGAGCTTGCATGAAAACACTTATAACAATGGACAACGAGTTATAGGGATGGCAGAAAGTAAGAGGCTTGGTCGTTGCAAATACTACATTTGCGCCTAAAGATATCCACAAAGCCACCTGGGTATCTCCTGATGGAGACGCTCGCAGCCAAATAGACCATGTGTTGATAGCGCCACCGCCTTTTGGATCTGATGACGATTCGAACGTGCCGAGGTGTCAAATTCGGCTAGGATCACTATCTTGTTGGTATGGTGCTCCGAGAGCACATTAAAACGCTGAAAAGCTTTGTATCCGCTCATCAGGCTCGAATCAACACAGCTAATAAAACTGTAACCAGCCATAAGTCACAAGCTCTGTTGACTTGTGCTTACTTCTTATGACCTTCTTAATTTCGTTTCTATGTCATAGTTGACAGATGTTCGTCTACTTTACTTCTACATTTTATTTAGTATAGGCCTTCTTGGCTCTTGAACCGTTGACACCCATCACACACTTGTGATTGAATTGTGACTTGTGACTGCTTATAGAAATCGGGGATAACCCCGCCGAGCAAACTTCGCACATTGCCTCTAGTTCCGGTCTATATTCACCAAACCTTATACAATAAACAAAGACGAGCTTTATATTCTCCCGGATACCTGAACATGTCGGGCACAGCGGTGATTCATCGTGCTCGAAAAGATGGCGGTATTTGTTATAATCTTTCATGTCCACTCAAGAACTGCGCGAAGTCATAATTTTTTTCCCACGCCCCCTTGTAACCAACTTCTACACTTTTAGGATAAGTCTGTGGGTGCATCGACTCTTAACGGACTTGTCCCACTTCCTGAACCTATATGCGGCCTTCCATTTTCTGCTATTAGTCGTCCGGTACAAAGCTGCTGCAAGCACTGGCGCGCCTGTAGCAGAACTGAGCTAACCCGTCACACGTTCCAAGTGTGCTTTAAAAATTAGCTTGCGGTCAATCATCACTCCAAGGTACATTAGGACGAGCTGTGACTGAATGATTTGTTCCAATATCAGTGCGAACATTATACTGACGCGGACATTGTTCTCGGCTTTCACAGCTTCAGTTTTGTGCTGAGCAATGGTCAGATAGCCGCTTTCAGGCCATGATTTATTCTCCCAGATCGCTTTGTTCGCCAACAACTCATCGAGGCGTCGTTCTACGACCACTATCCCCTATCTCGATCGCAGCTGCTCCTACAGGGAGGCGTAGCCCCAATACATCATTATACATTGTGATCCCCAGGAGAGGGTCCAGGACAGCTCCCTGCAGAACTTCACATGTTGTTCTGTACACCATTGGTCCATCTTCCGATTTACAATAAAGTGGCTTAGCAGCTTTTCTTGTGAGGTAAAACACCAGCTAACAGTTTGCGGAGGGGGGCTGTGTTGGTGTAACTACCCAACCGGGCGCAACACGATCCGTCGGCACTGCACTACAGTATCACTTGTTACAACAGACATAATATAATGAGGTATTTTAAAGTGTCTCATCCCCTCAAGACGTTCGTCATATATGACGAATTTTCGTTATTATTTTCATTGGTATGTGCCGAGGCTATAATACAACACTTCTTTGTATTTTAGAGTTCTGTTTTGTGAACTTAATGAATTGAATCAAATAGGACGCAATTAATCAACCAATCACTTTCATCTTAAAATCGTAGATTCTTAATTTCTCGTCAATTGTATTAATCATGCCGATTTAAGAAAAAGTGGGTCTAAAAGGCAATCGTTTTGGTCAATTGACTTCTAATTTTGGTCTTTTTGTGCATAATTTCATTCCATCCGTGGCTTTCGCAAAGTTCTGTGCTAGCCAGAGACGAACAAGGGGAATGAACAGAGCAAGCGACAATTACCCAATCATCTCAACCGAGACGGTGTTTATCCTCTGTTGACAAAGAAGAATATCGGAAATTATCGAATACCTTATCATAAACTGACTTTCCGCCGTGCTTGATTGCATTTACCTGGCATGGATCGATTGCAATAATTCCTGATTGCGTTTCCGATTGCAGCGCGACGACACTGAAGCAGAAGGATTGGCACTGGACATCCCTGAAAAACTATCTCCGGATATAGCATAAACATCAACGGAAATACCGGAAGCTTTTTTTTACTATAATTTCCTATAAAAATTTAAAATTGTGTAATTTTTAAAAACAGAGAAAAGTCAGAGTTTATTGAACAAGAAATAAGTGAAGTTCAACTGAAGTAAAAGAAGGAATGACGGAAAACCCGATGGACTTCCTTCGATATGGCGACAGTTTATGGATTCGGACGTCTTTAAGTTCGCACAAAAAATTTGTGCAGGAATTTTATGATGGATAAAATTTATATAACGAAGAAATATTTTATGACTGATTTAAAGATGATTTAAGTGGAAAAGTGGGGGTTGAAGGGTGTATGAAGATCGTGTTCCTTATGCGAATGAACGATTTAACGACTGCTTTTTGGAGCAGGACTCCCACGATGAGCGAAGTGAGATTAGAATTTGGGTGCAGTGACACGTTTCGAATTCGGGTTTTATGGCACACTCGGGATTTTCTTACAATTTTATTAAATTTTTTTTAAGGAGATAAGGGAGTTTTTATTTGTAGGTAAGTGTGCTTAAATTGCTGCAATAAAGTTTTCAGCGCAAAATTTAATGCATGAAATTTAATATACAGGGTGTTTATGATTTGAAGGGATGGTATTAAGAAAAATTGAAATCATTTAAAGGAAAGTTTTTTGGTATGGTGTGGAAACGATGATATACAAAGTAGGGTATGTGAAATGATTTGATATAATTTCGTAAAAAAAACTCTCGGTTTTTTTTTCGTTTCGTAAATCTAACCAGGGCCATCCTAACCACAGGGCTAAATGTGCTATAGCCCCGGGGCACAAGTCTTTTCGCGGTGTCAATTTGTTATTAGTTATTTTTATTTAAAGTCTTTTCCTGACAAAAATAACCAAAGTACCTGGTCTAATGAAGTAGAAAACTTTATACGTACGTGATGTGGGGATCTGCTTTGGTGAACCAATCCCCAACTTTATTTTAATTAAGATTTGGGCTTCTGGGACTTGAGTGGACAAAACTCCACTTCTTTACAAAACAAAATGCGGCTTCAATAAAATTGGTAGTGTTCGAAAATCTCAAAGTTTCAATGTAAAACTAGTTAAGATCTCACATTCGGCCACTCTGACATATTATTTGCCCCGAATGATTAGCCCCATTCGTTAAGACCATGCGTCGTGTCTGAAGTTATCTTGGCCCCTTGTAGTCACAAATCTTTTCCAATTTACAACGGTCGTGATTTTTCCATTTCATTAGCACAGAAGGTCCCAAAAACTGAGGTTTTAATTTCACACCTGGGCTAAACTCTACAGTACCACAGCCAGAAGTCCATAAGTGCAAAATACATAGTGTGTCGAGAAAGTGATCAATGATTTTTGATTTTAGGGTGCGCCATCTAGATCTTCGGTATTTCAACATTGAATAGCATTGACATTTTTTCCGCGATTTTGACAAATGAGCAAGATTTATTTAGGATATTCTCTACCACTTACTTCAAATCAGTTTTTGAATACAATGTCGATTAAATGACCACCTCCATTTGATAAGTAAAAAGCAGCTCTTTTTCAAGTATCCTACATAACATTGGCCATTATTTCGGTCGTTATAGCAACTATTTCAGCTCGTATATTAGCTTTGAGTTCGTCAATGGTGTTCGACTTTTTGGCATAGACTTTACTTCTTAAAACACCCTACAGAAACAAAGTCTGGTGCCGTTAAATCCGGAAATCGAGAACATTTTTGTTTATTATCTCCACCAGAGAGTGTAAAATGAGCTTCGTTCATCATAAAAATTTTGTCCCAAAAATCAGGCTCGGTTCTTTCGGTGTGTATTGACTCATAGCTAAAATGGTTCTGAATGACGTTTTTGAATCGTGCACATTTATCGAAATCGACAAAAAAATAACAGAGCTTTTCAATGTTGAAATACCGAAATTCTAGATGACGCAATTGTACACATAAGCACTTTTGCCGGTCCGATAACTAAGCAGACACGGCCCAGTTTAAGACAAGAGTTATAATAATGATTTAGAATAAAATATTGAATACAAAATGCAGTAAACTCAAAATCATCGAATTTGCATTTAAGCACTTTTGGCATTTTACTGTTGACGTGTGTTTGATTCACTGCAACCAAGGTGCCCTCCTTATAGACACGCTTCTTATGGCTTTGTCTAATAGTAAGTAATATTTTGTTTGACTTCTTGTCGTCCCATTTCCTGCATGTTCAACAGCCCATATTATCAGTGTAATCGAGATCCTTAAGGCGGTCTAGCCATCCCCATTATATGCCGCCTGTTCTACTATCTAGCGCGCGGACAAGGATGTCGTTTATTACTATAAGAAATAGTAATGGCGAAAGTAGGCATCCTTGTCGTACTCCTGAACTCACCTCAAAACTGTCGCATAATTTTGCATTATGGAGAACTCTGCATTTGGAATTGTTGTATAGGGCTTTTATCAATTCTATTATTTTATCAGGCAGCCCATGTTGCCGTAGTGCCTGCCATATAAAGCTCCTATTGATCGACTCGAACGCTTTCTCATAGTCTATGAGAGCAGATAACGGGGGGATCGTAATTCAGTAGACTTCCCCACTATGATTCTCAAGGTGTTAATATGATCAATACAAGAGCGGCCCTTCCTAAGCGTTCGGTCTACTGCCTCTTGCCTCTCTTATCCTTGATTATATAATGTGCTACTATCAAATGGTCGTCACTTCCGGCTCTGCTAAAGCTCCTGACATCCGCTAGAATTATCTGTTCCAATCTCCATCAAATATTTTAAGTCCAAATCGAATTTCTCACCCAGATCAATGACAATTATGTGCCACTCCAGTGAAACAACGCTCCTTTAGTATATCCTCAGACCGAATTGCTTGGTATGCATCGCAAAATTGCTTTGATTGCTCTGTTGTAGTAGTAGCGAAAGTACAAGCTAAGCTGTTCTGTATGGGAATTGTCGATCGTCACATCAAATACAACTGTGCGAAACATTGCCGCTCTAACTCTATCTAGAATCGCTTTCTGAATTTCGTCTTTGAAGGCTTCTATAAGTTAATTTTGGGTGGTCTTACCCAGTCACCAGATTCAAATCTATAACGTAGAAGTGCTCTGAAGTTCCTATCATTTGCCACCAGACTATTTACTTTTCCGCCAGTGTCACGATTATAGAGAAGTCCATCATTCCTACATACATATGTATGTAGCAATATTTTGCTGATCTCGATCTTGATTTTACTCTTGGGTCCCGTTGTACACAGACTTGGGTGACCACTTCCAATGAGTTATGGAAGAAGGGATGCTGAGTTATGGAAAGTCTGAATTAAACTTTTCCAGACTTTACCGCCCTCTGATAATATTGGTTCCGTTGGTGAAATGCAAGCGTTCAATTTTCTCCATGTAAATCGTTGAATGCTTTCAGTGATTCTCTTTCTTGGTTTACTATTAATTCCGTGACCCTCTCCAAAACAAAATTCTAGATCTGCACCTGAGTCCACGGTCACCGAATATCTTAGGACGGCCCTGGGTCTAACGATTTTGAAAGAACAATTTGGGTAAATAAATATGAAAGAACTACCCCCACCTTAACATCTCGTCTTTTGCCTTAACAAAATAGCGAATGAAATCCTAAAATAAAATCACTTTCTATTCATGGGTCGGATTAAGTCACTAGAGCCTTTCTAGAAATTAATGCAAAACCCGAAATTCTCTAAATTCCTCAGCTCAATCCGAAACAACTTAATTTACTTCTTAATTACACGCCCTAACTACATCATCCCCGATTGCGCTTTTCGTATAATTTAATTTCAGTTTCCCGTCATCAAAATTAAAATAGGATATTGTGATTGTGAGTGAAACTTTATGAATTGGATTGTGAGCCAGCATTAAAGTCCTTTTTAATTCGTCCAGAAAGCCAATATTCAACGATTTGAGTTGTTCTGTTCTAAAAAAGAGGAAGTAATCAATACAGCATAGGTTCACAGCCCTTCACCCTTCGTTACTATACAAAACTTTTAATGAGGGATCACTATGAGAGAAATAAATCAGGACCGGATGTCAAAATGAATGGCACGTGCTGCACAGAAGGAGCCAGTATATCCACCTTATGTCTTTATAACGTCTTAGATATTCCATTCATAAAAATGAGGAAATCTCGGCGTCTCAAGGGTTCCCTTCTGGGCTTTCTTTATAATTTTTTTGTCCCCCTGTGCTCCGTCGTTGTCTTCATCTATGATGGATCAGTCTTTACCTTGCGCGAGAGAGCAAAGCCTCTGCATTAACGTTGTGTCGGTCGGGGACTCTTGATGACTTTTTTAATCCTGAATATCAAATGACGAATGAAGACTTGATGTGACAAATCTTCCGTTTTCATTTCGTTGAAATTTTAATTTTCCCGCTCATAACATTGACGGATTCTTTAAAGGATCAAAAAAACAAAAAACAAAAAAAAAATATAAAAAAAGGAAAGGAGGCCTTTGATATCCGCTCTTAAATTCTGTTGAAAATGATCTATTCCTGGTGCACGTGGCTACAGAACGTTGATTGCCATCGGGATCGGAGTAGAACGCAATTGAACAACTTTGCCCCCGTCGTCGTCTTCATCCTTAAACCACCGCGTCTTAGGGTATCTGAATGAGCATTTCCTCAAAAATAGGATTCAATGTACACACAGATAGGTACCTTCTGCCTAACCAGAAATCGCTCTTGAACTACTTTCGGCTCCGCGGGCTAAAGAAAATTTCAAACATATGTGCTTCTCAAAATCATCTCCACTCAGTTCCCGCCAACAACAACAACAACAACAAAATGAGATATTTGTAGAATTGTGGATCCACTTTTGAATATCAATCTTCAAATATAGAATATGGAACCAGAGGGTTGGAAAGAAAGGTCTAGGACGATAAGGAAATGGGGTAAGCGGATTGAATTGTGTCTCGAGTGGAAGTGATGATTATTTGCAACTCAATCTGTCAAAGAGGAGAGAAATGGGGATGTTTTGTTGACAGTTGATTTACGATAGAGTTGTTTTTTGGGGAAACTTTCTAGACATACATTTATCACTTTATATGTATATGTATGTTTCTGGTTTGTTTTTGGAGGGGAAATCGGTTAAGTCGATGTATATAAACACATGTGAACAGAACAAAAGTGACGAGGAAAAACTGGGACACACAAATTCTCTTTAGGGCAGCTTTGCTCCATTTGCACAGTGTCTAGACTTGAAATATGTTGTCTGAAGTTATAAGCATACACTTTTGGACTTTTGTGGCTCAGCTCTTAAGCATTGGGGCTGCAATAATAATTGTCTACAAATTTGTCCTAGTAGTATTTTATCAAGTTAATTTTGCAGTCATCTATTTAGAAACGATCAACTCAAAAATATAGCAGATTTGCTACATGCCTACATTTTGAAAAAAAAAAAACCGACCGACTACCATTCCAAAGGTTAGTGATCCGACTCTATGCAGCACTATGTTCTTTCGTTTTTCCACTTCTCATATGTAGACAACACTCCCTCTTAGTTATCTTCCTTACTTTATAAAAACTCCTTGTTCACTCGTCTGCGGTCGCTTCTTAACATAACATATGTAGCTAGCCATGTTTTGTTTGACTGCATACCATTAAATTATATTTCCTTTGCTTTGAAAGTTCATAATATCCCAGCTTCACCGACCAAATTGTGCAATTTCGAGCAAATATGTGTACTAAACTTCAACTTTAGCCTCATTTCCCATACATTTTCACATACTGAACTCAGGAAAAATCAAGCCTGAGTTCGCCTAACAGAACATGAAATTGAGATTGAACTTAAAAACTCGCTTAAAAGACAGTAATTAACTGGAGTAATGGAATAACATTCCAGTTAGCTTTTGCATTTCTAACTTCTGGCGAAAAAACAACAACAGTTTCAAGCACGAACTGATCATGCCAGTCGGTGAAGCCACTTAAGGGGATTGAACTGAACTTTAATGAACTGAAGCCGGTGAAGCCAGGGTATAAGAAGTAATTAATAGCAGACTGTATAAGATGTTTATCCTCTTTTCATATACTTTTAAAAATAAAAGCTTTGAAGCTTTTTAAAAAGAAAGTTATTAATACTGTGATTCCGCTACAAGCTTTTAAAATTAGCGGCCTGCAGTTTTCGATGTACATAAGTTCTATAGTCTTAATTTTGGAAGATTGCAACCTTTCTTTATTTAACAATGGGTGGTATGAATAAAAACTGAGTGTGAGTGTTCACTCAACATATTAGAGAGAACACTCAATTTGCGTTGAATAAAATCTACTTTCGTTTAGCTGATCGAAAACACCTCACTCCCTATATTTTGACATTTTAGGGCGCTGTGAATAAAGTTGAAATTTGAAATCTCTCCTTGAGTGAACACTAAGGAAAAGTTGAGTTACTAGCTTCAACGTGCTATTTGTGTGAATAAAGTACTATTTATGTACACAAATTAACAAAGAACGAATTAGGTATACATCGCCGTGAAAGCGTAGCTTTAAAATTTCAATATGACTTCATGAGCACCTACTACTCCATTAAAGTTATATTTAGATTGCCATTCTTTTTTTACTTCTATCATTTCCTGGTGGTTAGAAATTTAATCCATTGCTTTGCCTTCGCATAAATAGCAGAATATATATCGCAAATAATTTTCGAAACTATTGTTTTATAAACCCCTATGTCCTCCCCAACTCTAACTGGCTGCTGGAGCCTCTACTTACATAGTACGATAGATCCACATAGCGATTGTCCGTCCAATGGGTCTTAGTATGGTAGCCAATCTTGAGTAGGTTCACCGTGCTAAACAAACTGCAGAAAGTACAAAGATGTGCGGAGCTGCAAAAGAGGAGCACTTCGCTCCACACTTACGGATTCCCTACATGTTGTGGTATACCTCCCTTCTTTCAATCTTATGGCAAGGAAAGCGTAACCATCGCAGCAGGAGGACACACGAAAATGCTGGGCTCTGTTATCATCCCCACAAAAAGCGACTTTTGCATACCCGAGGTTGCCCTTCACAAAGAACTAAGAAGATTCATTACGACCTCGAGGTGGTGTAGCGAAGAAATAAAACTTGAAGATCAAGTTTAGAGTGGGATCACTGTAACATCACAAGGGGCCTATCCTTTGGCCTAAGTGTATGAGCAGCTCAGCTACACCTAACCTAACTTACTGCGTGCTTTCACAGGTCAAAATCAGAAGCACAAAAGTCTCCACGAAAGTATGAAACTGTCCACTTATTGCATCTCCGCAAGCTTTTGCTACAGTAGCATGCTCCCTCATGTATGAAGGGCCAAAGTAGCTCATAAAATATTTTAAATATCAAATTAAGGTAATATTTTTGAAATATTTTAAAAAGGAAATTTAAAGTATAAAATCACATTAAAAGAAGACATCCCGAAAGGATTGAATTTTTAACAAAAATTTATCTATAAGTAAATTGGCCATAAAAAAATTTTAATGTATAACCAGATCTGTTTTGAATTTACATGTGAAACGTTCTCATCATTCTTAAACAAGTTTCCCCATTAAATCGATATCGTGCCGACATATACGCACATGAGCCGCCACCATCGTATCGTTTTGCATTATTATCCCATCAATTTCTTTTTCATTCTGCATAATATTGAGAAGAAGCTAACGTTCATCGTTCTTCGCCTACCAATAGATATGAAGGATATACTTATGTAGTATAGTAGTAGACACAGTATATGGCAACGTTAAGCCCACATAACCATGTGTTCATATTCCAGTTCGAAAAAGTTATGTAAATAACAAGAGAGAATCTGTTCAACAAAATATTGTTGTAGTAACCTAGAACATTTCTAAACCTTTCAACCTTTAACCCATCTTTTGGGCGTTATATGCGTTATGTGTTTATGTATCAATAAATATGTTTGTATGTATGTATATATTAAAAAATATCCCGCCCCCGGAAATTTTCATAACAAAATACCATGACTATTATTGAAAATCCTTAACGATATCCTTGCAAGCATAAATTTTCAAAACTAAGCATTTTCCCTTAACAAAAAGGACACGTCGTTATCCGAATGTGTCAGGAACAATTTCATACTAGTGCGAAAGGTTTTTCTTTTGCTACTCCAACAACACCAACCCCGACCAACCTACCCCGGCTTCCGGGGTTTCCTTAAATATTGACTCAGACGTTTGACTCCTGCTCCTTGATACTCGCCCGGACTCGACCGATGCTGTTTTTCCTGTTTTGAATGGAAATGTAATAAAATTTTCATCCTTGAATTTTTTTGTTTAATCCAAATACGAAAATAGAAAACGATTTCCTTTCGCTACAAATAACACCAACTATGCCCCAAATTTTGTGCGGGTTCGCATACATGCAGCACCAAAAAAGGAGACCCGCTTGATTTTCTTCATTACGTGGTAGATATGCCTGTTATGGAAACCGGGGGGTTTTTATATTCAATTTCAACATATATTATAGCAGCCTACACTCTTGTATGTGTATGTTAGTTGATTTGGGAATTAAATTACGAACCGTATATTCCCTACTCGGTCGAAAGCCGAAAGTATTTGAAAAAAGGATGAATCGAAACTGGTTAAAATACGAATTCATATCGCCAGACTGCAACCATATGGCTATAAACTAAAAACTTTTATCCGATCTTTTAAGGACCAAGTAGAAAACTACCCAAAATCCTGGTGGTCTGCACATGCACACACCTTCTAAATGCAGGAAATTCCATCCTTTTCCCCACGAACAGAATCAACGAAACTTTCGTGTGTGGGTTGTGTCTTTTTTCGGATATACTCTATAATAAGATATCCGATAAACATCTTGAATGGATCGAATTTTCTAAAGAATCTCCAGGGAGACCATTTTCTTCTTACTAATAAAAAAGGATTAAAAAGGATTAGTTATTTCCTTTAATGCAACTTGTCGATTTATTCAATTGAACTACTAATCACGAGATGATTGTTGCAGAAGTGACTCAAGCTTTTATCATAAGCCATAAATTATGAAAATGGCGACAGAGAATTTCTATCTTAGATATATGTATGGTATCTTTTCATTTTTTTTCGTTGTTCTTTCGTCTGCCACATAAGTTTCTATTTATAGTTCGTATATGAAAAATGTGATTCTTTTTCCTGAGATAATGTTAAAGCTTTTGCTGTTGGTAGGGGAGTTTTGTTTCCTTAGGGTTGTTTTTTTTTTGTTTCTACAGCCAATGTCTCATATCCGGGAAATTCCAACTATTTTCTGCCATCCTAGATGTTGTTATAAATTATTTTATTGGTTTAAGATTACTGGAAAATATAGGAAGGAATAAAATTGTCGATATTTAGAGGAAGTCATATGAGAACCGATGTTTTGTTATAGTCGAGTCGAATCTCAACCAATCTCACGCGGGGAAGGGGGTCTCGGCAAATATCACGCAATTTTTTTTTTCAGTATAAAATTGCTTGAAAATTGGGTTAAATTAAGTAAAATATGTTTCTTCACTAAAGACCCCATTCACTTACAGGCCGCCGGTAGGCCGTGGCCTTTCAGGCCAGGTCGTCAGGCATGGCCTGATGATGGTCACACATTACTCAGTCTGACTGACGGATGAGGACTTCAGGTAAACTTTACAGGCACAAACAGATTGGTGACTGGAAAAACGTTTAATATACACGGACTACCGTATTGCTAACACAATGAGCAGGCGGCGCAAAGAAATTAAATGCATGCGAAACTGACGATAAATGTCCACACACTAAAAAGATTTTTGTTAGTTTTCTTGAACTGTAGGCCATATCCAGTTGGCAACCGGGGAGGTGTGTGGTGATACTTGGCTTCAGGGCGAAAACTTTCAGGCCACGGCCTTCCGTCGACCTGTGTGTGAAAGGGAGCCTTGCGTTATTTATTCTGTAATACTGTTCAATATTATTAGTAGTAAACTAAAAACATTAGGTGGATCCTTAAAGTAATAAATTTAATATATAATTTATAACATGTGTAGAGATGAACAGTGAGTCTAGTTTTTAGGGAACCGTATACGAAAGAAGTGACTTTGGAGTTCAGACTGATCGTGCCGGAAGTTGTTGTCATTAGTTCACGCGTTCTCCACATACTCCCCCTAACGCGCGTTAACGGAATTTTACCTCTTTAAACGGCTTAGTTTCGTTTTCGCGATCATAACCGAAGGCTGGCTTCAGCCTGTCAATAGATTTGTGCCGTTTGGTTGTGCCGTTCAATTTGACGACGAAGTGTTTTCGTAATCGTTTGATTACTTCATATGGGCCCTAATATGAAACTTCGAACGGTTTTCAAAAACGGTCGACTGGCACGTAGACATCCCTTTGGTCGGGTTGCCGAGGATGTATTGTCTTAATGTTCTACATATGAGAACGAAGGCGGGAGAGGAACTCTGATTCCTCAATTGGATTTTCATTAGTTGGGATAGGAATCGAATTGGGTAGTCTCAGATTCTGACCGTATGTATATGAGCTCGGCTGGAGAGCATTGTAAGTCGGTCTTATTTCCGTTCGTATACCTAACATGACAAAGGGTAAATCTTCACTCCAAGAAAAAAAAGATGGTAGGCGGTTGTCCAGATTCGATGAATGCCGAGTAATTTAGCAACTTCATTGAATAATATCAATTCGAACTGCGCACCTTGATCGGTTGTGATCTCAAGAGGTACGCCGAATCGTGGGACAAATTCAGTGACGAATCTTTTTGCTATTGTTGAAGCTGAGATATCCCGAAATGAGTATCCTTCAAGCCATCGTATGAATCTATCGACTATCGTTAAGATATAAGAGTATCCATGAGATGGGGGTAGGGGTCGCACTATATTCATATGGATATTGTCAAATCTGTTATTTGGGAGATTGAAAGCTTCAAATGGAGATTGGGCTTGGGACTTTTGGCAACCTAGTCATGATCGAGACTACTCATCGCAGTCTTTATTGATCGATGGCCAGATGTGTTTCTTGGTAACGGCTCGCTTTGTACCGCACCGCGTATGCCAGGAAGTGTGAGTCTCAACTTGAGACAATTTGGTAGTATAATTTTGCAGTCAGAATTTTTATAGTCTGCAAACAGCTAAAATTTACAATTGCACTCTGGCGTACTGCCAGCTGTACTACACTACAGCGTACATTGACTGCGTTGTCGCTCAGCCTTATTACATAACTACAAATCCACCATGAGAGGTGAATTTTTTTGTGATTTCTCTTGTGACTGAGTGCTGATAGTCACAAGCTGTCAAAGACAAGCACAAGTACCAAAAGTTTATCACTTATGACTGGTCTCAATTTAGAAAAGGGGAGTAAGTGTGCGTTTTAATTGGTCTCATTGATATATTCTTCTTTGAACTAGGATATGGGTCTTGGGTAATTTGGGTAATTTTTTATTCTCGAAGCAGACAGTTGGCGTCTTAAGATTGAGAACCTTCACGATCAATTTTTTGACTAAAAATGATGTGTGTTCTTAGCCTGAAATAGGCCAGCACAGCGTCAAAACGCTTAAAGCTCGCCCGCATGAAACAGGCACGGTACGTACGAGTAAAATTCTACTTACCAAATGCAGCCCACTACAGATATATCGTATCAATAAAACACACATGGAATAATCCAAACGAAGCACGGTACGCTCGCCCTTTTCCTAGACTAAAGGGAGCAAAATTGGAGCTTTGAAAATTGTCTAGGAGAAAGAAAGAAAGAAAATGGGTGCCTTATACCCAGTACACACAAGCACTCTTAATCATGATTATGACGTCAAAATGACGTAGACCCATACAAAAGCTATGGAAATAAAATGCAGTCTACGTCATTCTGACGTCATAATCATGATTAAGAGTGCTTGTGTGTACTGGGTATTAGAGGGTGCTATTAGCATACTGAGTAGATGGGTTCTTGTTCGACAGCATAGGTCAAGCAGCATTCGACGTGGTTAGTGCTTAGCTGGGGGACTGCTTGGTAAAACAACACTCGCGTTTAGAATGGACAGTTACGAATACATTCATATCTGTAGCAGAGGCGTGTATACCCCTAGCGGGTGTATTTTTAGATATTTATGCATGTAGCTGGAGCGTGCATACCCGTGTGGCAGGCGTATTTATTTGTGATATTTATCAAAAAATTAACCAACTAAATATTTTTACCCGGGAATTAGATCGGCGTCATCATACTACCGCCCTTCGGCGATGATAGAGCCAATGCTGTAACAATTACTGGTGATCGCTACCGTGACATGTTAAAAAACTTTTTTGTGCCCGAATGGAATCATTTAGGCTTACAGCACACGAGACTTATGTTAAAACACATTCTATTAAAAAATCGACAACCAACAAACTTGATTATATTTTAGAACTCCACACTTTAACATTTTCCTAACTAAAACTATAACAATTTTCACAACTCTCCTATTAGTCCAGTAAATAGGTACTTTTTCTTTGCAAAAAATACCGCACGCGATTTTTTTTTACCAAATGTTTTGACATATTTTTATGAGCTTGAATTCAAAATGGCGTCATCCCCACCCTTATGCTTCACTTACAATAAAGGGAAACGCGTTTAATTCTATATCTCAGAAACTATGCATTTTACGACAAAAATGTATATAATCTTTTTTGTAGATAATTAAGTGATTTAACTTTTTTGTTCAGAAATTTTTTTTGTAAAATCGATATGTTCGGAGTTATAGTGCTTCAAACTTCATATATTACTTTCTTTGCACTATATTTCGTTAACGGTTAGCCCGCCATAAAAAAGTCCTTCCTAAAACTTATAAAACACACGATTATCTATAATTTTTGCTTTTATCATTTTTAGATAGGGCTAATATTTTACGAGTTATAGCGCTTTAAATGTCGGAAAATGGGAATTCAAAAAAAATTTCCTAATATCTTTTTCTTTCCCCGTTTCATTTCAAAACTGATTACATCGTGTGTTGAGCTCATCATTGCCCACATTTGTTGCCTTTACTTTTTTCTATAAAGAAAGTTGATATTTATGGATTTATTACACCTCAAAAGTTTATTAAAAATGGTTTTTTGCAAATATCTAGTTAACTATTTATTTACGATGACAAGTTATACCAACAAATATGTTTGTTATAAAATTCCATTGAAATTTTACTTTAAACATTTTTTCTAGCATTTATACTTTAGCATATAGATACACATTAATGTTCATACATATAATTAAGAAATTTCGTTGGCGTACAAACGCTTTTCCACACCACCCTGGAGGTCGAGTTTTTGGCGCGTTTTTTTATTGTGGTTTCCCCAGTAGGCCTAATCCACAAGAAAACGAAACAATGATGCTATAGCATGTTATTTAGCCTCATATGTTTCGAAGATGTCGGTTGACAATCGGATATACCAATGAAGCTGCCATCTAATGACTTGACGTTGTCTTCGTCGAATGATATTATCTGGGAGACTTGAAAACTCGCAAATGTTTTCATTTATTTCATTGTTTTCAAGGTGGTTTGTATCCTTCGTCACATTTTCGCAATTTCCCCCACTGCAGTTAGAGCAAATTATGGTATATTTGAGACCACAGGAACCGCCACATTTTTACCTACTGTCGAAAAAGCTTGAAGGGATTACTGAAAAGACTAACTTAAATTATAAGTGAAAACACGTGAGTTCAAATGTTAAACTATTTATTATAAGCGTACGCTACAAGGCGGTCCATGACGAACTGAACTCTAAAAATCTGAAGGTCACTCATTGAAGCAACGAGAGTACGAAGATGGATTATGATGCAAAACTTCCTTTTACGAAGTAGTTAAAGGCTGGCACATAGGGAGTGACATGTACGAGTTATTTTTCACACCTACATTTGCAGGATATTAATTTTAATAAATATGCTGGTGCCGGAGCAATTGTCATTGGGACTGGTTGTAAGCCAAATCTTTTTCGCTTCCAGTCGCATTCCTCCGGGTCTTGATAACTATCAAGCCAAGTTTGCACTTGATGATATTCTCGAAATGAGTGAAGTCGAGCAGCATCTTTAGTTGGAGGCAGAGCTGATAAGTTCACTTTGGTTTTTGTAGCCGATTTTCCAAAACATTTGAATCTTAGTGAATGCTTAAACAAACGAATTTCCGGACGCTTTTCCTTGTCGTTTAACGCGGGCAACTCAGAAACTCTAAATTGACATTCCTCACTGTTTGTTATAAAGCTACTAATAACTTGCATCACCTCGGACATTTCTTTTTTAGGACGACCCCTTTTCCCCCTGTAGATGGTGTAGTTTCAAATCTCGCATACAGGAATGATGATACCTAGCACCTGTAGCTTTGGCATCAGAAACATCTGCAATACGTGGCACAATGTCCAAACTTCTTTTATCACTCCGATTCTGCAAACGTACGCCGACGAAATTTCTTAATTATATGTATGAACAATAGCTAAAGTATAAATGCTAGAAAAAAATGTTTAAAGTAAAATTTCAACGGAATTTTATAACAAACAAATTTGTTGGTATAACTTGTCATCGTGAATAAATAGTTGACTAGATATTTGCAAAAAACCATTTTTAATAAACTTTTGAGGTGTAATAAATCCATAAATATCAACTTTCTTTATAGAAAAAAGTAAAGGCAACAAATGTGGGCAATGATGAGCTCAACACACGATGTAATCAGTTTTGAAATGAAACGGGGAAAGAAAAAGATATTAGGAAATTTTTTTGAATTCCCATTTTCCGACATTTAAAGCGCTATAACTCGTAAAATATTAGCCCTATCTAAAAATGATAAAAGCAAAAATTGTAGATAATCGTGTGTTCTATAAGTCTTAGGAAGGACCTTTTTATGGCGGGCTAACCGTTAACGAAATATAGTGCAAAGAAAGTAATATATGAAGTTTGAAGCACTATAACTCCGAACATATTGATTTTACAAAAAAAAATTCTGAACAAAAAAGTTAAATCACTTAATTATCTACAAAAAAGATTATATACATTTTTGTCGTAAAATGCATAGTTTCTGAGATATAGAATTAAACGCGTTTCCCTTTATTGTAAGTGAAGCATAAGGGTGGGGATGACGCCATTTTGAATTTAAGCTCATAAAAATATGTCAAAACATTTGGTAAAAAAAAATCGCGTGCGGTATTTTTTGCATTACGAAGGCCTTTTTTTCGACCTATTTACTGGACTATATCCAAAACAAAAAATGTGAATAATCCGTTCCATAATTTGCGCTTACTTTCCTTGAAATACTACTCTTACAAGCTTAAGGACAATTTGCCGAAAGATATACCAAATTAGATGGCATCTTAAATTTCCACCCTCTGTCTCCAGAAACCCCACCCCAGTTCGTTAGGAAGGAAGCAAACTCCAAGGAAAATCTACTTAATGCTTCTTGTGCGGTGCTGAGGCATGCACCACAGTTGCCGGTCATTTATAAAAGCGAAAAGATGAGTATTTAAGAGGGCAAAGAAATCGGCTTCCCAGTAATCGTAATTTCTTGTGCACTATTCCAAAAATTCATTTCCTTCTAAATTACATCAACAGAAGAGCAGCAAAGGAATTCATTCCATCGCTCGCCCCACGGCCCCAAGGCCCCACCGCACAGTTCCTTTGGGGCTCCAGAAGTTGATTGTGATCCCTCAAAACACAGAAGACATGCTGGTCGACCAGCAGTAATTCTTGTTGTTTTTTCGACCAGCAGAGTCTTCTGCTGGCTTTTTGCTTCCTTACGGACATTTAACCGCAACATTGCGGCATCCTTTCTTATATTAAGACTGTGTGATGGGTCCACAGACACGAAGGCCTCTGTCATCAGAGATTCTAGCACTTGGGGGGCTTCCTTGGGGATATGGAGCCAAGGTTTGACAAGTTTACGCCTTTACGATGATCTACTGCCGCTTTAAACGAGGAATGCCATCACCATCACGACGTTGTCGCCAATGGAATTTCCTTTTGAAAACGGATTTATGCCAGTCTTATCAGAGGAACATCCTTGCAAAAAAAACAGGTGTCCTTACGTAACGTATTTTGTAATTTACTTTTTTGCTGCTGCTTAACCTTTTTTGCTATTAAGATGCCGTCTTTTTAAGCCACGTGTAAGTGTATTGGCTACGATGGCGCAATGGCACGTGTTGTTTTGATTTTCCGAATGGTTTACTACAAGATAGAAAAAGTTTCTGACAGTTACAAAGGAACATCCTCCGCAATATTTACTCAAGGTCCTTATCCAGTTTTAGATTATCTGTTGCATATTTTCTCCTCTATAAATATGTATAAAATATCTTCAATCCGATATTAGCAGACAAAAATAAATAAACCCCTTTTTTCTATATATTTAAAAAGAAGCCGAATAATATTTTTTGTGTGAAACCTGGTAGACAGCCCAGACCGACTTGTACTTTAGGACCATCTGTTTGCATAGGTCCGTACAGCCACCACTATTGAAACCCTTTTCTTGAATATTGGTCTGGCCAAAGTCTTCTTATTGATTGCCATTGAACTCTTTAAATCGCATGCACAAAGGAAGGAAAAAATAAGGCGATTAGCTTCTGAGCAAGTGGAGAATACTTCAAAAGTTTGATCCCTCTGCATATTGAAGTCGAGGCCGAAGATTTTTATCTTCATCTGTGAAGGTTCCAGAAAAAAATTAGGCAAGCAAAAATAAAATCGGGTTTTTCCTTATACCAGGACCAAAGATACAAATCTGAATGTTGTTGTAAAGTTTCTAATACAAAAAAGGAAAATTATGATCGTTGGTGAGGCTATTGGAGGTATTAGGACTTCAAATGGGCTTTAACTTTGCTCGATACTCGGAATCCCTAGTCGTCCACCAGAGAACTGGTGGAATCCGTCGGGTATAAAAACGGGATATTAGGAATGCTTAAGGAATTTTGTATATAGGCAATTTTTGGGTTAATTGATGTTATTCTACTGAGTTTATAGAATAGCAAAAAAATGTTGAATATTATTTTTTATGGATACAAGAGCTCTTTGAAAATGTGTTTCAACAGCCTTGGATTCATATTTGAGAGTGGTTATTATATTTTAGGGCAAAGGTTAAGATCCTTGAGTTTGATACTTACGCTTCTGATTACAAAGCAATATTTGCCTGTGCTGTTTTATTGAGGAAATAAGCTTATTCTAACTAACTAAACCTCCAGATAACTCGCATTTGATAGAGTATGACACCATACTCTGTTGATTAACACCCAAGCATTGGTGTCAACTCAGTTCGTAAGAAGCAGATTAAAGCCGAAGGTAACCTTAAATTATAAGTTTTAACATGAACATCAACCTAGGTCACCCCGCAAAAAATCTAAGATTGCGGCGTGTAACTTGATAGCTTTCGCCAAGTGTGAAATCTCTAAACGCAATCTGTGAGTTTTAATACCGTGGTTTGAGATGCAGGGGATGGTTTCGTACGTGGCTCTGATCGGTCTCATTTTCCATGCCAACAAACTTTAACAATGTTTGAGCGGTCAAATGTATTATCAGCCTCAGGGACTTTTGTTGGTGCCGGTGCACCAAAGCGATAAGTCCTGAGAGTGAAACGCTATCTGTCGCTATGCTACCGAATCCTACCTTCCAACCCTGGTTATATGTATATCACTTTGGTGAAAAGAAACCTTGACGATTGGACTTGGATAAAATATACCGAAAACTATAGAATTATGCGTGGCTTGGTCAACTCTAAGTGGTTTTTTCCTAGAACGTCGCCAGAGAACTGGTGGAATCCTGTAGAAAGGATATCACTAGACTAGTTAGCTCTAAAAGCAGCAACACTATGAAATATAGGAACGGTGGAGCATCCAAACTATTATCTTTGCCCCTAGAAAGATTGCCCTCTAGTCATGCCATTTCCTAAAGCTAATAACACTCAATCAGTTGGCCGAACACTAGGTCCTAAATTACCACCTACAGAATATCGGAACGATATGGCGTACCCGACCAGCATTATTTGCTTCAAGCAGTGGCTTATTTTAAAATTTTGCGCCCTTGTCATATGGGATTTGCCGCCTCTAAATACACAAAAAGGCCATCTCGAGTAAAAATAAAACTAGCTCGATACTATCCTGTCAAAACGCCAGTACGGCACTAGAAAATTTCAAGGCTCCAGCTGCCTTGGTTGTTTTTTGCTATTTACCATTCAAAAATAAATGTCACTCACTGATCTGTACTAGCCTCTGGAATCAAAAGATTCGCGTGATATTTCATCTACAGTTTTTTAGCAGTTCCCTAAATGTGTTTTAGCTCACCTCATAGAATATAGTGTCGTGGTCCTCCAATCCATTATCTAAAGTTAGTTGCGAACTTTCCTTCCACTATCGGAGAGTCCACATGGGTTGAACCCTCTTTCATTTTAATTCTTTTCCTCCTCGTCTAAGAGCAATGATGACATTCCACGTTAAATTGCATTCAAATTCCATGATGAACTTGATTGAGATCCCTGCCCAAATTTCAAAACCAAAAATTAAAGAATGTCAGTGAAAAATTAATTACGGAAGCCACTGATACGAAAACCATCTGTGCCGTGCTGACTCGGATATATGTACATATGTGGATCGACCTTAATAACAATTTAGGACAGATGTGACGCAAGAAGATGGAACCCGATAAATCGGTCGTTCCCATCAGCCTCATTTTTTGATTTCTTACCGAAAAAATCGCTCCAAATACTTTCACCTTTTAACCAATATAATAGCTAGGGGCTGCCAGATTTTTTACTGCATTTTTTGGCTTTTCAGGGGGTCAAAACACTAAAAAGGTTGAGAAACGATGCTCTCGAACTGCGGTCGGCAACCTATGGCACGAGTGCCACTCGCTGGCTCGCGAGAAGTTTTGTGATGGTACGCCGCGAAAGTGACAATTTATTAAAATTTATGTTAAGAAAGTAGATGTTGACATGAAAAGGTATCTGACAATCCACATATTCTTCAGACAGACGTCGATACTACCTAAGGAATATAGGTTACCTCAGACACCGGCAACACAGTTCACTCGAACGTTAATATAAAAGCCCCCATTCATATACGCTAGGCTGCTGGCAGGTTTCTCGCCTTCAAGCCAAATATAAACACATACTCACCGCCCCAAAACTGACAAATCTTTGTCTGTGGATTTTCATTGTCAGTTCGGGCCCGAAGATCTGGGCCCGGTTCCTGTTTGAAAGCTCTCAAAAGGTTTTATGTTATTGAGTGCTTGGTAGACTTATAAAAAATGTTGTGCTCATTCGAGATACACGAGCCGACCCCTAAACTTCTATTCAGTCTGAAATTTTTGTTATGGCCATAAAGATTTCTGCACTTGAATTAACAACCTGCTACGCTAAATTGTCGTCTTCACCTGCAGTCCATGGCCTTTCAGGCGGTTGCCTCAAGTCCTCTTCCCTCGTCAGACTGAGTAATGTGTGGCCTTCATAGGACCTGCTGGCGGTCTGAATGGAAATGGGGACCTTAAGGAGCTCTGTGAAAAGTTTTTAGTATACAAATAAAATTATGTTTATATACAATTTGTTTTTGTGGCACGCTTAATGTACAGTAGTTTTAATTATCTGCTTTGTGGCACGCCAATGCATTTGGGCTTCCGACCGCTGCTCTAGAGTCAATACGCCCGTATCTTCACAGGACGATTCAACGCTTTACGATCTCTGGCACAGCATCAGGACATAGCGAGGAGCAATATCGTTATTCAGCGTTGATCAAATTTGTCTGAGCTGCAAATTTTTAGGCAGACTGCTGACCATGTTCAAGCGATCTGATCTACACTTTTGGTAATTTAAAATCCAAACTCTACTGAAGCAAAAACATTAAGACGAAAAATGAAGGAAGGATGACGACTATAATATTACTTTATAAGAGTTAAGTTCCATCCTAAATCAATCAAAGGTCAATTAACAAAATTGTCCCCAACAGCCCTAAATTCCCAAATTTTTACGATCACTTTCCAAAATGTGTTGAAATTATCTCCACACAAAAACAAACGTCCCTCAAACGTCCTAATTCCACTTTGTAGCTGCTCAACGACAAGAAGAAAAACAGAATCACATCATTTCACAATTTCAGAAGTTAATCCCTTAATTGAAGCCACCTCATAACAAACCACAGTGCCGACCCACTTTAAGTGCCATCTGCCAACCGAAGGGAGTCCCCATCCTCAATTCCAGCGCGACGCGTCCAATTCAAAACTGTTAGTCATTTAATTTCAATTAAGCCGGACAACAGCGACAATTGCTGATATCTTAAAGCACTTCACACAGCCCGTCGTCAACACGCAGCACATCCCCCTTTCGTCGTTGTCCCGTTTCATCCGACCACAACCATGTTTCTTACAGAGCCAACCAACACTTCTTCGCACATCCATCCATTCAACCGGCAAAATTCTTTCCTCCTTAAAGAAAGGAAGTTAGTCACTGAGAAAACAGTTTCGTCAACATCGATTTGCACCACCAGCTTCAACCCCCGCACTGAGCTGGGCGACGAAGGGCTTCATCGTAATTAAGTTCAGCGCACAAAAGACAACTCTTCAGTGTGCTGTGCCCCATTAGGGATGGGACTGCACAAGCCACAGGAAGTGTTCATTTGAGACACTTTAGCCACTGAATGATGATAGCTGCCGCTAAAGCGAATTAGGCGTGGGCTCCTCTATCTGGGATGCCGTTCGCAATCAGCATTTATCTTGGCGCCAGGTTCTCCAGCCTCATGCGAACGATAATTGGCTCCGTATCCCATTACCGCTCTGCGCTATGTTGCTCTCGTCACACAATCCAAAATAGACATCAATTGGCTGCGGCTAGGGGATATTTCTGATTGAGTGCTTCCTTTTTGCCAATGAATAACGAACTTATTTCTCGTTCTTATCATTTCCAGACTACTATCAAAGTGTACACGAGCTGCTTACGTATCGATATCGAATACAAGACGCTCGGCATTCAATGGGACACAACCAGCAAGGAAGTCATTGCCCAGCTGTTAAGGAGGTAAGGAAATGGATCCTTTCAATGCTTCTAGGGATTTTGTCCTGTGGACTGGATATTGATGATTATGTTTTCTGATTTTAGGCTAAAGATGCGACATCGAGATCCGAGGCTATTCTACATGTCAATGGAAGTTACTGTGAGGAGAGCTGGTGTCAAGACTGTACTAGTTTTGGACGATGAAGCAAGGCCAGCTATTTTACAAGCTTGTCATCCGAAGGGAGATTCAAGGTGGGTTGAGATAAAACAAATATTAATGTTAGTTTTAAGATAATAGTTTAGTCGAATTCAATGGGGTAACTAAAATATGTTCACGAGGGAGTGATGAGAATCTTAAGGACCTCATACCTGGTCAAATTGGATGTTCATCGAAGTTCGGATGAACAACCAAAACTATCGATTGTGAGCCGATGACCTGATTGAAACTCGGTTTCCGCATGAGTTTGATGAAAATCTGGATATACGAGGCAGTCTGATAAGTACTTAGCCTCACCGCCCGAAGGCGCCACTATCGTGTAATACATTCTCTTGGACGGCTACTGTCAAAATTTCAACCGAATCGGATCCGTAGTTTTGTTTTGACTGCGTGTTGCACGATGCGGATTTTAGAAAAATGGAAAAAGAGCAATGTTGATCGGTGATTCGATTCTTATTTTTGTAAGAGAAATCACGCATCGAAATCAAGGAGCCCTTGGATGCTGTGTACGGTGGCTCTTCTCCTTCGACGACGACCGTCAACAATTTGTTTAATGGGTTTCAACGTGGTCGGTTTTTGATGAGCCACGCCCAGGTGAACCGAAAACGGCTACCACGGAGGATAACGTGACAAAAGTCCACGATCTCGTATTGCCAGATCACACATTGAAGGATCGCCGATTGAAGGAGACGGTAGGCATTTCAAAAGCGTGGGTCATATCCTATTGATATCCATAATGGGCATGAGAAAGCTGTAGGCGCGGCGGGTGTCGCGTTGTTCACTTCGGACAACAAGCGCAAATGTGAGACCACTTCAGAGTAGTGTTTGACTCTGTTTAAGTGCAATCCTAAGCGGTTTCTGCGTCGTTTCATGACCATCTACGGAACATGGATCAACTGGTACACGCCAGAGACCAAGGAACAGCGGACTTCACCCGGCGAACGTGCTCCTAAGAAGGCGAAGATTGTTCTATCGACCAGAAAGGTGATGTCCACCGTTTTCTGGGATTCACAAGGTTTGATCTACATCGACTAACTGAAGAAGGGCAAAACGATCACAGGACTCTGCTATGACGAATTATTGGGCCGATTCGACTACGAATTGCAGACCCCCATTTGGCGAAGAAAAAAGTACTCTTCCACCATGACTATGCACCGGCTCACACCTCCGCCGCCACCACGGCAAAATTGGGCGATTTAGGCTTCAAACTGCTGCCCCCCCATCCACCGTGTCCTCCAGATTTGGCGCCGTGCGACTTCTTTTTGTTTCCAAACTTAAAAAATTCACTACAGACCACAAGGTTTTTTAAGCAGGCATTGGCTAACGCGACTCTTCTCGCTAACAGAATCAAATATATTCTTGTATCGGTGTCACGGGTGTTGAAAGCTGCTGTCCGGCCGCGGTTATGGAAGCCCTAGAGCATCTCCCTCCTCTCCAGGTAGTTGTGAAGAAGGAGACCTTGTGGATAACTTATAGATTCCCAAGGAATTAAAAATGGAATGAATGCTCACATTGTCCCATACCATTCTGGCTATGCTTGGCTCGATTATGGCTTGCCTAAAGTTGGTGCAAACTCGTCACTTGTTCTTCGACATATTTCTGTAGTTGCCACGTAAGATCGGCCATCAGAAATCGGACTGAGCAGCTATTTTGTCATGCATCATAGATGGACATAGGGCGCTCATTAAAATCAACAAACTTAAGGAGGGAAACTTTAAAATTTGAAGAGGTGTGAGCTAAAAATTATAACACTTCTGATGGGCCATTGTTCGCTCAATTATCATTTAGTGCTGGTAGCCGATTGCAGCTGTCGGTTAGATGTAGTGGTTCTTAATACCACATACAAGATGTATAATTGGTTAATGGTAGATTAGTTCGATTTCAGCAAGGTAAAAAGCTCATAATGTTTAAAAAAATATCTGGAAATGGGCAACCACCTCTGAAATAAAGGCAAGTGTTGACAGGATACTTTTTTTTAATATTTACATAATATCACCTTCTGATATTCGCACCGAAAATACAAATTATATCGCAGATAGCTTCTCCTTTTGCAGTCTATTAAGGCCTAATGATATGACCATAATGCTCTGCAAACAGTAAATGGTAAGCCTCCTATAATAAGCTATATTTTATATCCGATCGATGCAGCTTTATAGATCCATAAAACCGTCAACACCTTTGCGCGTAAATATTCTCAAATAAACGATAAAATTTGTACAACAGATTTATTTATAAGTATATTTTTATTTATTTTTACTTTTTGCTCTACATATCATCTAAATTAAGGAACATTAAAGATCCTGTTTTATCATGACAGCGGGGGCAATAAAAATCGTTAAGATTTAGATAAACCATGGCAATAAATTTATTCGCATACACGTTAAAAAATAAAATAAAAAAATAAAAATAAAAATTAAAAAGGCGTCTAAACACTGAAAAAAATAAAATTTGCATATTTAAGCAATTTTCACATCGTTTTTAGCAAAAAGAAAAAAATGTTTAGGCCTTCAAGTGTTACAACGATTTTCGGTATGTTTACATAAAATATTAAGGGAAAGGTCCGCCCTTGGATTTAAATTTAGTTTGGGAGGTTTTGTTGATAAATGTTAATATTGTTGAAGAGTTAAAATGGTTGTGTTTTTTGGGGCGTGAAGGAACTAAGTCATGGGTTACTTTCAGAGGAATAATCCTCGAATAAAAATTAGCATACAAAAATCCCTTATTTGATAATAAACGCCTGTTACACACCTTCTTTTCTACTTTTTTAAATTTAAATTTAAGGCACACTTTTTTTATGAATTCACAAGAAATTCGTGATTTTGTTCTCAAGGCATTTTCGTCTTGATTTTCCCGATTTATTTTCAGGTTTATTTTTAATATTGTTCATGGAAAAGAACTCCATCATTTCTTGACACGCTTTATGTTAAAAAGCATTCGCTAAAAGAATTTAGGTAGATTTTCATGTACGCCTTCTTCTTATCAAGGCTGGTGCAGAACGTATTCTGTAAGGATCTTTCAAAGTTTTATGGTAGAGGATGAGTTTAAAGTGGAGCGTATTTAAAGACATTGCTGTCAAATAACAGCTTGGGAGAAAAATGTATCAAATAAAATTTTATTATAGTAATTTAAAATAATTATACTAAGCCAGCTTCGGTACCCTAGGGATGGAAGCAGCCGATACTATCCTAGAGGTTCATGGTTGCACTCCACGACTTGGCTTTCCTTATCTTCCACCTAGAAAGCATTGCTACTTTTCAGTCTTCCCTCTTTACAGAAATCCCCTGCCCTTTGTTCTGCTTACTTGCGTTCGAGCAATGATAATGTGAAAACGTCGATATTAAAGTTGATTTTTGTTGTCGTGATTATTAAAGCTGATATCATTCGACGACCATTGGCGTAAATAATATGTACCGAAAGAAAATTGAAGTCATACTTTAACTACATTCTACAGTAATCAACATTATACATAGAAGAGATTCCCGAAGCGGGGATGCTATCGGGTATAAATGTGGGTTAGAGCGAGTGGAGCGGTCGTTGTAGGCGGCAGGACGCCAAAATGAATGCCAAAACCACTTTCGAGGGAAAAATAAAATTGTGTTGGCGCCTTTTAATAGTCGCTGATGAGGTGGCAGGCGGCGAGGCAGATTTTTGCAATAAAAGTTGATTTTTAAAAATAAAATGTATTTATTTATTTATTTATTCGCCAAACAAGGCACACTTAAACTAGGTATCATCATAAATAGCTCCACAGCCTGTTATTGGCCTTGGCTTCCTGCAACATCCTCCTCCAGAACTGTCGGTCCCTGGCTTGAAGTCTCCAATTTCTTATACCTAGGGTTCGTAGATCTTCTTCTACGCTGTCTATATATCTCTATTTTGGACGTCCCGTACCTCTGGGTCCGTCTGGTCTCTTGTTCATAATAATTTTTGTTATGCTGTCGTCACTGCTACGTTCAACATGTCCTGCCCATCGGATTCTGTTAATTTTTATAGTTTTATGATGTTTGGATCTTTATACAACTGATACAATTCGTGATTGTATCTTCTCCTCCAAACACCGTTTTCGTTGATTCCTCCATATATAGTGCGCAGGATTTTTCTTTCGAAGCACCCTAGGAGGTGTTCTTCGTTACTTCTTAATGTCCAGGTTTCGGATCCATACAGTAGTATTGGCCTTATAAGAGTTCTGTACAGTTTTACTTTAGTGCTTCTTGATATGTTCCTTGATAAGAAATGTTTACGTAGCCCAAAGTAGCATCTGTTTCCCAGCGCTAATCTCCTTTTAACTTCTAATGTCGTGTCGTTGTCTTTTGAAATTAGCGTCCCTAGATATATAAATTCTTTTACTGCTTCGATGTTGTATGTATCAATTGTCATATTCTGGCGATCATTACGACTTTTGGAGATGCACATATATTTCGTTTTCTCTTCATTAATTGCTAGTCCGAATTTCTTTGCTGCTCTTTCTAGCGATATGAAGGGTTCTTTCATTGCTACGGGGGATCTGGCTAGTATTACGATGTCGTCAGCGTACGCCAATATTTGTACCGACTTGTTGAAAATACTGCCCGCGGTGTTAATTCCTGCGTCTCTTATCACTTTTTTCATAGCTACGTTAAATAGTAAGCACGATAGGGCATCTCCTTGTCTTAGTCCTACTGTGGCGTTGAATGGTTCTGATAGCTCTCCTTCAATTCTTATTCTGCATAATACCTTTTTCATTGTCATTTTGGTCAAATTTACGAGATGTTTGGGGAATCTTAGGTACTCCATAGCTTTGTATAACTCTTCACGTTTTATTTTATCATAGGCGTTTCTGAAGTCTATGAATAGCGAATGTATGTTTATGTTAAATTCATTCGCCTTTTCTAGGAGCTGCCTAAGTATGAAAATATGGTCTGTGGTAGATCTTCCGGGACGGAAACCGCTTTGATAGTTTCCCAGAGCTTCTTCTGCGTAAGGCTGCAGTTTAACGTATAAGATATTTGAAAATACTTTATATGCTACGTTCAGTAGAGTGATGCCTCTATAGTTACGGCAGTTTAGCTGATCTCCTTTTTTATGTATAGGGCACACAATGCCCTCGCTCCATTCCGATGGTATTTGTTTCTGGGTCCATATTAGTGTTACGATTTCATGCAGGCTTAATATTACGTTTTCACCTCCTTTTTTTAATAGCTCTGCTACAATGTTATCTTTGCCCGGAGATTTGTTGTTTTTTAGCTTTTCATTGCGTCTTGTACGTCTTCTAATGTAGGCATATCTCCCGCTAGTTCTTCTGCTACTTCCACGTTTTCTGTTGGCGGTTGCTCCTCATCTCCAGCTAGCAGTTCTTTGAAGTGTTCGCACCATCTAGTTAGAACTAGTTCTTTGGTGCTTAAGATTTCCCCATTCTTATTTTTGCACATAGTTACTCTGGGCTTGAAACCGACTCGGTGCTCATTTACTTTTTTATACCTATAGTTGCCTGACGTCGTTTCGGCTGTTCGCTTCTTCTATTTTTAACATTTCGTTTTCCCAGTACTCCTTTTTCTTCGCTGTGTATGAATTATGTTGCAGATTTCATTCGATTTCACCACCAAATTTATTTCAAATAAAACAAAAATTTCTTTAAATTAAATTCAAATTCAATATTTATTCAATTAAAAATAACTAAGCACACACAGCAATGATACCATTCAACTTAAAAAACCGAAATTTAATCATGTGTTAATGTATAGTTTATAGTATGTAAGTATGCAAAAAGGTTGGCATGCGAGTGATCCTTTCAACCAAAGGTCATTTGAATGCACTCATTCACCCACCTTGAAAATATTAACTCTAAAACAGGTTAATTTGTATATAATTAATAAGTTAAATTAATCCTTCTGCTGGATTCCCTTTTTTCTTCCACTGGACACAGCACCAAGTATTTTTACTTCACTTATAATATTCACTCCGATTCACGCACGCTGTCAAAAAAGACTGATGCTGTTTGCAATTTTCAAGCCAACAACAGCCTCCCGCAATTTCCAAACTGGTAAGTGCCGTTGACTATTGTGCATTATTGCAGCGTGTGGTGCCAATGTCAAGGTCTTGTTTTTTTTGTACTTCATTTGACTATTTTTGTTCTTCGCCTTTTTTGTATTTCATTTTGTGATTTTATTTATTATGTTGTATTTGAATTATGTTCATGTTCGTGTGAACATTCTCCCGCCGTTGAACGAACACGTTCAAATTCGTTGAAATACCTTTTTAATGCCCCTCTTATGATGATGATGGAAAACCACTCTTCCATCTTTCTTGACCTTTAGGCGGACTTGAAATTTGTCTGGGAGATTGACTGTAAAATCCCTTTTTAAGTTTTTTATTTTTTCAAAGTCCAAACGTTGAATGACTTTCTTAGGGATATATATGGTTTCTCCTTCCCTTGTTATGAAGCTTTGTACGTCATTTTCCGACCTCATTCTTATTTCCTGAATGGTAGTTGAAGGACGCAGTAACTCGATGGACCATTTCTTCGCGTTGTTGATCGTTATTGGAAACTCTAAGCCCTTTGGAAGTACGTGGGTTCTCGTATTATTGGTAGGCTGATTCTTCACTATCCCACTGTTGCTTGGATGTTGCTCAGCACAGGAGTTGCGGCCAAGCTGACTACAATCTTCTGATAACGGTTCGTTCCATGGTTCGAAGAAGATATCTTCGAAGATGTTTAAGACATCGTCACCTTGATCCATCTGTAATGAGTTGGGATTAGTATACGGGGATAATTGGGAGCACACAACATGACAGAGAGGAGGACAGTACAACATGACGGCACAATTATAACAGAGAATTTGCTTTCTAGTTTGAATCTCCCTTTGGGGGTGTCTCTACAGGGAGACGACAGACCTTAGTGATAGGCCTCACTAGGGTGTTGTTCTTTGTACGTATTTTAACAACTCGTATAAGCCCGTCCTTTCCTGGATATGCTTCTATAATTACTCCCAGAGGCCAATGTGTTGGAGGAGTGTTTTCGTCCTTGATCAGAACAACATCATTAATAGTTAAATTAACTTGTGGTTTTTTCCATTTAGATCTCTCTTGCAATTGGTGTAAATATCCTCGTTTCCACTGTTTCCAGAAGGTTTGTATTAACTGTTGGGTATATCTCCAGCGATTTGACGGAAGCACGTCCCTGTGTTCCGGCTCCGGAATTGCAGATAAAGCTTGGCCGATTAAAAAATGAGCTGGAGTTAAAACTTCTAAATCTTCAACGTTATTGCCAAGTGAACAAAGTGGACGGGAATTTAAACAGGCCTCTATTTGAGCCAGCAGAGTAGCTAATTCCTCATAAGTGCAAGACGTTTCCCCTAAAATTCTTTTAAGATGGTGTTTCACTGATTTCACGCCGGCTTCCCATAGACCTCCGAAATGAGGAGATGCCGGCGGATTGAAATGCCAGTTTATGCCCTTTAGTGCGAGCTGCTCGCCAACTTCGTTGGAATATTGTTTAATAGCGCTTGCCAGATCGTTGTTTAGTTGGTTTCTTCCTCCAATAAAGTTGGTTCCACAGTCCGAATATATGTCAGTACAGCGACCTCTTCTCGATATGAATCTTTTAATGGCTGAAATGAATGCAGCACTTGTCAAGTCAGAGACCGCTTCTAAGTGCATAGCCCTGGTTGCCATGCAGACGAACACACATATGTATCCCTTGTACTTACGAGTACATTTGTGAGGAGATGTTTTGATCATAATAGGGCCGGCATAATCCAATCCAACATGAGTGAAAGGTTTACTTATATTGACTCGCGCCGATGGAAGGTTTCCCATAAGTTGATTATATGTTGATTTTCGATGGCGCGCACATATTACACATTGATGAATTCGTTTTGTGATTAACCTCTTTGCGTTGAGAATCCAATATTCATTGCGAGTAGCATTTAATGTCAGTGTGGGTCCGCCATGTAGGGTTTCTGTGTGAAATTTGTCCACTATTAGCTGGCTTACATGATGATCACGTCCACCTACACGTATCAATCCATCTGAGCTTAGATGTGGATTTAAGTTTAATAATTTGCTTTTTGATGGGATGGGTTGTTTTCTGGTTAGATGAGTGTATTCTTGAGAGAATTCCAATTTCTGTACCAGCCGGCAAATTGTATACTTTGCTTCTTGCAGCTCTGCAGTAGAAAGCCAACCAGTTCTCCTGGGGTTAGTTTTCCTAACATTGTTAGCGAATCGTAGAATCATGGCAGTAACGCGAATTAACTTGTGGAACGATGAAAATTTTTGCAAAAAGTCGTCATCCACTTTCGTCAAACAGACATGCATGGCCTCCCTCTTAGCCTCTAAGTTCGTTGGATTGAGTGTGGTTGTTAATTTCGGCCATTTTTCAGATTCCTGACTTAACCATGCTGGGCCATGCCACCATAAGCTATTTTGTTTTAAGTTGTCTGCAGTGCATCCGCGGGAAGCTACATCTGCCGGATTATGGATGCTGCTAACATGATGCCAACAACTTGGCGGAACTGCATCTTGGATTTCAGACACCCTGTTTGCCACAAAAGTCTTCCAACGGGTTGCATGATCTTGAATCCACTGTAAGGTAATCATCGAGTCAGTCCAAGCAAATAATGGTATTCCGGTTAGTTGCATATCTTTGAGCACGGTCGTCATTAATCGAGTTAGAAGTACTGCTCCATTTAACTCCAGTCTTGGCAATGTTATTGGTTTAATTGGAGCAACCTTTGTTTTGGCTGTAAGCAGGTGACAAGTTACTTCTCCATTTTTGTGCTGAACACGTAGATACACTGCCGCGGCATAGGCTCTCACTGATGAGTCGCTGAATCCATGAAGTTGCATGCTTGTAACATGACATGACCATCCAACCCATCTAGGAATTTGTATGTTCGTCAAATTTGATACAGAGGCTTTAAAGGCCTCCCATTGTCGTTGAATGGGCTCGCTTACAATTGCATCCCATGCCATATTTGACATCCATAGTGTTTGTATTAATACCTTAGCTACTATTGTTATGGGCGCTAACCATCCCAAGGGATCAAATAACGATGCTATTGCAGACAACATGGTTCGTTTAGTATTTGCTGCAGATTGGAATGGTTTTGTGATTGCAAACGAAAAGTAATCTAATTCTGGATGCCACTTTAAACCCACAGTTTTTATTGTTTCATTTTCCATCATGTCGAGCGAGGGCTTCAATTCCAGTTGATCTATTGGCAAGTCGATTAACAAATCCTTATTATTGCTTGCCCATTTACGTAGATTAAAGCCTCCTGACTTTAACATGCTAATTAATTGGTTTCTTAATATTTTAGCTTCAACGACTGAGTCAGAGCCAGTCAAGACATCGTCGACGTAAAAATCGGTAAGTGCAACCTTAGCTGCTTCGGGCCATTTTGATTTACTGTCTTCAGCTAGCTGTTGCAAAGTTCGTACTGCTAAATATGGCGCCGATGTAGTGCCGAAAGTTACCGTCTTTAATTGATAGTCTTGTAACTCATTTGTATTTTCATGTTGCCACAGAATCCGTTGATATGTACGGTGGTCTGGATGTACCAAAATCATCCTATACATTTTTTCTATGTCGGCTGTGATGGCAATTTTATGTTTCCTCCACTTAAGGACAGTTGCAAATAATTTGGGCTGTAACGTTGGACCTACTAGTAATTGCTGATTTAGCGATTTGCCATTACTACTACGAGCAGACGCATCAAATACGATCCTCAATTTAGTTGTAGTACTTTCCTTGAAAACCGCATGGTGCGGTATGTAATAGTGTGGATTTCCTTGGATGGGCGAGTGTACCCTTTCCATGTGCTGAAGATCGATGTATTCTTCCAGACATTTTTTATACTCCTCCTTTAGTGTAGGGCTCCTTTCGAACCTTCTTTGGAGACCACGTAATCGTTGTGCCGCTAAGTTCCTAGATTCTCCTAAATCTGGAGTATTCCCTGCGACAAACGGCAGTTTCACTTGATATTGCCCATTTTTAAGACGTTCACAAGTATTTGTATATATATTTTCACATTCCCTTTCTTCGGTGGTCAATATTTGTTTGGTGAGGATCTCTTCTTGTTCCCAAAATCTTCTAAGTTGAATATCTAAATCCTCCTCCATTTCTGTTACTATTGTAAATGATGAAGTCTCAGTTGGAGCAGACTTGCAATTTTTCCCCAAAATTAACCATCCAAGTTTGGTATTGATCGCAATTGGCTCCGTTTCCTGACCTCGTTTAATGCCGTCCTGAACTATAGTAGCATAAATATCAACGCCAAGTAACATGTGGACTGGCCCAGCCTTCCAGTATGTAGGATCTGCCAATTGCAAACCTGTAAGATGACCCCAGTTTCGATTTATTAAGGAGGTGGCTGGCAGCAAATCAGTAATTTGCTTCAAAACCAGCATATCAGCAGTCAATATTAGTTGCTCATCAAATTGTGAGTATAGTGCCAAATTTACCTGCTTTCTAGTATGCGCCATCTCGCTACCGTTCGCCCCCTTGACCACTACTGATGTGTGGCATGTCTTTAGTTGCAATCTCTTACAGACCTGCTCTGTAATAAATGAAGATTGCGACCCTGGATCTATTAAGCATCGCAGGGTTATTAATTGACCATCATGAGCTAAAACCTTGACTAAGGCTGTAGATAGTAGACCATTGCAACTCTTGGTTGCTAAAAAGCTGTTGATTTGATCAGTAATGTTTCTTTCATCCTGATATGGTTGATTCTCATTGACTCCTACACGTATCGGGTGGTTAACCTGTTCCCCATTTGATGTAGGACAAACACGCTCCTTCCTTGGTTCAGTGTTTGCATTTGCCTTTGAATCTGTTGAGCCTTCTGGTATATGTAGTAACGTGTGATGAGACTTGTGGCATTTAGAACACGTTTGTTTACAACTTTCATACGTATGTTTACTAGAAAAACAATTAAAACACCTTCCTGATGCCTTAATAAGTCCCCGACGTTCAAATGCATTCATTCTCAAAAATTTAGAACATTTTCCTACGTAGTGCTTATTGTCGCAAGCTGGACATTTAGCATTGCTTGCGATATAATACGAATGTGTGATCTTTTTTGACGCGGCCTCTTTACTTGGTGCTCTTGAACAATGACCTGTTGTATGCGCGATTGACTCTAAAACCTTATACCTAGATTGAATAAATTTTTTAAATTTTTTCATGTCAGGACTATTTTGACTATCCTGTAATTCCTCTTCCCATAATTTAACTGTTTGCAACGGTAGTTTTTGAACTAATAAAAATATAATAATAGTGTCCCAAGCCGAAACATTTTCCCCTAACATTTCTAATTGCTGTAAACAGCCTTCAGTTGTATCTAATAATGTTTTCAATCCATTGCTGCTTTCAATGCTCATTTTTGGTTGATCAGTGAGCCCCTTTAATTGTGTATTTATAAGTAACCGTTTGTTTTCATATCTGGCTTTTAACCGTTCCCAAGCTGGACCATAATTACTTTCCGTAATTGGAATGTTTTTCAGAAGACTAGCTGCCTCGCCCGTTAAACATTCCTTTAGGTAATGTAACTTATGTATCGACTGCAATTGCACATTGTTATGGACCAGTGACATAAAATAATCATGAAATGAACGCCAATCATTATAGTTGCCATCAAACTTCGGAAGATGTATTTTAGGTAACGGAGTTCTTGAGTTGGTTGTGTGCAAAATAGTAGTCCCAGGAATTGGCATGGATGTATCCTGCTGCAGTGTACTTGACAGCATACCGTCCATTAATTCTCCAAGATATTCTAACACACTAACATGAACTATAGAATATTTATCCTCAGTAAAATACGCGTCATCTGAAGGTTTTTTAGAGGTTATTATTAATTCCCTCATTTGGGTATCTCGTTCATCAAACTCATCCCAAGCCCTTTTTATTTGTTCACTCATATTTTGAATGAAACCAGCGGTTCTTTTATCCGTACCGAAATTTTTTCCCGTTCTAATTGACTTTAACAGTTTTTCTGCAGCTAATTCTTGCGCGATTAACAAATGTTCCATTTTAGGAGCCATTTTAAGCTCAGAATATTATTTTTATTTAAAACAATTTAATGATGATCAAATGAATATCCCTTATTCCCTTTTTTCTTCCACTGGGCACAGCACCAAGTATTTTTACTTCACTTATAATATTCACTCCGATTCACGCACGCTGTCAAAAAAGACTGATGCTGTTTGCAATTTTCAAGCCAACAACAGCCTCCCGCAATTTCCAAACTGGTAAGTGCCGTTGACTATTGTGCATTATTGCAGCGTGTGGTGCCAATGTCAAGGTCTTGTTTTTTTTGTACTTCATTTGACTATTTTTGTTCTTCGCCTTTTTTGTATTTCATTTTGTGATTTTATTTATTATGTTGTATTTGAATTATGTTCATGTTCGTGTGAACATTCGCTTTGTGCACTCTTTTCTCCTGCCTTCTTTTTCCTTTGTACAGCTCAGCTGCATTTCTCGTTCTGTGTTTCTGTAACATCACTTGATATGCTACATTCTTTTCCTGCGTTACTCGTGCACAGTCATCGTCGAACCATTCATTTCTTCTTTCACGGGGCTCGTATCCTAGAGTATTTGACGCTGATTCTTTGATTAGGGTTTTTAAGTTACTCCATTTAACCTCTATGTCTTCGGCGCTGTCGTTACTTGCATTTGTCACTCTTCTATTTATTTCATCTACATATTCTTCTTGTTTTTCCTCTTCTTTTAACAATTTCATGTTAAATTTTCTTTCCTTGCGAGTTCTTCCTTCGTTTACTATCGATATTCTGCTTCTGATTCTCGCCCCAATCATATAGTGGTCAGAGTCGATGTTTGCACCACGATATGATCTAACACCTAGCACTTCTGAGCAGTGACGCGCATCTATTAGTATATGGTCAATTGAGTTTTGCGTTCTTCCATCTGGAGATCTCCAGGTTACCTTGAGTATATCTTTCCGCTGGAATCTTGTGTCTGCGATTACCATATTATTCATCATTGCCAAACTGATCAGTCTCATACCGTTTTCGTTTGTTTCGTCATGTAGACTGAATGATCCTATTGTTGGTCGGTATGTCCTTTCATGTCCGATTAGTAGGTATACATACACTTAAATTAAAAGAAACATTGTAGTAACAGTCTTACTATAACTATTGACAGCTTCTAACAACCTACTATTGTCAAGAGAGGGGAGTTATTTTAGTAGGGATCTGAATTTAGTGTGCCGTGTGTGTTGGACTTCATCCTTGAATTTGATTTTGTCCGACAGAAACTGCACTTTAAGCTTTCAACTTAGATGTGAGCAGTTCTCTCTTGCTATATAATGGCATGAGATCAAGCACTTTGAGCCTGTCCAAGTAGTACGATAGGGTTTGGTAGTCATGGGGGTTGTGTAGATGTCTCAGAGCGAACAGGATAAATCTCTTTTGAACGGATTCGATCCTCCTGCTGTTTACTTGGAATATGGGATCCCAGATAAGACACGCATATTCCAGGAAAGGGCGGACTAGAGAACAGAAGAGTGTTTTTATGAACCATACATTATTATCGAACTCTTTGGCTCTCCTCTTTATGAAACCAAGAAGTTTATTGGCTCTGGCATTAATATTATCGTAGTGCAGGTTGAAATTGAGTTTTTTGTCTAAGACGGCGCCTAGATCTACGATATGATCGACCTGATTCAACATTATGCCTTTGAGATTATAGTACGTACTGCTTCTGTGTGTTTTTCCACGGAAGTAGGTAATTGCATGGCATTTGCCGGTGTTAAGTTGCACTGCATGAAGGAAACATCAGTTTGGGTGACGATATAAACTTTGCGATCATCCGCGTAGAAGAGATGTGGAATATTTATTAGTTTTTCCGATAGATCGGAGATGATGAATATTGAAAAGAAAGAGGGCCAAGATGACTACCTTGAGGAACGTCAGATGATATTTCCATCTCATTAGATAAACAAAAGTCTTAGAATCTGATAACCTGATAAGATATGGTGAACCTCTTTTTTCGTATTCTTGACATCATGGCACTGGTTCTCTTACATAAAACATTTAAGGCATCAGTTTAAGTTATTTATTAAGATTTCAATTTTTGGTTTTATTTTCTTTCTCCGTTTATTCCGTACTTTCAAAGATGTAGTTCTTTGTACTTCCCCAATAAATAAATAATAAATAGATAATATTGGCCCCGGAATTTTGATTTTGTAAGTTTTGATAATAAATTCCTTAATTATGACCTTAAACCCCCATAGATATCCACTTTCATTAGAATCAGAATATAATTGACAAAATTCGTCCGCTATATTGGCCCTGCTAATCCTATCTGTCGGTACTTGCTACCTGAAAGACCTCCAGATACAGAATTTCATTAAATTCAGAATACAATTATTCGTCGACCATAATCGTGCGGCCATTTTGAATCTAAAGTTTTGACCACTAATTCAGCAGCCTTATTCTCGTTGTTAAATTACCCAAGTGAGATTGTCTTAGGCGGTGTCACGCCACCTTGAATGTGGTATTCTCGTTGACTAGTGACGGGCCTACGAGGAACGCTGTGAAATGAAACACATTTTCATTTGACAATTGAGTTTGATATATTTAACAGTGCGACGTTTTTAGTGAAAAAGCGTAAAAATTTGTAAAAATAAATAAATAAAATGAGTTAATTTATGTGTTGGTTTCCGGATGGTTCTATAATTTTTTAAGAAATATACAATCAACCTTATTTCTGCACCTATTTGGCTAAAGACAGAACTGTCGATACCTACAAACGTATCGACAAAATTGCCACTTGACCCTTCCACCTAGTGACAATTAGATTTCGACCTTTGTCGATCTAGTCGCCTGGTGTCACTTAGATTGACAATGAGAATACCAATTAAGAGCCGATGTGATATCTGTCACGGCACTCGACAACGAGAGTAAGGCTGCAGTATTTGCAACCTTAAAAACCTGTAGATACCCACTTTCGTTGGAATCAGAACACAATTGGCAAATTAAACCATATTTGCGCGGCTATTTTGAATTTCGAAAATCTAGCTTCCTCTTGGGCAATTCGGAAATTTGGGAATTAAATCGAAACACAATTAACATATTGGGGCGGCCATTTTGAATTTATTAGCTCTGATCATAAATTCTCTATTTGCTACCTTCAAAAACCGTAGATACAGAATTTCATGGCTCATACACAATTGACAAATTTATATGTGGGTGACCATTCTGAACTTTGGTCATATTTTGCCGGCCATTTTGAATCCCGAACATCGGACTTCGAGATGCATCATGGGAGACCCCCAAGGACATACATATTCCCATACATGCATACAGATAGAAACTTTCTTTTATTAATACAGATAAAGACATATATGTACTATATGTTTATTTTATTTCTTTTACAGATTCTGTCTTCAATTAAAACCCGGAGGTCTTATCCGAGTTCATACATCAGCGCTGCAATCATCATCTCAATACAAATCCCTAGTTATATCAGAAGAAACAACATCAGACGAACTTTTAACGCTTCTACTATCATGCTACAATTCAATAGAACCTGTCGAGCAGTTTTCTTTATATGAGGTAAATACTTCAATATTCCAAAACGATTTTCGAACAGGTTTACTGATATTGTTATAATTTTAGGTATGTCCTGGTCAAGAATATCAAAGAAAACTCCACCCAGACGATTTACCATTGCGAGCACAAAACGAACGTATCAAACGTGGTGAAACATGTCATTTTTTAGTACGAAGAAATCCAAATTATCCACGTCGACGACAACTTCTACCACCAATTAACGAAAAAGGCTCATCAACAACATCAGTACATTCACAAACAAGCACAACTAGCTCAATTGAATCAGATACAAGCAGTAACCAAAGTGATGATAAGAAATCAGTAGCTAGTAGTGATAAGACAACAATTGATAATATTTGTAAAATGTGTCGAAATAATTTTAAATCTTGTGAATTTTGTCATAAAAATTCAACAACGATACACCAACAAATTCCAACGTATAATCCAGTTTATAATATTAGAGAAATACGAACTGTTAATCATTCATTTTCAGCACTTGGTGTTGATAAGAAATTAATGGATGTTGAACAATGTCCGAGAATTACATGCGATAGTAGTAGCAGGCCAGGTAGCATACATTTGTCTAATTTGAAGATAAATGGTAGCGATTGCAATGGTAATAGTATAACTGATTTAGCTGGAGAGGCTGTCAATAATAATCCTGCTAAGGGTTTTGGACATTATGTATATATTTAGAGAAGCAAGTAGTGCTACACTCTATAAAAAAACAAGGATTAAACAAAATGCACAGAAATATTCTTAAATTAAATTAAAAAAACATTTTCAATTCTTCGTAGAAATAATTGTAATTGTGTCGTTTTTGTTTGATTAACGAATAAAAAAAATTAAATTAAAAATATATTTTAAAATGCACTGTGCAAATACGCAACGAATTTTTATATTTGTATATTTATAAAGAGCACATAAAATCTCCCCAAAAAACCAAAACTCAGATTTTAAGTTTAATTTTATTTAAGCACTAAAGCGTGTAGCTTTAAATTTAAAAAAAAAATTAAAGAAAAGAAAATCATTTAGCAAAGATCAAAGAGACTAGTCAACGATTAATTTTTAGTTGTTTTATTAATTATTATTTTATTTTTATCTTTATTTTTGTTATTACTCTAAGTAAATCCCTACAACAAAAAATAATTGTATAAAAAAAAGAAAAAAGCATAAAAACAAAAAAACAAATATACTGAGAAAAATTTATATATTTTGCTGCTTTGTAACAAAGAATTTTGTAATTAAAGAAAAATTTTGAGAAAAAGTTTTAAGATTTGCTATTTAATTCCTTTTGTTTTTTTCTTCTCAGCCCGTAATGAAAAGTTTCTAATAATGAAGAATCCTGTAAATACATCATTGAAAATACCGATGTTACCGACAAATCGAAATTTAATATTTCTAAACTAAAGTTCAAAGATGGTGTACCAGAGAGGGCATGTCAATCAACCCAAATGAGGCTGTCCTGGTACCTTTCTCCAAAGTGGACCTAGGTTCTATCTGTATCCAGGGTACCACAGTTGAGTACTCATACTCCGTCAAATATGTAATAGCATAATGGCGCGATAAAATAGTGGGCGCCACTTATGCGAGGTATTACCCTGTTGAGAATTCCAGTTATCATCATATCAGCAAGTCACACCATCCTCTACATGCTAGAAGATGGGGAGCTGATATCAACAATACAAATAACAGCACCCGCCGACGCTCTCCTCCTCTTGCTGGTCCAGAGGAGCGTGATGCAAAAATCCCGTACACCCGCAATGCGAAGCGGAGAAGCTGCATCAAAGTTCTTTTGGAATTCAGTTGGCATTTGGTATCGAAGCAACAGGCAGCTCACCGCCTTTAACTCAGTTAATTTCTATATCAATCATTTTTTTGTCTAAGTTGCTTCTCAACATTCAATTTATATCACTATCATTAATTTTCAATTCGAGGAATAAATATATTATAAAGAATCCAGACGTTATATATTCAAGGCAGTTTAAGGATATTTAAGAAGACGGCATTTAGGACACACACGAAACTCACCCCCCTGGAAATCATCCCAACATAGAAGTATATTATAACGAGGACAGCAATTAGCAGAACACAAGAAACTCGCCCCCCTGGAAATCATCCCAACATAGAATATTTCTCGCCCCCTCCCCCTCACCCCCACAGCAACATTTGGTCCTTCGAGCCGGATTTCCGGCATTATTAAGGTGAGTAAAGTTTTGCACATTTCTTTTTATTCTCAAATTGAGTGTTTGCATAAAGTTTGCATGTAAATCATAGTGAATTTAATGTATATAGTGACCAATCAAGTTCAAAGGTTAATTATATGTGATGCGGAAAGTACCGCACATTTCAAGGAGTACATTTAACGGCAATAGAGAAATCTAAATAAATAACGGTGATAACGGTTGCCGTAATATACAAAGGCACTGAAATTCATTAATAATGCCATCATTTCTGTGAAGGTTGCTGCCTGTGGTAATTTAAAGGTTTACAAGGAATTTGTTGTTATATTTATATAGAAGTGTGAAATTGTTTTCAACTTAAAATCCTACCAATTGTTATTGATCGATTGTAAAATTTCCAGCGAGGAATTTTATGTTTTATACATATTATTTATACAAAATCCATAAATTTATTTTACGGTGCAGTTTTGAATAATCTTCCCAACTTCTGAACTCATATATAAACCAGTGAACTAATTGTGTATTGTTCTCCGGTTTTACAACGTTATTTCTCCTTGAAATTGTATGCGTATATCACGGAGGTTTAAGTGAAAAAAAGGGAAATTAAAATATCAATTAAACAATAAATCATTGCAATTATTAAGATTTAACGTGTAAGTGTAAAGTTCTTTATAAAATACGAATGTGATCAAAAATAAAAAAGATATATACCCAATAATATATAGCCCAATAACGGTACATTTTCCTTTACAAAAAAAAACAAAATTCATATGAATAATAATAAGTAAAAGGGATACTTCTTATATTTTTTTGTCATAACTAAAATTATTTCAACTTTTAAATAAAATTCAGTAAAAAATTTTCAATGGAAACAGAATTTTCTATAATTATTTTAAAATTTTGAAAGCCCGATGGTAGCTGAACATTTTCAAATTATTATAGTTCGCTTTAAATAATTATATCTATGTTATGACATGTTATTTAGTTTTACACGGTTTAATTTCTCTCAATTTTTTTCTCTTTCTTTGTTTCTCTAAGATATTATAAATCTCAACTCTTGAAGCGGGACAAGTTATTTAATGTTTACACCGTTTACCTTCCGGTGTCTTATGGTTTTTTTTGATAATTAGTAACATCGGTCTTTGATTATCCTTTTCCTTTATTAGTAATTATGCATTAGAGTTTCCCTTTGTAGAAAATGTTTAGAAATCTTTGTTCTATCTCATATTAGTGACAACAGTTAAAATTGATTTCCATTTTGAGTATTCTTATGGTATCAGCTGTGCTTTACAAGATACCATATTACAACGTTAAAGTCTATGGAAGTGGCTGCCTGTGGGTAATTTAAAGGTTTTAATTTCTCTCAATTTTTTTTTCTCAATATTTGAAGTTGTTTTGAGATTTCTTTGATCTCTACGATATCATATACCTCAACTCTTGAAGCTGGACAAGTTATTTAATGTTTATACCGTATACCTACCGTTTTTTTTTGGTTTTTTTTTTGGATAATTAGTGACATCGGTACTTGATTATCCTTTTCCTTTATTAGTAAAAAAAAAATATATATGCATTCGAGTTCTTCCTATTGTCGAATATGTTTAGAAATTTTATTCGGTCTCATATTAGTGACAATATTTAAAATTGATTTCCATTTCGAGGATTCTTATTGTATCACCTGTGCTTTAACAGCACCACATTACAACGTTTAAGTCTTCTCCTTTCGTAACCAGTTTTTAGTTGTCCTACCATCTAAAGGGAACCATTGTGCAATATTAGCCCATTTCACGTTGAGAATTTAGTCAACTACCTGTAGCTATGGCCAATGCCGAGGATCTCATTGCAATTCAAGAAGGAGTAATAGGACAAATTGAAAGTTTTGTTTCAAATTTTAAAAAGACTCCCAAGGATAGATTAGCAAATGCTGGCCATATTCAAGGTAGAATTGCTGCTTTGACTAATATAGGTAAAGACTTTAATGCAAACGATTTGAAAATACGGACATTAGGTGTTGATGAAGACAGAGCACGTGATTATTTCACTCAAACCGTTGATAAGTTTGCGGATCTATATTATGAATATATGGGAATCCTAAATGACCGATACGCAAGTCTTACCACCCCTCCTATCTCTAACCAGCCTTTAGCAAGTACCTCAAGCGTTTATGCAGATCATTCTCAGTCTTCAGTTGCGAGTGCAACTAATACTGCGGTACCCCCTGATGCTAAGGTGGTGAATAATCAACCTGCCCCCTCTGAGGCTAATACAATCTTGAATAATACTCTTCCGGTGCGTAATGACATCAAGTTGCCTCAAATAACTATTCCAAAATTCTCGGGTGACTATACTTCCTGGCCATCGTTCTACGATCTTTTCAAATGCATGATTCATGAAAGGGAGAATTTATTGTCAGTTCAAAAAATGCATTACCTAAAATCCTGTCTGACTGGTGAAGCAGAAACCCTCATACGTCATTTAACTATTACACATGACAACTATCAAACAGCATGGGAAATTCTATGTAAACGGTTTCAGAACACGCGTGCATTAGTAAACAGCAATTTAAAAATATTCTTTTCTCAACCGCATGTTCAAATAGAGAGTGGTGACCATATTCGGAAGTTATTAGACAGGACGAATGAGTGCTTGGCTTCATTAAAAAATTTAGGGATGAACACCGAAGAATGGGACCCTATCGTACTGTATGTTATGGTTGATCGATTACCACATGAGACACGGCAATTGTGGGAACAAAGGCAAGGCTCGAACACATCCGTTCCCAATCTATGTGAGTTATTTGAGTTTCTAGAAGCGAGATTTAGGTCACTTGAAGCTGCTTCCCCAAAACCACATAAAATCACCCCTCGTTCAAATATAAGTAAGACTAACTCATATCACACAATTAAATACCGATGTCCTCTTTGTCAAGATCCCCACGCATTAAAGGATTGCGTAAAATTTAGGAAAATGCATCCTCAAGAACGATGGAACGTTGTTCGATCAAAGGTCCTTTGTTTTAACTGTCTGGCTCAATCCCATACGGTAAGCACTTGTGCAACACAGCAGACGTGTCGAATTTGCCGGAGAAAGCATAACACTCTCCTCCATAACCCTTCCAGCCAAAGGGATCAATCGTCAACCCTCTCCTCACCAAAGCAAGAATCCCCTCTAGCGGCTGAGGCAAAGATCAATTCTCCTAAACCCCCCCTATTTCATAATTCCACTCAGGAGAAGGCGTCGATAGTTAAAACGTTTTTCTCTAGCAAACAGAAGAAGGGTCTGCTAGCCACAATGTTAGTTAAGGTCACATCAAAAAGAGGAGATTCCCATGTATTCCGAGCACTAGTCGATCCTGGATCAGAAGCCAGCTTTGTGACTAATAGAGTCGTCAAGATTTTGGGTTTAAATCCAATTAAAGAGTCAATGATTATCACTAGTCTCATGGAGACTGTGACTGCGAAAGCTCAAAAGGCAGTTTTCCTCACTATTCAGCCTCATTTAAGTGAAACCCCAGCTATTCAGTTGAAAGCAAGTATTCTCAATTCACTAACTGACGTCTTACCGTCTACAGACATATGTGAGGTAGACTGGCCTCATCTGCACGACCTGCCTCTGGCAGATCCATCCTTTCGTCAATCTGGAAGGATTGACATGATGCTCGATGTGTCAATTTATAGTCAGATAATTGAAAACGGTATAGCAAAGGGGGGTCCTGGGATGCCTATAGCTCAAAATACGTCCTTTGGTTGGATCGTGTTTGGTGAACTCCCCGAAAATCTCTCTGTCTCATGCGATAAGGAAAGTGGCAATTCCGCTGTAGCGTTATGCAGCCAAGTAATGGAAATTTCTGATGAAACTCTTAAACGCTTTTGGGAACTCGAAGAAGTTAGTTTCCCCGAACCCCGCTCACCTGATGATGAATATTGTGACGAACATTTCGTGAAAACCCATAGTCGCCGGCCTGATGGGCGTTATGTGGTAAGGTTTCCCTTTAATCCCTCCCTTAAAACAATACAATTCACCCATTCTCGCGATATCGCCCTGAAACGGTACCAGTCTCTGGAAAGGCGTTTTAATTCAAATCCCATGTTAGAAAAGGATTATAATGAGTGCATACAAGAATATTTGGATGAAAACCAGATGGAAGTCATCACCCCTTCAGAACGTTTAAACCCCACGAGTCGAACGTATTATATACCCCATCATGCGGTTTTTAAGAGTGACAGTTTAACGACCAAAACAAGAGTAGTATTCGATGCTAGCTGTGCAGCGGCTAATAACCTCTCTTTAAATGATGTTCTTTTATCAGGACCAGCTCTCCAAAGAGACATTTCTCTTCTTTTGAGTGAATGGCGTCAAAGAAAATTTGTCTTTACAGCAGACATTGCCCGAATGTACCGGCAGATACTCCTTCACCCTGATGAATGTGATCTTCAAAGGATCCTGTGGCGGCCATCCTCTCAGGAATCTGTGCAAGATTTCAGGTTATTGACCGTTACATTTGGCATTCGAAGTTCCCCTTTTCTAGCCATTCGGACCATTCAGCAATTGGCCCAAGATGAAGCCCAACGCTTTCCTTTGGGAGCGAAAGCTTTGTTAAAGGACCTATATGTGGATGATGTGTTATCTGGTGGTGACACGCTCGAAGAATCGATAGAAATCCGAAGTCAAATCGACAATATTTTAAAGGCTGGAAAATTTAATCTGCGCAAATGGGCCACTAATGATATGAAGTTACTTGAAGGGATACCAGACTCAGATTTGCTAAACGCACCCTCTGTTCAGTTCGATAATACAGTAAAGACACTTGGAATTAGATGGAACCCAGCTGATGATTCATTCTCTTATAGTATTAATGTGAAGCATGCTTCACCCCCATACACAAAACGAAAGGTATTATCGATTATTGCTCACATATACGATCCTCTTGGATGGTTGTCTCCAATCACTATAACGTTGAAGATTTTTTTACAAATACTATGGCAAAGAACATTAGATTGGGATGAGCTTCTACCAGAAGGTCTCTCAGCCAAATGGCTTAATTATTTGGAAACACTCTCTGAGATAAAGAACATATCTATTCCTCGATTTCTAGGCACAGAACCGCTTTGTAATATACAGATGCATGGGTTTTGCGATGCATCAGAACGTGCGTATGCGGCAGCACTATATGTTCGTTGCGAAATAAACAATTCAGTATCGAGTCTCCTTATCACTGGAAAGACTAAGGTTGCTCCTTCAAATTCCATAAGCCTCCCACGCCTAGAACTGTGTGGAGCAGTTTTACTCTCCAAACTAATCAAGAAATTTCAACCATCCTTCCCATGTTCTGAAGAAAACATTTGGATGTGGACAGATTCCACTATTGTGCTTTCCTGGATAAGTCAGCACCCTAATAGTTTTAAGCCTTTCGTCAGCAATCGGATTTCTGAAATTATTACAAATGTTAACAAGGCCAAATGGAGACACGTCCCTTCCAAAGATAATCCTGCAGATATGGCCAGTCGTGGTATTGGGAAAGGGAACTGGGGAAAACTTGAATTGTGGTGGCGAGGACCTCAGTGGCTATCCCAACATAGTTCATGCTGGCCATCCCGATTTACCACATTACCAGACCCTGAAACAAACCCTGGGGAGTTTGAATTAAAATCCACAAAAATCGTCCTTACTCTTCAATGCACGAACAGCGATGCCACGCACATTTTAGAAAGGTTTTCGTCGTTTCCACGACTACTGAAGGTAACAATCATTTTAAAAAGAATTAGTAAAAAATGCAGCAATAAGGGTTTTCAGCTTGCTTCATGTGTCACTCCGGACGAGTTCAAATTAGCACGAGAATTTTGGATTAAACACGAGCAGGCTAAAGCGTTTCCTGATGAAATCAGATGTTTAGTAGCGAAAATTTCGATCCCGAAGACGAGCAAAATTGCTCCCTTGAACCCTTTTTTGGATGAGTGTGGGGTTTTACGTGTAGGAGGTAGATTGCAAAATGCTCTTATACCCTTTAGCGAGCGACATCCTATAATTCTGGATGCGCATAGTCACTTCACTGAACTTCTTGTTAGACACACCCACATAGTTTGTCTACATGGAGGACCCACGTTAACACTTGCGATTTTGCGAAAAACGGTGTGGATTGTCCACGGTCGGGTCCTTGTAAAGAAAATTCTCAAAAAATGCATTACGTGTTTTAAACAATCTTGTAAAACTCAAACCCAATTAATGGGATCTCTTCCACTCCCCAGAGTAAATGTATCGCGCCCCTTTACCCATATGGGAGTCGACTATGCGGGCCCATTTAATTTAAGTATCTCTCGAAATCGGGGTTGTAGAACTTATAAGGGATATTTAGCCATTTTTATTTGTCTAAGCACAAAGGCTATCCATGTTGAAGTAGTGGGCGAACTCACCACAGAAGCCTTTCTAGGTGCGTTTAGGAGGTTTGTCGCACGACGGGGTCTCCCTCTCCACGTTTATTCTGACAATGGCACGAACTTTAAAGGAGCTCGAAATAAGTTAGACCGCGATCTCCACACAGCCTATGAAGAAGGTAGCAAGGAAACTGCCAAGGTGGCAAACATCCAGGGGACCCATTGGCACTTTATTCCTCCGGCCTCCCCCCATTTTGGTGGATTGTGGGAGGCTGGAGTAAAATCGGTGAAATTTCACTTAAAACGTATTGTCGGAGAGACTAGATTAACCTACGAAGAAATGTCTACCTTTGTAACTCAAATAGAAGCATGCCTTAACTCACGACCTCTAACCCCCCTGAATGATGATGTGACTGATTTGCGGGTACTCACCCCGGGGCATTTTTTAATAGGTGACTCCTTGTTATCACCCCCCGAAGAACATCTCTCTTGTACAAAATTAACAACTCTGAATCGATGGAATTTTGTTCAAAAAATGAGACAAGACTTTTGGAGAATATGGAGCAGAGAATATTTATCTAGGTTACAACAGCGTCCCAAATGGCTCCATACTTCAAAAAATTTCAAAATCGGTGACCTTGTTCTGCTCAAGGACGAAAATTTGGCATGTTGCAAGTGGGCTCGTGGTAGAATCATTAGAACCTATCCCGGAAATGACGGCATTGTCCGTGTAGTTGATGTACTAACTCAGATGGGTGAAAGAAAACGCCCAATTACAAAACTTTCTCTACTGCCGATAAATGTAGAGGAACAAGAATTAATTTGAATTTAAATGTGATTCCGATCACCAAAGATGAATAAGTACTAGAATGAATTTGAACTTGATTCGGAACACTCATATTTAGAATATTTAATTTTATTATATTATGCAAACCTCTTTACATTAAATGTGCAAAATTTTATGAACTTTAAATGAATTATTAATCCTAAATCCTTCTCCTACCATTACTCCACATTACACAACAACAAGGGATCTGGCTCGCAACGCCTGCGCAACACAAAGACGAATAAGCTGACCGCACCACATCTTATAGTTGTTGAAACCAGACGATTTCAAGGCGGGGAGGATGTTGAGAATTCCAGTTATCATCATATCAGCAAGTCACACCATCCTCTACATGCTAGAAGATGGGGAGCTGATATCAACAATACAAATAACAGCACCCGCCGACGCTCTCCTCCTCTTGCTGGTCCAGAGGAGCGTGATGCAAAAATCCCGTACACCCGCAATGCGAAGCGGAGAAGCTGCATCAAAGTTCTTTTGGAATTCAGTTGGCATTTGGTATCGAAGCAACAGGCAGCTCACCGCCTTTAACTCAGTTAATTTCTATATCAATCATTTTTTTGTCTAAGTTGCTTCTCAACATTCAATTTATATCACTATCATTAATTTTCAATTCGAGGAATAAATATATTATAAAGAATCCAGACGTTATATATTCAAGGCAGTTTAAGGATATTTAAGAAGACGGCATTTAGGACACACACGAAACTCACCCCCCTGGAAATCATCCCAACATAGAAGTATATTATAACGAGGACAGCAATTAGCAGAACACAAGAAACTCGCCCCCCTGGAAATCATCCCAACATAGAATATTTCTCGCCCCCTCCCCCTCACCCCCACAGCAACATACCCCCTTAGCCACAAGCCCGGAAAAGCATGACCAAGGAGCCAATACCATACATAAGAAATGAAAAGAAAATCCGGAACTCCTACGCCGGCCACACGGAGTTATCTAGCTCGCCGGAGGGGTCGTGGGTGTGTGTGGCCGGGGCTTACCGCGGTTGGTTCACGACTTACCTGTGCCAGTGAAATCTTGAATTCCACCTCCATCCTTCGCCGGACATCACCTGAGCCTCGTCAAACCCTGAAAAGAAATGATTCCCCCTCAACCATTCCACAAAAAAAATTTACCACAGGGACATTCTAATGTTTATAATCATTTAATCAATCTGTAAAACTCAACATAAACATTACATGGAAAGCTTAACAACCACGACACTGATTAGTTGCCCGTGTCAAATATTAACCGTGAACGAATACAATTCAAAAAAAAACATACGAGTTACGTGCTTTGAGGGAACAGGAGTATGAATGATAACAATAAAGCGCGCAGTATTGGCCAATACTCCTCACTTTGTACAAATGATAGTACAATCAACAGAATCACTTAGAGGAAAAACAAATTTCCCTGAACCAACAAAGAACAAAATGTAATTATTTCCGACAAGGAGCAACACAAATTCACAAATAATTATAAAGAATATTATCAAGTTAATACTAACTACTATTAAAATTATTATTTTAGTAATAAATTTTTTTTTTTTAAATTAAAGCAAAAAGAAAGTTTTTTTTTGGTTATTTTATTTTGTGTATTATTTTTTTTTGTGTTTTTTTCTCTGATCCACCTGGTTTGGATACACTGTAGGTATTGCTTAATTACCTGACTATCGAACGGTATATCACTTGGTAGTAATGGAATATACAGTTCCTCCTTTATGCTAATGTCTGCTGTTTGATAAATATAAGCTAATCTTCCGGCAACTTTGTTTCTATTTAAACCATATTCGAGTAATGTTGGATAATCCTCGGTCTGTTCTCCATCCCCCCTCGGTCTTCTGATTTCATACCTGTTACTTCACTCACCAACGCTCCATTGCCTTCCGCCAATTCTCTACACGTTATTCCCGTTTTTGATAAATGCAAACAGTTTGTACAGATTAACACCAATCCGCACCTTCCCCTGCTAAAATTTCAACCACGTAAAACGCTGAAATATGTATATCCTGTTTTATAAACTAAAGGACAAAACGCAATTGTTGTATTGCTGGTATCATTTTCGGTACTTCCAAATTTCTCCAAATTCTTTTAATTGTTAAATTTTTTCTTATTTGTTCTTGTATTTTCGACTAGCAAAATATGTATTTATAAATGCACTTTTATTATTGAATTAGTAAATGTTTATATTTTTCACATTTATAATCATATCCAACAACCGGTGCGAAAGACTTTTGTGAAATTATCTAGACTGAATCGCCATGTTTGATAATAATCTTTTTTGTTTTTTTTTTTTGCAACTGAACTGAATAATGAAGGTTTTTGTCTTCCAGCCAGTCATATGTGTTCAAAACTGATTTTTTCCTTTTTTTCTTCTTAAATTTTTCCGAACACAAACTTTTGCCGGACAAAAATCCCTCACGTCAAAATTCGAACTCCCATTTTTTTCTTTTTTTCATTTCTCCCCGCCTACCTTTTTTGTTCCCAACCAACTACTCGATTTTCTTCCCCACAGTAATTTTTAGTCAAGTAGATATTTAGGCAAAACTGACCGTTACAAATATTTGGGAGTAAATTTAGGCAAGAGACTGAACTAGAACGCTCAAGTTGACTACGCCATCAGCAAATCCACAAGGGCCATATGGGTCTACAAAAGGCTTCTGGGTATGACATGGGGTCTTACACCACAAATGTACTGAATGTACAAAACGATCGTTAAACCTGTGGCCACTTATGCCGCTATAGTTTGGTGGGCCAAGACTAAAAAGGCTACGTCGATTAGATCCTCAAGTGCAGCAAACTGCAACGGCTTGCTCGCCTCTCAATTTTTTTTTTATGTGGGAAAACCAAGCTCAGGAATCACCCTTTGTACTACCAACCTGCCATGTCGTTCAGGTTATGGTTCAGTGTCTAGTAACAAGCTTGGTTTGAAAGATAGAAAAGAAAATGATAGGGGGGGGGGGGTCTGGGGGGTGTTGGAGCAGGTGGCGATGTACCTTACGTTTGAACTCTTGGGTGCTGTACGAGTTCGGGAAAACTGACTGTGGGAGATTATTCTACAGTCGAGTTGTTCTATTCATAAACGAACTTCTAGAACATGTTGTGATCGAAAGGGGGGCTGTAGGGTATGGAAGTGAGCCGAGCGGGCTAGTCTTGTGTTGCGGGAAAAATATTGCCGTGCAGGCATAAGGTCCTGAATTTCAGTGGAAGAGTCGCTATGGTAATAGCAATAAAACATGGAGAGCGCTGCTACATTCCTACGGTGGCTCAGAGAGTCGATGGAGATGCAAAGGCTGTCATCTCCGATGATTCCGATGGCGCGGCTTTGCACTTTGTCCAGCCACGCTAAGGTGGTTTTAGAGGCGCCAGCCCAGACAAATGAGTTATACTCGAGGCAGAGCCGAATTTAGGATTTGTGATTGTAGCTCTAGCTGCTGGTGGGAGCCGAAATTTGCATCTCTTAAGAAATCCTAAGCATTGGGATGCTTCTTTAGCGATTTGGAATATGTGATCATTCCATCGCAAGTTCTCAGATAAAGTTATACCCAAGATGTTAAGAGAAGGATCAGCTGTAAGATTTGCTTTGCCCACTGAGACAGAAGGAAGGGCGGTGCCGGTTTTATAAGTAATGAGACAGTACTTCGTTTTGGAGGGGTTGAACTAAACACGATTCTTGCGGCCCCAATCAAGGATGTGTTCGATGTCCCTGTTAATAGAGTTGGACATGAGTTCACGATGGTAAAGACAAGGTCTGGCACATGCTTGGCTAATATTGTCGAAAGCGTAAGAATAACGCAGGGTACTGTCATCAGCGAAGCTGAGCAATGGGTTGGAAGGGATTGCGGGTGAAAGAATTGATCCTTGAGGAACTCCGGCTGAGATGGTGTGGGGATTAGATTCGATGCCATCCAATACTACCTTTATTGAACGGTCAGAACGGAAGCTCTTAATCCATTTTCTTAGAACTGGGTGAATACCAATAGCTTGGAGCTTTGACAACAGAGCTGGGTGCCATATTCGGTCAAAAGCTTTGGACATATCTAGAGCAACCAGAGAAGATTCATAATTTTGTTGGTTTCTAGATATTCCATTAGTTTTTTGTTGATTAGGGTCTCTATGACTCTGGAGAGAACAGAAGTAATTGCTATTGGGCGGTAGTTTAGGGGAACCGGAACTATGCGGACCTGTCCTACAGCTGCAATGGAGGCAATCATTGTATTGACCCATTTTGCATCTCTTCGTACAGAAATCCGCCGCCATAAGTGCCTTGAGACTTTAGATCTCATCCAACTGGCATTATGCGGTCTAAGGACACATGGATATTCTTAACAATATCCCAAACATTTCCATTTGCCACGTATGTGACCATATTGTTAGTGAACTGCGGTTACAAAGGAAATTAAGAGCGATTATCCTGGATCGTTCTGAGAGGGACGAACTTATTCTTCATGGGGATCCAAAATATCTCCACTAGTTTACTGACGAGTCAAAGATGGAACATGGCACAGGGGCCAACTCCAAGGTCTCGATTGCAATGGGTAAGTGGCCTTCTGCGCTAGGCTCAACCTTGAGAAAGGTTTGAAAGGCGCCAACATTAAAGTGCCATCAAGGCACTCTCAACGTGGAAATTTTCTTCCAAAATAGTAGCAGGGTGTTTTGCCTGACGGGGGGAGCCTGACCAGAAGAAATGAAGTCTCGTTCTGCTGGGTCCCAGGACCTTGAGGTATCGAGTGAAATGAGGCTGCAGACAGCCTCGCGAGGGAGGGGTCTGAGAAGTTGGCCCAGGGTCCAGAACCCTTCTGTGGCATCTATTGGTCCACCTACAAGTCCTTGATAGAGGAGTGGATTAAGGGAATAAAGCTAGCCTATTGGGAGTCAGTCTCAGGTCTTAGACAAGACCCTTTGCCTTAAGGGGCACTATCATTTTAAACAGAGCAGACCTAAGGTTGGGTTATCTCTCTGGCCACAACCTAGGACTGTCTCAAGAGATAGAATGCCGACTCTGCATGGAAGGCAACGAGACTTCCACACATATTCTTTGTGAATGTCCAGCTCTGATCTGGCTTAGAAGAAGAACGTTTATCAGTGAGTTTTTAAGCCCTGCTCAAGTCCGGTCTTCGTCAATTAAAGGCCTTCTTGTCTTCCTCCGGAAGGCTGATAGTCAGTTCCGTTAGTGGGATTCGTACACAATAGGCCTAACTTGGCCGCAGTGTTCAACATGTGGGTTGCCCCTCACTCCTTAAAAAAATAAAGGCGAAAACGCAAGCCAAGCGGCTGAAAATGTGAATAGTGTTTATGGTCCTGATACTGTAACAGTCAATCACGCACAATTTTGTTTTCGTCGGTTTTGTTCCGGAAATTTCGATGACAACGATGCACTACGCTCTGGAAGGCCAATTGTAGAAAATGTCGATAACATCATGGTAATCGTCAAGTCCGACGGTAATGTAAGCACTGGTTTAGATTGTCCTGAGGCCAGTTCACGCAATTCGACACTCAACGTCGACATCGACGCTTTATGAAAACGACATTTGTTTCAACGACGTTGAATTTGGGTTCAAGTAAGTCGACATGTCGAATGTCGTTTTTACAAAATAACTGACCCCAAAAGTATGCAAAATCTCATGAAACCTCTATAATAATACTGCTACTTTGTATTGTACATAAGCGGGAAGAGTTAAACATAATATTACTAATTTAAACAAATTCATAATTACATTTGAAAATCTTAACTCTGAATTTGTTTTTCTACAATGTGGTTTTTCTCACTCGGAGCAGTTTTATTTTTTATTTTTCGACTATCACGTAGTTTATCTTTTTCTGTTGCATTTCGCTTGTTCAGGAGCCTTATTCTCTATTACAATACTCAAATGCTTCTTACTCAAAACTGTTATCCGAAACTAAAATGCTTCCGTATTCCCTATTACAATATTGCTTCCTCTCGTAGAAATGTCCCCGAAAGAAAAAAAATGAGCGCAATAGCTTTCAATTGTATCGCCCACACCTCAAATTATATAAATTGCTCGATTGCCCTTGAGCTTTCGAGTAAAAATCTAGCAATATTGTTACAGTTTCGAGTGAGTTTTGTAATACAGAATACCATTTTGGCAGTTTCGAGAAAAATTCTCACAATATTGTAATAGAGAATAAGGCCCCAGAACTGCAAGAAATTTTGTGTGAATTTATTTCTTCTCTTGCAGTTTTTCTTTAAGAATAATGTGTGCTTCAGATAGATAAAAATGAGATAAAAATGTTGATGCTAATTGAAGCGTTACATACTTTGGCAGTAGCTGCTTGATCCGTAGGCCTAAATGGAATAACGTTGTTTCCACCTTTAGAATTTAAATCTGTTAATAAGCTAATGAATTCATTCATTCATGAGAGAATTCCTTGTGAAGGTCTATTTATCGAGGAAGAACATTCTGCATTATTGCTGCCAGAGCCAGGTCCATATGAACTCGCATGTGGGACACTTCTAAACATACTGTTGATATAACACTTTCTTCTAGCAGCGTTATATGAAAAACTTCATACAATCCCCAACCAGTCTTAGCAATTGAGTTCTTATTTGTCACTAATGTTCCTTTGATGTTATATTTAAAACCTCGCCATACATAAAATATGTTTAATACAATTTTTTTACATTATTTATTTGAGATACTTTTTGCTATCCATTATAATTTCGTATCAGTTAATTGGTACCACAAATAATTTTTTAACATACCAAAAGCCAAATTCGACACCAGCTTTGGCGTTGAGAAGATTAACGACACTTTTAAAACGACAAACATAAAACGTCGACTTGCGTGAACCCAAAACGACGTTTAATGCGAATATACATCTGCGAAGCTCTACGGAATCGCAACAACATAGACCCATTTGTGAAGCGGATGGTGACTGGCGATAAAAAGTGGGTCACTTACGACAACGTCAAATGATCGTGGTTTAATCGGCAAACGTGGCCAAGCGAGGATTGACGGTCAGGGAGGGTTTGCTGTGTATTTAGTGGGAGTGGTAAAGAATCATCTCCTATGAGCTGGTCTCCTACGGTATAACTCTTAATTCGGAGCTGTATTGTCAACAATGGACCGTCTGAAGGAAGCTATTGCACAGAAGCGGCCAGCTTTGGCGAATAGGAGAAGAACTGTGCCCCATCAGGACAACGCCAGGCCACACATATCGATAGTGACTCGTCAGAAGCTCCGGGAGCTTGGTTGAGAGGTTCTTATGTATCCTCCTTATAGTCCGTACCTGGCACCAAGTGATTACCACCTGCTCCTGGCTATGGCGAAAGATGGCCTTTATGAGAGAGGCATAAAGATATTACCTCCAATTTGGCCACAAGCTATAGAACAAAACGGCGCATATTTCTCCTAATGTCATCATTATAACTATGCTAAAAAAAGCCTTCAATTTCATGCAAAATTAATGGATTTCTTTTTGCTACACCTTATATAATGGAAATCGCGGATGAAATAGGAATAAAAACCCACAACTTTTCGACAAAAAACTGATTAGCACTAGGCACCGTAGCTTAACGAGTCGTATAACAACAAATGTCAACGTTGCTGAAGGTGGTTCCACAGGGAACTCATTTAATATTAGTATATGTTCTTCGCAAGGGAGATATGATGCTACCTACTGTTCGCCTAAATTTGAGTCTTATTTGTACCACACAGAAAACACGCACACAATTCAAAATCACGAGCTTCTCCCAGCGGGAAATTTATGAAGCACTGCTAAAAGAAGAAGCAAGAATTTAGCGCTTCCAATTCATATGCTATGGAAGCTGTTTGGAAGCACGCACTCTATACTCCTATTTTTTGCTCTTCTTCATCAACAAAATGTTAGTGCTTCGCTCTGATGACATGCCTGTGTTAAAAGGAAAGGAATTGGGATATGAATAAGAAGCGCGTTGGCATTCCTTTTCAGTGCTTCAGAATCTATTCAAAAGCGATTAAATTCCCCTGGGTTTCCATTCAAGTGAAAATGAAACAGCGTACGAAGAATGAATCGCCGATTCACCGATGACAGCAAATTGCAACTCTTGTTTCATTGATAAGCAGCGTTTGCCGATTTACCACAACAACGTGAAATCCACGTGAGCTACACCATACAAAATTTTCAATTTTCTGGATTCATTCAATGTATAGGATCGGCCGCTAACGAAAAGTTCCAGTAACTATTAATAAAATAAATATACGGGTAAAGAGCGCTCTACGATTTTTTACATTTAAGTAAGTGGCTGCAGCAATAGAAACTTTACATTCAAAATTATTTTTTACTTTTTGGTTTACTTTATAATAATAATAATAATAGAGTTTCCCTTCTTATGAAGAAAGCGTACTTCTCCGCTGGGCTGAGAAACATTTACCACGACCACGTGGGCTCGGCTGAGACATGCAAACATAAAAAATTAAGTACCAATAAAAAATTGCATGCGAAACACATAAACAGGAGATCTTTGTTAGTGCTCACTCTAAAAACATTAATATTTTTATTTACATTAATGAACATGCGATTAACAGGCTCAAATCGGCCATAATTGGTGTTAGAGGAGTTGATGTGTAAGAGCGGTGGTCCTCTCAGATTGTATCGGCTCTCTCTAAACGACGCACGACGACTTAGAAAACCTGAGTCGACACGTCCATTAAGAAGCTGGTGGACGAAAACAACATCGGCCACCTCACGACGCTTATGGAGAGTGTTTAAGTTGAGTAACTTAAGTCGGTATTCATATGGTGGAAGAATTAAAGGGTCTTCCCAAGGAAGGTGATTCAATGCGAATCGAACGAACCTACGTTGAACCGACTCAATTTTTCCAACATGCGAAGAATAGTGAGGAGACCAAACCTGGGACGCATATTCAAGTAAAGGTCTGACAAGCGAAATGTAGAGGTGTTTAGTGATCAGGGTGCTGTTAAATTCTTTGGACCACCTTTTTATAAAACCCAAGACTAAGCTGCTCTTGGAAGAAATATAGTTGATATGAGTAGAAAAGCCCAGCTTGGTGTCAAATCTAATCCCGAGATCTTTGACAGAATTAACACGGGGGACACCCTCACTAAAAAATGAGTAGTTATAAATTATAGGATCACGTCGCCTACAAAAAGTTATGACTTCGCATTTACTAATATTAAGAACCAGGTTGTTGTTAGCACACCAAGAGTAAAAGGTGTCGAGGTCGACTTGCAAAAGTTTGCAGTCCTCCATACTCTTTACGTGACGGTACAATTTGATGTCATCAGCATAAATCAGGATTCTGCAGTGTCTTAGCAAGGTAACAATATCATCAATAGAAAGAATAAAGAGGATAGGGCCAAGATGACTACCTTGAGGGACACCGGATGACGCCTCAATGGTCGCGGATTTGGATCCACGGAAAAGGACTTGGTAGGTCCTGTCAGCTAAGTAGGACTGGAACCATAATAGAAGGGCTTGAGGGAAACCTAACTTTTTTAGTTTGAAAAGTATAATGGAGTGGGAAAGCTTGTCAAATGCCTTACTGAAAAAATCAGTGTAAACACAATCAGTTTGGCAACCGGAAACGAAGCCTTCAACAGCATGGGAAGTGAATTCGAGGAGATTGGTGGTAGTGGAACGAGCTGGAAGAAAACCATGTTGGTTCGAAGAAATAAGTTTCTTGCAGATGGGCACGATTGCAGAATAAATGATTGAATCAAAAAGCTTTGGTATGACAGACAGCTTGGCAATTGGTCTGTAATTCGATATTTCGTTCTTGCTACCACTTTTGTGAATAGGAATTATGAACGAATTCTTCCAAAGAGTAGGGAAATACCCTTTACCTAAGGATTTTTTAAAAAGGGTTTTCAGTGGAGACTGGAGAACCTCCACACAGGTTCTAAGGACAGCAGGAGGGATACCGTCAGGGCCGGAAGTGAAATCGTATGGGAGTTCATCAATAGCTGCGTTCCTTTTCTGCTAATTTTTACTATTTTTTACACTTGCGTACTAGCAACTACACTTGCTCTTATAAACGAGTAGATAACACTTGCAATTACACAATTGAAATCCGCTAGGGCGAAAGCGGCCATTTCGAGTCTATTGTGAATTATTTTCACTTACGCCATTACCCGCTAGATGGCTTTTATTTGTGTCGAGCTGATTTACTCATATAAAAACGTCCATAAATAAAACTTCAGTCGTATAATTATCAAAAATTATTATCTTTCGTTTTACTTTAGAAATTATCGCATTAATTTCTCCATTGTGTCACAAATTCTTCTTTTAAGAATTTTTTATTTGTAAATTTTAAAGTAACGTCAAAAATTTCAAGTGGATTTTACTCAAATCAGAAAATTTTGCGTTCCTTTTCTGCTCTGCTCACAAGTACTAAATAGTAGAAAAGGAACGCAGCTAATATGTTTCACAATATCGTCACTGGAAATTGAAAGAGATAATCTAGTAGCCTCTCGGTGTGGAGTTATGCGACGAAAATTATTGTCATTAGGCTGAAAGTTGGAAGGAGTGAAAGATTGATGAAAGAATGAAGCAAACATGTTGCAAATCGAGGAAGACTCACTACTAGACCAGTTAGTGTGCTGCATAGTATTTGGGTAGTTATCGACTTTTTTCTTAGAGTTGACAAATTTAAAGAAGTTTCTAGGATCAGTATACACCTGGTCCCTCATGCTGCTGAGATATTCACCATACAGAGCAGAAGAGAGTAAACGAAATCTGTTATAGCAATCAGTAAATGTAGTAAGACTCGGAGGGTTCTTTCTCTTTAAATAGGTCTTCCAGAGTCTATTTTTCTGATTCCTTAAATGCTTCAGCGCATTGTTGTACCAAGGTGGAGATGAACTGCGCAATTTTTTGGGCTCAAAAGGTACACATGGAACGATAGCTTAGTTAGCCTTCATAAAGTTGAAGGAGTGAGTTACCGCCTCCGGACAAGGATTGTTCTTTGAATTGAATAGAACAACTCGATTGTGGAATGATCTCCCGCAGTCGGTATTTTCGAACTCGTACAACATCTTAGAGTTCAAACGTGAGGTTCATCGTCATTTTCTTCTACACCCTCCAGACCCCCTCTAACCTTTCCTATTCTCCTCTATTCTTCAAACCAAGCTACTACTAGACATTGCACCATGAACTGAACGACATGACGGACTGGTAGTACAAAGGGTTACACCTAAGCTTGGTTTTTTCATATAAAAAAAAAAAAAAAAGCAGTAATTTAGCAAGAGAGGAGGGTGGTAATTGTCAACGGACGTCATGACTATTGGACTGGGTTCAACAATCATGTTTCCTGAGTCAGTAAAGAATACAAGATCCAACTGCCTCCCTAACACATTAGTCACACCACTCATTTGATTAAGGCCGAGTGAGAATAAGGAATTGAGAAAACAGGATTCCTTAGAATTAGTATTGCCTTCAGGGAGGTAGTTATCGTCAACTTCGTCAAATACCCACTGAATATTGGGTAAATTGAAGTCCCCAAGTAGAAGTAGTTCATCCCCAGTGTTCATCATACTCAGGCAACACAAGAGATGAGAATATCATAGAGGCTTTTACCTCCATCGTCAAGTGTGCTAATCATATCTGGTTGGATATAGCAGCACAGCAGGAATAGATTAGATTTAGAGAAGGAAATCTTGAGAGCCACAAGCTCAATGTCCAAGTGGTTAGAGAAACTAGGAAGCGTAATTGGGTTACAATTAAGGTGACTGCGGCAAGCAAGAAGTACGCCGCCCCCACGAGCTTCCGAGTCAGTGTGACGATCCCTCCGAAAGACTTGGTAGGAGGAATCGAAGAGTTCAGCATTAAGAATGCCTCCATAGAGCCAGGTTTCAGTGAATGCTATGACATCGAACCCGCTAGCCGTCGATGCCTGAAGGATGTCGTTAGTTTTTGTCCTTGTTCCCCTTACGTTCTGGTAGTAGAGGGAAAGCGTCTCGAGTTTTTTGACATCTGTGGAGCGCTCGGAGTAGAAACATTTGGGGCCTTTTCAATAATGCAGGTTGCGCGCGCAATTGACTTATTCAGCAATTGAGAGTGTGTAGCTGAAAAAGTCAATTGCGCACGCAACCTGCATTATTGAAAAGGCCCTTGCATGATGGGCTCGGGTACGCGGGACAAAGAGCTTGGAAAGAACACCAGCAGGCCAGAATCCAGAATCCTAAGAGAGTCTCGGCAATAACAGGCGGGGCAGACAAAACAAAAGAAGCAACAGGCTTGGAAGCCTTGCTGACTTTTCTACAAAAAACGGTTCCTGGGTCTATAGATTTTGTCCTTAAGTAATCACAGATAGTTTCTGTCCCAGTTTCAGGAGAAAATCTCGAGATGAAGATATTTAAGGGTCTCGGTATAGTAACCAAAGGGGGACTCAGTGACCGGAGGATTGACCACTATGAGCGGCGGAGAGGTTGATACCGAGACCGATCCAGAGGTCGACTCCGACCCTGGAATACGCGGCAAGGAGCTCAAAGAGATATCGTCACCAATGGCGGCTTGGCGATTTCGCTTATTCCTGCGACTTTTACGACGCGCCTTCATACTACTTCTAGGCACGATGGGATTGTTGACTACCTGTTGCAAGACAGCATTCTCCGTAAGAGAAGCAGCCGTGGTGAAGACAGAAGGTGCTCCCCAGCAGGCAGGGCGCAATCAGATGAAGCTGCCGCAGAGGAGGTGCTCTTCGTATCATAGACGCTCTCCAATTTTAAAGACAGAGAGGTCAGGGCATTGTGATTTTTCACCACTGCAGATGACAGCGACTCAACATCAGCTCGAACACGCTTGGTGTTCCTTTTGATATCATCCAATAAAGGATGAATTGAAGCTGAGGGGTTAAAAGTGCAGGAGGAAGAAGTGGCGACCGGATTAAGTATCGCCGAATGTATGTCGTCTAACGACTCTAATGTAGTTGCAACTCGGGAAGAAAGTTCCTGGAATTTATCAACCAAGGAACCCGAATTGGTCACAACAGAAACTAGAGTGTCAGACAACGTATCAAGCCGGACATTGATGGATTGGACATCGTCAGCTAACATCTGAAAATGCGAGATGTTGCCTGAGAAGGAGCTAAGACGATCCATGACTTTCTCATGACCAACGAGAAAAACGTCAGAGATGTCTTTCATCAGGGGGTCAAATGGTAGCAAGGCCTCAGGGACCTTTGATGGTGCCGGTACGTCAAAGAGATAAATCCTGGGTAACGCCACCTGCGATCTAAGGTCTTCACGATCTAAGATTTTCCGATATGCTACCGAATCCTACCTCAACCTCCACGAAGATGTAGATTTTACATCGGGTGTCCCCTGGATGCTCTTGTGTACGCAAGAGTAACGGACTGAGGAGGGTGAAAGGCGAGTGTTTCGCGCCTCAAAACGAAGCAAATACCGGACTGGTCCTCCAGGTTGGGGGTTGGGCGGCAGGCTGACAACCTTTCACCGTAAAAACCTACCCGTCACGAATCCTCAAGGCAGGCCTCGGACAGGACGGACTCAACGGCAACGACTCAGGCAACGGAATATGGAATACGATCTTGGAACATGGAACGTCAGGACGCTCAACAGAACGGGCGCTCTGCGTTCGCTTTTATTAGTATTAAAAAAATATGGCATAAGGATCACAGCCCTTCAGGAAACAAAATGGACCCACAGTGGTATAATGGATCTAAAAACCCACTGGTACTCTCCAGCGGATCATCAAATGGAAGAAGAGAGTTCGGAGTAGCATTCATCGTAGAGAAGGAAATGAAATCTCTAATTCTGGACTTCAAACCAGTCAGCAATAGAATATGCACACTTCGCATTAAGACAAGGTTACATAACATCAGTCTTATAAACGTCCACGCGCCCACAGAAGAGAAAACGGATGAGGAGAAAGAGGAATTCTACCAAGAGCTAACAAACACCATCAGGTTAATACCGTCAAACGATATTAAAATGGTGCTTGGAGATATAAATGCCAAAGTAGGAAAAGAAGAGGAGTTCCTAGGAGTCATAGGAAAGCATAGCCTACATAACGTTACCAATGACAATGGTAGTCGATTGATCGATTTCGCAAGCTCAAACGCAATGGTAGTAAGCTCAACAATGTTCCCGCACAAAGATATACATAAGATGACGTGGCAGTCACCAGACGGAGGAACTAATAATCAAATTGACCACGTCCTAATTGAAAGAAGAGGGGCCACGAGTATACTGGACGTAAGAACAATGAGAGGAGCGTGCTGTGGCTCGGACCACTATCTAGTCAAAGTGAAATTGAGAACCCGGATAGCAACTAAAACGCATAGAGGGCAAACTCAGCCAAAATACGATATAGATAAGCTAAAACGGGAAGAAATAAGAGATGCCTACCAACATGCTGTCGTACAAAACTTGAGAGAGGTAGATGAGCAGCCCAGCATCAACGACAAATGGGAACAGGTCAAAAACAGCATAAAGGGGGCAGCAGAAGAGGCACTAGGCTGGGCCCCCAGACAGACTAGAATTGATTGGTTTGACCAAAACTGTAGAGCAGCAATTGAAGAAAGAAACCAGAGCCACCGAGAGTACATCGCAAGGCCAACAAGAGCAAGGATGGAAGTCTTCAAGGAAAAAAGAAAAACCGCAGACAAGTTATGCAGAAAAAAGAAGAGGGAATATCTAAATAGGAAAATCTTACAGATACAGGAAGACTTCAATGAAGGGAGAATTAGACAAGCGTACAAAGGAACTCGCCAGATCACCAACAAGTTTCAGCCAAGAACGGACATCTGCAAGGACATAGATGGGAACTCGTTGGCAGATCCTGATAGGATAAAGGAAAGGTGGAGAGTCAGCAATAGAATATGCACACTTCGCATTAAGACAAGGTTACATAACATCAGTCTTATAAACGTCCACGCGCCCACAGAAGAGAAAACGGATGAGGAGAAAGAGGAATTCTACCAAGAGCTAACAAACACCATCAGGTTAATACCGTCAAACGATATTAAAATGGTGCTTGGAGATATGAATGCCAAAGTAGGAAAAGAAGAGGAGTTCCTAGGAGTCATAGGAAAGCATAGCCTACATAACGTTACCAATGACAATGGTAGTCGATTGATCGATTTCGCAAGCTCAAACGCAATGGTAGTAAGCTCAACAATGTTCCCGCACAAAGATATACATAAGATGACGTGGCAGTCACCAGACGGAGGAACTAATAATCAAATTGACCACGTCCTAATTGAAAGAAGAGGGGCCACGAGTATACTGGACGTAAGAACAATGAGAGGAGCGTGCTGTGGCTCGGACCACTATCTAGTCAAAGTGAAATTGAGAACCCGGATAGCAACTAAAACGCATAGAGGGCAAACTCAGCCAAAATACGATATAGATAAGCTAAAACGGGAAGAAATAAGAGATGCCTACCAACATGCTGTCGTACAAAACTTGAGAGAGGTAGATGAGCAGCCCAGCATCAACGACAAATGGGAACAGGTCAAAAACAGCATAAAGGGGGCAGCAGAAGAGGCACTAGGCTGGGCCCCCAGACAGACTAGAATTGATTGGTTTGACCAAAACTGTAGAGCAGCAATTGAAGAAAGAAACCAGAGCCACCGAGAGTACGTCGCAAGGCCAACAAGAGCAAGGATGGAAGTCTTCAAGGAAAAAAGAAAAACTGCAGACAAGTTATGCAGAAAAAAGAAGAGGGAATATCTAAATAGGAAAATCTTACAGATACAGGAAGACTTCAATGAAGGGAGAATTAGACAAGCGTACAAAGGAACTCGCCAGATCACCAACAAGTTTCAGCCAAGAACGGACATCTGCAAGGACATAGATGGGAACTTGTTGGCAGATCCTGATAGGATAAAGGAAAGGTGGAGAGAGTATTTTCAGAACCTATTGAACCCTATCTCCATATCAAACGAGAATGCAGAGACAGAGGCATTTGTAATTCCCCAAGATAACATCTCAATAGAACCACCAACATTGGATGAGGTGCGGGAAGAAAAGGCAGAGCAGCAACAAATCGCCTGGCGCCGATGGAATAGCAGCTGAGCTGCTAAAGGAAGGAGGACCCCAACTGCTACAAACTTTACACGAACTCATATGCACCATCTGGGAGGAAGAAGTTATACCAGAGGACTGGAAGAAAGCGATTATATGTCCAATATACAAGAAAGGAGATAAATTAAACTGCAAAAACTACAGAGGCATCTCACTCCTCAGCACCAGCTACAAAATCTTCACAATCCTTGTGAAACAAAAACTGGAACCTATAGCGGAAGGCCTTATAGGAGAATATCAAGCTGGTTTTAGGACAAACAGGTCAACATCGGACCAACTGCTGACCTTAAGGCAAATTCTGGAGAAAACCTGGGAAAGGAATGTAGATGTATATCAGATATTTGTCGACTTTCAGCAGGCATATGATTCAATAAACAGAGAGAGGCTATATGAGATCCTATCGGAAATAGGAATCCCTTCAAAGTTGGTACAACTGATCAAATGCGCCACAAATAGCTCACTGGCGAAAGTGAGGATCAAGAATGTTATAACAGAGGAGTTCGAAGTACGTCAAGGGCTTAGACAAGGAGATGGGCTGGCCCCCATGCTTTTCAATCTGGCCCTAGAATGGGTGATAAGGAAAACGTCAGTCCAGAGAAGTGCATCAATAGCTACCCAGTCGGTACAATTACTTGGATATGCGGATGACGTAAACATCGTGGGAAGGTCCTTTTTGGCAGCAAAAGAAGTCTATGTCGAATTAAAAGAGGCGGCAAAGGACATAGGCCTGAAGATTAACGAAGAAAAAACGAAGGTTATGCAACAATCCAGAGCAGGACGATTTAGAATGGGAAGAAATATAACCATCGACGAACATAACCTAGAAGTAGTCGATAAAACAGTCTACCTTGGGTCTACTATCACAAAAAGAAACGAAGAAAAAGAAGAAATAACCAGACGAATACTACTGGCTAATAGAGCCTTTTATGCCCAAAAACAAATCCTGCACTCAAGATTTGTGCACAGGAAAACGAAACTCTCACTCTACAAAACAGTAATACGACCAGTACTGTGTTATGGTAGCGAGACTTGGACTATGACCCAGGACATAGAGGAACGAGTCAACAGGTTCGAGAGGAAAATTCTCAGATGCATAAGAAGATACAACGAAGAAGATGCGAAGAAGATACAACAACGAGTTGTATGAAATTTTTGACGACCCACAACTCTCAACTTTAATAAAAATCAACAGATTGAGACTAGCCGGCCACGTGATCAGAATGGAGGACAATCGCATCCCAAAACGGCTTATGGCATCAGAAATTTCGGGAAGTAGGCCAGTAGGTAGACCCAGGAGGAGATGGATAGACTCTGTGACGGCTGACGCAGAGTCAATGCTCAACATCCGGAACTGGAGACATGCTGCAAGGGACCGTCAAAATTGGAGAAATGCCCTTGAGGAGGCCAAGGCTCGATTTGGGCTGTAGCGCCATTGGATGGATGTCTTTCATCAGCCTTAAAACATGACAGGGTTTGATGTCAGAGCACTCCCCACAAGAAGACCCTCTACGAGCCGAAAATTTGCTACTGACTTTAGCATTGAGGCAGGAAGGATGAAAAATGCCTCCACAAACCCCATCGCAGGAAATCCCATCACAGGCGATTTCCAAAGAACACATCTTGCAAAGCTGATGACTCGCCATGAAAGAGGAAAGTAATTTCTAATTATGATTTTTTTTTTTAAATATATATATTTTTTTTATACATATATGTAGTTTATTTTTTTTATATATTATTATTTTTGCATACTTTTAGGAAAAACTATATTAACAATGTAAATAAGATTCTAACCTTAAAAAAAGCAGAAAAGAAAAAATGCAAAAACCCGAGAATCAAAATATTAAATATGTTACCACGTACAAAGGGAAACAGCAACACAGCGGATGCTACAATAAAAAAAAAACAAAAAAAACGAAAACACAATGATTTATTAGTCACGAAAACACAATGAATTCTTTGTTGCACAACTTTACAAAACTTTAAAAACTACAAATCCCAGTTAATTAACAACTTTTTAAAAAACAAGAATAAAAAACAAGTAATAATTTTGGGATTATTAAAACAAAAACGATAAATAAAACAAATTAAAATAAGAAAAAAAAAACACAATTGCATTCACCGACAACTGACAGATGGGCCTTTCCACACTAGTATCAGAGATAACATAATACTCCGTATAAAGATGCGACAGCTAGAACAAAAAACCCGAACGCTTTTTGCCTCGGCAGGGCTCTTAGATTGCCTCCCCCTTAGCAACATGCAACATATTCGAGTTTCTAGCTACACAAGGAGGCGAACGTGGTCATGGTCCGCAGCACAAGACATGCGGTGAGTTTGTGGATAAGGAAGCTAGAATTTTGGTGGGGCAAGGAAAGGAACTGACAACAGAATGTTTCTCGCAACATCTTTCTTTCTTTCTCATCTTTCAAACGTTCGCCTCCAGCGCTACATTGAAGGATTTCCCTGATGCTTTGTATTTTAACTATTTCTTAGAACATTCCGTGTATTTATTTTAATGACTGTGTGAGATTCACTATCAATTTCACTTGATTTCAAATTCTTGGTGAGAGGATTTGCGATATTTTTAAAATAGGTACTTGGTTGAGGTTTTGGTTACGACTTTTTTTTCTGGTATTTCGGTATTGACTAACTCGATTGATTTTAGAAACGAATTTAGGTAATTATTCTTTATTTTATTTTCGCTGAATTTTCGCTATTGGCTTAAAATGTTGGGTTTTGGCTTTTGTTGTAGGTATATTGTGGGTGTAGATTTTTGGACACTTTTTTTATAAAAAATGCCACAAAGTCGCACAACCTGGATAGTTGTTTGTATCACCCAAAGTTGCAAAGCGCATAAGTGCTTTTCATAAATGCTTGTACAATTAAATCCCCGCCCACAATAAAAAATCATACGTCTGCTCAAAACAATTCGATCGTAATTGTTTTGGTAAAAACAAATTAAAAATTGGTTCAATACCTTCCTTGTTATTTGAAAACTCTTCAATTAATGAAAATGAGGAAAGGCTTCATGCCAAGTCAATTTTCAGGGAAAACGTATGACAGAAGGAATTCAGTCACGGACTTGTAATTACAGGATTTATCCGTTTTAGAGTCCCCTTGTCAACAGTTAAATATTGAGCCGGTAAATATATACATATACTGCAAACAATGTTTGGAAGATGAAAAAAAAGTATATTACAACCGGGTCATTCCATATCAAACCAACCAATGGTTTGGACCTCACCACCTCCGATTGTTATAATTTTTTTATATTTGTTCTTCTGGTGGAAACTAAAAAAAAACAAATTTTCAAATTTTTGGCCTTCTATTGTTTTAGTTATAAATTTTCAAAAAGTCTAAAACCTTAAAGGACCCCGCACGTTTCCTATGGAAAATGACTTTCGGTCAAATTGAACGAGTCTATGCTCTTTGGGAATGTTTTTTGCTTATTGTAAAACCATTTTCCTTACATAGTATGAAAAAAAATTAAATGAACACTAGCATTACTTAAATAATGCGACCTTATTTCTTTACTATACCGAAAAAAACACCAACAGACCGAGAAATGAAAAACTTTAGATGTCTAAAAGTACCAAAAATCTTAGGTTTTGGGTTTCGTGCCCATTGAGACTTTTGTTCAGGGAGACTTCCTCTATCCAAAGAGCATAGACTCGTTCAATTTGACCGAAAGTCATTTTCCATAGGAAACGTGCGGGGTTCTTTTCAACAAATTTTGAAATCTTTAAATTGATCTAGTTCAAAAACTATTTGACATAGAAAGCTGAAAGTAGCACCAGTTTCTTCTGCTTTAATTTGATATATGTTGTTACGAAATTAGCATTGGAAACACTCATCCCCTGTTACTGTACATATAATAATTGAGTTGTCTGTTTCCCAGCTTATGATCTATTTACCTTAGCTTGAATTGCTAATATTTTGTTAATTATTTAAAATAAATTATCTGTGGTTAATTGCACCTACGCTCACGAGTTTTTATTTTCTACAATATACAACATAGTATTATTAGAAAGAATAAAACTTTTTCCGGCATTTTGAAAATTTTGTTTTTGAAATATCTCAAAATAATGTTTTTTAAAATTTTTGAAAAAATTATATTTTGTTTATTTATTTATTTATTTAGTCTACCGAAAAACAATTCTTACAGACTAGAAATAATTTATAAAAACAATGAAGTAACCAAAATAATTAATATCTTATAAATTAGAAAAAAGAAAAATAATAATAATAATAATAATAATAAAAACAACAAAATAACCAAAATAATTAATATCTTATAAATAAGGAAAACAAAAACAAGAAAGTTAAAAGTAAATTATGCCAATCTTATCTACACAACCCATTCACTAGCTTTTTAAACATATCACGATTGATAGAAATATCAATACTGTCATAGACATTATTGAAAGCACTAGAACAGTGCGCGATAGGATCATGCTGGCCATAGCAGGTTCTATGAAAAGGAAGACGTAAAAGATTATAATATCTTAAAGACGTACCAGGAACATGAATATTAAATAAGGCAAGGAGTTCAGGCGAGCGAATCTTACAACATAAAACATCCCTGACAAACATAATACAACAAGCTTTCCTTCTTGACTCCAACGTTTGAAGGCCAAGAAGAAGGCATCTGGAAAAATAGGAAGGAGAATGATTCCAACGAGAAGCGCGCAGTGCATAGCGAGTAAAATTTTTTTGAATGGACTCAATACGCTTAATATGAATCGCTAAATACGGACACCAAACAACAGAAGCATATTCTAAAACAGAACGAACCAGCGACACATAAAGAATCTTTAGCGTATAACAATCACGAAATTCGGTGGCATTCCTTTTAATAAACCCAAGCAGTTTATAGGCTTTAGACATAACATAATCAATATGAAGGTTACACTCAAGTTTTGAATCAAAAACAACCCCCAGATCTTTAATAAAAGATGGATGCGCAATCGCGACATTGTCAATAATATATTCAAAACAAACTGGATTACTAATTCGATGGAAAGAGAAGCTATTACACTTGGTCGGATTTAAGGATAAATCATTATTAGCACACCAAACAGTAAGTCTATCAAGATCAGATTGCATTCGAAGGCAATCCTGATAACTTGTGATCGATTTATAAATTTTAAGGTCATCAGCATATAAAAGACATTCTGAAAATTTAAAAATACTTACAATATCATTAATGAAAATTAGGAATAGAAGTGGGCCCAAATGACTTCCTTGGGGTACACCGGAGTTAACATATATCAAGCGAGATTCAAACGAATCAATTTTAACACGCTGTTTCCTGTTGGAGAGATAGGAGTCCATTCATCTTAAAAGAGATGAATGAATGCCAAAGGAAAAAAGTTTCTTTTTAAGAAGTGAGAGATTAACACGATCGAAGGCCTTAACAAAATCCGTATATACAACATCAACTTGCGAGCCATCCTCAATCTCGTTGATGACAAAATTTTTAAAAAGAATTAAATTTGTAGAAGACGATTTACCAGATACAAAACCATGTTGCTGATGACAAATCGCTTCTTTAATATGAAAATAAATTTTATCTTTGACTAAGCTTTCAAAACACTAACTAAGCTTGTGCACACAATTTTAACGTACATAGAATGCCAAAATTTAGGATGGGACGACATTGGAATCATATAGAAATGATTTTTTTTAGGTTCTTGAAAACATTTAGTTGTGGAAGAGTTGATACCAACCGCTAATAATGTCGCCATTTACTAATTTGGGTATGGCGAATTCAATAGAAATAAAGTCAACCCTCTAACTTGATCGAAAACTACCCCTATTACAACCTTTATTACTAAATTGGAGTGGTTTATACTTGCTTATGAAAACACCCCGCCAATTTTTTGTGTAGAAATAGCCCTTAGGATAAGCTCTATTTGGAGCACAAAATCAACCCTATCAGACCCGCGGATCCCACCCCTACAGCCACTCCTGAAGTTAAATTATTTTTTTATGTCCAAAATAAAGGTTTCACCGCCAATTTTTAATGAACAAGAACATATATTTCATATAAGACATGGTTTCTAAAACATGCCTATCCCTCAGGCAGAAACCACCCCACCCCTAGGGGTGAAAACTAAATTATTTAACTTTATACCTAAACTTCAATTAAATAATTTAGCTCTCACTGCTAATGGTGGGGGTGATTTCCGATGCCCGAAAGCAGAGGTATCGTTTCCAAAATTTATCTTTTATCTAATAGGTGAATGTTAGGGTTTGTCGGTTTTTAAAAACGTTCGAAATTCGGGGTTTTCCAGTAAAAACAAAACGGTTTTAAATTTATACATTGCGCTTCTTCTAACAGCTACAAAAAATGACATTATTGAGTTATCCGAACAGTATCAAGTTTATATAATCGATAGAAGATGACCACCACGCACCACGAACACACGTTTACTCAACACGACGGAGCAGGCGAACTAAACAAGCTAGAGCGATGGCAAATATATCAATGGAGAGGGGAAGGATGCCGAGAGAAGGCAAAGGGAATTTCAAGGTCGCAGGGTTATCACAATCGCGGCAATATAATCAGTCTCATTAGTTAATTGTCACACCTCGTATTACCTGTTCTGCAATCAAAAAAGAAAGATGGTCGCCGGCAAAAAATATGGCTCCAATGAGGAGGTCAAATCGTTCTATAAGAACGACATAGAAATGCTAGAGAACCGTTAGAATGAATGTACCACTCTTGAGAGAGATTATAATAATGAATAAAGTTGTATATGTATGTACCTAGATATGTAAGTCTGTTTTTGTATAAGCCCTAGTGTATGTACTTCAAAGTTGGCGTGGTGAACCTTCATTTTGGACGCAAAGAAAATAGTTTAAGGTTAGGTGCTGCTGTGGGGGTGGTTTCCGCTTCACCTATAGGGTTGAATTTGGTCTCAAGAAATACTTATAGTAGGGCTATTTATAAACAAATTTTTTTAGGAATGTTTTCATAAGCAAGTGTGAAACCCTCAAATTTAGTAATTAGGGTTGTCCTGGGGGTAGTTTTTGATCAAGTTAGAGGGTTGACTTTATTTCTATTCGCCATACCCAAATTAGTAAATGGCGACATTATTAGCGGTTGGTATCAACTCTTCCACAACTAAATGTTTTCAAGAACCTAAAAAAATCATTTCTATATGATTCCAATGTCGTCCCATCCTAAATTTTGGCATTCTATGTGCGTTAAAATTGTGTGTACAAAATATAATTTTTTCAAAAATTTGAAAAAACATTATTTTGAGATATTTCAAAAACAAAATTTTCAAAATGCCGGAAAAAGTTTTATTCTTTCTAATAATACTATGTTGTATATTGTAGAAAATAAAAACTCGTGAGCGTAGGTGCAATTAACCACAGATAATTTATTTTAAATAATTAACAAAATATTAGCAATTCAAGCTAAGGTAAATAGATCATAAGCTGGGAAACAGACAACTCAATTATTATATGTACAGTAACAGGGGATGAGTGTTTCCAATGCTAATTTCGTAACAACATATATCAAATTAAAGCAGAAGAAACTGGTGCTACTTTCAGCTTTCTATGTCAAATAGTTTTTGAACTAGATCAATTTAAAGATTTCAAAATTTGTTGAAAAGAACCCCGCACGTTTCCTATGGAAAATGACTTTCGGTCAAATTGAACGAGTCTATGCTCTTTGGATAGAGGAAGTCTCCCTGAACAAAAGTCTCAATGGGCACGAAACCCAAAACCTAAGATTTTTGGTACTTTTAGACATCTAAAGTTTTTCATTTCTCGGTCTGTTGGTGTTTTTTTCGGTATAGTAAAGAAATAAGGTCGCATTATTTAAGTAATGCTAGTGTTCATTTAATTTTTTTTCATACTATGTAAGGAAAATGGTTTTACAATAAGCAAAAAACATTCCCAAAGAGCATAGACTCGTTCAATTTGACCGAAAGTCATTTTCCATAGGAAACGTGCGGGGTCCTTTAAGGTTTTAGACTTTTTGAAAATTTATAACTAAAACAATAGAAGGCCAAAAATTTGAAAATTTGTTTTTTTTTAGTTTCCACCAGAAGAACAAATATAAAAAAATTATAACAATCGGAGGTGGTGAGGTCCAAACCATTGGTTGGTTTGATATGGAATGACCCGGTTGTAATATACTTTTTTTTCATCTTCCAAACATTGTTTGCAGTATATGTATATATTTACCGGCTCAATATTTAACTGTTGACAAGGGGACTCTAAAACGGATAAATCCTGTAATTACAAGTCCGTGACTGAATTCCTTCTGTCATACGTTTTCCCTGAAAATTGACTTGGCATGAAGCCTTTCCTCATTTTCATTAATTGAAGAGTTTTCAAATAACAAGGAAGGTATTGAACCAATTTTTAATTTGTTTTTACCAAAACAATTACGATCGAATTGTTTTGAGCAGACGTATGATTTTTTATTGTGGGCGGGGATTTAATTGTACAAGCATTTATGAAAAGCACTTATGCGCTTTGCAACTTTGGGTGATACAAACAACTATCCAGGTTGTGCGACTTTGTGGCATTTTTTATAAAAAAAGTGTCCAAAAATCTACACCCACAATATACCTACAACAAAAGCCAAAACCCAACATTTTAAGCCAATAGCGAAAATTCAGCGAAAATAAAATAAAGAATAATTACCTAAATTCGTTTCTAAAATCAATCGAGTTAGTCAATACCGAAATACCAGAAAAAAAAGTCGTAACCAAAACCTCAACCAAGTACCTATTTTAAAAATATCGCAAATCCTCTCACCAAGAATTTGAAATCAAGTGAAATTGATAGTGAATCTCACACAGTCATTAAAATAAATACACGGAATGTTCTAAGAAATAGTTAAAATACAAAGCATCAGGGAAATCCTTCAATGTAGCGCTGGAGGCGAACGTTTGAAAGATGAGAAAGAAGGAAAGATGTTGCGAGAAACATTCTGTTGTCAGTTCCTTTCCTTGCCCCCTAAAATTCTAGCTTCCTTATCCACAAACTCACCGCATGTCTTGTGCTGCGGACCATGACCACGTTCGCCTCCTTGTGTAGCTAGAAACTCGAATATGTTGCATGTTGCTAAGGGGGAGGCAATCTAAGAGGCCTGCCGAGGCAAAAAGCGTTCGGGTTTTTTGTTCTAGCTGTCGCATCTTTATACGGAGTATTATGTTATCTCTGCTAGTATTCTGTATGCAGTATGCAAACTGCCTTGACAACAACCGCGATTTCCACACCTGTATTCTTGCAGCGGCGTAACCATTCATATTCCGATTAAGTACTTGATTGTGTGCGTGTGCTTCATTTCGAATTTAGTGCTTGAAAATGTCTGACCCCCCCAACTGTGTCTCTATTGGTGTTAGTGAGTTGAAGCCCGAGAAATAGGTTTGAAATGTGCTGCACATTTCTCTCCAAGTTCATCACTTTTTGTAGAGAATTCTCCTTGATTCTCTTACCCCCTTCCTAAAAAACCCGTTTGCATACTGAATACGGAATACTAGTGTGGAAAGGCCCTATGACTTTAAAATAACAAATTCAGCCAATTTTTGATGGCGGTGAAATAATTAAATTCAAATTCAATTCAATGTAGGGAAAATAATTATATAAAAAAAGAAAAGCATAAAAACAAAAAACAAATACAAATCTATATTAAGAAAAACTTTATATATTTTGCTGCTTTGTAACAAAGAATTTTGTAATTAAAGAACAATTTTGAGAAAAAGTTTAAGATTTATTATTTAATTCTTTCTCTGCCCGTGATGAAAACTTTCTAATAATGAAGAATCCTGTAAATTCCGTAACAACAAAAATTCCATCTTAAGAAAATAACGAAAATAGATTTTTATATGTTTGTATGGGAAAAGGACGTTGATGGGAAGGATCTTTCCTTTTAATCGGATATTTATTGATAAAAGCGATTTCCTTTCCAGTCAAGCCAAGTCAAGAGAGCAAAAACTCTCAAGTCTTACCAAAAAATTCTTATAAAGAAATTCTTCTTAAATAAAATAATTACAAACAAGATCAACCCAGGCAGCAGTTGGTAAAGATTAGAAATTTTTCCCGAGGAAAAGTTTCTTAAAAGAATTTTACTGGAAAATTGCCAATATTAATACACAATTAAGAAGAAGAAAAAACACACAGAAACAATTTACCAAACAAAATATATTTTTAATGGCGACTTAAAATGAGGAATAAACCTAAAAACCCTGAACTAATCGATGGCTTAGCGAAGGAAAACCAAGGTTGGGGGCGAGGGTGAAACCAATAAAATCAATTTGCCACTTTGACCACCGCCAAAAATTAGAATTTTAATTACAATTTTAGCAAAGTATGAAACTCGTAAAAAAAGTGAAAAAACTTTTTTATTAGCCGCAGTTAATGACATTATATTGAATTTTAAAGACTTTATGTCCTTACAAAAGAGGATTTGTCTTGTAATTTTTTTTATAGCAGGACTTAAATGGTCGCGGGTTATAAAAATCTTCCTGGCTTGATAGTATCAGGAAAAGTTAAATCATTCTAAAGAATTGCCAATAAGAGAATAATGGTTTTTAGGGTAAGAAATAGCATTTAATTTATGATTATAATGATGTCCTTATCACAAAAACATAAACTTGTTCCTATTTAAATAATCGGATGGCGTAAATTTAATACGAGAAAAATGTAATACCTATCGATTAAATCTTAATATTGATTATAAAAAAAGTATTAAATAACAATATCAATGAAGAATTTTTGCACTATCACTTTTGCCGCTCTAACCCCGTGTCTCCACGAGACAGATGTCAGCCAGACATTTCTGTCTTTCCAGATGGAATCGAACAAACATTTATTTTTGACTGGGCACTTCTGGCAGGACTGAAGTTTTAACATTTCATTATTTGACAACTGTCATACTATGAAAGTCATTGATATGTCAGTGGTGAAAGTATTTATAATGAGTACAAACAAAGCAAATTTATTAAAAAAATTCCATTATTATTTTATTTCATTATTTTCACTAATTTTATAATATATTTAATACTGCTAACAATTGCTTGTGTATCAAACTTCAATTCCCGCCATTTTAATTTTCGAAAAATTTGAAAGATGTCAAGACGGCAATGCCAAAACATGTTTCAAGACGTAGCCGTCTTGCCTTATGTTTCTGTCCTGCCATAGTAGTCTCCACGAAACATTTTCAGCCAATCTGGAAATGCCAGGACAGATATCTGAAAGATTTCTGTCTCGTGGAGACACCGGGTAAGGGTTGCGCCGCCCCGAGCAGAAAGACAAGTTGTCGTCCATTAAGCATATACAGTCAGGGTAAAAAGTTGGTATTCACCGAGGTGAACACGCCCTTTCGAGGTGAACACTCCCTAAATAACAACGGTAATATTTTGAAGCAAAAGTAAACCTTGTACATCAGTGTTTAATTACTATTATAATAAAATTTAAAAATTATATAGTTCAAGTAGGTATGTATGTTGTATTAGAAAAGAATAAATGTACTAAAACATGGAGTCAAAAGTTTGGTATACAGGGAGTCCCGTCACAGCTTGTCCAATGTTTAATGTGGTAGATAGTACACAAAAGAAATGATCGACGAAAAACAAAAGCGATATCCGGTGTATACTAACTTTTGACGCTGACTGTATATTGGGTGTGAGTAAGCGGTCCTTTTTCAAATATAAAAAAATGTAAAAAAATCAATTTGATCGGATAATCCTTTTATTATCATACAAAAGAACCATTCTTTACATTTACATCTACATATATCAAATAATCTAGGCTAGCAGTCGGCAGCAAGAAGATCACACCACGAAAGTGAGAATTGATTAAAATTGATGTTAAAAATGTTTATGCTATCATTAAAAAGTATGTTTGGAATGTCCTTTTATACTCATGCGCGACTGTTATAGGGCAAGCGCACTTGCTACTCTGATACATCTGTATATGTATCAGAGCACACAAACGTACGTACAATTTAAGAAATATACGTTACCGCATCCGCTGGGGACACAGTTCACTCGAACGTTTATGTAAAGGCCCCCATTTCCACACAGGCCGCTGGCTGGCCGTAGCCTGACGGTTTCTCGCCTTGAGGCCCAGTGTAACCACACACTCACCGGCCGCCAACTGGGAAGCTTGCAGTCCAGGAAAACTGACAAAAATCTTTATGTCTCTGGGTATCTATCGTCAGTCCGGACCTGAAGATCTGAATTTCTATTCGATTTTTGCCCTTGAATCAGATTTTTGCATCATCATCAACACAGGGAATTTTGAGGTCTTCTTTAACGGCTCTACAACCGGGATCTGCCTGGCCTCTCGCAACTGTTCTCTCCACCGGTCCCGATTCTGAGCCGATGTCATCCAGTTTGGAATCCCTAAGCACTGAGCGTCCTGGTCTACACCATCCTTCCAGCGAAGGCTGGGTGTCCTCCGCTGTCTTACCCCATAGGTCTCACCGCAGAAAACTTTCCGAACCGCCCACCGGAGCTTACAGAGCTTTATTTTCTTCACAATACAATATCTATGTAGCGATAGCGCTCGTAGATCTCGTTATTGTAAAGTCTCCGGATTCGTCCTTCCTCCCATAAGGGGCCAACAATCCTCCGAAGTAATTTCCTCTCGAACACGGATAAGAGGTTTGAGTGCTTTTTGCTAAGCACTTTCGTTTCAGATGCATACAGTGATTACTGGTAAGACCATCGTCTTATATACTAAAATTTAGACGTTATGGTTAGATCTTGAATTTACCGAGCCTTGACAGACTATTCGTAGGCTTTGTTGGCTTTCAGCAGTCGTGCGCGTATTTTTAGTTCCATGCTATTGTCGGTTGCTACTATTGACTTCCCTATCTTTCGACTAGAGCTTGCTGTTCGACATTGCACTCTATAAGAAAAAAAACTAGATTGTCGACAGTACAAAGGGGCTTTCCCTGACCTCTAGTCTTTCACATAAACAAGGTAGGTAAATGATTTTACCACTTCAAACTCTTGTTTCTCTACCTTGATTGTGGAACAATGTTAGGTGTTCTTGTAGACGAGGCCACCATGTACTTTGTTTTCCTTTCGTTAATGTGCAGTCCCAGATTTCGCCGGCTAAATCTGAGTGAAAGCTTCTGGTACAACTGTTGTTGCTCTTCCAATGGTGTCAATATCGTCTGCATTAGCCAGTAATTGGGTGGATTGGAATGGTGCCCTTTGATGTCACGACCGAATCTAGGATCACTTTCTCCAACGGCAGGTTGAAAAAGAGGCAGGCCAGACCGTCCCCGAAACATGCATACTATATACTACAGAACATTGTGCATTGCAGTGAAACTTCAAAATTTTTGGAACCAGGTTCCTTAACACGGCTTGCGGGTAGAGTGACTTGGTAGAAATCGTCACGTAAAGGTGCCTGTAAACGAGCAACATTTCTCGGCAATGTGTGGCCGGCAATACTGGCTGAATAACATTGCTCAAAATTCAGCATTATTTCCATTGATATGTTCAGACTTGCCGGCAATATATCCATATAGCTCGACGATACTGGCCATATTGCAACTACTGGCCGACATGTTGCTCTTGATACCGCTCGTAGAGCGAAACAATTATTTCCAAAATTTTTTTTTGTGATGACGGTGAAGGGGTCAATGATTCTATGCTGATAAGCTCGACCCTAGAACACATGTTAGTTGTGTACCTTATAGTCTAACAGCCAGTGAACGGCAGAAAACACATATCTCATCAAACCTCAAATTTTGTCCAGTTACTCTCTCTCACCTACTGTGCATGAGATTGGGACTCACTAAGCCCGGTAGCGGTAGGTTTCGGGCTCCTCAAGTGTATCAGATGACCTTCAACAGTATTTCAACGAAGCTGCCATTTGGATATTTTAAAATATATTACTATTGCTACTGGAAAATAACAATAGCAGAGGATTATAACGTTGTAACGTCTCGGCAGACACCTTTGAAATTTCATTGTTTGATTTCATTATTTTGCAACTCCATTAGCCCGTCAGCCATTAGCCCAAACTAGTGAAATGAAGGTATGTTCCCTTGCATATAAATGTATGAGAGTGACCAAAATTGAAGTAGCTACGTCTACTTACATCACTTCGGCGTTACTTGTCATTTAGGTTTGACCTATCATAATTGTCATACGTGTACACGTGAAATTCTCTGGAACTTTGAAAGCACACGTCTGACTACAAGTTACTCAGCAATAGTTTCGGCATTTCAAAAATAGTTTCACATTTTCAAAAATATTACCGGCAATGTGCATTTGACCTTAAGGGCTATTGCAGTACATCTTATTATATATGACTCTCTGTGATTCGTTAGAGTTTTCTATCTTTTCTATGAAGTATGCCCCGGTTATCATATTATTGATGTACCAATAGCAAAGAAACTCAGAGTAGCCGGTTCATTATGGCGACCTCTATAGTTTGCATTTATCATTATGTTATGCTGTCTAAGAAAATATTGATCGGACTGTAGGCAACTAACCATGAAAATCGAACCAAAAAGAACAAGGCTTCATATAATACAATCAAGATTTAGTTAGACAAGCCTGAATATTTAGATAGTGCTATTTGAGCATGGTACAATAATACAAGGTAGGCTCATAAGGAAAAGCTCTGCTTCCATCTTGAAAAGCTTAAACGCAATTTTTTAGAGAAAAGCTTTTTCCCTTATGAACTGAGATGAGATTATGAACTGAGATCTGAGATCGTTTAGCTTTGGTGCTGCATGATTTATGCATTTGCAAACATTCTGGAAAATATTAGGAAGATCCTCATTTGGCATTTCCGGAACTCCATCGATAATCAAATCATCTGCACGCAAATTACGTTCGATTTTATCAATGCGAGTTTCAAAATCACTAAGATCTCTTGCAGTTTCCACTGACTCGGGCTTGGACAAGTCGGTGGAGTTCGGGTCATTTATCAGCTTCGATATAATGCCATGCAGATCCGTAATCTGCCTCTGGAAGTCAGCCCACATGCGATCGATGGTATCATAGAGCTCTTTAATAATAAGCCTCAACGATTGCTCAGTACTACGATCAGCCGTTAGTGGTTCAGTAGTAACAGCAGATGAGATGGCTGGAAGCGGGCTGCACGTTGGCGCCTTAGGGGTGATGGATGGCGAAAGCGATTGAGAACCGAGCGACGACTGCGTGATTTGCTGCCGCTTTACTTTATTTCTGGTGTTTAGCATTTTTAAAATAAATGGTTTTTTAGAATAAATGTTTTTGAAAGGAAGAAAAAATTTTCTTATTTCACTTCACAATCACTTCACAACTAGCAACCGTTTTGCAATATTTATTGAGACTAAAAACAAACGAAAACGATTTGCAGACCGTTTACAAACTGCCTTAACTGCTCGAGTACATGACAACCAGTATATTGTATATTGTTCTGTCATTTCCCCTCTTTTTAGTTAAAACGGCAACAAACACAGAAAAAACTCAACAAAATAATTTGGGAAGGGATGCGCGCATGAGATATGAATAAAGTTAATTTATCTTTATATGTGTTGAGCAGAGCTTTTAAATACATGTAAAACTCCGGCTTAATCAAGCCAGTTTATTCATCATAAAAAGCATAATTTTACTAAAGTTATGCGAAATAATTCTCATCCCTAAATTTAAAATAATTTAATAAAAATTCTGACAAAATTTCTTTTGTATAAATGAGCTTTTTCATTCATAAAACGATAGTTCTCCGCAGTCGCAAGCAGCGCAACCCCCCAGGCAGAAGCGCGCATGCGACTGGCGGAAAACGTCAACAATCTAGTAATCTAGTGATAAAAATACAAATTTCGTATTTTTTAGAAGAAATTGCTACAAATTATGTGTAAAATACAAAAACCTTAAAATAAAAAAATGTATAAAAAGGGGCGTTTTTCATTCATAATTTGTAAATTTTTTAAGTTATCATTAAGTCCCAGAAAAATGGACCTCCCTGTAGCAATACGCAGTCGCGACTATGGTACAATAATATAAGGTAGGCTCGCAAGGAAAAGCTCTGTTTCCATCTTGAAAAGCTTCTACCATTTTTATATGAGAAAAGATCTGACGTCACGAGAAAGTTTTTTTCCTTTGTAACTAAGATCTAGGTGACGTCACGAGACCCTTATGAGCTTACCTTGTAATTATTGTGTCGCGACTGATTAAATGGCAGCAAGTGATTTGATAGGAGGAGTTAAATGGAGGTTTGTCCGAGCTTTTAGACATTTTCAAGAGCTTTGCTGGGGTAGATGCGCGGAATGTCCCGACGTTTGAAAAAATCTGTACCATGCTATTTAAGGTCGACAATTGAAATAATAACAAAAGCTTACATTTGCATCCCTTCTACAAGTTTCAAGTTTTCAGCCTACTTCGACAGTCTGATATGATGGTCGGTTCCCAAAAATCGGTTCGGATAGTCGGATCTGAGTGAAAAAAATAACCTAAAATATGCCCAAGAAATTACTAAATCTTCCAGTGAAAGTCCCATCGCAATCCGATTAGCCGTTTCCGAGATTAGCGCGGCCAACCATATAGAAGCTTCATTTTGTTTTTACATCATGTAAACAACCAGGGGCCAGTTCACGCAATTCGACACTCGATGTCGAACGTCGACGTCGACGTCGACACTTCATGAAAACCACATTAGTTTCAACGACGTTAAATTTGGGTTCAAGTAAGTCGACGCGTCGAATGTCGTTTTCATAAAATAATTGCCGCCAAAAAGTATGCAAAATTTCATGGAACCGCTATAATAACACTATTACATACTTTCGACATTGTCCATAAGCGGGAAGAGTTACACATAATATTAAACTTCAATTAATTAAACAAATTCATAATAACATTTCACAATCTTAACTCTGTATTTATTTTTCTACATTTGTGGGGGGCGAACGGCTAACAAAGACCTCGGAAAGTGGTGGCACCCGATTTGTCACTTCTGTCAAGACCCGAGAAAAGTCACTGCAGACGAACACCTAGCAGACCTGTTAGCAAGTCCTAATCCCACCTCCCCGCGGTGCCCCCTGGGGTACTTCTTCGGAAGGATCTAACGGGAGACGGGCGAATGGCGAGCTCTCTGCGCCACAAAACAGATTTTTAAGTCGGTTGGGCTGAGGGTTAGCAACCCGCTCCCATAAAAAACACCATTGCTGCGAATCGGCAAACAATGCCTCGGAACCGGATGGACAACACGACGACGATAGACTATGAGAAAGCGTTCGACTCGGTTAATAGGAGCTTCATTTGGAAGGCACTACGGCGACGTGGACTGCCTGATAAAATAATAGAATTGATAAAAGCCCTATATAACAATTCCAAATGCAGAGTTCTCCATAATGGAAAATTATCCGACAGCTTTGAGGTGAGCTCAGGAGTACGACAAGGATGCCTACTTTCGCCATTACTATTTCTTATAGTAGCTGCGTTCCTTTTCTGATAATTTTTACAATTTTTTACAAGTGCGTGCTAGCAACTACACTTGCTCTTATAAACGCGTAGAAAGCTCTTGCAATTACGCAATGGAAATCCGCTAGGGGAAAGTGGCCACTTCGAGTCTATTGTGAATTATTTTCACTTACACCATTACCCGCTAGATGGCTTTTATTTGTGTCGAGCTGATTTGCTCATATAAAAACGTCCATAAATAAAACTTCAGTCGTATAATTATCAAAAATTATTATCTTTCGTTTTACTTTAGAAATTGTCGCATTAATTTCCCCATTGTGTCACAAATTCTTCTTTTAAGAATTTTTTATTTGTAAACTTTAAAGTAACCTCAAAAGTTTCAAGTGAGCTTTTACCATAGACAAATAATTTGTCTATGCTTTTACTCAAATCAGAAAATTTTGCGTTCCTTTTCTGCTCTGCTCACATGTACTAAATAGTAGAAAAGGAACGCAGCTAGTAATAAATGACATCCTTGTCGGCGCTCTAGATAATAGAACTGGCGGCATACAATGGGGTTTGGTAGACCGCCTTAAGGATCTCGACTACGCCGATGATATCTGTTTGCTGGCCCACAGACACCAGGACCTCAAAAACATGTTAAACAATTTGGCAACAGAAAGTAGTCCAGCAGGCTTAAGGCTAAATCCGACTAAAACTAAAGAAATGCGGATAAATGCAAACACCATTGAACGGACAGCGCTGAATAACCGTGACGTGGAACTGGTAAATAAATTCTGCTACCTCGGTAGCATTATTACCGAAAATGGTGGGGCAGAAGAAGACGTCAGTTCCAGAATAAATAAAGCACGAGGCGCATATGCATGCCTGTCCCGCATATGGAGATCAACGGAGATCTCAACTAACACCAAATTGCGGCTGTTCAACTCGAACGTTAAGGCAGTTCTTTTGTATGGTTGCGAAACACGAAAAATCACCCAATTCATCACAGGGCGCCTACAAGTCTTCATCAACAGATGCCTTCGTCGTATCCTAAAAATCCGCTGGCAAGATAGAATTTCAAACGAAGAACTATGGCGCCGTGCCGGCCAAGAAAGGCGAAGGAAATGGAATTGGGTTGGCCACACCTTGCGACGCGAAAACTAAAATCTAGCCAAACAGGCCCTTGACTGGAATCCGCAAGGTTCCCGTCGAGTAGGAAGACCTAGAACAACGTGGAGGAGAACCCTACTAGAAGAAGCCGCAACAACTGGGAGATCCTGGTCGGAGCTAAGAGCTGTCGCGCAAAACAGAGTCCGTTGGAGGGCAACTGTTTCCGCCCTATGTCCCATGAGGGATTAAAGGAGTTTAAAAAAGAAGAAGGTCTTTCTAACTACACTCTTCTTGGAGCAGTTTTATTTTTCGACTAGCACGTAGTTTATCTTTATCTATTGTATTTTGCACGTTCAGAACTGCAAGAAGTATTGTGTGAAATTATTTCTTCTCTTGCAGTTCTTCTTCAAGAATAATGTATGCTTCAGGAGATAAAAATGGTTATTTTCCTGTTGTCGCTAATGGAAGCGTAACATACTTTGGCAGCAGCTGCTTGATCCGTAGGCTTAGATGGAAAAATTTTGTTTCTACCCTCAGGATTTGAATCTTTTAATAAGCTAATGAAATTGGCTTCATTCATTCATCCATGAGACTATTTCTTGTAAAGGTCTATTTATCGAGGAAGAACATTTGGATTACTGCTGCAAGAGCCAAGTCGATATGATATCGTATGTGAGACACCTCCAAGCATACTGTTAATATAACGTGGCGTTAAATGAAAAACTTCATACAATCCACAACCAGTCTTAGCAATTGAATTCATATTTGCCACTGTTGTTTTTTTATGTTATGTTCAAAACCTCGCCATACCTAAAATATGTTTAATACAATTGTAATTTTTTTACTTTATTTATTTGAGATACTTTTTACTACCCATTATAATTATATCTTAACACACTAAAAGCAAAATTCGACACCAACTTTGGCGTCGAGAAGATTAACGACACTTTTAAAACGACAAACATAAAACGTCGACTTGCGTGAACCCAAAACGACATTTAATGTGTCGTTTTCAGTCGACGTCGATCGTTTCACCAGGATCATAAGGCAGGATTGTATTAGTTCGCTTCTCCTGAACGTGAATGTTCCTCTCACTAAATGCACACCGAAATAAGCACTCTCCTGCCTTCACGGCAATCTTATATCTTGTCTATTATGGACCCGGCTAAAGACTGAAGAAGTGCTATATTTTGATTTAATATAAATAAACTTAAATTCGAAATTTATCTACTATTTTTATGCTGAAATATTCTGTGTTTGTAATTTTAATTTCGTCCTCAAATTGACTCCCACGTGACGTAAATTTTTACCTCAAATTGACGCCCACCTATGTGTTTTGTGTAAAAACACTCTGTGGAATCATTACTTCAGACACTAGAATTGTATTCCCGTATGAGTAGGAGGAATGGATGGCTCCGTACGTTATCACAGGGGAGAACGGAGTAAAACAAGAGCCACAAGCCACAACTGAATTCGCCCTTAAGAAACTTTTAAATTTAAAATTAAATCTCCCACAATGAGAATACATTATCAAAATTTGCAAGACAAAAATAAGACCAAAAAAAACGAATCAAGTGCCTACCTTTTCGCAGCCTCAAGCAGCCAGCCCACTTGACTGGAATTGATTTTGCCTCAAAGGTGACTGACATTGCCTCAAGATATTTTTGGATTAAATATAAAAGTTCAACATCCAGGAAATTCTTCAACAAAGGGCTCGGCATTTTTGCTCCTCTTAATGTCATCTCAGAAGGACCCACCTTCTCCTATCTTTTATCGAATCACTTCTCTTCCACTTCCTACGGCATTGTTGATGATTCCTTGAACCTAGGACAATTCATTAGGTGACTTCTACGATGCCTGCTGATACAAGAGGTTAATTATGACTCAACTGAAGTGGGGTGCAATTTTAAGGTAATTTAAGGACTTTAAGATGGAATTTAAGTTTTTTTACTTAATTTTATATTTAACTTTATTTTTAATTTTTTTTTATTTCAATCGTGCATTAATTACATCGATGTTAATATTTTTTCTAAGAAAAAAATTGCCCCAAAATTTTATACTAATTTCAAGGATAATGGGTTTCAGTTTTAAGGTGGAAGTACTTAGTTACAGCCCTTGCCATTGGAGCTGATCCCGGCTTCTTTCTCAGATATCTAGGGACATTTTATAAATTCTATTATGGCTCCTCGAAATTGATCTAATAAATTTGATATAAAACTAGGTCAGCACAAACAAAGGCTATGTGATGCCAGCTTCCACGTTATTTACTCCTTAAGGATTTAAGGATGGATGTTCAATTGTGGAAATTTCGACTTTATTATGGAAAAAAATGTTTGGGGATTTCCTTTTTCTATTGTATTCCGTTAATGGATGTTAAAGCTTTAAGAAGGTAGATGGGGAAAATGAATATGTAGCAAGGATGAAATTGTCTGTTAGTGGATTTATTAAAAAATAGATTTAAGCATGACAGGACAGTTAAACAATTTTTTAGTGAGCTTCGCTGATAACGCTGCTTTACGTTATACTCTTATGTCTTCGATAAAGCAAGAAAAACACGTACCAGACCCTGTCTTCAAGATGGTGTTTAACTAGATCAACAGTGTGGGCTACAATCTACAAAACTTACATCCGGCCATGCCAAGAGTACAGCTCATTTATGAGGGCAAGAAGATGGTTGCATAGCAGTTCACTCACTTTCCATTAAACCATTCATTCGGCTTGGACAAATAAGGAATAAAGAAACGTATTGCTGCTGAAATAACCTCGGTGAGGTACAGAGCGGCTGAGTCAGCGTTCTTCCTGTGAAAACACAAATCCCAGTTAATGTAACCGAAGTAGCTGGTCCTAAGATGCCTGAGGGTTCTCACCTACCAACCCTGGGTTCAAAAGACTCTCCTTTCTTATCAGAAGAAGGTATCCAAAGGCTCAGGCGTTCCTTCGCCATCAACGAATGAGTATGAACTAGGCGACTTTGCCCAACTTTTTCGGTGGGAGATGATAATATTACTCTACGGTGATCGAGATTGATCCCGCTGCTCGGAACTATGAGGTTGGGAGTAGCGCAGATTAATCTCCATCACAGCAAGGCTGCATCCGCCAGTCTCTGCTTACGCCTCTCGAAGGCTGATTTCGATGTCGTCCTGGTACAAGAGCCTTGGACTGGGCGGGGCCTTGTATGCGCAATCAGAACTCCAAAATACAGGTTGTTGTATGGAAGGTAAGCCAAAGGTAAGCCAAAAAGGAAGGTAAGCCAGAAACCGGTTTAATTGTCAATAATGACCGTAACGTTTTTATGTTGTCTAAATATAGCAATGCTGACACTACGTGGATTGGATCTGCCATATGAGTGAGATTTAGACGGCTCCAGCCTCTTCGATGCGGCTAAGGAAGCGGCTTATTATGGAGCTCATCATTGGATGTGATGCATTATGCTAGACCAGCTCAATTGTGTAGAAAACTGGAGAGTATCCAGTGATCCCTCCTTTTCTGTTAACGTTAATACGTGCGCAATTGTGAAAAAGGCCCCTGGCTACAAGAATGTCCGAAACACGGGCCTGCTTTGGGAACGCTTAAGATCTAGAACTCCAGGTGAGGAAACTCATCAACCTCCTGAAGTAGCCTGTCCCATTAAGAAGTACAGCGGTAAAACCAAACCTCTTTGGTAAGCTGCTCAAACTAAGGTCTGAAAATAGAAAGGCCTTCAATAAGGCCAAACGGTCTAACTTGGTTTGGACTGAGACAACAATAAAGGGCACCTCAGGGAGTTTAAATACGAACTGCGCAAGTCAAAGAGGGAATCCTTGAAGACCTTTTGTTAGACAATAGAAGGTTTTTCGGACACCGCAAGACTTAAAAAAGTTCTTTCTAAAAGCAGTGAGGAGTCATTGAAACTCTTGCTCCATACCCACTTTCCTGACTTGACATCTCTTGCTGCTTCCGCAGAAACAGGTTTTGGGAGCCCAACTAGGGAATATAATTTAGGTAGCACCGACAGACTGATAAACAGGGATATGCTCCTTTAGGCAACAGAAGGCTTTCGGCCTTATAAAACACCTGGACCGGACGAAATGTAACCTATTGAAATTCAGAAAGTAAGTGAACTAATTCTGGACTGGCTTGCAACCCTCTATAGGAATCCCCTTCGCCTAAGCTACATCCCAACATCCGAAAGCGGGTAAAATCTCCTACCACAATCCAAAGGACTTGAGACCTACATATGTCTCACATTCTTTCTTCTTAAAATCCTCGAAAACTTGTGGAGATTCACATTAAGCAAAGCACTGACAGAAAACTGCTTTCTCCTTCGCAGCATGCCTACACAACAAGTATATATATATATAGATTTTCGAGGGATACCGAATCAGACCACTATTTGCGGGTCCCTTTTCGTCCCTCTGCCTAGAGTCATCTTATTGGGGTTGCAGTGGGTTGTCCCATTGCTCCCTTACTTCGACTCCCCTAGTTATCGCGAGCAGCTGATTGAAGGGGGTCTGCCTCATGTCCTCCATCCAATGGAGTCCAGTTATGGCAGCCCTTTTCCTCGCCACCGCCGGACAGTGACACACTATGTGTGTGGCCGTCTCAGGTTCCTCCAGGCACATCCGACAGGTGTCATCCTCCAGAATTCCCATTCTTTTTAGGTGATACCTGAAACATCCGTGTCCTGTAATCAGTGCCACCAACCATCTGAGGGTTCTCCTTTGCATATGCAGGATCCTTCTTCTGGCTGCGGTAATCGGCAACGTAAGCACCATCTTAGCCTGCCTACACGTGGTCATAGCGTCCCACCGTCTCCGGTGTTCCTCAGCGACCCATTTCTCGATGCAGTTCCTCACCAACCCTCTGCCAATGGCAGAGTATGGCTCCGGTCCCCAGAATTCCGAGGTTGACCCCTGTTTTGCCAGGTTGTCAGCCTTTTCGTTCCCATCGATGCCTGTATGTCCTCTAACCCAAGCTAGCGTCACGTTGTTTTGTTTCGCACACCTGTTCAGTTTTTGGACACATTCCAACGCCAGAGACGCATTAATCTCTGTCTGATTCATGCGCTTAATCACAGCCTGATTGTCCAGTGCTATAAGGATACTTCTTCCCTGCACCTGACCCTCACTTATGTGATCCAGCGCGTGCAGCAGAGCAAGCATTTCCGCCTGGTAGACTGAGGTGTAATTCCCCAAAGCCAGAGAGCAGGTCAGATTTAAGTCCTCCGAGAAGACTCCCGCACCTGCTCTGCCGTCAATCTTGGATCCGTCCGTGAAGATATATATGTCTTCCGGTCTCCCTTCGGGGAGCGTTCCGTTCCCTATGAGGGTTTTATGATACCTTTCGGTCACCCTCATTTTTGTGATCCCTTCCATGGGCATCATGAGCTCCCTAATCCCTTTAATGCGATCCAGGATCTTCATGTGCCCATATAAGGTTCCTGACGCCTGCCATGCGGCATCACGTCTCATCCGAATCGCTGAGGCTGCCGCAGTCTTCATCACCTGGAGATCTAACGGCAGCAGACCTAACAGCGCCTCCAATGCCGCGGCGGGTGTGGTGCGGAAAGCACCGCTCACACCTACGCAGGCCATTCTTTGCACCTTGTCCAAATGCCTCTTGACGGTTTTCTGTGTGGCTTTAGTCCACCAGACCACCGAGGCATAAGTTATGACGGGTCTCACCATCATGGTATATGTCCAGTATGCTAACCTTGGTGAGATACCCCACCTTAGTCCACATACTCTTCTGCACTGGTGAAGCACCCTTGTCGCCTTCTTAATCTTCTCTTCAACGTGGTATTTCCAGGTTAGTCGCGAGTCCAAGTATACACCCAGATACTTGACCATCCCAGACACCTTGATCCTCGATCCAAAAAGCATGAGGGGCTGAAAATCCAGATCTTTAATCTTCCTAGTGAAGATTATCGCGTCTGTCTTATTGGCATTTATGGTGAGGCCCTGTTCCGTACACCACTGCTCAACCACTTGGAGTGCATTCCTCATGATATCTGCCGTAGTGCTCATAAACTTGCCACGTGCCACAATCGCTACATCATCTGCATACCCAACGGTATGCACGCCCATTACCTCTAGCCGCCTGAGCAGAGTGTCCACAGTGATGTTCCACAGGAGGGGCGATAGGACCCCGCCCTGTGGGCATCCCTTGCTGACCCTCCCTCGAAGCCGCGAGTCTCCTGTCTGAATCCTTACCGCTCTGTTTTTCAGCATGCTGTCCACCCACCTTACAATCATGGGGCTGACCTCGCGCCTCACCAGAGCGTCTTTGAGTTTGTTGAACTGTATCTTGTCGAAGGCGCCTTCGATGTCCATAATAACGGCCATCGCTATGCCTCCGGTATACAGTTCCCCCTCGGCTACTCGCACCAGTTGGTGAAGTGCCGTTTCTGTAGATCTGCCAGCCTGGTAAGCGTGCTGGCTTCTACTTAAAGGGTGCCTCCTTAGCATAGTACTCTCCAGGTGGTCTGCCACCACTCTTTCCATTGTTTTCAACAGAAAGGATGTTAGGCTGACTGGCCTGGAGGACTTCGCCTCGGTGTAGTCCTTCTTGCCTGGCTTAGGGAGAAATACCACTTTGGTTTCCCTCCACACCGCCGGAATGTATCCTGTTGCTAGACAGGTAACGAATATTCCCCTAAGCCTGGGTGCAATGATATCTTTGCCCCATTGAAGCAGCGCAGGGAATATTCCGTCACGCCCCGATGTCTTGAAGGGAGAGAATGTGTCTATTGCACGTCTCACCCCTTCCTCCGTCACCACCCCGTTAGCCTCCTCTCGGTTCATCCTTGTAGCCATTCTGTTACGAATAGTCCAAGATTTACCCGAGATATAGCTGCCAGGAAAGTGAACTTCCATCAGGATCTTGTTGGTTTCCTCCAGCGTCTCCGTCATCCTCCCCGACGGGTCACGAACGAGTCCGACTTTGGAGACCGGGTCCCTGGAGATCATTTTCTGAAGTCTGCTGGCCTCAGATATGCTCTCCATGCTCGAGCAGAAATCCCTCCACGACTCCCTTTTCCGTCGTCGCAGAGTTTGTTTCATTTCTCTTTTCTTGGCTTTGTAATTCTCCTAGGCAACCGGGTCATTGCACCTCATCGCTTGGTTGAAAGCCCTTCTGACCTCTTTCTTCAGTTTCTCCAGCTCCCTACACCACCAGGGTGTGGGATCATGGTCATCCACTGACGTAAGAGGACACGCCACTCGAAAAGCGTTCTCTATCGCTGTCTGCAGGACATGCAACTGAGACTCTGCTTCTCTTGTGGTTTTCGGTGCCCTTGGCACGCGCTCCCCGAGATTCCTGCGCAACATTTCAGTATATCTAGACGTGTCCGTGTTGCGGGGAATTCTCGTTGTTCTAATTCCGTCTCCCCTGCCCGGGGTTCCGTACTCTATCTCAAATGAAATGGCTCTGTGATCTGACATAGTCGTCCGATCCATCACCTCCCAGTTGGTCAATCTTGTCAACATCCGGTTGCTGCATAGAGTTATATCTATGACTTCCCTTCGTCTAGCATCGACGAAGGTTGGTTCTACCCCTCTATTTGCAATAACTAGATTGTTGCATTCCACAAATTCGAGCAAAGCCTCTCCTCTATGGTTGTCGTTGGTGCTTCCCCACACCGTGTTGTGTGCATTTGCGTCGCAACCAACTATTAACCCTGTGCCTTTTTCGCCACAGGTAATAACCAGAATTTCCAACTCCCTGGTGGGCGGAGGATCTGGCGAATCGTACGGAAGGTAGGCTGAGGCTAGAATGAAAGCCCCACTTCCAGTACCTACGCGTACTGCTGTGAGATCTGGTGTGCACAAGTGCGGCAGTAAAACCGCCTGCACTCCGTGTTTCACCAGCACACACGTCCTCACTCTTTCATTCGCATTGGGAACGTACAGAGTGTCAAAGCTCCCAGATAGTCCCCTAATCCTACCGTTGTAGATCCAGGGTTCCTGTATGAGAGCAATATCCAGCTTCATCTCACCGAAGCCTCGCGTCATCATTGCTGATGCTGCTCTGCTATGGTGTAGATTCAACTGGCAAACCTTTAATTGCCGGAACTGGCCCACCTCCCGCCCAGCTGACGAGGATTCCATTTCACTGGTCCCCTTGTTCAGCTGCCTTTCCGGCCGGCTCTACCATTTCCTCCGGCTTGTCCTTCTGGAATCGCACGTAGGCAAGGTCCAGCCCGCAGTTGAGTTTCCCCCCTGCACGCCTGACCGCCTCCGCCTCCTCCTTCGGACACCATACGGTGAGAATGGTACCGCCGTTTTTCGCGTCACCATATCTGCCTATGCGACTGACCCTCCACTTAGAAGTGTCCGTCACACAGGCATTTTGACGACGTAATCTGGCCAGGATGGTTTCCTTGCTCTCCGGCGAACCGGGAACTCGGATGATCATCCTCCTCACATCCTTAAGGATGTGAAGGCGCTCCACTCTCAGATTGACTCCTTCCCATAGGTGAGTCATCTTTCCGACAGCTTCGTACAGCCAGGCCTTGGATTTTTGGTTCACGCACCTGAGTGCAATGACCCCGTCCTCCAAGTCTACCTCGGTAATACCGATGTCGCCAGCGTTGTCAGGCAGAGAGTCTAGTGCCTTGAGCAGGGCCGCTTTAAAAACGGTTACCTGCTTCGTGCCCAGACCCTCCTCCCTTCCATCGTCGGTCACACCCAAACGGAGGTCACAGCCTGCTATGCCTGCGTAGGTATTCTCCGCCACAGGCTCCGCACGCACGACCCCCGAGACGGAAGGGTTGACTCCTCCCTGTTTTACAGGTTGAGGTTGTCCACCCTTCCTTTCCCTGGCCTTATCCTCCCCTTCGACAGTAGAACCCACGGCTGAGGTGCAGAGACTTTCACCTCTAAACCTCTTTGTGGGTCCCACCTCCTCCGGAGTGGACTCGGCCGATCCCCCAACAGAGGAAGTTGCCTTCTTCTGTCTTCTGCGCTCCCTCTTCCTCTTCTGCTTCAGCTGCTTTCGCAGCCTCACTTCCGAGTCGGATTCCTGCGCTAACGTAGGCCCAGAGCCGGCTGACCTCTTGACACATTGCTGCATCGCATTGTCCACCTTCTCTGAGCATACCTCCAGGTTCAGCTTCACTAGCTCGCTCGCCGCCGCTTCTACGCTTTCCTGCGTGACTGCGTTGACATGCGAGTCGTCCACTTCCCTGTTCCTCGTAAGCAATAGATGGCCTCCCCCAGAATCCATGAGGCCGGCCTCCGTAGAGGGTGGATTTCCCTGGCTTGCAGGTTTACCACCTGGGGTACAAATTTCCATTGTTGTATCCATTGCTTTTAAGTATCTATCTTAGTCAGGGCGTCCTAACGGGACCACACAAGCCTCACCACCACGTCAAGGTGTAGATACATCGGTGAGGTACACAACAAGTAAATCGGTACTCTGCTCCACACTCCCTGGCAGCGGTCACTGAAAAATTCCTTGAACTCGAGGAGTTTACTTTGGCTGCTTTCTTAGATGTTTTAGGTGCTTTCAACAATGTTAAATCTTCTGCGGTCACGGAAGTACTCCAGCGTCTGGGTGCTCCAGGTCCTTTATTGATCAGCATCTGAAGTGCAGGGTCATAAAGTCTGGTCTGGGACTTTCGAAAGAAGACAGGCTGGTGAAAAAGGAACACCACACGGTAGGCTCTACCGCAGCTCCTTTGGAATTTCACAGTCAACGAAGTATTGATAACCCTAAAGAGGTCTGGGTGCACCACGGGTAACTATGCTGATGATATTGTGCTGGTGATGATCGTCAAGTGCATCACAATAACAAGAGACATAATGCCACGAGCATTGAGCATTCATTGGGCTACTACTGGGCATTAACCCAGCTAAGACTAAAGTAGTGCTATTTACAAGGAATCATAAACTTCCAGAATTTCCTTTTCTAAGGCTCTGCAATGGAAGACTGCAACTTAAGGAGGATGCGAAATTTCTAGGCCTCATACTAGAAAGGAAGCTAACGCGGAGGCCGAATCTTTTAAAGAGAGCTAATAAGGCTAAAACAGCTCTCTTATTACGCCAAAGAACGATCGGTGTGAATTGGGGATTTAAACCTCGCATCTTCCACTGGTTGTATACATCCGTAATCAGATCTATACATATGCATGGTATATCGGTATGGTGGACTGTATTACAGAAGGTTACGTATCGTAAGATACTGGAAAGGGTCCAAAGAACAGCTGATCTGTGTAAATGCTGCAATGAGAAGCACCCCAACCGCTGCGCTGGATATTTTATTCTCTTGGATATACATGCCGAGCAAATGGCAGCCTAGACGGCCGCCAGGACAAAGGCTTCTCCTGGGTGGGTTCCACCATCCACTCATCCATCCTTAGGAGGTTCGCCATCACTGCGGACAACCTAGATTACACTACACCTTGGTGGACCTTGAAGAAAAGTTTCAATACCATCATTCCGGCCAGAGATGACTGGACAGATGGTGCTATCCCGACTGGGTCCTTGTGTATCAACCCAGAAGACTCGAAAATTGGAGACAGCGTTGGTTGTGATATCCTCTCCGAGATATTGAATATAGATACCTCTCTTTGTAAGGCTCCCGAATGACTGAAGATAAATAAACTATCTCATAAGAATATATGTATTCTAGCGGACAGCCAGGAGGCCCTCAGGCTATTAATTCTCTTGTTGCAACATCCACAACTGAATTGCCGCAGGTCTCTGTGTGAGACTGCCACTCAGTCTGATATAACTCTGTGTTGGGAAGGGGAGGAAAATTAGGGGAAACTGCAAGCCGGATGAGCTTGCTGCACAGGAAACCGAAGTGGAAAGACGCCGAATTTAACCCAGATTGGAGTAGCCTTAGCCACCTATAAACAGACTGTGAGAAATATTAGGTTAGCTCGAGCCGGCCTGAGATGGACCAAGCAACAGTGTGTGCACTCTTCACACAATATGGTCCACTTTGGACGCGAAGCGTTCGAAATCTCTTAATCAGTAGAACAAAAAAGACTGGTCACTGTCCCTTTGACCCTCACCACGAAAGATTGGGGCTCCCCCTCAACGACTTATATAGAAGTTGTGGCAATGAAGATGAGGAAGAACCTGTCTCCCATCTTCTCTGTACATGTCCGACCCTAGCGAGGAAAAGAGGGACCTTCCTCTGCTGCCCTTCCTTGACGGATTGAGTGAGCTGTAAAACACTGATGTGCCTGACCTCTACCGCTTTCTTAGAAGGTCCAAATGGCTTGAAATGGCATGAATTTTGTCCCAACACTAGAATGACATTAGGCCCAATGATGAGCCTAAGTGGACTCCCTAGTGGGGAAGCAGCCATTTCAACCCAACCTAACCTAACACTTGCTGCTTGAATAACCTTAGTGGTACAGAGCGGCTGAGTCAGCGTTCTTACTGTGAAAACATAAATCCCAGTTAATGTTTTTGGACGAGCGAATAAGCATAAATTTAAAGTAATACAATACTTCATATCCGTTGGAACTGACTACAGCGTGATATCATAAATAAACTCACGGTAATTAAATGGCCTTAGTGGATGACGGCGCTTCGGGATCTAGGTCAGTGCAGCAGCCAGCCCAGCCACATTCCGGGAGTAAAGTAAATTTAAATTTAGGCAAATGTAACTTTAAACATTTTTTCAGGCTCAAACCGTAAATCAGCAAAAGCATAAATCAATTTTCCACCTATCGAACAGTACAGCTATATATTTTTATATACAATATTTCTTTATCCTTTCCTCTTTTCAAGGCTGACAAGCCACTGGCTGTGAAATTAAATTTTTTTTATCAGAACATGTCCACTTCAGAGATCTGCAAACACGACAGCATCCCTGTGATATATTCCTTGCCAGGACCTGGTAAAAAGGTAAATGTTCATCATGCAGAGTACAGGAAAGTTGCCGCAACACAACACAAAACAAATGTACGTCCACCATTACGGAAATTGTTGATGTGTTTTTTTTGTAGGTAGGTAAAGCGGAGGATTTAGTGACTCTTACGGGGAGAAAATTATAAAGGAGCAAGTTTCCTTTTATGTTGAAGTTGAAGCTGATAAATGGGCGCTTGTCAATTGCTTATAACACTGCATTTAACAATGTTTCTAGCTGTCGGTGTGATGCATTTTATGTAATTGGTAGAGTGGAAAAACTTTGGGTATAGTTTTGAAAAATTGCCTTTGTTTCTGGCCATCTGGCTCGTCCTAGTAGTGGAAAGCTTCTCGTGGTTAAAATGGTACTGTTGATGGTGATAGTTACCGCAGCATGATAAAAGAATGCTAACTGGACCACTGCGACAATTTTTCTCCCGGTCCTCCGCGCAACGGTTTTACAAATATTCGAATTTCAAATCCGGCATCTTCCATAGGACACCCTTTACTCGAGCTCCATTACCTTGATTGAGGGGCCAATATTCCATTGTCTCGCAGACAGCAGTTCCGTGTATCTTATTTTGTTTTTATTAACGTGCAGCCTCATTTTGCGTCTCAATCACCCTATCTAGTTGAAAGCATCTTATTCAGCTCTTAATATTCTTCAAATGTTAACGATATCATCTGTGCAACCTAACATTTGGGTGGGCTTGGGGAGGATTCTCTTGCTGTGACATACGAATTTGGGATCACTTTCTACAAGGTACAGTTAAAGAGAAGGTAAGCCACACCATTCCTTTTGTTGGAGTCCATATTAGATGCTGATTGGTCGGGTGTGAGAAATAGGAAGACGAAGCAGAGTGAAATCGAATCCAAACCTCTGGGGTGGTAGTAAGGGATCTTATTAATATAAAGTAAATAAAGCCGAGGTGGGCGAACGGCTAACAAAGACCTCGGGAGGTGGTGGTACCAGATCTGTTAGCAAGTCCTAATCCAAGCTCCCCGCGGTACCCCATGTGGTAGGAGCTTCGGAAAGAGCTAACGGGAGACAGTCGCATGGCGAGCTCTCTGCGCGGCTGGGCTGAGGTTTATCAACCCGCTCCCATAAAAATACCATTGCCATGAATCGGCGAACTATGCCTCTGAACCGGATGGACAACACGACCTTTGCCTTTCGAACCAGGACACGAATGGGATCATGAAATGTGGAAACACTACTTTCTGATGGACGGCTGGATAAAGTGCTCAACGAGATGAATCGATATAAAATAAAGATCATGGGACTTAGCGATAGCAGACGACCCGACGCGGGGGAACATATCTGCCCAAACGGTGAGTCCTTCTTATATTCTGGTAGAAACGAAACTGAAAGCCGTAGGAGTGGCGTTGGCGTAATACTCACCCAAAAGCCTGGTGGCCAATGAGGCTGGCCTTATTAGCTGGTCACCAGTTTCTGAGAGGAATTACCGTGCGCCTGCGTACCAGACTAAGAAGTACTACGCTAGTCAAACGATGCGCTCCAACTAAACACGTAGACGACGACATCCAGGACTGAATGAGGATTTTCGTTGACTTTTGTAGTTCCCACCAATTACTGGTAGATGAAACTTACTTTTGTCACAAGAAGATACACAAAGAGTCCTGGATATCGCCGATGGTAGAGCGAGTAACCAGATTGATCACGTGGCCGTCAGCCGCAGAAGAAGAACTATTCTGAAGGATGTCAGAAGCTTCAGAAGATACTGAAAGTGACCACAATTTAATAGTAGCTACTGTTCGCCTAGCAGCAATCGGAAACGTCCAACGCGCTGATATAAATCGTAGACGTTTTAGCGTAGACCTTCTGCGGAGCAGCGTTAAAAGGAATTTGCTGAGAAACTGCAATAAAACTTAGGCCAGCAAAAAGTTTCCGACAAAAATAACATTGAAGAGCTGTGGAGTATTACAAAGGGTGTTATAATAACAGCAGCGGAGATAAGTACGGGCTATGTCCAAAAAAACATGCAACCCTGGATGTCGGATACAACCTGGCAGTAGATCGAGCACTTAGAAGAGAGCAGACTGGATTCAGAAAGGGCCGCTCCAGCATAGACCTTATTAAAAACGTGAGAATCATAGTGGATCTACTGAATTACGACCCCCGTTTACCTTGCTTCGTAGACTATGAGAAAACGTTCGACTCGGTTAATAGGAGCTGTATATGGCAGGCACTACGGCGACATGGGCTGCCTGATAAAATAATAGAATTGATAAAAGCCCTATTTAACAATTCCAAATGCAGGGTTCTCCATAATGGAAAATTATCCAACAGCTTTGAGGTGAACTGAGGAGTACGACAAGGATGTTTACTTTCGCCATTACTATTTCCACATCCACCAGGACCTAAAAAACATATTGAACAATTTGGCAACAAAAAGTAGTCCAGCAGGCTTAAGGCTAAATCCGAATTAAACCAAAGAAACGCTGATAAGTGCAATCACCTTTAAACGAACAGCGCTGAATAACTGGGACGTGAAACTGGTAGATAAATTCTGCTACCTCGGTAGCATCATTACCGAAATTGTTGGGGCAGAAGGAGACGTCAGTTCCAGAATTGAGCACTAAGCGCAATTAACACCAAGGTGCGTCTGTTTAACTCCAACGTTAAGGCAGTTCTTTTGTATGGTTGCGAAACATGGAAAGTCAGCCAACATCCAATTCATCACAAGGCGCCTACAAGTTTTCATCAACAGATGCCTACGTCGCATCCTAAAAATCCACTGGCAAAATAGAATTTCAAATGAAGAACTATGGCGCCGTTCCGGCTAAGAAAAGATAGACGACCAAATCATGCGAAGGAAATGGAATTAGATTGGCCACACCATGCGACGCAAAAACGAAAATCTAGCCAAACAGGCTCTTGACTGGAATCCGCAAGGCTACCGTCGAGTCGGACGACCTAGAACAACATGGAGGAAACCCTACTACTAGCAAAAGCCGCAACAACTGGGAGATCCTGGTCGGATCTGAGAGCTGTCGCGCGAAACAGAGTCTGCTGGAGGGCAACTGTTTCCGCTCTATGTCACATGAGGAATTAAAGGCGAATAAGTAAGTAAATAAAGTCATAGCCCTTAATTTTAATTCTTCCACACTTCCTCTACCTTTAATCCCCACAAATTAAATAAGATAGAGAATGGTGCTACAAAATATAACTACCTGAGCCATCTAATGTAATATTGAATAACTTGAAACAAATGTGAAAACTAAAAGAAAAGCTTTAAGCTTACGTCCATTTATGTCTTGACTAGAGTACAGTTCAGGAAGAAACTTTCGCCATTAACGATTTCGTATCTTGATTTTTTAAAGCCTCAAATTGTCCTATGTAACATTTCCATCCGCGTGAGGCTAATAACCTCACAATCAAAAGAATAATTACGGAACGAACAACATTTGTGTCGTTCAATGTAAGACTGGTGTGGCTTCGTATTTTAGAGTATTGGAGGTTGTTTTGCTTCAGGGTCGCATTTTGTTGTATCTTTCGCTGTGGGGGTGGATAAGTGTAATTATACCCAGTAAACCACAAATATTCATAATGAAATCATATTTCAATCACGGCGTGAAAATGATTTCATTTTCCGTTCGCATAAATCTCACCTAACCTTCACTTTGAAATCACCCTTGTATTAAAATTTTTCCAAAAAGTGAAGATCACTTAAGACAATCACTATGAATTCCATTGGTGAAACTGAAGTGAAATAACATGATACGTTCAATTCGATATCATTTAGGGATATCCATTCGCCTTCATTTAGCGATGTCCATTCGCTTTCACACTGTGATTTATATGTGAAATCACAACATGGATTTATGTGGATTGTCGCAAGTGAAGTTAGTATATTTTCATTAATTGATTAAATAATGAATTCATATTATGATTTGTCATATTGTCATTATGAAAATTTTAGTTGGCTTTGTGAAAAATCTTACATGATTCTTTGTTAAACTCGACGAGACCTATTTGTGGTTTCCGTTTGGATATAGAGGTCCGGGCACCGATTATTAACAAAAATTAATCATTACCTATGGATTGATTTCCTATTTATTTTATTACATTTCTATTATTGTTATTTAAAAAAAACTCATATATTATACATATTACACTTATACATATATTTGCAAAACAAAAATTAATCCATTATATTGTAGGTACATTATTTATATTGTTTGGAACTGCACTTTTCTCGTTGGTTGGCGTAGTTGAAAAATCTTTTTATTTGCTTGTCCACCTCCATTTCAGTTGCTGAGGGAATTGACTCGAAGCAAGCACCTATGTTAGAGAGAACATGACAATAATTAGAGTATCATGATTTAATATATGGGATATAGTTTGGATTGAAATCTAATACTTACGCTTTAAAGCCATTATTGTGTTGAATGATCGAATGCATGTTTTGCCATTCATTCCCGACCAGCAACACAGCTTTGCAACGTCATTCGTCAAAATTTTTTTCAAATTTGAAGCAACAAACAATTGAACACTAGTACCACCAAAACGAGTAAAATTTTTTATCTGGAAGGTAATATTGAAAAAAAAAACAATCTTAACTTTGGAAAAAACAAGAAAATATACGCTAATTTTGTTTATTTTCAAGACATATTAGAAGTGATTACCACTAGACAATTCAATTCTTGTTAGTTACAAGTCACAAAATATGTATGGCTGACAGTCTTGCTAAGTTATGTATGAAATAAAATGTAACCATTTCTAATGTGTCCAAGATTTTAGGTTTGTATTTCAACTCCAATTTGACTTGAATTGAGTTCCCATTCTATCCTCGTACTACTAGTAGTTGAAGAAGAAGAAGTAATCAAAACAGAATCCATGAAAAATTCGCAGTCTTCAACGTGATCCAAGTTTGCAAATTTACAGGTCAATGCAAGTCATATTGGAATGGCAATGTGTCTCTCCTCTAAATAACAGCCTAAGTTGACTAAATGGGTGTATTCCATTGCATGACTTACTAATGTCGAAATTGAGTCGGTCATATCAGCTAAGGAAGTATCATACTCAATAAAATCAGTCAACTGCATGTAAGGTTTTACAGGAATCAAACTTTCTACATCGCAATTTTGTTGATTCAATCTGCATATCTCCTTTTTCAACGTTTTAAGCTCCTGTTTTAAACCACACTTCTTGGGTGATTCGTTCCATTAATCTGCTGTGTCTCCTGTCCATATCCTTCATGTAGGTTAAAACTTGGGAAATCGTGGGGTTTGGATGCTTCTTGATTATCTGTAAGTATAATAATTATTGTAGGAAAATTGTAAATCATTATATTAGTATGTATTCATGGAAAACTTGTGTCGTTTACCTAAATCGCTGTATCTTTTCTTATGGAGCAATGACGGCCATATTGGATCTACAGTTGATCGCTTTGTAACAACCTTCTGTGTTGATATTGCTGGATAACAATATCTGGATTCATCGCCTGATTTGACAGGGGATGAATATTTTTGTGTGGATGTAACAGGGCTTCGGTCGGCTAGAAAAATATAAATATTATATTACGTTGTGTTGAAAACTTATAAGTAGAATAATAGTATTACCTGGTTTGCGATAGACGAAGTTATAATAATTGTAACTGACATCTTCTTCATTGACTGGAGGTTGATTTTCATCCCTTGAATCCATATTTTGAGGTTTCGATTCTTAGATGTGAATAAGTGGACAAAAAAAATTAATTTTGTCGATGTCTTGGAGAAATACAATTTTAGTATGAATATCGTTGAGGGAAATATTATAAAAACTCTCTGATAATTTTAGCTTTTTAGAATAATGAATGTTGAAGAAAGAAGATAATATAGGTTTGTCAAAAAATGGTTCCAGATCTAATACTTCCTTTGATACCAAAATAGGTTCTTCGTCTTTACTTTTGTTAATTGAAATTATTCGATAAATTTTCACCTTTTTCGATAAAAAAAAGGAGTCCTTTTCTTTAACTTATAATGTGAACTTTTGTGTTTTAACCCATTTATAATTCAGTCCATTTGTGTCTTTGCTAAATAAAGGATAACGAGTAATATTATCTTGTTTTATATGTAAACTGCTCTCTACAGTTCTATTGTACAATTGAACGGCTATGTGACGACCGGCTTTGACATTCTTTTTCAACTGCTGCAAAAAATTTTCATATTTAAATGCACTTATATTTTCGAGTGAACCGAAATTTAGCGAGTCTATATGAATATGTAGCAAACAATGAAAATTATATGTTAAAATGTCTTTGGAATAGAGCTCAGGTATTGGTTTCACAAAATCAATTAAAAGTTTTTTTGCACATTCATTGTTTATCCTACAATCTTCTTCATGCAATAGTATCCTGAAAGCGAGACTGACTTTCAAAAAATGTTCGTAGTGTACTACAGTTAATTTATTTTTTAGCAAAAAAGGACCGGTATATAATAAAAATTGACGGAACTCGGTAGCCTTCCATCTTTCAAGTTCACCCAAGTCTCTTGGAGTTCTACAAAATTCGATAGGAACTTGTGGCTTCAAATTTAATAGATTTGATGATAAATTCGATATGGCCGACTTTGATAAGGAATAACCCATCTGGTTTTTACTTCGCGCCCACAAAGTTAGTAATGTTTTTGTTACTCCAAGACAAGCAACGTGCATGTAATCGATAACAATTTGTTTTCCAAAGTCTAACTGGAGTGATTCGAGCAACATCGGTGCGGATTGATGATGGTGCTCGGGCTGCAATCTTTGACGAAACGAAGTATTTGATCTCAGCGCACATTCTTCATATGGAAATATAGTGCGATGATTGGAGCGTTCTCCTCTTTGCTCGCATTTGATACAACTGTAAAAGCCGGTATGTCCTTTGATATTGAGCATAAAAGAACGAGCTGGTGCATCACATATGAACGCTCGCAACTTGATTAAATAACTTTTTTTTTCAAAACATATTCCTGTACTTATTAGTTCATTAAGTTCTTCAATGAAGTCTCTGAAGCAGTGTTGGGCAAAACTAAATTTCTGGACGATTAAAAATTGACAATTAATTAATTGTTAATCACGTCTACTGCAATTAACAATTAATTAATTGTAATTGTGAAAACTCGCAATTAACAATTAATTAATTGTTAATCGCGTCTATTGCAATTAACAATTAATTAATTGTAATTGTGAAAATTCGCAATTAACAATTAATTAATTGTTAGTCGTGAGTTTCCAAAATTAAAGACGATTAATCAATTGTCAATCATTTTTATGGATTTGATTAAAAACTAAAAATTAAAATTTATTATAATATTATATGGAAAGAGTAGTAGTATGTTATTTTTTATTAGTTCATTTTAAAAAGCGTGTTTTTAGTTTTTAAAGTAAAAACTTTTTTAGCCACGTTGCGCACCTTTGCGTCACGGTCAATTTTTTGCGTGCCGTGGGGGAACAATTTGGCTTTGGGGATTTTAGTTTGTATTGTATGAGTTATCTATAATAACATTCTAGTTGTGCCATTTTCAACATTTTTCGAAATCGAAATCAATGGAGCAATCCATTTTTAGAAGAGATTTTTTTTATTTTATGTTTTTTTGTTTGACCGGAAGAGAATTTTTTACAGAAGAGAATTTCGTTTTGTGTTTGATTTTTTTTTGCTATTTTTCGTTTTATGTTTAAAGAGGGACTAGTGTATTATATATTATTATGTAACATATAGCAATATGTACTACGTGCTATATACTAAGTGTTATGCACTATGTATTAGGTACTACTATGTACACGGACTATGTACTATGCCATATGTACTATGTACTATTTATTATGGACTATATACTGTCAACTATGTTTTATGTGCTATGTACTATGCACAAGGTATTATGTACTATGTATAATCTTCTATGTACTAGGTATTATGTACTTTATTACGGATTATGTGCTATTTACTATGAATTATGTACTATGAACTATATATTATGTCCTTTGTACTATGTATTATGTATTATATACTATTTATTTTGGACTATATACTATCTACTATATACTGTCAACTATGTTTTATGTGCTATGTACTATGTACAATGTATTATGTACTATGTATAATCTGCTATGTACTACGTATTATGTACTTTGCATTACGGACTATGTGCTATTTACTTTGAATTATGTACTATGAACTATGTACTATGTACTTTGTACTATGTATTATGTATTATGTACTATTTATTTTGGACTATATACTACCTACTATATACTGTCAACTATGTTTTATGTGTTATGTACTATGCACAAGGTATTATGTACTATGTATAATCTTCTATGTACTAGGTATTATGTACTTTATTACGGATTATGTGCTATTTACTATGAATTATGTACTATGAACTATATATTATGTACTTTGTACTATGTATTATGTATTATATACTATTTATTTTGGACTATATACTATCTACTATATACTGTCAACTATGTTTTATGTGCTATGTACTATGTACAAGGTATTATGTACTATGTATAATCTGCTATGTACTACGTATTATGGACTTTGCATTACGGACTATGTGCTATTTACTTTGAATTATGTACTATGAACTATGTACTATGTACTTTGTACTATGTATTATGTATTATGTACTATTTATTTTGGACTATATACTACCTACTATATACTGTCAACTATGTTTTATGTGCTATGTACTATGCACAAGGTATTATGTACTATGTATAATCTTCTATGTACTAGGTATTATGTACTTTGCATTACGGACTATGTGTTATTTACTATGAACTATATATTTTGTACTTTGAACTATGTATTAAGTATTATATACTATTTATTTTGGACTATATACTACCTACTATATACTGTCAACTATGTTTTATGTGCTATGTACTATGTACAAGGTATTATGTACTATGTATAATCTGCTATGTACTAGGTATTATGTACTTTGCATTACGGACTATGTGCTACTTACTATGAATTATGTACTATGAAGTATGTACTATGTACTTTGTACTATGTATTATGTACTATGTATTGGGGGCTATGATTAGGTACCATATACTGTTCACAATGTACTATGTATTAGGTATTATATACTATGTACTGCGATTATGTACTATTTATTCTGTACTATGACTAAGTATTATGAACTATGTGTTATCTGCTATGTACTTTGCACTATATACTCTGTATTATGTATTTTCTACTAAATATTATGTACTTTGTACCAAACACTATATACTATGTTCTATGTAAAAGGTATTATCTACTATGTACTTGCACTATGTACTATGAACTATGTATTATGTTTTGTATTATCTATTATGTATTATGTACTATTTACTATGAACTATGTACTATGTACAATGTTCTATGTGTTATGTTCTATGTACTAAGTGCTATGTACTATTTACTATGAACTATGTATTATTCACTACTACTATGTACTATATTGTGTAATATGTACTATGAATTATGTTCTATGTATTATTTACATATGTATTATATATTACGGATTACGTATTATGTATGTATTATTGTATATACAAAATTTATTGACCTTTATCCTTTTGTAGGACTAAGATTGATTTGGACATATAGAATGACCATAGAGGTCTTAATTTCCAAAATGTGCCCAGACACACATACATTTTTTTATGATATATATTTTTGTTTAGGTTTTTTGAGATAGGTTAATGATAGTACATTTTATTAGGGTTATAAGGAACAAGTACTGTTATTGCGCCCATGATCAGTATTAACGCGTATTATATTCATGCCAAATTTTACGGTAATTCGCTTTACCATATAACATAAAATACACCACTACAACGCAAAAAAACATTACGGTTTCGTTTTTGATATACAGTATCCGTTGATTTTTCAAAGCGGCTGACTTTGGTTAGGTTTTGGATAGTATGGGAGGGAAAGGGGGTGGTTGGAGTCGTAATGGTTTAGCCGTTAGTGCGATTTTGTTTTGGTGCAGGTTTACGTATCACCCTGAATTTAAGTAACCCCAGGACCTATTTTCATGAATATGGTAGCAATGATACTCCCACCCATCTAAAACTACAAAATTAGTCGGCCATTTTGAATTTTAAAATTTTGATCACAAATTTGTCATTTGGATCCCTCAAAACCCCCTGATACAAATTTTCATTACAATCGGAACACAATTGCAAAAATTAGTCCGCCATTTTGAATTTTGAAATGTTGACCACAAATTTGTCATTTGGATCCCTCAAAACCCCCTGACGCTAATTTTCAGCACAATCGGAGCACAATTGCCAAAACTAGTCCGCCATTTAGAATTTTAAAATTTTAACCACAAATTTGTCTTTGGGATCCCTCAAAACCCTCCGACACTAATTTTCAGTACAATCGGAACACAATTGCCAAAACTAGTCCGCCATTTTGAATTTTAAAAGTTTAACCACAAATTTGTCATTTGGATCCCTCAAAACCCCCCGACACTAATTTTCAGCACAATCGGAGCACAATTTCCAAAATTTTCCGCCATTTTTAATTTTAAAATTTTGGCCACAAATTTGTCATTTGGGTCCCTCAAAACCCCCTGACGCTAATTTTCAGCACAATCGGAGCACAATTGCCAAAATTAGTCCGCCATTTTGAATTTTAAAATTTTAACCCCAAATTTGTCATTTGGATCCCTCAAAACCCCCCGACACTAATTTACAGCACAATCGGAGCACAATTTCCAAAACTAGTCCGCCATTTAGAATTTTAAAATTTTAACCACAAATTTGTAATTGGGATCCCTCAAAACCCCCCGACACTAATTTTCAGTACAATCGGAACACAATTGCCAAAACTAGTCCGCCATTTTGAATTTTAAAATTTTAACCCCAAATTTGTCATTTGGATCCCTCAAAACCCCCTGACACTAATTTTCAGCACAATCGGAGCTCAATTGCCAAAATTAGTCCGCCATTTTGAATTTTAAAATTTTAACCACAAATTTGTAATTGGGATCCCTCAAAACCCCCCGACACTAATTTTCAGTACAATCGGAACACAATTGCCAAAACTAGTCCGCCATTTTGAATTTTAAAAGTTTAACCACAAATTTGTCATTTGGATCCCTCAAAACCCCCCGACACTAATTTTCAGCACAATCGGAGCACAATTGCCAAAATTAGTCCGCCATTTTGAATTTTAAAATTTTAACCACAAATTTGTAATTGGGATCCCTCAAAACCCCCCGACACTAATTTTCAGTACAATCGGAACACAATTGCCAAAACTAGTCCGCCATTTTGAATTTTAAAAGTTTAACCACAAATTTGTCATTTGGATCCCTCAAAACCCCCCGACACTAATTTTCAGCACAATCGGAGCTCAATTGCCAAAATTAGTCCGCCATTTTGAATTTTAAAATTTTAACCCCAAATTTGTCATTTGGATCCCTCAAAACCCCCTGACACTAATTTTCAGCACAATCGGAGCTCAATTGCCAAAATTAGTCCGCCATTTTGAATTTTAAAATTTTAACCACAAATTTGTAATTGGGATCCCTCAAAACCCCCCGACACTAATTTTCAGTACAATCGGAACACAATTGCCAAAATTAGTCCGCCATTTTGAATTTTAAAATTTTAACCCCAAATTTGTCATTTGGATCCCTCAAAACCCCCCGACACTAATTTACAGCACAATCGGAGCACAATTTCCAAAATTAGTCCCCCATTTTGAATTTTTCTTCTTTCAGCCATTTTGGCCGCCATACTCCCCATATTTTTTTTCATATTATGCTCTTTATATGAATGATTCTCCAAAAAAATGGCAGGATCATATAAAATTGGAGTGTCTATATCTATATTGAAGCGGAATAATTGTTAGTTTTAATTGTTTTTTAGAACAATTGACAAAATTAATTGCAATTGATAAATTAATTGCAATTGATTTAGTTCTAATATACAATTAATACAGATTAATCCAAATAAATTAAATGTGGGGTGCAATTAATAGTTCAATCGCAATTAATTTTAATTGCAATTAAATTAATCGCAATTAATTTTTTAATCAATTAATTAATTGATTGAAAATTTAATTGATTAATGCCCAACACTGCTCTGAAGTAATCGTCACTATTTTCCGGTTTTGTTTTGCCTTCAAAAACACCTACCATCATTACATGATTTGTGCCGACAATGTTGCATAGTATGGGCCATACCTGAGACTTGGAACTTTTCGCTAAAGGAAGACCGTCAATATTTACATCGATTTCAATATCAGTTGAAAAGGTTTTATTTACAATCAAAAAATCCGTCAAAGCGTCTTTAATGCCATAATGTACGTAAACCCCTTTTCCCATATTTTTCTTAATACATTCGCGAGGCGTTCCTTTCAAAGTCCTAGCATCTAAGGGCAAATGAGGATTGACTTCCTTCAGAATATGAAGTAATTCATTCACAGCCACCGAGGTAATTTTATATTTAATTGCCCATTGAGACAAATTTTTCCTTAATCTTGAATGAGAGTCATTATCAGCAACATTCACATTGTTCAAACATACATTTTCTTCTTCTTCCTCACTAATGCCACTATTGCCACTTTGTAATTTACAACTTTCTTGGTGTCTAAAATTATTGTCATTTAATTCACTTTCAGGATTTGAAAAAATCGATAATATTTCTTTTGACTCCTTTAAAGCGTTGTATCGCAGAAGTTGTCTTGACATTATTATATACTATAATATTCGATATTTTAGATTGTAATAACTAAATAATTAAACTTACCAAACTTTAATACTTTTTAGTCAAAGATAATTTATATTATTTTATTTATTATATTATTATATAATTATTTTACTTCACACTCGGTTCACACTTCACTGAAGCTCAACCAAAACTAGAATGAGAACTTGAGAAATGAAAACGAAGTAACTATATGCTTATTTGAACATTTTTCACAGTTAATTCTTAGAACTATTTTTTTTTATTTTTCACCATCACGCATTGAACTTATGCTGAAACCAAAGGGAAGGGATATTTTCAAATTTCTGAAAATTATATGACATCAGCACAATTCCCCGCATCCTTTTCATTAAATAGTTATAAAATGAAAATGTTATAATATCATGGGGTGAATGTTCACCATTTGATTTCAAGAAATTACCACTTACTGAAACATAAATGGAATTTCATAATACTTTCATTTTCAGAAAACCAAGTGAAGAATTCTTCAGCTGGCCATCTTATTGTGAAATAAAACTGAATTATCACTTTCGTTTCACGAGGTGATCTTAAAATGAACAAAGTTGTCAGCAAGTGATGGCATTGTGAAATCATGTCGTGAATCTTCACTATTTGGTTTACTGGGCTATATCTAACCACGCCAAAGGGGTTATGGAAGCACCGTCCCAGATTAGGGAATTGTATTGGAGAAGAGACCGAATGTAGGATTTACAAATAACAACACGGACCGATGGCTGGAGGAGGAACTTGCACCTCTTAAGAAATCCCAAGCACTGGGATGCTTGTTTGGCGATTTGAAATATGTTGTCAGTCCATCGCAAGTCATTGACTAATGCCACGCCTAAGATGTGTAGGGAAGGGTCGAACACTAGTTTAACTTCACACACTGTTGAGCTTTTTTTTGCCTCCCTAGTCTAGAATGAGTTTAATGTCATTAATAGAGTTGGACATTAGTTTACGGTCATCAAGACAGGGTCTGGCACGTGTCTGTCTGGTATCGAAGCCGTAAGAGTAACTATGTAGATCGGGTGGGATTCGAATTTGAAAGGCCGGAAAGGAAACCACCAATCCACTTCTGTAGAAGTGAGTCGACTCCAATAGCTTTGAGCTTAGCTAACTGGACTGAGTGCCAAACTCTATCGAAAGCCTTGGAAATATCTTGAGCAGCCAGACTAAAAACCAGATCCATGCAAATTTCGGTTAAGGTAGCGATAAAACAAGCGATTAATTTTTGGCCCTTTTTTGGACCTTATCCAACCATGGTAGTTATTGAAGCGCCGCCTAAATGAAGGAGTTGTATTCGAGAAGAGGCCGAATGTAGGATTTATAAATAACAGAACGGGCCGATGGCTGGAGAAGGAATTGAACTTGCACGTTCTTATGAAACCCAAAGAACTGCGATGCCATGGTTTTGGAGAGAATAGAAGTAATTGCTATTGGTCGGTAGTTGGAAGGAAGGCTAGAGTCATCATTTCGACGTGACCACGCCTTATAAATCGGTACATCCTAGGAGGCATTGTTGGGCTTCGCTCCAATCCACTTATTGGACTTCGCTCCAATCCACTTTCTTAGATTAATTTTAAACACTGTTTTGTCTTTAACTGCTTTATTTTTAGCTTTTATTTTATGTAACTTATTAACTATTTACTTTTTAAAACAACTTAAAACTTCCTTGTTTATATTAAAATGTTATAACAAAACTAGTTGATTATTTTTATATTCTTTTTTCAACGTCCAAGTTTTTATATTGACAACTCACTAATTTAATTTTAATTACTTCATTGTTTTCCTATTTTTTATATTACTTGATGCTTTATGGCAAAGTCTTTTGCAGTCATGTAATAATTATTGGTGAGTAGTGGGACGATGTCCCTACAGCATTCGCAAAAAAGTTCCCAGCAAATTCTCCGTTACCTTATGACTCATCGCTCTGTTCGATCGGCTGGGGGCGTGGCTCATCATTTGTGAGGCCTGATTGGCCTCTGGAAAGATAAATATTATAAAAAAACAGATGTACAAGATACTTATGCTTTATTTAATGTCAATTAATATAAATGTGATTGTCCTTCGTCTTGATGATGATAAAACTAACTCTCACGATATTTTGTTGATCTCCGTCCACACTCGGTTTTCTTAATAATAATCCCCTTCTCTTCTTCTTCTCCTCTCCATCGTAGATTAATTATAGTCGCAGTAGTAGTCGTAGTAGTCGTAGTAGTAGTCGTAGTAGTAGCGCTGACATGGCCTTGTTCTGGAGAATTGACTCCTGTCAATTTCAATGTAGCAAATAGTCTTTCGTCCATGTTGGTATCTTTCTTGTTCTGGTAAGCCTAGCTTCGTTGACAGGTCTATCCTCTTCATCTGTCTCTGATGGGATGCCTTCATGCTCCTTGTCGTTGTCCTCAGCATTCAATTCGTTGTTGCCTTCTTCCCGGAATTTATACGGTTTTATTTGTGCTGAGTGCACCGTTTTGGTTATTTCGGTGCCGTCGCTTGTGCATTTTCTTATCTTCATTATATTTTCATAGATGAATTCTGTAATATCGTATGGCTGTTTTTCGTAATTGGGGGTCATTTTATTTGTTTTAACAGGTGTCTTTAATAATACCGTGTCTCCCGTGCTGAGTTTGTTTTCTGTCCTGTATTGGTCTGCATGTTGTTTCTGATATTGCTGTGATCTTATTATATTGGTTTTTGCTTGTTCTCGATTTGTTTCCAATTGCTTTAACTGCATTTCCCTCGGTATCTCCTCGTTTACGATGCCCAATATGTTTTCTTCCGCTATTTTTGGTTCGAATCCATGTAACAAGTAAAAGGGTGTATACTTTGATGATGATTGTTTGCTGCTATTGATTGCTAGTATCACATCCGGCAAATAGTTAGACCAGCTTGATGCTTTGGATCCATTAATATACTTTTTCAATATTGCTTTTACTGTTCCTATCGTTCTTTCTATTAGTCCATTTGACTCTGGGAAATGTGGTGGTGATGTTACATTTACTATGTTGTATTTATGGCAGAAATCCTGCATTTTTTTAGATGTAAATCCTGTGGCGTTGTCGCACATTATTACTGATGGTGGGCCGTAAATGTTTATAATTTCCTCCTTTATTGTTTTTATTACATAGTTCGAACTGACATCTGGTAGACTCTTTGCAATTGTGTACCTCGTGCAGTGATCTATGATTACCAGTATGTATTTGTCTCCGTTTTTATCCTGTGGTAAACTGCCGTGGTCCATTGATATCTTTTCGAAAGGTCTGTTTGGTATGTTTGATGGTTTTAAAAGTCCGATTCTTTTTGATGTTCTTGAGTTAAACTGTTGGCATGTGTGGCAGCTATCTGTGTAGTTTTTGCAATCTCTGTATAATGATGACCAGTAATACCTGCACTTTATTTTTGAAAGTGTTTTATCGAAATCCATATGCCCAGATTTGTCGTGACAAGCTTCTAGTACTGCAAATTGGAGCTTTTTAGGGATGACAATTCTTTTTCTGTTCTCGTTGTTTAGGAAGCATAAAATATTGTCGTCCAGCGAGTATTTTTCTTTGATTTTTCTGTCTGATTTTGTGTTGGTGTTTCCACTTTTACTTAAAATTTGGATGATATGACTGCACTCCGGGTCTTCGTTTTGCGCAAGTGCTATTCTTGTTTTGTCATTGGTTTTGATTATTAGTACTGCTGTTATGTTTCCTGGTATTCGAGATAGTGAATCTGCTCCACTGTTGAGCTTTCCCGATTTGTGTTGCACCGTATAGTTATATTGTTGTAGGTCTAATGTCCACCTAGCAAATTTTCTGTTTTGTTTCTCCTTCTGAAGCAGACATGCCGTTGTCCAGTTGTCGGTTGTTATTGTAAAATTGTTTAATCCGTATAGGTAAATATGAAATTTCTTTGTTACCGCCCAATGTACAGCCAGGCTTTCAATTTCGTTTATGTGTAAATTTCTTTCAGATTTAGCTAAGGCTCTGCTCGCGTATGCCACTACAACCTTTTGTTTGTCTTTTCTTTGGTATAATATCGCACCAATTCCTATTGTGGATGCATCTACTTCGACTTCTGTGATTGCGTCGTTCTGGAAGTGTGATAATAATGGTGGTGATTTTAATTTCATTATTATCATCTCTTTGGCCTTTTCAGCTTCTTTTGTCCATTGGAATGGTTGCTTGTTCATTGCTTCTCTGATGGCTGATGCCGTTTGGGCGAAGTTCTTGCTGAATTTGCGATGGTATGATGCAAATGCGTAGAATGATTTTGCTTCTGCGTTTGTTTTGAACGTTTTGTAACGGTCTATAGAACTTGTTCTGCTTGGGTCCGGTCTTATACCTGTATTTGTTATCCCATAGCCAAGGAAGAAAATTTCTTTTTGGAATAATTGGCACCGTTTGAGTGACACTTTTAGTCCTGCTGATACGAGTCGCTGGAGCGCATCCTCGAAATTAATTAAAGCTGAATTTATGTCCGGTGATGATTGGCATATATCATCCATGTAGGTGGTGGTATTTGGTGCATTTTTAAATGTTTGTTGCATGATGCGTTCCATGGTTTTCGGTGCATTAGATAGGCCGAATGGCATTCGAATAAATTCGAAGAGCCCATCCTGTGTTACAAACGCCGTTTTATGTGTGTCATTTTTGTTGACTCTAACTGTCATGAATGCTGTTTTTACGTCCATCACTGTGAAGTATTTTGTGTCTTTTTTAATGATTTTTGCTATGACGTCGTCAATGTGCGGCGGTGGGAAACTGTCTTTTATTAGTTTTTTGTTTAGTGCTGAATAATCTATTGCTAACCTTCTTGGCGTGCTGGTGTGATGAGGCTGATCTACTATGACCACTGGTGACGCATACTATGATTGTGATTCCTTGCATATATTAAGTTTTTTAATTTTCGACCGTTTCGTTGATAAATTCTCTATCACTGTGGGAATATCTGTACGGTCTCTTCTTGATGGGGATGTTGTCCGTTAGTGTTATGTTATGTTCGCATATTTTACAATGTCCTATTGGTGCATCATCTGTTATGAAAGCCTCTATGTTGTTATTTATTATTTCTTTAAACTTTGCTATTTCGATTTCGTCTAGGTTATTTCTAAGCTTGTTTATTTGTTCTTTGATTTCTAGTTCTATCGAGTTTGTGTTTTTTAATACGCATCCGTTGATTTTATTTGTTGCTATGTGGTCTGGTAGGTGGAATTCTATTTTTATATCTCCATTGGGGTTGATAGTTGTTGATGCATTAGCTGTTTTGCGCCAATCTCCCCCTAGTATCAATGGGATTGGGGTATTGCTAACAACTGCTACTGGTCCGAATGTGCATGTTGAATTTGCTACTGTGACCGTTAAGTCTATTTGCCCTATAGGGTTGCAGGTGTTCTCTACTGATGTTAATGGTTCTCCTTCGTATTTTTGCATTTTTTGGTATTCCTGAATAAATTTCTTGTCTATTACCGACTGCTCTGCCCCACTATCTATTAATGTTGCTATTGGCGTGTTATTGAATATAAACGTGTCGATTATTGGGAGGTTTCTTTCTGGATATTTTGATTTTATTACACAGTGTGTTTGTCTGTTTTTGTTTCTTTCCATGCATGAATTTGTAGAATGTCCGGTTTTGTTGCAAAAATGACATGGAATGGGGCATTCTGACGGTAGATGTGCCTCCTTTCTGTATCGAGGGCAATTTAGTATTTGTTTTTGTTGTGTCATATAGTTTTCTTTTTTTGTTGGATATGGATTTTTCGTCTTGTTCTCCGTGTTTACTTTCCTGTAATTATTTCTGGTATCTTCGTCTAGCTCTTGAGCTATGTCGAAAAGTTCATTAATGGATGTAGGTGCACTGATTTTCAATAACCTTCTGTCGTTATTATTGAAAATTCCTTCAGTTACATAATTTATTTTGTCTTCTGTCTTTAATTCGAATTCTCTGGGTGCTTGGTTTACTATTTCCATTTTTGCGCTTATGTACTGAACTAAAGTTTCATTGTATTTTTGTTTCCTGGTTGTTATTTTCTCCATCCATTCCTTTAGGTTTGGTGTTTTTAGGAATCTTTTTCTAAATTCCCTTTCCCAGCTTTTCCATTCGTTCATTTGCTCTCCTTCGTAGCTTTGCCAACATTTGGCAATTCCTATTAGTTTGCTTTTCGCAAAGACTAGTTTTGCAGTGTCGGACCATCCATGTATTTCTGCTGCTAGATTTGTTAACTCTATGAATTTGTTCGTTTCTGCTGGATTTTCTCCATTGCAATCTCTAATATTTGAGGTTATGTCAGGGTTTACTATTATGTTACGGATGGATGAATTTTTGTTTTCTTCCTGGCTTTCGCTTTCCATTTTTATTTTTGCCATGGTCTCATTGCACGTGATGATGGCTGCTGCATGGTCATCTTTAGTATTTCCGGACACTTCCAATCCGCGTCTGTTTACTTCGTCCTTTAACGCTACCAACGTGAATTGTTTTAGCGTTTCTTCATCCAGAGTCGTTTCCATTAATTTTTGTATTGCAGACATTGTATTTGTGGGAGATTTTGAGTTCGATGCCGACTGCGCCATGTGAGGCCTGATTGGCCTCTGGAAAGATAAATATTATAAAAAAACAGATGTACAAGATACTTATGCTTTATTTAATGTCAATTAATATAAATGTGATTGTCCTTCGTCTTGATGATGATAAAACTAACTCTCACGATATTTTGTTGATCTCCGTCCACACTCGGTTTTCTTAATAATAATCCCCTTCTCTTCTTCTTCTCCTCTCCATCGTAGATTAATTATAGTCGCAGTAGTAGTCGTAGTAGTAGTCGTAGTAGTCGTAGTAGTAGCGCTGACATCATTGTAAAATTTTAAGAAGTAAAAAATTTAATTTATATGTGTACTTTAATTTTGATTTATAAACTTGGGTATTCACTGTTACACATTTAGGATACGTTGTCACGAATATAACGTCCGAGCGCCTTGCGCCCAGACACCCAGAGTTTTTCGGTATGAGATGAACATGTGCAAGTTTCCAAGATTCTGGAAGTGGTGGAATGTGGCTCCTCTGCGGGTCAACCTCTAGTGTCTTGAAGTGTGGAGTTGCACCGCTTTTGCAGTGAACGACGCATTTGTTGCGAGAGGACAGGACCGGATCCCGGTTGTAAAGCCTCTAAAGAAGAAGTCCTGTAATCAAATTATATACAATGGGGTTCACTTAACAATAAAACTAATAACTCGAAATATTGCATAACACAAACCCGGTCCAATAATATGCTTTTCATGCGAATTTGTTCTGATGTGGAGAAACGCTCATCACTTACAAAAATACAGGTTGATATGTAAAACCTTAACATAATATTAACCTAAAAACTAAACCGTTTCCATTCCCTCCCCAATCGTACGGTTCTTTGTAAACTTAACAAATACACCTTGTTGTAAGTATCTACATATTTCAAAGCCAACAGTTAATTCGAATTTCGGATACCGCGAAAACTTTGACCTATCCCCCGATTTCGTCCCTCGAGATATTAGAGAAGAATGAAAGCCGTCTAAGATGCAGCTGAACTGAATAGTTTTAAAAACCTTTCCCCAGGGAAGAAGTTTAGTAATCTGAACTGAACTGGTGGAGGGTTTGAGTTTGAGGCAGTGGGAGCACCGGCAGTGGCTTGAAATCAAGCACATCAACTTCCAACATTCCAAAGTAGCCACAAAATCCAAAGGACGCAACATGAAGGGGCTCTCGTGCAGGCAATACAACAAACACCTTTTACAAGCGTTCTGATTAAGGTAGGGCAAGATCCTGTATCCTAGTCAAAAGGCACATCAAAGCCTACCTTGGCCGAACTTCAGTTCAACGTACTTAATGGTATGTAGTTAGATTGTAGTTTGGATAGGAGTTTGGTTATCTGGCCACCCACCCGGGCATAACACCATCCGCCGGCACTGGTCTCCACCATCAGTGTTAAGATTATTAAGGGGTGCCCTCAAGGTGGAGTTTAACCCCGTTGCTCTGCTGCCTAGCTGTGAATAAACTTTTGATCAAACTATCTGAAACTGGTTTCGATTTCATCGGTTATGCAGATGATCTTGCCATGATCTCGATTGTGTCGGTGAAGTTTGACTTGACCACAATAAAATAAGTCTGTCCTGGTACCTTGTCCAAACGATACAAAGTGGATCTAGGTCCAGGGTACCGCAGTTGAATTCTCAGACTTCATCAAATATTTGGGAGTAAAGTTAGACAAGACACTGAACTGGAAAGCTCAATTGTAGATCCCCATCTTTACACTTGCAACATCGTCACTCTGAGATTAAATACTTTACCTTGCTGATTACCGTCATTTGAGTTTACTGATACTTCTATTTTCCTCCTGTCTTCTTCCCAATACTCTCTTTTTTTCTTTTTTTTCTCAGTTCGATTCTTTTCTCTATATTCTTCTTCAGAATTTATTGTTCTGTGTCTACTTAGCATGATTTGGAATGCTCGGTTTTTCTTCGCTGGGCCATTACATTCGAAGTTGGTCAAAGTTGAGGCACCTCGATTCACTATATGTGACTTTACTTCGCCTCGGGCGACTTCGCATATTTCACGGTTTTTGGAGGTTATACACGCTCTACCGGGCTTCCACGCAACGACAGGATGTGGTTACATACCAAATACATAGAGAGCTATGGGAGAGAAAACATTTGTTTTCAAAATTCACAATTTTCATCTCTCCAAAAGGTACGCAGAAGAAAACCACTCACAGGTGGCAAACGTACGGCATCCGTTAGGTATGTCAATAAGAAAGGTTATAACCGTGTTAAAATGAACTCTCGAAAATGTTGCTAGCTCTCGTTCTATTGGTAACACAATTAAAATGCCCTACAGCTTATGAGGCAGTTAAAAGTTGCTAAATCAATAGTAGGGCGTTCAATCCCACAAAAACTTTACTCCGATGCTCTCCCTTGATCTATTAACTGACACTCTTGCTAGTTTGAATCATGGTACAATAATACAGGCTCGCAAGGAAAAGCTCTGTTTCCATCTTGAAAAGCTTCTATCATTTTTATATGAGAAAAGATCTGAGTGACGTCACGAGAAAGCTTTTTTCCTTTGTGAACTAAGATCTGGGTGACGTCACGGGACCCTTATGAGCTTACCTTGTAATTATTGTACCATGGTTTGAATTGATCAATGCTTTGACTCGTGTATCATGGGACTTGGGAATATTTTCCTACGCCCATTACCTTAACTTGAAAGACTGTGGATGAATAATCCTTTGCCTGCGCAGAGGGATAGTAAGTCCCTTCTTTAAATTCCAAGTGGGCTTACTTAGATCACATCATTAATGGTTGGAGCTGTTACATTAAAATTTCGGTTGCTGATAAATAATAATAAATACAAAATGACTTAGATGCATCAGAAATATAGTTTATTTATTTTCAAGTACTTAGTAAATATGCAACAATTAGACTCCCTAAAGACACTATAAACCTTAATTTAACTAAATTCGACGCTGGAGAGTTTTGGTATCCGTCAATCCAATCGGAAAAGTATGAAACACTAGTAAAAAAGCTAGGGCTACCCCTAGAACAATTTATGCCACTAGAATCAACAATGCCGACAAGTTTATTGTCACAAATCAATGGTCCACCAGAATCACCAGAACAAACAGTCGAATACTGAGGGCTAATAGCACATATAATTTTATCAGATATAACAGCGAACGATTCGAGACACAAAATTTCAGATATTATGACAAAATCCCCCTCTTTCAACTGTGTCGAAATCGTACCATGTTCAGTAACACCCCAACCAGCAGCTTGGCATATCGACCAATCAGGGACTTTAGAGCGTCTAATATTGGCTATACCAATGTTTATATTGTCCACTACAACACTATCTTTCAGGAATAAGAGGGCAATATCACTGTCAGATAGGACGTACTTAAAATCTTCATGGATTAAGATTTTTGTTACTCTTAACAGCTCCGATGTAGAATTCACCATTGTGAAAATTTTACGTCCCAGGAGAACTCGAACATTTTCTGGATGGATCGGACCTTTTGCATATGATTTTGAGAAACAATGAGCCGAAGTCAACACTCGATTGGGGCTTATAAGTGATCCTCCACATTGCAGACGCCACGATTTTAGTATTGGTAGTAGAATTGCGGCAGCGAAATTAAACTTCTTCCATCTTGCAGCACTGGCATTTGTCAATCTTTTAATTCTGGGTTGAGGCGAGCCCGTCGCTAGAATGACTTGAAATACCAAAAATGTTACTAGAACACTTGCTGGTGTACACTGCATCGTATGTAGCTGGTTTTCCTAAATGTTTCTCATTTTTTGTTACAATTAATTGCCGACCGTTGAAACTTATAAATTTAAATAAAATCAATTACTTTTATCAAAAATTTGACTTTTACAGCGAAAGGTTTACCTGTCAACTGAATAAGACGTAAAATTCTAAGGTTTTGTAGATGAAAAAATTTGGAAAAAAGTCGCATAGCTAGAGTGTGTCTATCCTGCTTCTGAACTCAAAGTTTAACTCCTTTGACGTATCTGCATATTTAAAGAGAGTCAAAATAAAGTGGTCAAATCAAAAGAAGTGCCCAAATTATTAGAATGCTTAACTATCTACTTATGGTGCAGTCGCTTGCGGGGTCTTGAATTGAGCAGTGGTTTTTTCATAAGTCAGAAGTGATTACAGTATCCAAACCAAAATACTTTAAGATAAGTAGCTTTTTAAATTAATTTAGCTCTTAGGTTTTTTATATATCGTCGGCTTAGAGTGTAAACCTGCTAAAGGCATAATAGGTAATTTTACAGGAGACACAAAAAACATTCCTAAAAATATAGAAATTAATTTTAAAAAAGGGATTTTATACAGTTGATGTATTGTTTTGTTCTTTATAATATAAAATAAAAGAAGAGTTAGTAAATTCAGTATTTTATTTATTAATTAACACTTTTGTGACTTAGCAGGTTTTTGTAATGCAATAAAATTTTTAATCAAGGAGTTAGCAGTTCTTCAGTCATAACAAAAATTCAATTATTCAATTAACAAAAAAATATATAAACTCCAAATATTTGTACTCTTTAACATAAAGTAACTTAAACATATTCATTTTCAAAATATATCCCTTTAGGTACTAAGATTACACAACAGTTAGTCTCAACCATTACTAATACGAGTTGTGACTATTCATGAAGTAAATTATCATAATAATAACGATAGTCTTCAGGTAAAGTGTTTTTCAAATACTGCAAGTCTTCAAATTTCCTCTTGGTAATTTTTCTTTTTGTTAGGAACTGATTTCGTAGGGAATTAAAAGGCAAGGCAATTACAGCCGGTGATTTTCTTTGCGGTAGTATTTTTCATTTATCAGTCAATCTCAATTTAAAAAATACGTCACCGTTTGGAGTGTATTGAAGAGCTCTAATATCAGTAACTTTAGCGTCGCCTTTACCACGTCCAGGTCGAATGCTTTTAAAAAAATTTACGTTACCAAAGCTTTTGAAAAAAGTATGGTTTAAGTAAGTCACATCATAAGGTCTAGGGTTTTTTCTTGCCGATCTGCAAATAGATATATACTCCGCAGGAACATTGATGTTTTTGTGTTTAAGAGCCCGCTCAACAGAGGAATGAATGCTGTCCGCTTCCATCTGTGTATGCCCAACTTCTAGAAAGTTTTGTTCTATGACTATGTTGTTGTTTATAGCCGTCAATAGCAATGAATTAGACATTACACAGTTCCGGTTTTGATAGGTGCAACCATCGCTATAAAAAATGATTTTAGTTGTTTTATGTTTACTTGTTCATTTTGTTGTAAAACCTTGTTTTCAATTAAACTAACCCATACACTTGCAAACTCTTCCGAGTTTAAACCTCCTTCGGTTTCATTCCATAAATAGCAATTGTGTATTTGGAGCTTTGTTCTGTAGTACAAACTACTAATTTTTGATTTGGGTGCCATCAGAACCGCCTGCAAATCAACCGTAAAAACGAAACTTTCTTCAGCTTTATCCTTTTCTTTTTCTGCTCGAGCTTCTTCTTTTTTATTTTGATGTTCTTAATAATCTTCTTGCGACTTATTCCCAACTTTAAAGAGAGCACATATCTCACATTGGTCCTTTTTAGAATAGTACAATCCGAGATTTTGTATATCAAACTCCTCATAAAACTTGCAGATAGACAAAGCATGCACGTTGCGCGTTTTACACCAATCGTTTACATAAAAATTGTAAAGGGATCGTTTTGCAATATTAGCAAATTACTCATTTTCTGATCAAGTTTACTCAAAATGGCAATTATATAATAAACAAAAATACATACCTTTGCAATATTCCAATCCTCAAACCTTCGTTTGCACTAGTAATAACGAACTAAGTAATTATTTGCAAGAGCACACGCGCCGGCATCGAAAACTCAGTACAAAATTGCAGTCAAGGTGGAGTTAGCAGCGAACTTTTGATGACATGGATTTGGCAGTTTTACTCATCACGTGATTTAATCAATTTAAAATCAAAAATTATAGTAGGCTGTTTTAATAGTTTGTGTAATTTTTTTTTCTCTTTTGAATGGTAGGAAAATCGTTATAACGGTCAAAAATGGATTTAGCAGGGTTACACTCTAAGCCGACGATATGTATTTTGGAGTATAATATATGTAATATGTATATTTATTTTGGAGTATAATATTCAAGATGGTCCCGGACCTGGACGTTCTAACCATTCTCCCCTTGGCTGACTCCAAAAAAACAAACGATCTAAACGCGATCTTACAACCTTAGCCTCATTCTACACGCTTTTGGACTTTCCACATCTGCTCTCCCAACACTCTCAAACCAGGAAAAATTTATCACACTGCAATCGTGTATGCCGAATAAAACTCTTAGAGAGAAAACGGCTTACTTTTGAAATTGGCTGTCGTCGGTATCTCTTCATTCGTCCTCTAGCCAGATTTTCTTCGGTGTCGATCGCTGAATTCTCCAGTCTGCCGGACGGTTTCTCCAGAGAAGTTACGTGGCAAGTGGTTTTCATCCATTCGGCAAACATGTCCACGCGCTATCGTCGGCGAACATCAATTCGGTCAGGAAGTGGTTGCGTCTATTGAATTCCGCGACGTCCATCGAATGCTTCAACCATAATAGCGTCGATTACAACGTTGAAGAGAAGTGGCGAAGCCGAGTCTTCATGTCGGCCACCCGTTTGAATCGGGAACTCCTCGGATAAGTCGCTTCGAATACGAACGTTACTGGTTGAGCCATCGTACGATGCTTGGAGAAGTTGGATGGCTCTCAATGGCGCGTGTTCGGTTTGCAAGAGTCTCCACAAGCTATTCCAATCGATGCAATCGAAGGCGGATTTAAAATCGATGAAAACGACGACAGTTCGTTTGCAGCAACGAATTCTTTCTTTCATTAGCTGACAGAGGGCGAATATTTGATCAATGCATGCTCAATGTGATCTAAATCCAGCTTATTCTTTCCCGCTCGTTTTTTCTCGATGTTTCTGTAGCCACAACTGTATGATTTTCGTAAATGCTTTGCCGACAATCGAAAGAAGGCTAATATCGCAATAATTCTTGCATTCCCGACTGTCGTCTTTTTTCAAAATTGGGACCACGATCGCCTTCTTCCACGCCAGCGGGACATGATCAAAATGCTATATGGGTGTTATGAGGACATGAAGTCGTTGTGATAAGACATCACCTCCGGGTTTGATCATCTCGGCGGTTACTTGTCTATTCCTGGCGCTTTTCGAATTTTCAGCGATAGTATTGCCGTCTTCACCTCGATAATGGTCGGTTCGGTATAGAGAAACTGATTTGTTGGCTGTTCGATAATCGGCGGTTCGAGTGCTGGACCTTGTGGCGGATCGTGAAAAATTCTCTCCACCGCTGCAGGCTGCAGGAGAGACAACGAAAGTTTCATCCGATGTTCTCGTTTGTTGGTGTTGCTTTGCCGCCTAACCGCCGGTTTGTCTGGTACAGCGTCCGGTACTTGTGCCTCAACGCCGCTTCTTCCATGTCGGCCGCAACGTTATTTCAGTACGCTTCTTGTACCGATTATATTTCGTACGCTTCTTCTATTCAATTACCTCTGGCAAACCCGATTCACTTGACTTATTTCTGCTGCATCTTCGCAAAACGCCGCCTAACCCTCCATTACTCACTTTAAAAACGCTTCGACTACAATTCAATTTGCCGACAATTCAGCCCTCTTACCCAACAGCCACTCTCACTCGCTTACAACTCTCAACATCCAAGCTAGCTCTAACTTTACTCCTTGCTCATTTTCTAATTTCGTTAGCCAATGTCTATTTAGAAACTGATCAGCGCGTCTCTCTAACTGACCTCCAAGACCTATACGATCATCTGCCAACCACTTTTATTATGGGTGGTGATTTCACGGTTCTTATTGGGGCTGCCCTTCCACCGACACTAGAGGTAAAATAATTGAAGACTTCATCACTAGTAGTCAGCCCATTGTCCTTCCAAGCAATGGTGCTTTGCACTCATCTATCCACTCACAACAGCCTAACATCCATAGATCTTACTTTTAGCACCTCATCCCTTTTAGCACATATCCCCTTTGCTTAGCTGAACAACTCACGCCAGCCTTGAGGACATTGACAATTTTCCCATCATTCAAGGTTCGAGCATTTCCCTCGCTGATACAAAACACGTTTCCGTTTGCCTTTCCATAACAGTTACTGATCTGTCGTCAACCTGTCCTGTCTCGAAAAATGTCGATCAAGAAGCGGTTAAAATTCTTCGTAGCGCTGCGTCCGTCCCCTACTATTCTTCCCAAATACACATCACATGCTTTGATGAGGGCTAAAAACAGATCCTGACAGGTTTGTCATCGTCACCCTTCCCAATCTAATTTCCTGAGGTTTTGTCTAGATTCACATATTTTAAATAGAACAATTAAAAAAGCTAAAACAGACTCATGGTTTTCTTTGGCGAATTCCATAGATATCTGCACCAATCTTAAGGAGTCTTGGGTAAAAATACGTGCGGTTTCCGTTGGTCCATCCACCAGACTAATATCGAATGTTCATTCAGGCGGTGTAAATTTTACCCGCTCTCCCGAAACTGCCAAAGAGTTTGCCACCGGGTCAGGTTATTCAGCAGACAGCAAGTACAATACTGACCACAGGCGAAGTAAAATAAAATTAGCCCCTGATACCCTGGTAACACAGTCGTTACAGTTTCCCATCGTATTATCTTAAGCGAATTTAAAAATTCTTTAAATTCCTTCAAGGGCACAACCCCTGGGCTTGATAAGATCTGCAATGAATTAAGCGGGAAATTTCCCACTTTTTTGCAACTTAGAATAAATTCCATCCTGTGTAACTTCTTCTCTAAGTCCCAGCATTCTTCCATACCTCAGAAAGGTACGTATACTCTCCTACATCTTTATTCGCTGATGTCTGCGATAGTCTCGCTCGACAAAAACACACTTCCATCCTTTCTCTTGATCTGACAAAGGTTTAGGATAGAGTGAGTGCTCCTTTCCTCGCTAACTAGCTCGCAAAATTAAATTTATAAAAGTTTCATATTCCTCACCGTCATGTTAAGGGGTCCGTTCATATCTACAGACATCGAGCGACAGACAAAATAATATTCTTCTATACAGTGAGCATGAACCCGCCGTGACACGACCGCACGGAAAGAATATTTTGTCTGCGCGGTTCATGTGTGTACGTGTCTGTGGGTATGTACCGGAAAGTATGAATACAGCTTCGGAACCGTACAGGTATTTTTTCTTGGATACCTTCCACTGAGAAACATTTTCCACAAAAATTTCACCAGTGTCTGTTGTCTGATATGGTATGGTATGGAATAAAGGGTGTCTGTCGGTGTCTGGTGCGCGGGTGTCTGGTAAGTTCGATATAAACGGACCTTTACACATTTGTAAGTCTCTTATCCTGGGCACTGCTGGTTACTGTCTGTAAATATGTATATGTTAACTGTTCAGCCATTGGGGTGGCATACACGGATCATAACGTCAAGACTAAAAAACCGGTTTCTAGGACAGAGGGGCAAAAGGAAGAGAGAAAGTTGTTGCAACTTTTTGAACAGAAATTTTTGGCGTGAAAACTAACACATGCACAAATGTTTCTTCTTATCTTCTTCTACTTTGGGTCTGATATAGACATATCTCTTTGTTATTCGCGTTCGGGTTGTGCACACATAGATATTCCGTGTAGTTACTCTCGGTAAAATAAATACCCATGTACGCCGAGAGTATCATAAAAAACCGGTTTTTTGGTGTTGATATTACGATCCGTGTATGCCAGCCCATTGTTCTCCAACCGCTTCGAACCTCAATCAGCAATGTCCTTAGATCAGTTGCTGGTGTTCTTCGGTCCACCCCAGTCGACTCCTTACTCGTCGAAACAGGTTTTACCTCTCCGCGCCTTTTGGATCTATAGTCCGTGTGGGCATAACTTGGTCGGTTTTGCCATCAGGCCTTCCTGCAACTTGTCATAATAATAATACTAATCGTAAGAGAGGGCACAATTGGCGCTGAAAGGGACCCTGAAGAAACCACAAAGGGACACCCTGGTGGGTCAATTAAAGTTTAGAAACAACAAAAACAATTATTAAATAAATTTTTAATATTTCTATTTCAGGTAAAAAAAACTTAAAGGACTAAAGTTAAGCTAAAGGTTATAACTCGTTTTCTTTATTCCTCTTCATCTTCTTCATTATCATCGCCTAACCATTCTTCGCCTTCATTTTCTTGCAAGCTGGTATCCTCCTTCTCTGCTTCGTCATCCTCACCACTCTTATCTGTTTCTTCATCGGCTTGTATTGGCTCATCAGCCTTCTCATCATCCTCTTCTGCATCCTGTAATTGTTCCTTATCTTCTTCTGAATTTTGTTGATTTTCATCAGAACTTTCAGCTGGCGTCTCGTCCTCATCCTCTCCAGTCGGCTCTTCTTCAGCTTCTGGTTCTTCTACTAGGTCCTCAGCACTTGGCTCCTCTTCAGATTCGTTGTTATTGGGAGTTTCTTCTTCAGGATTATCCTCCTCTTTGTCCTCAGGTTCATTTTCGTCTACTGTGTCTTGGCCTTCTTCTTCTTCTTCAGACTGTGGGAGTTCATCTTCTTGGATAGGTGATTCTTCGCTTTCTGCTTCTTCGGCTTGTTCTTCACTTGCAGCTGCTTGCTCTGCGCTGGTTTGCTTAGCTTCTATCGATTCCTGTTCTTCCTCTACCTCTGGTTCTTCGGCTTCATTCTGTTCATTTGATTCTGGTGTTTCCTGCGATTCTGGCTCCTCCACTTCCTGAGATGCTTGTGGCTGTTCTTCTAATTCTTCGGCTGCATCGGGTTCCTCTACAGATTCTGGCTCAAGTGACTCCGCTGGAGTTTCGAAAGGTTCTTCTTGTTCAGCGCTAGGACCAAGATTATCAGACTCATCTGGCTCATATAGAATTCCGTCTTCTTCCATGCTTGGTAAATCTTCTGGTGATATAGGATCATACTCTTCCGGTAATGGAATTTCTGACGATGTCGCCCAGTCGGGCTCAAATGTCGTAGTTGTCGTAGTAGTCGTTGTCGGTCTAGGACGTTGTGGTCGAACAGGACGTGGGGGTCTTGGTGTCTTTGGTGGCAATTGCGGTCGTGGAGTTGGTCTGGTTGGTCGCGTTGGTCTTGGAGTCTGGTATGGCTTCTCCCGGTGTTGTTGTGGTGTTGTCGGTGGTCTAATAGTTGCTGGCCTTGGAGGTGGACGTGGTCGTTCTGTGCTTGGCTTCTCCGTGTGTAATTGAGTAGTAGATAGTATTGCTTCTGTTGTTTGTGTTGTGGGTTGTGTTGTTTGTGGCTCATAGATTGGTTTTTCTGTTGATGGATCTTCACGCTGAGGTATTGGCGGTATTGGTGGATAAAGCAAATCGTTTTCTGGTTTTGCAGGACTTGCGAGAACGTCGGACATTGGAGCTGCTGGTAGTTTATCCTCTGTCGGCAGTATTGCGGCTTGTGTCGTAGTAACTGGAGGTTGAGGAGGCTGAGGAGGCTGAGGAGGTTGAGGAGGTTGATTATAAACTGGCTTTTCAGGATAAGGAGGCTGACTTGGATACGGAGGTCTTCCTCCATATGGTGGGTTGTCGTATTGGGGTGGAATATAAGGAGGTTGACCATAGTCTGGACCAACAAGCGGTAATTCATCGTATGGTGGTTGACTGTAAGGAGGCTGAACGTATGATGGTTGATCGTACTGTGGCCGCGGGTATGCAGGACTGCTGGACTGCGGTTTGACACGTTGTGGCTTAGCTGGTTTGGGCTTAGCCTTAGCTGGCTTAGGTTTCTTTTCTTTCTTCTTTGGTTTCTCTTTCTTTGCTGGCTTGCCTTTCTTCTTATGGCCCTTTTTCGATTTCTTCTTTTCCTTTTCCTTATTCTTCTTTTTCTTTTCCTTTTGCTTTTCTTTGTTCTTACGTTTCTTATCTTTGTCTTTCTGAATTTTCTCCAAATCCTTCTGGATTTTCTTCTTCAGCTTGTCTTTCTGCTTCTTTCTATCCTTCAGTTTCTTATCAATTTCCTTTGATGATGTCTTCACGTCCTTCTTCTTCTCCTTCGATGCTTTCTCAATGGCCTTAGATATATTCTTTGTCATTTTTGCGAAAATCTTTATCTTTTCTGATGCGGAACCTAATAATCTTGCAACTACATCGCCTTTCGGTTCAGTTGGTAGCAGGATCTTCTTGTGTATTTTTTCTGCCTTATGATGACTTTCCTTCTCCTTTTCCTTTTCCTTCTCCTTCTCCTTTTTCTTATCCTTTTTCTTATCCTTTTCTTTACCTTTACCTTTTTTGGGTTTAGATTTCTTGCTATCACCACTTGCTCTACCAGTCCCTATCATCAACGATCCAGATAATTGACGACCGGTATGCCTAGGTCCAACAAGCAATCTACCTCTTGCAATGATCTGATCAAGGGCATTCATTGTCATACTTCTTGATTCGTCCTTGTGCTTTTTATCGGAATGACCGTAATGTTTCTTGCCATCGTCGTCCTTGGAGGTATCCTGGGATATTTTCGCTAAGTCTTTAAGGTATTTTGATAACTCCTTCTTAGTTTTCTCAACCAGTTTTAGCTTATCTTTGGCGAACTTCTGGCCGAATTTCTCTTTTTGCTTCTCAACCTTCTCCTTGAACTTTGCAGTAACATCAAGAATATCAGACAACTTCTTTGTTGAATCAGCAAGCATGTGTCCTCCGTTGGCGGACATTTCAAGAAGCATTTTCAATTTGCTGTTCGAAACTCCTTTGATGGAATCAACCATGTTCGAGAACAAATCGCTAACAGAAGTTGGTAGCTTCGGCACTTCAACATCTTTTTTGATTTTTCTACCTTCGAAGCCCAACGATCGTGCCTCGGGTATCTCGTCATCATCATCATCATCTTCATCTTCTTCCTCCTCTTCTTCTTCCTCTTCTTCATCATCACCATCGGTGTAGAAGTCTTCGCCAGAAAGATTGTCCGTGCTGGCACTGAACAACAAGTCATCCCTCACATAGCTCAAGTCTTCAGCAGCCTTGGCCGCCTCATGGAACAAGTCCGCTATAAGTCCAGATGCTGCTGACAGGTTGTTGGACGTCTTCTTCAATATACTATCGATTAGCTCTGCCTGGGCACTTAACACAGATGATACTACCCCATTGCTGGCGTCTAAGAAGGCTCCGATCACTGTTGATATAGTTTTAATTAATTGTCGCGGCTGTCGACTCGACGACGGCCGAGCGGATATACCTTGATTCAATATCAAGGCAACCGCCAAAAGGAGGAAAATTTTCTTCATACTACCCGCCCGATTTGTCCTCCCAGCAATGGTCTTTATTTAAGAACTACTCACTGTGAAGAAGTTAATTTACACTGATAAGTCTCCGTGTTTATTGGGCATCTTTTATACTCTTTTTGTGCACTTTCGGTTGTGTTTTCCACAAAATGCCACAGAACTTCAGCCCTTCAACAGTTGCCCAAATATTTGTGCAGTGCTCCATAGAGACCCAAAGGGGAGTTGTGTCGAATTCTTTTGGTAAACTCATAATTGGTTGGATCATTCAGGTGGTCTTATGTGACCAATTGTGTTTGATTAATTGGGAAAGAACTGATTTTTGATGTAGGAAAAAAAGTGACAAGAAAAATTCCATCGCACGAATTTATTTATTTTAAATTTCTGTTTTGTAATATCGTAAGTATTTTTGTGTTGTTCCATAGATAATGTAAGAAGCATGCATTCATTAAAAATCATTGTTTGTATTGTAGGTAAAGGAAAATTACATTTTGAATACAAAAAAAAATGGAAAATCTATAGAATCCCATGCACATAGGGTTTTTGGGAACTGATATCATAAAGAACGAAGCAAGTAAGGATTTAATCAACCAATGATCAAGCCTTAATCAATCCTTGGATAGTCTTAGTTATTTATATCACCCATCATGTTCAGGTCAGCCGCCTTTTTTTATCGGACTAAGCTTTAGAGTCACCCTTTTTTACTACATAATAGTAGAAGTCGTGTTTTAATGAAAGTATAATAGCTTTATTCGAAAGATAGATAAAGGATACAAGAGATTAAGAAAAATCTGGAAGGCCTTGGCGGAAGGGACGATGAACCGATGAAATGTTGTACAAGTCCGAAAATACTGCCTGTGGAAGGTTGTTTCCAAGTCCGGCCCTATCCCTTGATCAGGGTAGAGTGAGATTGATTTTCGGCGCCCTTTGGTAAACGTTTTGCACATACATACTTCTTCCATATACTTCTTCTAGGGGACTTCAATTTATCCAATAGTGAATGGGTATCAAAAGAAGATGTCCATAACTACCTCCCTGCTAGCGGTCTTAATTTTAAGGAATCGTGCTTATTCTCAACTCCTTATTTCCACTCGGCTTGTGACTGATATATTAGGGAGGCAGTCAACATAACTCAGAGACTCAGTCAACATAACTGTTGAACCCAGTCCAATAGTCATGACTTCTGTCTTTTCTTTACGCTCCTTTAATCTCTCATGGGGCATAGGGCGGAAACAGTTGCCCTCCAGCGGACTCTGCTTTGCGCGACAGCTCTCAGCTCCGACCAGGATCTTCCAGTTGTTGCGGCTTCCTCTAGTAGGGTTCTACTCCACTTTGTTCTAGGTCTTCCTACTCGACGGGATCCTTGCGGATTCCAGTTAAGGGCCTGTTTGGCTAGATTTTCGTTTTCGCGTCGCAAGATGTGGCCGACCCAATTCCATTTCCTTCACCTGATTTGGTCGTCTATCCTTTCTCGGCCGGCAGTTCTTCGTTTGAAATTCTATCTTGCCAGCGGATATTTACCATACGACGCAGGCATCTGTGACGTCTGATGACAATTACCATTCTCTTCTCCTGCTAAATTATTGCTTCAATTCAGAGAATACTCTTTGTCCGGAGGTGGTAACCCATTCCTTTAATTTTAAAAAGACTAACTTTAGTGACCTGTCTTCTAAGCTTGCCTTGATAGATTTCAACAACTTACTTCCCGCAAATGAGTTGGATGACGAGGTGGCACGGTTCCGTACTATACGAAGTCCTCGTTTCTTGCGTACCTTATGTGCCCTAAAAATTTCCCAGTTCATCTCCATCTTGGTTCAATAATGAACTTGGCTCAATAATGACTTGAAAAATCAGAAGAATAGACTCTGGAAGACCTATTTAAAGAGAAAGGACTCTCCGAGTCTCAATTCATTTATCAATTGCTATAACAGACTTCGTTCACTCTCTTTTACTCTGTATCGTGAATATCTTAGCATCATGAGTGATAAAGTGTTTACTGATCCTAGAAACTTCTTTAAATTTGTCAACTCCAAGAAAAAAGTTGATAACTACCCTAATACTCGCATACGATTTGCAACATGTTTGCGTTATTCTTTCATCAATTTTTCGCACCCTCTGAGCCTAATCACAATAAATTTCGTCACATAATTCCAAACCGAGAGGCTCATTTTTTACCTCTCTCAATTACCAGTACTGATATCGTGAAACATATCGACGAACTCCCATTTGACTTCACTTCTGGCTCCAACGGTATTCCTCCTGCTGTCCTTTAGTCCTGTGCGGAGGTTCTCCAGTTTCCACTGGAAACCTTTTTTCAAAAATCCCTGGATAAACGATGCTTCCCTACTCTTTGGGAGAATTCGTTCATAATTCCTATTCATAAAATTGGTAGCAAGAACGAAATACCGGTCTCAACGAATCAACATGGTTTTCTTACAGCTCGTTCCACTACCACTAATCTTATTGAGTTCACTTCGTTTCCGGTTGTCAAACGGATTGTGTTTACACTGATTTTAGTAAGGCATTTGACAAGCTTTCCCATTCCATTATAATCCTCCAATTAAGAATGTTAGGCTTTCCGCCAGCCCTTTTAGTATGGATCTAGTGTTACTTAGCTGACCGGACCTACCAAGTTCTCTTTCGTGGATCCAAATCAATAACCATGGAAGCGACATCCGGTGTTCCCCAAGGAAGTCATCTTGACCCTCTTCTATTTATACTGTCGATTGATGACATTGTTCTTTTGCTAATAGGGTTGATACACGGGCACCAACGAATGTTCATTGAAAGAGGAATGATCATTCGTCTTCGTGTATCACATGCAATGAAGTTCTAATGAACATTAATATCTTCATTCGTTTCTTTTCTGAATGAAGCAAATAGAACTTCATTCGCCTTCAATGAAGTTGGAAACTGGAAATTTTCCACTATTTAAAGTGTTTAGAAGTTAAAAAATTTGTCTGTGCTATGTACCTACCCTTGGTATAAAAAGAAGAAGAGGAAGAATATTTTGACGTTTTCAAAACGTTTTTGAAAGTTCGTGGTTCACGGTGGCCGTGTATCAGCATGTAAACGAATGATCATTCAAATGGATGAAGCTGGAAGAATGATCATTCGTTTGTGCCCGTGTATCAACCCTATAAGACACTGTAGAATATTGATTTACGCTGATGAGATTACGCTGATGACAATCCAATGCTATGCTCCAACTGAAGACGCAGAAGATGACATCAATGACGAGTTATATATGCGACTGAATGAGGCTTTTCGCTCTATTCCAAGGGGAGACATCATTGTATTAATGGGTGACTCACGCACAGATCGGCCGTGACAACACCGGCCTTGAACAAACAATTGGGAATCAAGGCCTAAGCCAAGTTACCAATAACAATGGTGAGCTTTTCGTTGATTTTTGCAGTTCCCACCAACTCATGGTAGGTGAAACTTACTTTTGTCACAAGAAGATACACAAAGAGACCTGGGTATCGCCCGATGGTACAACGAGAAATCAGATAGATCACGTGGCCGTCAGCCGCAGATGAAGAACTATTCTCGAGGATGTCAGGAGTTTCAGGGGAGCAGATACTGGAAGCGATCACCACTTGGTTGTAGGAACTATTCGCCAACGCGATGCCATAAAACGTAGATGGTTTAACGTAGACCTTCTGCGGAAGAGCCTTAAAAAGCGAGAATTTGCTGGAAACCTGCAAGAAATATTCAACCAGCAAACCGTTTCTGACGACACAAATATTGAAGAGCTGTGGAGTACCACAAAGGGCGCTACATTGACGGCTGCGGAAACGAGCATCGGTTATGTACGTCCAAAGAAACCAACAACACTGGATCTTGGACACAACCTGGCAAAAAATAGAACGCAGAAGGGCCCTCAAAACAAACGTAAACTCTACAAGCGACCCGGAAAGACCGTCTAGTTGAACGGGAATACTCCCAATTACATCGGGAGGTAAAGAGAAATGTCCGGCGTGATAAAAAGCAGCAGATAAATGAGCTCGCAGAAAAAGCGGAAAACGCGGCTCACACAGGCAACAGTAAGGTGCTGTACCAAATCACTAAACAGCTCTCGGGAAAGCACTCTACTAAAAAGCATGCCGTTAAGAGTGCGGATGGAAGGCTGTTGTGCAGCGACGAGGAGCAACTCCAAAGATGGAGAGATTATTTCTTTGCCGCCCTGAATGGTACACTTACACAGGAACCTCAGGAAAACAGCAACAATGCACAGCCAATAAGAATCGCCACTCGGGCCCCATCCAAGACGGAAATAGTAACCGCAATTCATGCGATGGCCAATGGTAAAGCAGCTGGGAAAGATGGCATCCCGCCAGAATTGTTGAAAGCCGACTCAAGCATCATAGCAGATGCGCTTCAGCCAATCCTAGAAATAGCATGGAACACCTGTACCTTTCCGGAGGATAGATAATAGAATTGATAAAAGCCCTATATAACAATTCCAAATGCAGAGTTCTCCATAATGGAAAATTATCCGACAGCTTTGAGGTGAGCTCAGGAGTACGACAAGGATGCCTACTTTCGCCATTACTATTTCTTATAGTAATAAATGACATTCTTGTCGGCGCTCTAGATAATAGAACAGGCGGCATACAATGGGGTTTGGTAGACCGCCTTAAGGATCTCGACTACGCCGATGATATCTGTTTGCTGGCCCACAGACACCAAGACCTCAAAAACATGTTAAACAATTTGGCAACAGAAAGGAGTCCAGCAGGCTTAAGGCTAAATCCGACTAAAACAAAAGAAATGCGGATAAATGCAAACACAATTGAACGGACAGCGCTGAATAACCGTGACGTGGAACTGGTAGATAAATTCTGCTACCTCGGTAGCATTATTACCGAAAATGGTGGGGCAGAAGAAGACGTCAGCTACAAAATAAATAAAGCACGAGGCGCATATGCATGCCTGAGCCGCGTATGGAGATCAACGGAGATCTCCACTAAAACCAAATTGCGGCTGTTCAACTCCAACATTAAGGCAGTTCTTTTGTACGGTTGCGAAACATGGGAAGTCATTCAATTCATCACAAGGCGCCTACAAGTGTTCATTAACAGATGACTGCGTCGTATCCTAAAAATCCGCTGGCAAGATAGAATTTCAAACGAAGAGCTATGGCGCCGTGCCGGCCAAGAAAGGATAGACGACCAAATCAGGCGAAGGAAATGGAATTGGGTTTACCACACCTTGCGACGCGAAGACGAAAATCTAGCCAAACAGGCCCTTTACTGGAATCCGCAAGGATTCCGTCCAGTAGGAAGACCAAGAACAACTTGGAGAAGAACCCTACAAGCAGAAGCCGCAACAACTGGGAGATCCTGGTCGGAGCTGAGAGCTGTCGCGCAAAACAGTGTCCGCTGGAGGGCAACTCTTTCCGCCCTATGTCCCATGAGGGATTAAAGGAGCTTAAAGAAGAAGAAGACATCAAATGGTACCGTCACATAAAGAGTATGGAGGATTTCAAACTTTTGCAAGTTGACTTTGATACCTTTCACTGACTTGGTGTGCCAACAACAACCTGGTTCTTAATATTAGTAAATGTGAAATAATGACTTTTAGTAGGAGACGTAGTCCGTAATTTTTAACAACACCTTTTCTAATGATTTGATTCCTCATGTTAATCTTGTTAAAGATCTCGGGATTAGATTTGATAGTAAGCTGGAGTTTTCTACTCAGATCAACTATTTATCTTCCAGAGGTAGTTTAGTCTGGGGTTTTATTAAAAGGTGATCCAAAGAATTTAACAACCCCTTGATTATACTAAATACCTATACATTTCTCGTGTCAGACCATTACTCGAATATGGGTCCTAGGTTTGGTCTCCTCACTACAATTCGCATATTAGAACTATTGAATCGGTTCAACCAAAGCTCGTTCGATTCGCACTGAATCATCTTCCTTAGAAAAACCCATTAGTTCTCCCACCATATAAATCCCGGCTTAAGTTACTCAACTTAAGCTCTCTTCCCAAGCGTCGTGAGGTGCCCGATGTTGTATTTGTTCATCAGCTCCTTAATGGAAAGGTTGACTCAGGTTTTCTAAATCGTCGTGCGTCATTTAGAGAGGGTCGTTATAATCTGAGAGGACCACCTCTTTTACAAGTCAACTCCTCTAGCACGAATTACGGCAGATTTGAACCTGTCAATTAATTTACTAGTTTTATGTTTGCATGTTTAGTTGAGCCTCATTTCAGCGCTTGATTGTGCTGGGTAGGTAAATTTTTCTTGACCCAGCTGAAAACTGCGCATTCTGTGTTAGAGGGGTTTACTCTAGTATTATTGTCACCATACAATTTACTTTCCTTGTTACTGAGGTACTCCTTATAGAGGGCGAAAGCATGAAATTAATTCGGAGGAGGAGAGCATGAAATTAGTTGGTCATAGCAACTGAGAAATGCATAGAAACTCGCAATCTTTCTTCTTCAGGTAGGTTTTCCAAAGTCTATTCTTCCGGTTTTTGGTACGTCTCAACTCATTGTAGTACCAGGCTGGAGATGATCTGGACGACGGAGTAAAATCTTGCTACGTCGTCATCCATCTCATTAGATAACCTATTGACATCGAGCGATGTGAGCTTGGATGACAGTACTTCAAAGTTTGGCTTTTTAAAAATTAAAGGTATAGGCTGACTCCTCCGGGATTAACTTATTGTTAAAGGCAGACCATTAGCTCAGTAGGAGAGAAGGGTGATAATTGAGGAGTGGGCGAACAAAACGGCACATGTCCATGGTTGGCCGTTTTAAGTTTTTTGACGGAATCGTGTTCATTACACTAAACTGCAACTAATTTCAATTTCAGACACTTCAAAAATCACTTTCATGTAATATTTTTTTGTTAGCAAAGTAACGGTTTCCCTGCAGAAAGGCACATGTCCTACGAATATTCATATTTTTTAACCATTCGTTAATGTGGATTTTCAAAAGGGCACGTATTTCATACAAAAAAGTTTTTAATCAACAATGGAAGTTCATTGCACCTCACCTGGGGCTCTAATTACATCGATTTGTATGTGCATCATAAACTGCACTAAAAATGCACTAAAATTTACCTCACTTTTGCCTCCCACGGCCCCAAAACAAGCCGTGGGGCACTATGACCCCTTAAAATTTGCGTAACAGACCCTACTATTAGGAAAAAATACCAGAAAAATCTCCCCTTGCCTCTAAGGGGGCCAGGGAGCTCCCTAAAAGGCTAAAAACAAAAAAACATGTCCAGTTGGGTTCCTGCAAAAGGGCACATGTCCATTCAAGGGTTTGACAAAACGGTACATGTCCAGTTCTGTCCCCGCAAAAGGGCACATGTCCATTTTTGTTTTAATTTTTTCTCTTAAAGTATTAAACATATTTAAAAAAAATTTTTTCCGTCTGAATGAGTTCAAATAGTAGCACAACCTACCATACTCATAAATAGTTAATGTGATCAGTTCAGAGGCAGAAACAGTTTTTTGCGATTTCTGAACAATTTGCAAAACTGGACATGTGCCGTTTTGTTCGCCCACTCCTCAATTATCGACAGGAGACAAGACAATTGAGCGAGGCTCAACATTAATGTTGTCTGAGTCTTAAAAGAATATAACCTAAAAAAATATAAATGTACAAGTCAACAGGTCGGTGGAATTACATCCCAGTTTCCCAAGCGAAGTTGCTAGGTTTATTTCACTGTATCTGTATCACCTAAGTGAGAGTCAGGTGCAAGGAAAGAACATTCTCAGAGCATCGAAAATACAAGACATAAATATATGCATATGGTTGGGAATCAATTGAAAATAACATTTCTTAAGTTTGCATATTCAGAACATTAAAATATTTTTTTGTTGTGATTATATTAAACTACAGTTGTTGATATAAAAAAACAAATTTATAATAATGCGAATTGTACTGCTTATCAAAATAAGTCATTTGATCTAATTAAAAACCAATATAATCTCAAAAATATAAACTCGAAAACACAGCCCCGCTACAATATTACAAAGCAAACACTCATTACAAACATTGTTTTGTAACACATCTGACTTTACACAAAAAGGTGAATGTCCCCAAAAACATTTACAAACACTCCACATTCTCTTACTTAAACATCGTCAACATCTTGAATTTTTCCGACCATTCTTCTAGTTCTAGTTCCATTCATAGAGCCCAAAGTAGTTTAAAAAGTGGTAAACCCAAGGAATTTAGCCCTTAAATATTTGAACAACTGCGTCAGTCGATTGCATTCGATTAATCCGATTATGTCACGTCGCATCTGACGCCACTTGATTTCTATTAATCGATATAAAAGGCAATTGATTGCCAGAACTATTGTCAAAGGTTTCATAGTTTTCTCCAAGTTAACAGGGCCCACGACACTTACCACGATGAGGACTTTACTGCTCATCGTCATTGCTTCATTGTTAGCGCAAAATGTCATATCAATTCGAATATTGGCCTCCTTCCATCATGACAAGGACCACCATGAAAAACATCACCATCACGGAAAGAAGCATTGTTCTTACCATCATCCATTCCTTAAGGGAGCCAATTTGGATGCTGCTGAAGAATTAGAAAGTGAGCTTTTGGACATTATTGAAAAAATTTCAGCATATCCAGAAACACCGCAAGCAATGCAAGATTTGATCACAATAGCGGCGACAAGAGTTTCGCAGCTAATGGACTTTGAAGGATATGAGCCAGTCAAAGGGACAGGACGATTCTTCGATGACACCACAAATTCATTTGTCAAAGTACTACAGTCCGCAAACGAAATAATCCCGCCAAATGAAAGATTCGACGAGGAGCTTATAGCATCGAAGGTTAGATTAGTTGAAACCACGCGCCAGACACTCCGGGACTTCCTTAGTGGATTGGAGAGCATCGCTGAGATTCCACCACCAAAGAATCCTGATAAAGCGGCCGAACTAATACACGCACAACAACTACTCATCGACAAGACCAAAGAATCTTATGAAATGGTGTATGAAAGCGCGGGAAACATACTGCGTCAAGTTATGAATTCGACGCAGGTGAGTGTGCCTATTAGGAAGCTGATCGCTGCTAGGGTCCTCTATACAGCAGCAAACAATCTGAGAGCCTTCGCTAGTGTTAGGGACAATGTCTTCAAATTTCTGGTGAAATTCGCCAAGGATAGTAATGCACCAATCGATGAGGAGGAATTGAATCAATTCCATCATCTACTTAAGGATGGCCTGTCACCTAATTGGGAGGAGGACTACGAGGAAGAAGACGACTTGAATGTTGAATTGACACCTGAGGAAGAAAAGGAGTTACAGGACCTTTTGGGAGATTACGCTCATGAATTTATGTAAAGAAAAAAAATATTTTAATATATCTGAAAGTGAAATAAATGCAGTTTTATTTATTTTTGCATTTTTTAAATTGATTACTTACTTACTTAATGCTCCTTTAATCCCTCATGGAATATAAAGCGGAAACAATTGCCCTCCAGCGGACTAGGTTTTGCGGGACATCTCTCAGCTTGGACCAGGATCTCCCAGTTGTTGCGGCCTCTGCTAGTAGGGTTCTCCTCCACGTTTTTCTAGGTCTTCCGACTCGACGGGATCCATGCGGACTCCAGACAAGGGCCTGTGTGGCCAATCCAATTCCATTTTTTACGCCTTTGGTCGTCTATCCTTTCTTGGCCGGCACGACGCCATAGTTCTTCGTTTGAAATTCTATCCTGCCAGCGGATTTTTAGTACGAAGTAAGCATCTGTTGATAAAATGATTCTTTCTCAAATATTATTTTGGTTTGTATAAAGTGGTACAAGTTTGCCTTCCTTTTTAGCAAAAATTGAAGAAAAGTTAATTTACTTAAAATTACATAGGGGAGAACTACCCTGTGGGGAGAAAGGATGTGTAAAAATAAAAACGCGGCAAATCCCATGCTACCAAGAAGATTTAGCTCGGATAATCAAGGAACCATAACTCAAAGTTTTCTGGTATAGTCGATAGATATAGGCCAACTTCCTTACAAGTAAGCTCGAAAAGTCGTCCTTAGTTCGTAATTGTGACTCCATCTTGCCTCAAATGGACTGTAGGGCGCCAGTGAACTATCACCCACACTATTATCCACCAAGCTATCTACGGGTTTGAAAAGACTTCTTGAAGGTATTTGAGGAGAGGGAAAGTATTTGTATCATTTATAGGCCCAGAAGTGGCTATTGAGATACCCATCAGTTTGGCTTCTTCTTCTTTCTTCTTTTGATCCGTTGGAGCTGGCAGTCCGAGTGGGACGTCCTCGCAACCCATTTTTTTTTATGTGGTAGTGCTAAGCTCAGGAGTCACCCTTTGTACTACTAGTCCGTCATGTCATTTGTCACGTCATGGTGCAATGTCTAGCAGTAAGCTTAGTACGGGGAGGGGTGGGGGAATAGGTTAACTATTATAAAGGTACGGGGGGTATTGAAGAAGGTGGTGATGAACCCTGCGTTTGAACTCTAGGATGTTGTAGGAGCTCAGAAATACCGACTGCGAGAGATTATTCCACAGTCGAGTTGTTCTATTTACAAACGAATTCATATCTTGTTGAGTGCGTGAAAGGGGGAGTTGCAGGTGCAGGGAATGGGACGAGTGGGCTAATCTGGTGTTGCGGGTATAAGATTGCCGTGGAGGCAAAAGAGCGTTTTACTCGGAGGAACAGTCACTATGATAGTAGCGATAAAATTTTGTCAGTGCTGCTACATTCCAACGGTGGCTTAGGGGGTCGATGGTGGAGCAAGCGGTGATGTGGGGGTCTTGAAGTTTTATATTTTAATTTGAATGTAACCACGTCACATCATTATACTTTAATAAATTTTATATTAAATTAATTTTATACTATTTTATTTAATTCGTTTTAGATGTTTTATTAACTTCCCAGTATAGGAAGTTATTGTAATCGGTCCGAAAATCGAAATCGAAAATTTCAACGTATTTTCATCTTCAAGGTCCCAGGAGCATTTTAAGCAAAAAATTGGGAGGAAGTATGTGTGTGTGTGTGTGTGTGTGTGTGTATGTGCGTACGGATGTGGTCATTTTTTCCTGCACGATATCGCGCGAACCAAAACTGATATCGACTTCGTTGAGGTGTTGTTCGAAGCGTATTAACCGAAATATGATCTGAAAAGAATTTCATGAAATTCGGTCCAGCCGTTTTTTTGTTTAACCGACGTAAGTGATTTTTGTACCTGCACGATATCGCCCGAACCACGAAAGATATTGACTTACTTGAGGTGCCGTTCGAAGCGTATTAGCGACAATATAATCTGAAAAGATTTTTATAATATTCGGTCCAGCCGTTTTTTTGTTTAAGCGACGTAAGTGATTTTTGTACCTGCACGATATGGCCCGAACCACAAAAGATATTGACTTACTTCAGGTGCCGTTCGAAGCGTATTAGCGACAATATAATCTGAAAAGATTTTTATAATATTCGGTCCATCGTGTTTTTGGTTTAAATGACTTAAGTGATTTTTGTACCTGCACGATACCGCGCTTACTAAAAACTATATCGACTTCATTGTGGTGCCGAAAAACATTAATACATCAATATTATATACATTTTCGTCAACCTAATCTTGTAAGTGCGCACATTTAGTTTGACATTTTAGCGAAAATATTGATAAACAATTGTGACAAATTCTCGGTATTATGCATATATTCTATATTGCCTATTGTTAATTATTATTATAATATCCAATCTTAATATTCAACATCCATCATACTGGGAAGTTGATCGTGTGGACCGAAAGGGTCGAACCCACATCCCAACTAGTTTTAAATTTCAAAATAATTATTTTAACGGTAATACAATTCCGCATATCCTTAGTCGTTTGACTCTTAACTACTACTCTTACATTTTCTATTTTATTTTACATGACAACTTTTGTGTGTCTATGTTTTTGAAAATCATTTGTGTGTTCAGTGTCTACGTATGTGATATCTGATTCAGTATTCCTAAAGTGTATTTCTAAGTAGAAGTGAAAATATAATTTTTAACGTATTAAAAACACTGTACTCAAAAATTACTAGTACAGGAACTGAATTGAATGTTGAATAAACTTGCTACAATAACGAACATAAATTAATAACAAGTAGCAACCGCTACAGCGGTATCGTCATTAATTAACTTAAGGGCCTTTTTTTGGACCTTATCTAACCATGCTAAGGTTGTTATTGGAGCGCCGCCCCAAATGAGGGAGTTGTATTCGAGAAGAGGCCGAATGTAGGATTTATAAATAACAGCACGGGCCGATGGCTGGAGGAGGCTGCACCTCTTAAGAAATCCCAAGTACTGGGATGCTTGTTTGGCGATTTGGAATATATGGTCATTCCATCGCAAGTCTTTGGCTAATGTCACGCCTAAGATGTGTAGGGATGGGTCGGCCTTTAGTTCCACGTCATCCACTGTCAAGGATGGTGATGTGTTGATCTTTTTCTTTGAAATAAGACAGTACTTGGTTTTGGAGGGGTTGAATTCGACACGATTCTTTTTTCCCCACTCTAGAATAAGTTCAATGTCGTTATTAATACATTTGGACATTAGTTCACGATCATCAAGACAGGATCTGGCATGTGTCTGTCTTGTATCGAAGCTGTACGAGTAACGTAGAGTACCGTCGTCAGCGAAGCTGTGAAGTGGATTGGAGGGGATTGAAAGAAGGTCATTTATAAAGATGAGAAATAGGGCCGGTGATAAAATTGACCCCGGGGGACCCTCGCAGAGATTGGGTGAGATTCAGATTTGACGCCATCCAAAACTACCTTAATTGAATGGCTGGAAAGGAAACTCTCAACCCACTTATAGAGAAGCTAGTCAATTCCAATAGCTTTGAGTTTAGCTAACAAGGCTGAGTGCCATACTCTATCAAAAGCCTTGGAGATATCTAGAGCAACCAGACTAGACTCACCGGATCCATGCAGACTACGGCTGATGTGTTCGGTAAGGCAAACTAAAAGATCACCAGTGGATCTTTTTTGTCGGAAGCCGTATTGTTTGTCGTATATAAGTTGGTTGGATTCTAGATATCCCATAAGCTTTTTGTTAATTATCGTCTCCATGGTTTTGGAGAGGATAGAAGTGATTGCTATTGGGCGGTAGTTGGGGGGAAGGCTGGAGTCACCTTTTTTCGGTATTGGCTGCACACGGGCAAGTTTCCAAGAATCTGGGTAAACTCCGGAAGCGGAAGAGTATGATAGGGCAAAAAGTTTGTGCAGAGGTTTAGCCAAAGGTGAGGCGCATTGTTTTAAGACGATAGGGGGTATATTATTGAGTCCAGTGGATTTGTTGACATCGAGCTCCTTGAGGTACCTGTACACCTCGCGAGTCCTGAAGAAAACCCTGTCCATTAAATGAGCGCTGTGCTCGAGGACCGGGGGTAGCGTATCATTTTGGGGTAGAGAAGAATTTGAAGTGAACAGAGATGCTAATAAATCGGCCTTGGATTTTCTGTCTGTTATCACCTTTTCATCGTGGATGAATGAAGAAGTTGTGAAGGTGGTGAAATTCTTCTTGATAGAACTTACCAAGGACCAGAAGTTTTTGCTACCAGAGGTTGCATTAAGGAGTTTACTTCTAAACTTGCTGTCAAATAAATTTTTGAAATTCCTGATGGTGACTTTACAGGAATTTCTTAGTTTTATATACTCTGCACGGAGCGATTCACTCGGGGAGCTCTTGTAAGCTCGAAAGGCGGCTTCTTTATTTCTGATTGCATTCATACACTCCTGATTAAATCATCTGTTGAGCCTAGCCTTCACAGATTTAGTAGAATGAGGAATGAACATGTATGCCTGCCTGTATGATTCTAGCGGCAGAGTTGACGATAGCGGCAGAGTTGACATACGCTGCTGTCGGTGCCACTTTAAAAAATGCCTTGTTTCTTACCTAGTTTCTTCGGTTTCCCGATTCTGGTCAATTCGGCATGTCGACCACCCTCATCCTTTCACACTCTGGGCTTGGGACCAGACGACGGCGGAGTTCAGGTTGGCTAAGAATACCCTTGACAATCGGACCCTGATGAACCTGAGCTACGCAGTTACACGCTCGGTTTGGTCCACCTCAACCCGAAGCGCATTCTTCTTACCTCGTCTCGTGAGTAGTTCAATCAAACGATGTAAAAAAACGGTTCTACAGGATCTATTGCTGAAAGTAACAAAAGGGTCGGCTGTGGATGGGTTTAGGATACATGGTCATGGTAGGTGAAACTTACTTTTATCATAAGAAGATACACAAGGAGACCGATGGTAGAACGTGAAACTAGATAGATCACGTGGCCATCAGCCATAGATGGAGAACTATTCTAGAGGATGTCAGGGCCTTTAGGGGAGCAGACACTGGAAGTGACCACCATAAAATAGTAGCAACTATTCGCCTCAAAATTGACGCAATCGGAAACGTCCAACGCGATGCCATAAACCGTAGACGCTCTATCGTAGACCTTCTACGGGAGAGCATTAAAAGGGGAGAATTTGCTGGAAGCCTGCAACAAATATTAAACCAGCAAACCGTTACTGACGATAAAAATATTGAAGAGCTGCGGAGTTCTACAAAGAGCGCAATATTGACAGCAGCGGAAATGAGCATCGATTATGTCCAAAAAACAGCAACACTGGATCTCGGACACACTCTGGCAGAAGGGTCCTCAAAGCAGACTCAAAAATTTTTTTTTTTTTTTTTTTATGTGACAGACTAGAGGCTTAGGGAAAGTCCCTTTGTACTGTCGACAATCTATTTTATTCGTATAGAGTGTAATGTCGAACAGCAGCTCTAGCCGGAAGATAGACAGAAGAGAAGGAAGTAACTGTCACAACCTAGCCGCGATATTTGATTCCACCTACTCACAACCATTTCGCGACTCTGACATCGGGGCGTCGAGAACAACTCGCTGGAGTGTTATGCCTCCTGAAACGAGTTGAATCTCATCAACCAACCGATGGCATGCGCTTGGTGGAGCGGGGAAGGACTAGGGAAGGCTATGACAGGGGAATCAGGAATGTAAAGAGGGAAGAAGAAAGAAGGAAAGTTAGGTGGGAAAGGCGAAGGACCGTGGCACCACCGGGATTCGAACCCGGGACCTCTGGGAATAGCAGTCAGACGCCTTACCTCTAGACTACCGAGGCCCCCAAAGGGCCTCGTGAACTCGACAAGCGACCCGGAAAACGTCCAACAACTTGAACGGGAGCACTCACAATTACACCGGGAGGTAAAGAGAAGTTTCCGGCGTGATAAAAGGCAGCAGATAAATTATCTCGCGTCAAATACAGGCAACAGTAAGGTGCTGTACCAAATTACTAAAAAGCTCTCGGGAAAGCACTCTGCCAAAATGCACCTCAGAAAAAAAGCAACAATGCACCATCCAAGGCAGAAATAATAACCGCAATTCGTGCATTGGCCAATGCTAAAGCAGCGGGAAAAGATGTTATTTTTTTTTTTATGTGATAGACTAGAGACTTAGGAAAAGCCCCCTTTGTACTGTTCGACAATCTATTTTTTCTTATAGAATGTCGAACAGCAGCTCTAGCTGGAAGATGAGAAGTAGAGAGAGAGAAGTACATAGGAAGGAGCTGCCACAACCTAGCCGCGATATATTTTTATTCCACCTACTTCCAACCATTTCGCGACTCTGGCATCGGGGCATTTGAGAAACAACTCGCTGGAGTGTTATGCCTCCTGAAACGAGTTGAATCTCTTCAACCAACCGATGACATGCGCTTGGTGGAGTAGGGAAGGACTAGCAAAGGCTATGACAGGAGGAATCAGGAATGTAAAGAGGGGAGAAGAAAGAAGGAAAGTTATGTGGGTGGAAAAGTGGAAAAGGCGAAGGACCGTGGGGCTGGCCGGGATTCGAACCCGGAACCTCTGGGATAGTAGTCAGGCGCCTTACCTTTAGGCTACCGAGGCCCCCAGATCATAGCTAATGCGCTACAACTAATCCTGGAAAAAGCATGGAATACCTGGAGACAGCAGGCTGGATTCAGAAAAGACCGCTCCTGCATAGACCATATTAACACCTTGAGAAACACAGTGGAGCAGCCTACTGAATTACGATCCCCCCTTTACCTTGCTTTCGTAGACTATGAGAAAGTGATCCACTCGGTCAAGCGAAACAGGCCCTTTACTGGAATCCTTAAGGATCCCGTCGAGTCGGAAGACCTAAAACAAGGTGGACGAAAACCCTATTAGCAGAGGCACAAAACAGAGTTCGGTGGAGGGCAACTGTTTCCACCCTTGTCCCATGCGGGAATAAAGGAGCGTGTCATGTATGGATGTTATTTATGAGTTGTGAGGCTTGTTGCTTAGCCTCTGCAGTAGGAACTCATATTAAAAGGTTATGAAACCATCCAAAACACTAAGAAAATTAAACATAAACATTAAAATGCATAAAAAACTTTATTTTAATTAATCAAACATTTATTCTCTACAAAATTAATCTTCATTCTGAATTTCATGCTCATATGCATCCAAGAGCAATTGAAGCTCCTCTTCCTCCTCTTTGGACAAGTGCGTCAATGGATTCTCAATGGGCTGTCCCAGCTGCTCTACAGATTCCGCTTCACTTAAAATCAAGTTATGCAAAGATGGATCTTGTACTACACCTCTATTCAAGTCGCGTTCACTGATCTTGATCAAAACACGGAACATCTTCTTCCTAATGTCGGCATAGCTCCTAATGTTGTTGGTTGCCAATTGCAGCACTCGAATTGCAATCAATTTTTTAGTTGGCAACGCTGTGTTATCTGATTCCATGACTGAGCGTAGGCTATGAGCGGCGTTCTCGTAAATTGAGGTGTATACCTTCTTAGTTTTTGCAAGGAGGGATTCAGTTTGCTTTATGTCCTTCTTGCTCTCACTAAAGAATTGGAACCTGGCGAAATTCTGCAAATCAGCCAACAGATCTTCAAGAGTTTTTCTCGTCGTTTCGACAAGATCGAGCTTAGCTGCAATCAACTGCTGATCGAGCTTATCAGTTGGCGAAATAAATTCTTCGGTGACTTTTAAAACTTCATCAAGGGATGAAATCTTCTCACTATGATGTCGTCCAGTACGTGGTGAAACATTATCACCAGTCAATTCTGTAATTGTATCGGCGACATTTGTGAATATTCTTGTCATCTGAGGTGATTGACCCAAAAATTCCGGGGTTGTATCTAACTTATCAAACAGTTCTTCACGTACATCATCTGCATCCAGTGATAAGCTTCTGAATAGTCCGCAATGCTTCCTTTTATGATGATGGTCTAGCAGGTGATTAATCAAATGATGATGTGGCGGTGTAACATGACTGAGTGCAACACAAAGTAGCGTTGTAAAAATGACAGTCGCTACTGTTCTCATCTTGTACTGATCGTGTTCAAATCAAACTTAACTTTGATGAAAACTTAAGTGATGACCGGACTTTTATAGAAGTTCAAATTCATTGGCAAGGCCAATTCTTTTGAATGTAAACAGATGATCTTCGTGGGCTTTGGGAGAAACACTTGTTCAAACGAAATGACTTAGATTAATGGAAGTTGCTGCAATACCTTTCTTTTTGGGTAAATATTTTTGTTTGAGCTTGGTGCATATGTGCATACAAAGCGCATGGGGAGGGAAAAATTTCATATACAATTTTGAATTTGATTTTTTTTTGTGATTAGACATTTTTGAAGGGTCACACAACGGTCTTTTTAGGAATATTTCTTTCTCAATTAAATTTACAGTGAAACAGAGAAATACCCTATGGCATGTCATTGTTTTCCGGAACATTTTATCCTAAACACTGAGATTCCTTCAACAACTCATAAAAAGTAAAATTTATTTTGATGATTCAACCTCAAGCTTGCAGTAATTTTTAATAGGTCTAGATACTTACATCGACATCCTTTCTAAAATTGGAGGTAAAGTGAAGATTACCAACTAAAGGGCCCCGAATATCAACCACAGTTTTCAATATCTCGAATCAAGGTTTATGTTCAACCGTAATTCGAGATTTTTTAACATGATTAAACACCAAGTCGAATCTCACTCAATCCCACGTGGGGAAGAGGTCATCTTCAGCAAATATCACGTAATTTTTTTCCTCAAGGGACTGCAAAATTGCTATGAAACTGGGTTAAATTAAATAAAACATGTTGCTCCACTAAAGACCCTTATTCACTTACAGACCGCCAGCAGGCCAGGTCCGCAGACACGACCCGATGAAGGCATGAAGATGACGTCATGATTCCCTACAGGAATGTGGCCAGTGAATGTGTTTGAATACTTGACTTCAGGGCGAAAACTTTCAGAACACGGCCTTCCGTCGACCTGTGTGTGAAAGGGATCCCTAAGATATACGAACGTCAGAAAGTAGCATTGTAATTCCTTGATTGTTTAGCCGACACCGACCAGCCAAACGCGAGACTCGACGAATGCTGCGACGACACCAAGCCAAATCTCACGACATATCACCTAGGCGGAGGGGGGTCGAAAAATCTCGGGATGTTAAGTTCGAATGATTTGATCTTTTAAATTTTTTTGGCTGATTTTTTGATTTCTATTGAATTTTATTGTCATTTTTATTATACGTCTCACCTTCTAGACCTTCGGTATTTTAACATTGAATAACTCTGATATTTTAGTCTGTTCGCATCGAAAAAACGCTCGGAAATTGAAGCGCTTTACATTGAAAACAATCGTTCAATTGTGAAAATTGTTCGGCATATCATAAAAATATGGGAGAAATTCGACGCCTTCAGACAACACAATAACTCGTAGTTTTGTAAAGAATCGCCGCCGATCTCAGAAGTTAAACGTGAGTGGAACGGCGGATTGTGAAGCAAGATTTTCATCTCTTCCCATACAAAGTGCCATCATTGGATGTTGGTGCACTTTGTGTGCCCAAAAACGCGTGAAAAGGTCTGACGAACCTCTTTTCAACAACACGGCGCACCTTACCACACCGCAGCCACGACGATGAAGTTCTTGGAAAAGTAAAGTTTATGCCAGCAAACCGAAAACCATTGCCGAACTCAAAGCTAACTCTAGTTGCTATAGCCCGTGAACTCTTCGCCAATGCTATGCAGGATTCCCGAAGAAGAGCTGCTTTTTGCGTATCGAATGGAGATGGTCTTTTAATCGACACTGTATTCAAAAACCGTTTTGAAATAAAAAAAGGAAAGAGGTGTCAAGGGACACCCGGATGGAACGAAGTTCCTTTCGATTAATGTGGGATCCGGAAAGAAATTACTCCGATCTGGCAACCCATTTTAAAATATAGCAGAACGAGAGCTTTCCGAACTCTCTACGAATTAACTGTTAGCGTTAAGAGTCAGTTGATAGATTTTGTTACGAGAAGGAAGACGTGTTTCATTTTTCTTATAAATAAAGTTGTTTAGTGTTTTGAAGCGTTGGTGTACTTTAATTGTTTTCTCTCGGGAATCTATTCCGAACCCAGCAGGATTCGAGCCGATTCCTCAAAATCGTCGTCGTATCCAAATAATTAACGGGATCGGTTCTCCAAAGCCGAACCCCACATTATTTTGGGGGCTCAGCCGGGATAGGAAAGAAAGGAGTCTTGAGAGGAGCTAAATTCATTGTTTTGGAAGGAGAAAAGGGCTTTATTTAATCAAAATAATTAAAGTGACGCACGCCAGTTCCTTTTCATTGAGTGTAAATAGGTATGGTTGCTCGACAACTTACACACTACACCCGCAAAAACAAGAACAAGCAGTGCACACATATTCACAAGAAATTAATAGAAGCAGTGTTTGTTACACAGAATCAGGCATAATCAGAGCGTGCGCTTTCAAAAGAAGTCAGCAAAAGCAGTGGTTTTACACGAAAGTCAGGCGTAAGCAGTACAACACATTCACAAAAATTCAGCAAAGGCGCTGGTTATTGCAGGGTTGTGATTAGAATCTCCAGCATTTTTTCAACCGAAAAGTTTGGTGGGAAATCCGTTAAAAAGAGGAGAAACAAGTGCTCTAATTTGAGAGAATTTTTGTAAGGAAAATCATTTTGAGTTGCCATAAATGCAGTTTAGTTTGGTTCTTTTTCGATTTGCATGTTCTTTAATTAAACTTTAAATATATTTCAATAAAATATTTATTTACAATATTCGATAAAATATTCGTAAGGAAATTAAACTTTAAATATATTTCAATAAAATATTTATTTACAGTATTCGATAAAATATTCGTAAGGAAATTAAACTTTAAATATATTTCAATAAAATATTTATTTACAATATTCGATAAAATATTCGTAAGGAAATTAAACTTTAAATATATTTCAATAAAATATTTATTTACAATATTCGATAAAATATTCGTAAGGAAATTAAACTTTAAATATATTTCAATAAAATATTTATTTACAATATTTGATAAAATATCAGTAAACGATTGTAAAGAGTGTTCGGAATGGACGGGAACAATATTACAAAGTTAACAAGTAAAGATTTGAAATTACGGTTACGAAAATTAGGGTTGCCGGCGACGGGTAGAAAGAGCGATTTGCAGAATCGGTTGATCTCGCATTCGACGCCTCGGAATATTGAGAACGATTCAGATATAAATATAGAAGCCGAGCGACCAAATATGAATCATAGCGGTAGAAACAGTGATTGGGTCTTAAATGAGAATCGTCAAATTTCTTCAACCGTACCTGTTTCACATGTTCAAGAAAGCAATTCGTCAACCTTCTCTTTCAAAGATATTGAAGAGAGTGTAAGCAAGTTTAGCGGAGAGGAAAATAATTCTATTAAAAGATGGATAGAAGAATTTGAAGACGTAAGTTCTCTAGTAAATTGGAGCGATTTACAAAAGTATATTTATGCTAAAAGATTAGTAATTGGCGCGGCAAGATTATTCGTAAATGCTACAACATCGATTCGAGATTGGTCCACGCTTAAAGAAGCTTTAATAAAAGAATTTAGCGTTTCAATAAATTCAGCAGAAATTCATCGACGCCTTAGAAATCGCCGAAAGCAGTATAGTGAAACATTGCGAGAGTATCTGTATAAAATGTTAGAGATCGCAAATCCAATTAAAGTTGACGAAGAATCTCTAATCGAGTATATAATTAACGGAATAAGAGATGAAAAAGTTAACAAGGTAGTTTTGTATGAGGCTAGAACAGTTGAAGAGCTCAAAGATAAGTTAAGAATTTACGAAAAGATAAAAGCTACTCATACTACTGAAGAATCGAGACAATATAGATCCACAAATACAGCGAAGCGTGAAAAACGAGTAAATAGTCCTGATCATGGAGACAAGGCAAATGTTTCTAGAAATTACTCTGATAAAGGAGGAAGCTATAGATGTTATAGATGTAACATGCAGGGTCATCGGTCCTTTGAATGTAAAAAACAGCAAGAGCAAGGGACAAGAGTAAAAACAGAACCTGTCGTTAATGTAGGCTATCACAGAACAAATATGATGAAGGAAATTCGTATACAAGGACAATCAGTTCAAGCGTTAGTCGACACCGGATGTGACGTAACATTGTGTCGCGAAGATTTCTTCAACAAGTTAATCGGAAGCAGGTTAATAGTTTCGAAATTGAAGCTTACCGTTTTAGGCAATCGCGAAATTGCAACATTGGGATATTTTGAGACCAAATTAGATATTGACCGCATTCATTTGAATATCAAATGTCATGTGATAGCAAACACGGATATGAACTTTACAGTGATAATTGGAAATGACATATTGAAACAAACAACTTTGATAATAGACCAAGGCGGAGTTCGTTTCTATCAGAGAGAATCAAGTCCAAAGAGAACTTCCCATGTAAAAGAAATTTGCACAGACGAAATAATACCCGAGCTTCATACCGAATTACTTTCCCTTTGTACCTCATCCGAATTTGAGGAAACCTTTAAATCAGTGAATGAGATGAGTCTACATCACATCCCAAGTGATAAAATAAAGACAGTATCAAGATTAATAAAAGAATATCAACCGCAGCAAATAAAGGAGTCGCCAATTGAGATGACTATTATCCTGAAAGATGAGACACCAATCTTCCAGAGACCTCGAAGATTGCCTGTCGAAAGTAAAAAAGAAGTAGAACACCAAATAAATTCTTGGCTACAAGATGGAATAATACGGCCTAGCGACTCCGAATTTGCATCTCCTGTTGTTCTAGTGTCCAAAAAGGATGGGACCAAAAGACTATGCTGTGACTTTCGGAAAGTAAATGAGCAAATTATAAAGGATCACTTCCCAATGCCGTTAATTGACGACGTTCTCGACCAGCTACAAAGTGCAAAAATTTTCACAACATTGGATCTAGCTAATGGATTCTTTCATGTACCAATAGCGGAAAGTTCAAGAAAATATACATCGTTTATAATACATAATGGACAGTACGAATTTTTGAGGGCGCCGTTCGGTATTTGCAATTCTCCGTCCGTCTTTACCCGGTTTATTTCCGTTATCTTTAGGGACTTGGTGAGAGAAGGTACACTATTAACGTACATGGACGATTTGGTTATTCCTGCTGAGACCTACGAGGAAGCATTGCAAAGATTAGAAAAGGTTTTAAAGTTAGCGAGTGAAAATGGATTGAAAATTAAATGGGAAAAATCCCAAATTATGAAAAGTAAAATTCATTTTCTGGGATATGTAATTGAGAATGGAACCATACGACCCTCAGAAGAAAAGACGAAAGCAGTAACCGAGTTTCCCATACCAAACGATAGGAAAACTTTACAAAGATTTCTGGGTCTAACTTCCTATTTTAGAAGATTCATAGCAGACTACGCAGTAATAGCGAAGCCGTTAAGTGAACTGCTAAAAAAGAATGCAATATTTAAGATAGAAACTGAACAGCAGACCGCGTTTAAAGCATTAAAAGAAACATTGGCAAAGGCACCAGTATTGAAGCTGTTCGAACCAGACGCGTATACAGAGATTCATGCGGATGCAAGCAAGGATGGATTTGGAGCCATTCTCTTGCAGAGAGATAATGACGATCAGCAGTTGCATCCAGTCCAATACATGAGCCGTAAGACAAGTCCAGCAGAGCAACGCTATCACGCTTACGAGCTTGAAGTACTCGCCATAGTACATGCCCTAAAGAAGTGGAGAGTCTACGTCCTGGGAAGAAAGATTAAGATTGTCACCGACTGCAATGCTTTTACGATGACGATGAGAAAACAAGATATCCCGCTGAGAGTAGCTAGATGGGCTATGTTTTTGCAAGACTTTGATTACCAGATTGAGCATCGCTCAGGTACTAAAATGAGGCACGCTGATGCTTTAAGCAGAATTGCGTTGCCAATTATTGACACTACCACCTACCGAATCAAACAGGCGCAGAAGGAAGATAAATATTTGAGAGCTTTAAGGGAGATATTAAAGAATTCCGCTTATGAAGATTTTTACATTAAAAATGACATTTTATTCAAGGACCCTGTAGAAGAGACAATTGTCATTCCCACTTCAATGGAAGATGAAATCATTAAATCTGCTCACAACCAAGGACATTTTTCAGCCGCTAAGACTGAAGCTTTAATCAGGAAAACTTACTTCATTCCCGAATTGAAAGCTAAAGTACTCGGGTTCATCAAAAGTTGCATAGAATGCATAATGGCAGAACGCAAAGCCGGAAAACAGGAAGGCCTGTTAACTCCCATTGATAAAGAAGATCGTCCTCTTCAGACGTTGCATATAGATCACATCGGTCCTATGGAAGTAACCAAAAAGAAATACAACCATATTCTAGTGCTCGTAGATGCATTTTCTAAATTTGTTTGGTTGTACCCCACTAAGAGTACATCCAGCGAAGAGGTTGTTGACCGGTTGAGGAAATTTTCATCTGTATTTGGTAACCCAAGGAGAATAATATCGGACCGGGGAACAGCTTTTACTGCCAATTTGTTTAAAAATTATTGTAACGAGGAAGGTATACAGCATTTGTTGATTACTACGGGCGTCCCGAGGGGAAACGGCCAGGTCGAAAGGATAAATCGCATCTTTATACCGATCCTAACTAAATTATCAATCGCAGAACCGAAAGCTTGGTACAAGCAAGTTGACCGGGTTCAACAGATGATAAATAACACTCCGACCAGAAGTACAAAGTTTTCACCCTTTCGAATTTTAACTGGGTTAGAGATGAAGATTAACTCCTTGCCAGACTTTCAAGATTTTATAAGGAACGATAATTTAAATGAGCTACAGAATGAGCAGGAAAAGGTACGACAACAAGCCAAACAAAATATTATAAAGATTCAACAAGAAAACCGGCGTCAAAGCAATAAGAAACGTAAAGTTGCAAGCGTCTATAAGCTAGGCGATTTGGTTGCGGTAAAGAGGACCCAGTTCGGGCCAGGATTGAAATTAAAACCCAAGTTTTTAGGGCCCTACCGAGTGGTTAAACGGCAGAATCACGATCGTTACGAATTGGAAAAAATGGGGGACCACGAAGGGCCCAGGATAACTACCGCTGCGGCAGATGGCCTCAAGCAATGGGGAAAATCATCCGGGACGAATGATCCGTCAGAATGGCCGAATGTGGGATCCGGAAAGAAATTACTCCGATCTGGCAACCCATTTTAAAATATAGCAGAACGAGAGCTTTCCGAACTCTCTACGAATTAACTGTTAGCGTTAAGAGTCAGTTGATAGATTTTGTTACGAGAAGGAAGACGTGTTTCATTTTTCTTATAAATAAAGTTGTTTAGTGTTTTGAAGCGTTGGTGTACTTTAATTGTTTTCTCTCGGGAATCTATTCCGAACCCAGCAGGATTCGAGCCGATTCCTCAAAATCGTCGTCGTATCCAAATAATTAACGGGATCGGTTCTCCAAAGCCGAACCCCACATTAATTAGTGAAGTAATTGTAATAAAAATTTTGTTTTTAAGTTGTAATACTATTTTTTTATTATTAATAAATATAATGTAATATAAACTTAATCAGTAAGCTCAATTTTAGTAATAATTGGCTTGTGGTAACTGAAGTTGGAAACATATGTTTGGGATTCTATTTTATTTAAATGTCTTGAAAAAACTGCATCAATGGTAGTATTATATTTTGTTGTTGATTCTGCTGGATTATTGTTTACTCTTACGATATTCTGTACATCTTTGTGCATTTGGCTTTTTCCTTGATGTTACAGTTTGTACCTCAGGAGTCGACGCTATAGTTGATTCGCTACTGAAATAAAAAAAAGAAAAAATGCACACACACACACACACACACACACACACACACACACACACACACACACACACACACACACACATATATGTAGGATTGCATTATCACCACTACAATTTTACCATACAATTATAACTGATAAGAGACTTGCTTGTGAGGGAGAATTAACAGTAACAGAAATCAACAGAAAAAACGACGAGAGAGAAGCCGGCAGAAGTAAAGCCAGGAGATTCATTCTCGTTTTGGACAGGCACAAGCTAGGCTGCAAATTTAAATTTTCGAATTAAAGTTATCACTAATATTTGAAGAAATCTTTTTTTTTATTTTTAATATTTAAAGTTGAATTCCTCTACCCCACATCCTACAATTTTTGGTGTCAGAAGTGGGATGTGAAAAAAAAAAAACATTATCAGTACCTAAAAAATTAAAACGTGAGTGGAAGTTGAAAAAAAAATTTGGAAAGGCATTAACAAAAAGGCAAAAACAAAACGTGCAACGGTGAAAATAAAACATGTGTGAAGGTCGAAAAGGATAAGGTGCGAAGTGCGAGGTAAGAAAAGCGAGGCAAATTAACTAAAGTCACAAGGAAACAGCAAGGCAGGAACAAAAAGGAAAGAAAAAGATAAGTAAAAGCACATTTTAAACAATTGAAATAACATAAAAGACAATCGAATATGGTGTACAATAACGGGATATAAAAAGGAGGAACTTAAATAAAAGACAGTAAACGGAAAGCAGTGAAGCATTTTTTGAACTAAATATGTACTTTATGAACTTATTATTATGATTTTATGAACATATCTTTATGAATTTAAAAGCAGTTGAATTAAGTAAATTACATAAATTAAATAAATTAAGTAAAAGCACATTTTAAACAATTGAAATAACATAAAAGACAATCGAATATAGTGTACAATAACGGGATATAAAAAGGAGGAACTTAAATAAAAGACAGTAAACGGAAAGCAGTGAAGCATTTTTTTGTTATTTATGAACTAAATATGTACTTTATGAACTTATTATTATGATTTTATGAACATATCTTTATTTTATTTAAAAACAGTTGGATTTAAAAGAAAATTTTTTTACAGTGCATATTCCTTTAAATTTTTCGGGGGGCGGGGTTTCAGAAGTTCCGCTATATTTTTGTGTTTAAAGAAAATTCCTCTATGCATGAATCATATAATTTAGTGACTTTATAATGCCCAACGGGAATTTTTGATACAGGAATCGGCATATTTTTCCAAATTAAATGACTTTTATTATATAAGTGGAAATATAAACTATTTTAGAAATTTCATAAGATTACGGATTTTTCTTTTGATTGAATTTTCGATTTTTAATTGTGTTCTCGATATTGCGTTATTTAGACATTTTATACATTTAATTTCGGCTACCAAAGTGCGTACGGGAAAAATTACGGATTTTTAGAATTCTTATTCAATCTATGGATGAATTAGGTAAACTGACCACGGCCGAGTTGCAAAAGATTTTAAAAGAAAAGAAATTACCGATACACTATAGAACGAAACCAGATTTAGTTAAGAGGTTGTATAGTGCATTAGAGCTTAATAAAGATCCGGGTAATATTGATAAAAGAGTTAGGCGAACCAGTACGGATTCGGTTGCGGATGAAGACGTCGATATTGTAACGGAAATCGTGGAGGAATTATTAGGGGAAAGGGGTCAGGAGGTTGAGCAACGACCGTCGATTAGAATAGAAAGCGAGGAAGGCAAGGGCTCAGAAGAGCAAGTCGATACAAAAAAAAGCACCATGACAACAGAAGCGAATACTTTCAGTTTTAAGGATATTGAAGAATCTCTTGTTACTTTCGATGGGGAAGGCGGTAAGGATATTGTGACTTGGCTTAAAGAGTTTGAGCAGGTCGCTGCTATGTGTAATTGGAACCGGATACAGAAATATTTGTATGCCAGAAAGCTTTTACGAGGAGCTGCGAGATTAGCGATCGAAAGTAGCAATGACTGCAACGATTGGGAAAACTTAAAGGAAATTTTACGAGGGGAATTCGCAACTACGACTTCAGCTTTAGATTTGCACAAAGCACTCGAAAGTCGGAAAAAGTCTTCAAGTGAATCATATTTGGAATACATTTTTGCGATGAAACAATTAGCATCGACAGGTTCTATCGACGAGGGGTCACTTGTGTCCTATATTGTACAGGGTATTGCTGATAGCCCTTCTCATAAGAGTATCTTGTATGAGGCTAGTACTATTTCGGAGTTAAAGAAAAAGGTTAAAGCATACGAAACTATGAAGAGCCAAACGGTTACGAGGTCTGCGGAGCAACCCGTAAATAAAATAAAATCACATGGTAGGCCTGACATAGCGAGGAAGCATCAGGAAAGGTGTGTGAATTGTGGTGCATTTTCACATCCATCGACACGATGTCCAAATAGGAATAGGGGTTCTAGGTGTTTTAAATGCGGAGACTTCGGGCATATTAGGGCTAACTGTCCCAATCCAGAACGTAGCACTGAACGGAACCAAAACAATAACAGTAAGGTAGTCAATTTAGTGCAAGCCCCGCTTGTAAGAGTTTTAGTGGCAGGTTTGGAATGTCAGGGATTAATTGACACAGGTAGCGAAGTCACAATTCTGAAAAGTTCAGTCTACAATAAAATTAAGGATATTTCACAGGATGAAGGCCCCGGTATACTTCTTATTGGTTTTGGCCAAACAACGCGACGTTCGATATGCTCTAGTATGATAGACATGGAAGTAAATGGTGAGAGGCTTACGCTGAGGTGTTACGTTGTTCCAGACGTCTGGTTGAGCTGGGACTTTCTTATAGGCCGAGATATTTTAGGAAGTGCTTCCATAACTGTAACCGCGAACGGTGTTCAGGTTGAAAAGCTAAGGTCCCAAAAGGAGGAAGAAGATTTTACTTGCGAGATGAATGTTTTAGCCCTGACAGTTTCTGATGAATACCCCTCGCTCGGGGAAGTTGCAGATCAAAATTTGAGGAAAGAATTGAAAAGTCTAATCAACGATTACGTCCCGCGGAAACCATTAGAGTCCCCTATAGAAATGACAATCCATTTAGAAACTGAAACGCCCATTAGTCAGAAACCCCGACGTCTCCCGCCCTGTGAAAGGCAAATTGTGCAGGAACAAGTAAGACAGTGGCTTGATGAAGGCATTGTCCGTCACAGTAATTCTGATTTTGCAAGTCCGGTCGTGCTTGTAAAGAAGGCTGATGGTTCACCACGTCTCTGCGTTGACTTTAGGAAACTAAACAGAAAAGTGATCAAGGATAGGTATCCCCTACCCATTATCGAGGAGGTGATCGAAGATTTATATAACGCAAAGGTATTCACTTCGCTAGATTTAAAGAATGGATTCTTTCACGTTAACATTGCCGAAAGCAGCCGAAAGTACACGTCTTTTGTTACCAACGATGGTCAATATGAGTTTTTAAAGGCACCGTTCGGACTTTGCAACTCTCCCGCTGTTTTTCAACGATATGTTAATACGGTTTTCCATGGCTTAATACGTGAAAAAATTCTGCTAGTCTATATGGATGATTTGATCATCCCGTCACAACATGAGGCTGAAAATCTCCAAAGTCTTAAAAGAGTGCTGAGCGTAGCTTCCGAAAACGGTTTGATTATTAAGTGGAGCAAGTGTAAATTTCTCAGAAGAAAAATCGAGTTTTTAGGCCACGTCATCGGAGATGGTAGTATTCAACCCTCTGTTGAGAAGACAAAAGCTGTCGCGAACTTCCCTGAACCGAAAACTGCCAAGGATGTTAGGAGCTTCCTCGGTCTTACAGGATTTTTTCGCAAATTCATCGCGGGTTACGCGATTACTGCTCGTCCACTCACGGAACTCACCAAGAAAGATGCCAAGTTTCATTTTGGAAGTTTAGAACGGGAAGCCTTCGAGAATTTAAAGACGCGCCTTTGCCAGGAGCCAACCTTAAAATTGTTCAACCCCGAGTTAGAAACAGAGCTTCACACTGACGCATCAAAGGCTGGTTTTGGAGCCGTTTTGCTTCAAAAACACGACGACGGTTACTTTCACCCCGTCTTCTATCTAAGTTTCAAGACCACCACCACCGAAGAAAAGTACACAAGCTACGAGCTCGAATGCCTCGCCATTGTCAAGGCTCTATTCAGGCTACGATATTATTTATTAAGTCTAACTTTCAAGGTGTTTACGGATTGCCAGGCGTTTCAGCAAACCATGCGGAAAAAGGAACTATGTGCCAGGATAGCCAGATGGGCGCTAGCTTTGGAGGAATATGACTGTACAGTTCATCACCGATCTGGTACAAGGATGCTGCACGTTGACGCTCTAAGCCGACATCCTTTGGTTAACCTGGTGGAAAAGGACTTCCTGCATCAAATACGTAAGGCACAACAAGAAGATGAATTCTGCCACCTGCTAATAACTGCTCTGAAATCCGGGTCCCGTTACGACGACCATCTCCTGCGAAACGATTTGCTCTACAGATTCGACGAAGGTAACTTCCTACTCGTGGTTCCGAAAAGGTTACAAAAGGATCTTATAAAATCCGTACATGAGCAGGGCCACATAAACGCACGCAAGGTCCAAGTTCTTTTGCAAAAGGAGTACCATTTCCCTAAGATGATGAAACAGATCGAGAAGGTTATTGCAAACTGTATCCCTTGCATCCTCGTCTCACGAAAAGAAGGAAAACAGGAAGGTCTCTTAAACCCCATCGACAAGTCAGACGTTCCCCTGCATTCTTACCATCTTGATCATCTGGGTCCATTAGCATCAACTGCCAAAAATTACAAATATCTGTTTGTTGTAATTGATGCTTTCAGCAAATTTAGTTGGCTCTTTCCAGTAAAAGACACGTCCGCTGCAGAAGTCCTCAAAAGACTAGAAATATTAAGCGAAACCTTTGGAAATCCGTCACGAATCATTACCGATCGAGGAGCCGCCTTCACTTCCGGCGCATTCAGGACTTATTGCGAAGAAGAAAACATTAACCATATCTTGGTAACTACAGGCGTACCTAGGGGCAACGGTCAGGTGGAACGTCTCAACCGGCTCATCTTATCTGTTCTCGCAAAAATGGCAATTCAGGACCCAACGAAATGGTATAAGCACGTTGGCCATCTGCAACGTATTCTGAATTCCACCAAAAGCCGGGCAACGAATAAAACACCCTTTGAACTTCTAATTGGAACACAGATGAAGCGACCAGAAGATTTTGAACTTGCTAAACAAATTGAAGAGGCCATCATTGAAGAATTCGAAGGAGGGCGAAACCGAATGAGGAGTGAAGCGAAAGCCGCCATAGCCAAAGTTCAGGAAGAAAATCGCAGATATTCGCTACGCAGGCGAAAACAGGCTCATCGCTATCAATTACGCAATCTTGTGGCAGTAAAGAAGACTCAGTTCAGCCCCAATTCCAAACTTCACCCAAAGTTCATGGGTCCATATGAGGTTGTTAAGCTGCTAGGAAACGACAGGTACCAATTACGGAAAGTGGGTTATCACGAAGGCCCCAACCTTACCACATCGGCAGCAGATCATTTGAAGCTTTGGAGAGAAGTAGGAGAAGACGACGAAGATTCATCGGAGACCGATGAAGGACAGGATGGCCGAATGTAGGATTGCATTATCACCACTACAATTTTACCATACAATTATAACTGATAAGAGACTTGCTTGTGAGGGAGAATTAACAGTAACAGAAATCAACAGAAAAAACGACGAGAGAGAAGCCGGCAGAAGTAAAGCCAGGAGATTCATTCTCGTTTTGGACAGGCACAAGCTAGGCTGCAAATTTAAATTTTCTAATTAAAGTTATCACTAATATTTGAAGAAATCTTTTTTTTTATTTTTAATATTTAAAGTTGAATTCCTCTACCCCACATATATATATATATATATATATATATATATATATATATATATATATATATATATATATATATATATATATCGGAATATATATACTCTCTCGACTTCGTAAACACATCAGCCTATAGGTTAGAACACGCACGGCTTTGCTAAATACATACGCATTGATATTGTAATATTAAAATATAATTTGCTTTAAATTTATTAAAGTTATGACGCGTACACTTGCTAAACACACAATAATGGAGAGATTATAACGCGTATGATATAGATAGTATAATGCGTACTTGCTAAAAATACCTAAGCATTTATTATTGTCTGTATAAAATCTCTACTTACCTAACTCCATCAGCAATATTCGGAACTTGTGCAGAAACACTGTCAGGATTCATTATTGTTATGGCACTTTTCGAGAATGTCAAAAATTTGCAATCACATCAAAAATTTACTAGTCCTGCGACGATCAAAAGATTGCCACGGCAATTTCACATTTGCATTTGCTTTTAAGAGACTGCTTTGTTGCACAGATTATAATCAAATTGTTGACTTATCAAAGGGTTTCCGAACACTTTACGCAACCGTCAAAATTTTCTTAGAACACTTGATTCAAATCAAAAACCAGTCATTGACACTTTCGAATTTTATTATTTATTATGTACAAAAAACCTGTATACACTCAAAAAAATAATCGTCGCGACACCACACTGTACAATGCGAAATAGAAAGACGAAACGAAAATAACTGGCTTGCTTTCTATGAGAGAGAGAGAGACAGACAGACAGGGAAACATGCGCACGCTGCACGGCACAACTATACCAAAAAGTGTCGTTACAACTTTTGGTCTTAATTTTTTCCGTCTAGCCCCCTTTCGCAACGCGCGATAAGGAACTTTGTTCCAATAACAAAAACAACAAAAACAACAAAAGCAACAAAAACAACAGAAACGACAAAAACAACCAAAACAACAAAAACAACAAAAATAACAAAACAAAAACAACCTGTATACACTCAAAAAAATAATCGTCGCGACACCACACTGTACAATGCGAAATAGAAAGACAAAACGAAAATAACTGGCATGCTTTCTATGTGAGAGAGAGAGGGAGAGAGAGAGAGAGAGAGAGAGAGAGAGAGAGAGAGAGAGACAGACAGGGAAACATGCGCACGCTGCACGGCACAACTATACCAAAAAGTGTCGTTACAACTTTTGGACTTAATTTTTTCCGTCTAGCTCCCTTTGGAACTTCGTTCCAAAAACAACAGAAATAACAAAAACAACAAAACAACAAAAACAACAAAAACAACAAAAACAGCAAAAACAACAAAAACGACAAAAGCAACAAAAACAACAAAAGCAACAAAAAAACCGGTGCGCCGGGCCACGGCGCTTCGCGCTGTGGCGATTATCACGTGACAACTACCATGTTGCTCGTTATCTGTTATGCATTACATGCAATATATAATAAACACAATATACATATAATTTTGCAGTATTTTTATTTTTTTATTCGTTCTCAAATGTAACAATAGCCGTGTTTTTTTAATGAAATATATAGTTCTTCCCCATAGAAAAAAAAAAAAAAATACAAATATGAAAACACAGGTTTTATCGGAGTTCTTATCGAGGTTTTGGGAAATTTCTTAATTTTCATATTTCATACTTTCGGGGTTTGGCATGTTGTTTCGGGGGTTGGCATGTTGCATACTTTCGGTGGTCGGAGAGACGTAATTTAAAAATAAAAACAACAGGAAAGTGATGAGAGCAAATTTATAACAAATAATTGATTTTTTAGAAACATATTTATTATTTTCTAGCGAGAATTTCGTGTAACAGTGTAAAAAATAACTCTTAATTTCCGTTTAATTTTGAAATTTTTAAGCATCGAAGTATGCGCTTTTATGAAATTTCCCTTGTCGTTTTTTTAATGAACTCGATGGAAGAACTATATAGTTCATTAAAAAAAACGGCTAATGACAGCCACTACTACATACAGCGTCAGTCACGCCACTCGTTGCCACTACTACATGCAGCGTAAGCCACGCCCACACACACGGTTATGCGACACTTTGTCGCTTGGGCATCCCGGCTAACCGTTTTATTAGACGTTGTCACGTCAAAACAACAGAAACAGCAAACACAACAAAAATAACAAAAACAACAAAACAACAAAAACAAAAATAACAAAAATAACAAAAACAACAAAAACAACAAAAGCAACAAAAACAACTAAAATAACAAAAACAACAAAAACAACAAAAACAACAAAAACAACAAAAGCAACAAAAGCAACAAAAACAACAGAAACAACAAAAACAACCAAAACAACAAAAGCAACAAAAACAACAAAAACTACCTGTATACACTCAAAAAAATAATCGTCGCGACACCACACTGTACAATGCGAAATAGAAAGACGAAACGAAAATAACTGGCTTGCTTTCTATGAGAGAGAGAGAGAGACAGACAGTGAAACATGCGCACGCTGCACGGCACAACTATACCAAAAAGTGTCGTTACAACTTTTGGTCTTAATTTTTTCCGTCTAGCCCCCTTTCGCAACGCGCGATAAGGAACTTCGTTCCAATAATAGAAATATTCTAAATAAATCTTACTCAATTGTCAAAATAGGCTGTCAGAGTTATTCAATGGTGGGGTTATAGGTTTACTGATTTTAGAGTTGTTGCAGATACCCAGCAAATTCTCGCCTTTTAATACTGTCCCGCAGTAGGTCTACTATGTACCATTGATGGCATTGCGGTCAATGTTTATGATTGCGGCGATTTTGAGGCGAATAGTGCCAAATGCTGATCACTTCTACCAAATGCGGATCACTTCCAATGTCTGCTGATCTATTTGATTTTTCGTTCTATCATCTAGGGATACCCAGGGCCCATTGTGTATTTTCTCGTGGCAAAAGTAAGTTCCACCTACCAAGTGTTGGTGCGAACTGCAGAAGCTAGTTCATCATTTTTGTTAATAACTTTGATTTCCTATTGAGTCTTCAAGGCCAGTTTTGCTAGGGTCGATTTTCGCATTTAAGTCACCCATCAAAAAATGATGTCTCCCTTTTGGACCTGGTATCCTTGATGTGTATCAGGCCAACTCCACTCCCACAGTTTTCGGGTTTACTCCTGCCAGAATATGTTATTCACCCGGTTCCGTGACATTATTTGCCGATTCGTCTTAAGAGCGGTTTTGTTGGAGTGGGCTGCTAACCCTCAACCAAACCGACTTTAAACTGGTGACCTGTGTAAAATACCGGAAAGCCATGTAAATTAGCGTGGCAATCAACGTGCTAACGAACTAAAAAAATAAAATAATCACATTTTATAAAAATAATTAAGTTTATAAATCATCAATAACAACATAACAACAATTAGTTAATCTCAATATTCATCGTCGTCTTGTTTACTAGAAGTTAAGTTAAAACATTTCTCCCAGAAGCGTTCCATCGTGTGATAATTGTGATCGAAAGCGTTTCCTATTGAGTGATCCTCATCTGTATAAATCTGAAAAAACAAAACATCATAACTAGTGTAGTTTTGCCTCATATCAATATATTAGGATAAGAAAAATGTTTTACCATCTGCTCAAACTGAATATCTGCCAGTTGCAAAGCTCTAGACAACATAAACGATTGTTGAACATGAACATTGTCATCACCACTTCCATGAATCAAAAGAAAATCATGAGTTTTAAAATTAGTAACATTTCTAGTAACATCGGCATTATCATAGCCAATTAAGTTATCTTCCTTCCTAGGCAGTCCCATAAAACGTTCAGTGTAAATACTGTCTAAAATTGAATTTAACACCATAGAGAACAAATTACGGGAAATATTTCCTACTAACCATAATAAATCCATGAAGTGACCGGGGCCACAGATATGCCGCACCGGAAGACGTGGTCGTTATCCTTGCCCAAAGTCAAGGCAGTCACGAATCCCCCATAGCTCCAACCCCATAATCCTGTTCTATTAGCATCAATAAAGCTGAAAGTGTCCTGCAGATATTCTGTGACCGATAGCGTGTCCTCATACTCAACAGTTCCTAATTTATTGTTGATCTCAAAAAGCATTTTCTTCCCTTTATTGCCAGTGCCACGGCCATCAATAAAGGCGTAAATAATCTTCCGATTTGTTGACAAGTATCCTTCCCATCCTATCGAGAAGGCATTGTTAACTCGAACAGAATTTGGCCCACCATAAACAGCCACAATCATTGGGTATTTTCGGTTGGGGTTTGTAGTTATGTCCGGTGGAAGGACCAACTTTACAGATGCTTCGTAGCCACCCTTAACAGGGACACGTAAATAGTTTATGAATGGCATTAAGTGGGCAGCGACGTCTTTTCTGACATAATTATTGAATTCCCAGGATTTGACTACGGTGTTGGTCTACAATAAGTCGTTATTTGTTTCTCTTGTGTTTCAAGTGTTGTTATATGTAACTATTTACCTCAGTGTGATAAATCTTTGTGATAGCTGGAAAAGGTCCATGGCATGTCAAGGCATAGTATGAGTAGTCATGGCTAAATTTGGCTTTTGCTTGCCTACAAAGTGATCCGTCTATGCCTTGGAAGCCACAACTCAAACATTCCGAGTTTTTATAAATATGATGTTGAGCCGGATCTTTCTCTGTTGTTCCTTGATAAAACCTGAAACATAAATCGTTTTATTTTTAGGGTACAGTAGTCTGATTAACATAAAGTTATTCTCAACCTATCTACTAATAATTTTTTCCAATTAATGAAAGATTGAAAGAACTAACAACACTATCACGCGATCCATCTATTGCCTCCTACCAAATATTTTCGCTGCTGATATCGGTGATCGACCATCTTGAGTTAGACGGATAGACGATACGCAGACGCAGTCCTCTGGACAAAAACTGGAGCTTTTCATGCGATTTATTGCAACATGGATAAAATGATCCACCCCCACACCTGCTGCCAACAACGCAGAAATGATGGTGGAATCATTAGCAAAAGCTATGAAGGAATATACCTATGATCCAGAAAATGGACTCATCTTATTTTTTTTAAGGGCTCTACAACGCGAATCTGGTCCTGGCGTCTCACCGGTCCCGATTCTGAGCTTCTCAGCCGATGTCATCCAGTTTGGCATCCCTAAGCTCTCAGCGGGGCCGAACGGTCAACAAAGACCTCGGAAAGTAGTGGCACCCGATTTGTCAATGCTATCAAAACCCGAGAAGATTCACTGCAGACGAACACCTAGTAGCTCTGTTAGCAAGTCCTCATCTCACCCCCCACCCCCCGCCCTCCACGGGATACTTTTTCGGAAAGAGCTAACGGGAGACGGTCGAATGGCGAGTTCTTTGCGTTGCAAAACAGAGTTTTAAGTCGGTTGGACTGAGGGTAGCAACCCGCTCCCATAGCATAGCATTGCTACGAATCGGCGAACAATGCCGGGAAACCGGATGGACAACCCGACGACGACCTTTGTTGACACCAATTGCATCATGCGATGTGAAACACTGCTTGTTGATGATGGACGACTGGATGAACTCCTCAACGATATGAACCGGAATAAGGTTATAGGACTCAAGCTGGTGACATATCCAACCGTACATGCATTGCATTCAGAGGCTCCATGAAATCCGGCCAATTTCCTCTGACACAATATTACATGTTTGCGTTCCGTGCCGGCTTTCACACATAGCACGAAAACCTAAGTAACGTGTTCATGTGTTTGTGTGCTTATGCTTGTGTGTGCTATCTCGAATGCGGCAATGCAGAAAAAGTTGAAAGTAGCCCGACCTTTGCGTGGCATGCATTTCATTCAAGGAATATTCCTTCAGCTCGCATTTGAATACACACACTTCTATATTATCTGTCAACGAATGCAATGCATGTACGGTTGGATATGTCACCAGCTTCAGTGAGACCAGAAGGCCCAATGCGGGGGAAAATATCTGCCTAAACGGTGAGTCCTTCTTGTATTCTGGGAGAAACGAAACTGAAAGCCGTAGAAGTGGCGTATGCTTAATACTCACCAAAGAAGCCAGGTCCAACCTTATTAGCTGGGCACCAGTTTCTGAGAAGATTATTCCCGTGCGCCTGCGTACCAGACTAAGAATTAGAACGCTACTCCAATGCAACGCTCCAACTGAAGACGTAAACGAATGAGGTGCTTCGCTCTATTCCAACAGGAGACATCTCTGTTTTGATGGGTGACCTGAACGCACAGATGGGCCCCAACAACACCGGTCTTGAAACCACAATTGGAAATCAAGGCATCGGCCAGGTCACTAACAGCAACGGTGAGCTTTTCATTGACTTTTATAGTTCCTACCAACAGGTGGAACCTACTTTGGACACAAGAAGATACACAAGGAGAGCTGGATGCCGCCCGAGATAGAACGAGAAATCAGATAGATCACGTGGCCGTCAGTCGCAGATGGAGAACTATTATGAAGGATGTCAGGTGCTTTAGGGGAGCAGATACTGGAAGTGACCACCATTTGGTAGTAACAGCTATTCGCCTCAAAATCGCCGCAACTATGAACGGTTTAACGTAGACCTTCTGCAGGACAGCATTAAAAGGCGAGAATTTGCTGGGAGCCCGCAACAAATATTAAACCAGCAAACCTTTTCTGACGACGCTGGAAGAGCTGTGGAGTACAACAAAGGGCGCTATAATGATAGCAGCTGAAGCATGTATCGGTTATGTCCAAAGAAACCAGCAACACTGGATCTCGTTGTGTCACACAACCTCGCCAAAGAACGCAGGAGAGCCCTCAAAAATAACGTAAACTCTACAAGCGACCGAGAGAAACGTCATCAACTTGAACGCAAATACTCCCAACTAGAGTATCGACCGTAATGTAAAGAGAAGTGGTCGGCGTGATAAAAGGCGGCAAATAAATGAGCTCAAACACACGCGGCAAACACAGGCAACAGTAAAGGGCTATTCCAAATTAATAAACAACTCTTGGGAAAGCACTCTACTAAACCGTATGCCGTAAAGAGTGCGGATGAAAGGATGCTGTACAACGACGAAGAGCAACTCCAAAGATGGATAGATTATGTCTTCGCCGGCCTGAATTATTCCTTTTTACAGGAACCTCAGGAAAACAGCATTTATGTACGTACAACCAATAGGAATAACGACCCGTGCACCATCCAAGACAGAAATAGTAACCGCAATTCCTGCAATGGTCAAAGGTAAAGCAGCTAGGAAAAAATGGTATCCCGCCAGAATTGTTGAAAGCCGATTCAAGCCTTGTAGCAGATGCTCTACAGCCAATCCTGGAAATAGCATGGAGCACCTGTACCTTTCAGGAGGATTGGACGGAAAGTATCATAGTCAAAATACTAAAAAAGGGGGTCTCATAATATACGACAACTAGAGAGGCATCTGTCTATTATCTCCTGTGGGTAAAATCTCCAAGAGAGGCAGTAGACCGAACACTTAGAAGGCAGCAAGCTGGCTTCAGGAAGGGCCGCTCATGCATAGATCATATTAACACCTTGAGAATCATAGTGGAGCAGTCTACTGAATTACGATCCCCCCTTTACTCTGCTTTCATAGAAATGATAAAAGCCCTATATAACAATTCCAAATGCATAGTTCTCCATAATGGAAAATTATCCGACAGCTTTGAGGTGAGTTCAGGAGTACGACAAGGATGCCTATTTTCACCTTTACTATTTCTTATAGTAATAAACGACATCCTTGTCAGCGCTCTAGATAGTAGAACAGGCGCATACAATGGAGTTTGCTAGACCGCCTTAAGGATCTCGACTACGCGAATGATATATGTTTAGCTGGCCCACAGACACCAGGACCTCAAAAATATGTTAAACAATTTGGCAACAGAAAGAAGTCCAGCAGACTTAAGGCTAAATCTGAATAAAACTAAAGAAATGCGGATAAATGTAAACACCATTGAACGGACAGCGCTGAGTAACCGTGACGTGGAACTGGTTGATAAATTCTCGATGGTATTATTGCCGAAAATGGCGGGGCAAAAGAAGACCTCAGTTCCAAAATAAATAAAGCACGAAGCGCATATACATGCCTGTTCCGCATATGGAGATCAACGGAAATCTCAACGAACACCAAATTGCGGCTGTTAAACTCCAGGGTTCTCCAGCAGTTCTCTTATACGGTTGCGAAACATGGAAAGTTACCGAGTACATCACAGGGCGCCTATAAGTCTTCATCAATAGACGCCTGCGTCTTATCCTAAAAATCCGCTGGGAAGATAGAATTTCAAATGAAGAACTATGGCGCCGTGCCAGCCAAGAAAGGATAGACGACCAAATCAGACGAAGGAAATGGAATTGAGTTGGCCACACTTTGCAACGCGATAACGAAAATCGAGCCAAACGTTACTGGAATCCGCAAGGATCCCGTCGCGTAGGAAGACCTAGAACAACATGGAGGAGGCCGTACTAGCAGAGGCCGCAACAACTGGGAGACCTGGTCAGAGCTGTCGCGCAAAACAGAGTCCGCTGGAAGGCAACTGCTTTCGCCTTAAAGGAGATTAAAGGAGCGCAAAGAAGAATACACATTAAGCGTGCCTTTGTACAATGAAAATAATTTTATTTACATTTCACGAACCAATTTTAAAGGCCTTTATTCAAATAAGGCCGCCAGCAGGTCGTGGCCTTTCAGACCAGGTATGCAGATACAGCCCGATCAAGGCCACTCAGTTTAACTGAGGGATGAGGAGGACTTGAAGCATCCGCCTGATAGGCCGTGGATTGCAGATAGCCTTATGTTTCCCTATACACACAAGCGAAAACGACAGTTTAGCGTGGCAAGTTGACTCAACGAAAACTTCAGACTGAATATCGGATCTTCAGGCCCGGACTGAAGATAAATACTCAGTTGGGGGTCAGTGAGTGCTGATAATTGGCCTCAAGGCCATAAACCTTCACTCCACGGAGGTATCCTTTTTAAAGGCCCAATTACAATGACCGGATTAGAGCGGAACAGAATCGGATTGAACTGTCAAAGTGGTTTTCCAAGCATGCGTTTTCTATTTAACCGATTCCAATGAACGGATTTAAACGCATTTGACCGCATCGGTGCCGGATTCGTTTTAATTTGTTTAGAAATCGCCGGATTGAGCTGTCAAAATTTTGGTAAACAAAAGCTGTGAATGTTTAAGGTTTTATTTTTTTTTGATTTGTTATGTTTTTAAAAATGTTTTCGGACGAGCAGTTAATCGCAGAAGTGAAAGATTATGAAATACTGTACAACAAGGCAAAGAGTGGATATAAAAATTCCAAGATTAAAAATGAAATGCACTTTGACGTTTAAATGCGAACTGATCCGTTCATTGTAATCAGTGCAGTTTCCTATACGTTCTGATGCGTTCTTTTGACATTTCAATCCGCGTAGATCCGCTCATTGTAATTGGGCCTTAAGAATCATGCTGAAGACGCCAGACTGAATGCCTATCAGTCTACATTTGAATGTCATGCAGAAAAAGGGGGGGGGGTGAGTTGAGTCAGTAGGAATTTCATACTACCGTCTGGAAGCGCTTCCATTGCATTTCTCCTGTCGTAAGCATGGAAACTTTACACAGAAGGTCGCACATCTACCCTGCTGCTAGACCGATGTAAAGATTCTCATCACTCCCTGGTAAAAGAAAAACATATTTACTCTTCGTTTTGTTATAGAATCATTTTTACTCCAGCGAGTACGACTTCGACAGGACCCTTCCAATTATCACTGGACACTGGCCACTGTAGGTAGATCAAGCCTGTCTGGATAGAATCGGACAACGTGCTTTTTAATTTTCATTCAAACATTCATTGCTTCACTGAAAATCTGTTCATAAAATGTAAAAACTCACAATTCTCCAGTTGATTTCTTATATCCATAGAGATCTGTAACAGTAATATTTCCCAATGATTCCCCTTCATTTAAGCCAGTAGTAACATCCAAATTCCAGACTTGAAGCCAATTTCCTATCCAATTTGTAAAAATACAGTGTTTATCATCATAGCACTTTGGATCTCCAGCAACGATCCAGCCGTCAGGCTCATACAGTCTTCTTACCTTAAAAAATAAAGCTTACATCAAATTTTTAAATAATAAATGAGGAGCATACCTCATCACAATTGCCCAAAATATCACAAAGCTGGAAAGTAGCAATATTTTGTCTTCTATTATGCCAAACGACTAGCAGGTCAACCTCATTCACCCACGTAACCGATCTTAGAATATGATCTTCACTAACAATATGAACTGGAGGTGCCACAACCACCCAGCCCCTTTCAATGTCGTTCAAGTCAATGACCCTAAGCTGAACTTTTGGGTTTGGCGTTCCAGGTTTTGGATATTTCAAGTGCAGTTCTTCTGGATATTGATTTTCCAGACCTTTTGGTTCTCCATACTTCTGATATGTGTAAGTAATAACCTCTTCATCATTGAAATGTCCAATAGCCAACTTTTGCCCATCTGGAGAGAACCAAAGTGCTCCGCCCTTCTGCAGAACTTCCTCCTCGTAAACCCAATCTGGAACTCCATTATAGATAACATTATTAACTCCGTCTGAAGTCAGTTGAATCTCTTTCCCATCTGGCTGTCTGATATAAACGTTATTGTCTAACACATACGCGATCCTATCACTAGTTGGTGCCCATACAGCAATTCGTAGCTTCTTATTACTCGCAAGTTCATAGGACTTTCTAAATATGAGGAAAAAACGACAATCGACACTCAATTAAAACTTTCACAGATTTCATCCCGATTACTTACTTGGTATCCAAATCGTAGACGTCGTATCTGGCGACTATTGAATGACGGTAAATTGATTCGGAATCATAACGTATTAAAAGTTTCTTGTTGTTTTTTGACAGCTCATAATTGGAACTTGGCCATTCAGTCTGGAAAGAAATCATTAATTTTTCCTTTAGGGATTTCTTATTGCCAAGGAGAATACTTTACCACTTCGTCCTCGGATATAAATTTCTTGGTCTGGTTGATTCTGGCGTTGAATACATCGATGCCTTTGTCATGATTTCTATACACGAATTCAGTGTCTGAAACGCAAAGAGAGTGTTAGAGCTTAAAGTATGCAAATGTTTACACAGTTGAGTTCGTTTTGAAGCTATTTTTATAAATTTGCAATTTTTCGGTGTTAATTTTACATATTAAACAGAATTTTTTTACTATACAAAAATATGGAACGAAATGTGCTAGCATAAACCAATTCGAGAGAAATTTTGCATGCTAGATAAAAATTTAAATTCATTACGATAATGTCCACAGCACTATCCATACTGGTGCAATAAAGTGCAACTTCTCGAAATGCCATTAGTATACTACGGTTAAGGGTTGAGCATTCGTTTATTTATTTATTTATTTCCAAAGCAAATTTAAGTTATAGAAAAATAATAATTTTTCTTAAAGAAAACTAAGCTTTAAACTCAAGCATTTAGGTTAACGTCGATATACGTTAAGATTAAAACCGAATCGGTTTCAGGAGCGAAAATCATGTAGCCGTACGGGAAAACCCCTAATGGTAGGTCGCTAGCCGTATAGTATACATATAACAAGTCATAGTGCAATATCTAGTAGTAAACTTAGTTTGAATTATATTAGGCGATAGGTTAGGACAAATATGGTGGGTGCATGAGAAGTATGCGATGAGCTCTGTTCTTCAACTCTTGGATCTTATGATTTCAGGAGTTCTGTCTGTAGAAGATCATTCCTTAGTTGAGTTGTTTTGTTTAGAAGTTTAGCTTGATTTCAAGCCAATGTGAAGTGAGAGTTTAAGGATCCATGCTATGATCCTGAACCTAGGACATAGCCGGTGACATATACAAGTGTTTATGCATTGCAGTCAGTGGCTCCATGATATACGACGAATTTCCTCTGACACATAATTGCATGATTGCGTTCCGTCCTGGCTTTCACACATAGCCCGAAAATCTAAGGAACGAGTGAATGTGTTTGTAGTGTATGATTGTGTGTCCTATGTCGAATGCGGCATTGCAGAAAAAGATGAAAGTAGCCCGACCTTTGCGTGGCATGCATTCCATTCACGGAATACTCCGTCAGGTCGCATTTGAATACAAACACTTCTATATTATCTTTCAACGAATGCAACGCATGTACGCTTGGATATGTCACCAGCTTAAGAGACAATGCGCTTGAAACCTCCGAAAGGAAAATCCTAAGAAGCAAATTCGGGCCTCTAGGCCAGTGGTCTCCAAACTTTTTTGAGAGCGTACCCTTATCACGAAAAAATCATAAGTGATCAAATTATATTGTATATAGCCACATTGCTGATTCCGAGTTAGGCACCAATAGAAGCAAAACTCACGATTGAAGCGCGCCCACAAAGTGTCAGTTTCAGCCACTCTACCCACGAATAGAATAATCGGATCTTTTTAAGCGAAACTTCTTTAGCGCCGTTTTACGAGGAGTACCCCTAGAAAAATCTTCACCGTTAACTGGAAATGTTTGATGGGAAACATCTATTGGCGGGGTAAGTATGCAGGTTAAGAGCTGAGCTTAGGGTTGAGTAAGTTGAGATGACTTAGGTTATGTTAAATTAAGTTGCGTTAAGAGTTGCTGTAAGTTAAAAGATCAGTTGAGTCAGTGGCTGATACAATGGGTGGGGATGAGAGACGTCGCCTCCCAAGAGCTATATGATTTATGGATTACTTTAATTCTGAAAAAAAATCATCAACTGAACTACTGTCTTTATTTTCAACGAAAAAAAATTTGAAAAAATGGCAACCAAATTTTTAAATTGTAGTTGCTTGAAATGGTACAATATTTCTGTGAACTATTTGATTAACACATTCCTTTCGGTTAGAGTAGGCGAGGCAGTACATTTGTCCCTTACAAGACGGTAAATCGTACTGAGGCCTCAATTAAAATGTCCTAATATTCTTGGTATGAGCGTATAAACCTGCACCCGCCCAAACCCACAAATCTTAAGGGACACATTTTTTGCATTGATGAAACAATTTTGGTATAAATTGGTACCGATGGGGTTAAATAGATCACGTCGTGTTACAGTCAGACCTAAAGCATAGGTGAGCACATTTTTTTTTTAACTCAGTCAAAATAGATATTGAACTGCAGCATAAGCCGAGAATAGGTAAAACTTGGTACAGCCCTTACTAACATCTTTATAAATGAAATGTCGAATTTCTCCTAAGGTAGGTGGGAACAAATCAGTATGCATCTTTTAAACGCTAAGTGGTATCATAAAATTATTTTTCAAATTTCCGTACGAATTGCCATTCATGAGATATCGCCGTTTAGAAGAGTAAAAATACTCATAAGTCCATAGACGTAGCCCTCATAAGCCAGCTAAACTGGTTCATAATAGGGTGCCGAAGTTGCGCTTAGGTCTGGTCTTCACATTGTTCACCTGGTAGTCTGTACTGCTTGCGACATAGTCTTTGTTGGGTGATTAGCGGGACTATTGTACTTGTTTTAGGAGGCATAATCAGGCCCGCCACATCATCTTGCGTGGTCTGGGGCTAAAATATTTTTGAGTGCCCCTTCAGGATATTGGAAACCCAAAATATCTTTGAATAAAAAGAATTTGTAGTAAGAATAAGTTCATTCAGAGCATTGAATATTAGATATTGAACAGTCGTTTCTTGATTGGCGGATGAGCCTAAGGTTTCTTAGTGTAGCCTAGAATGGAAGATATCCTACGTAGACAGGCCCGTGTGCTTAGCTCTGGGGCTCTGCACTCATCTTTCTTTTGGCAGAATCCATCCAGAAGCTATCCCAGCGGGAAAAAATTGAAGCGCTACTAAGAGGAGCGAATTTGGAGCTCTGTTAGTATGCTCCGATTGGAGCTTTAAGTAATTATATGGGGCGAAGAAAACGGACAAACGTAGACCGGTTCTCATTCGATGCCGATGGTCAAGCAGGATTTTGGACGTGGTAGGTAAATTAAAAATGATAAAAAATTATCTAATAACATGTATGATCACGTTTACATCATTGCATGATAATATCAATAGAACGAAAGCCGGCAGAAAATATATGCTTTGATGATGTCATCTTCGACTTTGCGGAAACAAGAAAAATAGTTTTTACTATTTAAATGTGATGAGTAGAAAAGTCCATACCTATGCACTAGTGATAAGCAAACGCAATAACAAGAGGAGACTAATCTAGTCTTGGTCTTGTCTTGTTCTTGTTCAGTGTGTCTTGTTCTTGTTCTTGCTCGCTTTCTTAACTAAATGTTGTTCTTGTGCTTGCTCTTGCAAAACGTGCAAGAACAAGACAAGACTGCAAGAACAAGACCATTTTTGCTCATCACTACTATGCACAGGCATAGGATAAAAAACAGTTGTTTTCAAACCTCGTGACATCCCGCGCATGTTCCCCAAAGTCTAGTAATAACAAGTCTTTCATCTTCATACAAAAATTTCCGACCGTTGATTGTGTGCGTGCATATATGAACATCACTGCTGAGCAAAACTCAACGCATACTTCGTGAACTCGGCCAGACAAAGCCAGATTTTCTCTCTTCGATCAAGTATGCAGAACAGAAAAGGAAAGAAAATTGAATCAGCTGTTTTCTTTCATAAATCAAAACAAACGAGCAAATATGCACCAATACATCCCCATATAAACTCATAAAATTTTCCGACTTATGGTTGTATTCCAGCGCGTATAAAAATGTTGCATTCTCTCTCTGATAGCCTGACATCGTCATTTGAAAAACTTGTGCATGCAGCTGTTCGCCTTTCACTCATTAACCATATGAAGATGAAAGACTTGTTAATTTCTAGACTTTGATGTTCCCGCCCCAGCTAAGCTCTTAAAAATGTTTAAAAGTTCAGACAAAAGCTTCAGTTAACTCCTCCTATCAAATCACTTGTTGCCATGTAATCAGTCGCGACTGCGTATTGCTACCGGGAGGTGTATCTTTCTGGGACTTCAATGATTATTTAAAAAATTTACAAATTATGACTGAAAAACACCCATTTTTATATATTTTTTTTATTTTAAGGTTATTATATTTTACACATATGCTACAGAAATAATTTGTAGTAGTTTCTACTAAAAAATACGAAATTTGTGTTTTTATCACTTTGATTACTAGATTGTTGACGTTTCCTGCCAGTCGCATACGCGCTTCTGCCAGGGGAGGTTGTGTTGCTTGCGACTGCGGGGAACTGTCGGTTTATGAATGAAAACGCTCATTTATTCAAAGGAATTTTTTTCAGCATTTTTTTTAAATTATTTTAAATTTAGAAATGAGAAATATTTCGCATAATTAAAGTAAAATTATGCTTATTATGTTGAATAAACTGCCTTTGTTGAGCAGGGGCTTTACATGTATTTAAAAGCTCTGCTCAACACATAGAAAGATAAATTAACTTTATCAAGACCCTCACAACTACAGGCCTCGTAGATGTATTTTTCGTGGTGTTGGTAATAGGCCCAAAAGTCAACGCACACCGGAGTAACATGGCGCGGAAGCCGTACGCGCAGAATTTTTGTGTTTATTTTTGCAGTAAAAAGTGATAAAATATTGTATTTTAACACTTTTAACTGCACTTGGATTTATCAGTGAATAGTTTTTTAGTGATTTTATTAAAAAAAATAAAAAAAATTTGGTGATTAAGTGTGTTTAAGTGTTCAAATTGTTAAGGCGATCAACTTTTTTTTCACATTCACGGTGTTTTTTCATGTTTATTTACGAAAAAAATGTTGAATATTTAATGTTTTGTGTAGTTATGGAATTAAAAGTGATTTTAAAGTGATTAATACATATATTATGATATTATTATTAAAAATATAGGTGCCGAAAAACACTTCTCTTATTCACTTTTCCATTCGCACTTTTCTGTACTTACATATGTATATGTTTAGTAATAATTGCAAAATAAATTAATTAATGACTTTAAAATCACTTTTAATTAAATATTCAGCATATTTTCCCTTAATATACACGAAAAAAAACACCGCGAATGTAAAATAAATTGATCACCTTAACAATTAAGACACCAAAAATACACTAAATCACTATTTTTTTATATATTTTTTTATTAGATCACTAAAGAAATAAATAATCACTGATAATCCTTGTATGGTTTAAAGCGATAAATTTCAATAATTTACCACTTTTTACCACAAAACTATAACGAAAACACTAGCGAACGTACTCTGCGCCATTAAATTCTCAGCAACTGTCAAATTTTGGGACCATTCTCAGCTATGGTTGTATTGGTGCCAGATAAAACTGCATGGCCTGTAGTTGAGAGGGTCTTGACTTTATTCATTCGGCATGCGCGCATCCCTTCCCAAATTATTTTGTTGAGTTTTTTCAGTGTTTGTTGCCGTTTTAACTAAAAAGAGGGGAAATGATAGAACATTATTTATAAAATTTGGCAACGAGGTGCGCAGAACTGCTCAAATTTTTTGTGTCACGGAGTTTGAAAAATTCTATACATGTACACGGATTTGAGGGAAGCACTTGGGATCAAGAAATTTTCTCTCTAATTCTCTCCCTCCACTTTAACCACAACAACAAAATACATTGACTTTAACCACAACAACAAAATACATTGTCTAACCCGGACATAGGCGTAGTGAAATTTGTTCAGGTTTTGCGAAGGGTCTGCTTCAAACATTTAGCCAAGTGAAGCGTTCTCACCGAGATGGTTGCTGAGAAACGATATCCCTCCCGGTTTTTGAATATATATAACACAGCCACTGTCCGGGTTAGACACAAATACGTAAAGAATGCTATGCATTAGTGTTGCCAAAATGCTTCCCCGTGTTTAATAAATTGCACTTCCTCGTCTTCTCTATTCAAAGGTACAGGTAGCGTACTGCGGGGTTGTGTTTCAGGCTGTAGATTACTGTTTCTTGACAATTAGAACGCAGGAATATGGCGGTTTTGACTTTTTGGGTTTCAAGTTAGTTTCGGGGCCCCTAGACGATTAGTACGCAGGGATGTGAGGTTTTCACTTTTTGGGTTTCACTCTATCTCGGGGCATCGGGCGCAGAGTAAATCGGCCCAGTTGTCCCACCTTTGTGGCGGCCTGGGCGTATGACTCCGCTACTTTAAGCTAACCCCAACGGTTGGGGCTCAGCCGGCTGCTTAAAAAAATAAACACATACAACATCGGATTGCCACATGCCCAAATGGTAGTTGGATGGTTGATAAAATAAGACCAGATGAAATCGATGATGTTATTTCGGCAGAAATTCATGATGAAACAACTGATCCATGGTTGTTTGAAGTGATAACAAAAAAAATGATTCATGGTGCATATGGAGCATAAAACCCCGGGCGTTTTCAGTAATGCAGGATGCGTGCGCAATTGACTTATTCAGTCATTGAAAGCTTCACACTTTCAATTGCTGAATAAGTAATTTGCGCACGCATCCTGCATTACTGAAAGCGCCCCCCAACTCACCATGCTTAGGAAGGAAGGGAATATTCAAAGCGGTATCCAAGACCATTGATTTCTGAAACAGTATTCGGGAACGATGGCTACCTGTTCTACTGCCGTCGATCGTCTGAGGTCAATGGCAAATAAAAAACTTGGAAATTTAATGGTCAGGATTTTGAGGTTGACAATTCGTTGGGTAGTATCCTATTCGCTATTATTGTTCAAGACGTTCAATGCTCACACAAATGTAGAATTTTGCAATTTCTCTCAAATCAATAAAATACATATCGACGGTGAAGTACTAATACCTCTTAACCCACAATATAATACATTGTGGGTTACGAGGTATTAGTACTTCACCGTCGATATGCAAATCTGTAGGTCATAAAAAGTGACATGGCTGCTTTTGGTGTTGCTAATGCAAAAACCATCGACGAAATAACACAGTACTAAATGGGACGTTATATTAGCAGTAATGAAGCGATAAGGCGCCATTTCATTCATTTCATTTGCCATTTATGAAAGATATACAACTGGGGTTCATTTGGAAGTTCATCTCGAAAATGGCCAACTTGTATATTTTGCAGATAATGCTACGCCAAGGGCTGAGAGACCACCATCCGCCCCATTGACAAGTTTCTTCGCGTTTGTGAAGCTGATGAATTTGCAAGAACTTTGCTTTACTCTGAAGTGCCACGATATTACCCTTGGAATCAAACTTGAAAAACATTCCAACGGGGCAAACAACGAAAAACAGTTGAAAGGCATCCGAATCTCCTCTCGAAGGATGCTTTAGGGCGGATTTATGCAGACCAACCAACCGACCAACGATGAATGTTTCTATTTTTGTTTGTTATTAGTTAATGTCCGTGGACCGACATCTTTCATGCTTTAAGATCAGTCCGATTTTAAGATGGAAGCATTCTAAGATGGAAGCATTCTTAGTCACTAAGCGCTTAAGTGGCCACGTGGATAGGAAATCTTCGTTTTCCAAATTTTTTTACAACTTATTTTATTTCGCGGGGCAGTGAGGCGCACCGGGATCCAGCTAGTTTTTTAATAAGCCCCTTTATTTCTTTTTTTCCCATCATACACTTTATTAATGAAATGAAAGCCGCATTCCTTACGATAGATAACAAAGCTGTCCTATTTGTGGGAATAGACCGTTGTTTCATTAACGTTTATATCTGTTGTTAACTATTTATTTTTGGGTTCAAAAATAAAAATCCCAACAGTATTGAATATCTCAGAAAATGAGAGGACATTAAGAACTTTGAAGAGATATCTGGGGTACCACTAGAATTTTCTAAAAAAATAACTTCATTTATTACCAAAATTCTTACTATACTACTTCCTTGCAAAACTACACACTAAAACCCCTTCAGGCTATTATGTTAGACCATTTATTACAGCACAATGTGGAACAATTTGCTTACTTAATAGAATTGCGTAATTTGAAAAGTTGAACAAATTTTCAGTGTTAATTTGCTCGGTACGTAAGTATTTTTGGAATATCACACTACGTGATCAGCATTAATTATATAAACAGAAAGCTTTGTTTGTTTTATTTAATTGAATTGAATTTAGATGTCTGGAATCACATTGAAATGTTTTTCCCAAGTGAGTCAAAGCAGAATATTTTTTTACGATATTTGTCCGATTTTGAGATCCCTAAGAGGTGTTGCTGTAGTAATTAAAGATGATAGCCAGTAATCAAGCGAAAAAATTATAGACTAAACTAATTTAAAGGTGTCTTGTTACATAACTCGTCTTCACCTGCAGATCCTATAAAAATTAGTTCAGGAGAATTCTTTGGTCTTATGCCTACTATGAAAATTAGGGAGATGGCTCTTAGACGGGTCATAGTGTGGTTCAACTGTGAGCTACCCCCGTTAACACGAAAAGACAAAACTGATGATTTTCACCAATAAAACAAAAATTTCAGATTACAGACTACCTACAATAAATGATCGAGCACTGAGTCTATCCCAATCAGCTAAGGTGTTTAGAACTTATTTTGGGGCCAAATCGAAAAGATAAGGTTATCATAGCTATGCAAGATATAGGGCTTAATGCCCTTCAAGATTACCTGTTGGTGGTGCTGAAGGCGGGCGAAATCAAAAGCGGTCGACTTCCAGCAGAAGGCTAGAAGAACGTAGGACGTAGGCTGGGACCACAATTGGCACTAAGGTGCCCCGTTTGGTAGCCGTACTACTGAAAAGCTTTTGCGTGAAAGAACGCAGTTTTGGAGAGATTTTAGATCCATCCCGTTATATTTAGGTACTGGATCACATCCCCTATTTTGAGTTTCGAAACATTCCTTTTTATGATTAACTATTGTTAACTTTGGCATAACTTTCTGATGTTCAAAAACTCCCGTGGTTAACCATAGGATGTTAAATTTTAACCCTGGTCGGGGCCATTGTTACCGATAGTTAAGAAGAAGAAGAAGAATAAAAACATTTCTCTGAGAGTTGATTCAATGTTAGACAATGAACAAATCAAAGTGGAAGTTGTGATATTATTGCAAATAAATTACACAGGCCTGCAAAAAACGGTTTTTTTTTCTTTTCAATTTAATAGTCGTATTTTAAGTATTTTTTCGCGCTGAATCCGAATCCGTTGGCCAAATTGCCCTATCACGTCAGGATTTTGAGCAATCCTAACCTAAAAGTGCCAAAAAGCGTGTTTTTTGCACTTTTGCGCGTTAAATATCTCAAAACTATGGAATGATAGGGCAAATCTGACAACGGTATCGTTTTCAGCATGCCAAAATCTATAGAAAAGCATGTCGGAAGCGTGAAATTTGACAACACTTTTTTTGTAATACTGAAAAGAAAAACTTCTTGGCGCGAAATCGACGATTTTTATTAAGACATGTTATCATCGTTGCACCTCGTTTTTCGGGGGCTCGTTTTTTAAGTATTTTTTCGCGCTGAATCCGAATCCGTTGGCCAAATTGCCCTATCACGTCAGGATTTTGAGCAATCCTAACCTAAAAGTGCCAAAAAGCGAACACGCTTTTTGGCACTTTTAGGTTAGGATTGCTCAAAATCCTGACGTGATAGGGCAATTTGGCCAACGGATTCGGATTCAGCGCGAAAAAATACTTAAAATACGACTATTAAATTGTCAAGAAAAAAACCTTGCAGGCCTGTGTTATTAATGCACACATATGAAATAATTGAAGCAAATATCCGAGACTATTTTATAGGAAAAAATTTTCATTTTCTTTAATTTGTAGTTAACCACGGTGCGTTCAAAAACCTCCATAGTTAGACGTAAACTTTCATGGTTAAGTGAAGTGACGCACATAACCACTTTGTGGTTTACCATAGTGAGGTTTTTGAACGCGCTCCTGATAACAGAATTACCGTGACTCCTGGCCTTGGGTATGACTGCATTGCTAGGTAGGCATGACAAATTGCTAGAAGTTCTGATTGTAAAACTCAAGCGAAATTAGACAGTAACTCGCTCTGCATTATATTGAACAAATCTCACAATTAACGATAGTCTGACTACTATCCCAGAGGTCCCGGGTTCGATTCCCGGCTGTGCCACGGCCCTAGCCTTTCCCAATTTCCCACACTTTCCTTCTTTCTTCTTCCCTCTTTGCATTCCCTCCTGTCATAGCCTTCACTAGTTCTTCCCCGCTCCACCAAGCGCATGTCATCGGTTGGTTGATGAGATTCAACTCGTTTCAGGAGGCATAACACTCCAGCGTAGTTGTTCTCGATGCCCCGATGTCAGAGTCGCAAAAATGGTTGGGAGTAGGTAAAATAAAATACCGCAGCTAGGTTGTGACAGTTCTTTCCTTCACTTCTCTCTCTATCTTCCGACTAGAGCTGCTGTTCGACATTTCAAAAATAAAAATACATGGTCGACAGTACAAAGGGGCCTACCCTAATGCCCGGTTTCACAGTGTCGGTTTAAGCTTTCGCTTAGCTGAACCTGAACAGTTAGTTTAAGCTTTAGCTCAATTCGAAATCGTTTCACAGTTTGTTTTTGTGCTCAGTTCAGCTAAACTTAGTTCATTGAATTTTGTAGGCCACTGTGGTCGAGTCAGTTGTCATATTTTGTGAAATTTTTGCCGGAATAGAATCAAACAACCAAAGCAATCACTTCTCACACAAAATTGACATTTCTCAACGATAAGCCTCACGGCTTAAAGTTAAGCGCTCAAATTTGGCAGCTTAAGCTAACGCGATATTTGAGCTCAGTTTAAGAGAAAAACCTCCACTGTGGAACACCAAAAACATTTAAGCGGAAGCTTAACTCAATTTCTAGGTTTAAGCTTTCACTGTGGAATCGGGCATAAGTCTCTAGTGTGTCACATAAAAAAAAAGTGGATTTACATTAGTTATTGGTTTTATAAAAGCTATTTTTTCTCAGTGTATTAATTAACGATTATTAAAGATTCCAAAGATGATTACGGTGGTAGGCTAGCACCGCAGGCAGGCACGTAGGAACCAGGTAGGCTGGGTGGGTCGTTGCCCACCGAGAAATTTTCATTTCATAAATTTTTTACATTAATTATTTATAACTGTTAAAGTTATTAACTTAATACTTGTTTGATGAATAAGGGGGGGGGGGGGTGCCTGACCGCAGGATATATATACGCCACTGATTGTAGGGGATACCCAGCTTGGTGCCCTATGGGCCAGTATCTCGTAATTCTAACAGTATATCTCGTCGGGGTCTGTTTTTTTTGTTTTATGTGGAAGACTAGAGGCTATAGACTAGAGATTTTCTTCGTATAGAGTGCAATGTCGAACAGCAGCTCTAGTCGCGAAGAAAGGAACTGCCACAAACCCACTATTTATTCGACCCACTCCTAACCATTACTATCGCGACTCTGACATCGAGGCATCGAGAAACAACTCGCTGGAGTGCTATGCGTCCTGAAATGAGTTGAATCTCATCATAAAGAAGGCTATGACAGGAGGAATCAAGAATGTAAAAAGGGAAGAAGAAAGAAGGAAAGTTAGGTAAGTGGAAAAGCGGAAAAGGCGAAAGGCCGTGGCGTTGCCAAGATTCGTACCCGGGACCTCTGGGATGATAGCCAGGCGCCTTACTCCCTAGGCTAGGAGGCCCTTTAGTCCAGGCAATAAAGGAAAAATAGAGGGAAAAATACATTCTACCCAAATTTTGGCACTGTTGTAAAGAAGGGTGTCCTTAATAACAATCTAAAAACATCGGGCGTTGGGAGTGGATCTAACGGATTAGGGAGAATTTAAGGGTCCCTTTTTCAATTTTCTTAAATAACTAGAAAACTACGGCCTCTAGCGAAAAAATTAAGAGATTCTAAATTATCTACATAAAATTCTCTACAAAAAAGGTCTGCCAGTCTTTTTCGCTAGGATCAATACTTAAGGAGATATCAAAGGTCAAAGATCGTACATTTTTTTATTGTTAAAAATTAACGAAGTAACGCAAATTAACCCACCATATGCGGGTGCACGGGCAAATGGAAACCGTGTCACGGATATGGAAATTGTATCACTGGGCTACACGGGATACGGGGCTACCTTGCGCCAGGGATAGACAGGATACGCTATTAATCTGTAATCCCCCCTCAGCCACTACCTTCGGCCAACCAACCTTTTAAACCCGCACTCCCCGCCCACCCTACGCCGCAGGACTGTTTAATGTGTCCCAAAAATTACTCCATATCCCGTCTAGCCCCATGACACTGTAACCCCCTATCCTGTGTAGCCCCATCCCTGCTTTGGGGAAACCTACGATGGGCAAAACATCATCTTCAAAACGGAGTCGGGTGCCACAAGCTGCTTCGTGGTATCAGAATCCCATCTTCTCTTATCCAAACCCCATTGGGTGGATCGTAAGTGATTGCTAAGCAACTGTTGTATCTGTAGATATATTCTGAGCGAGTGCTCCTTCGAAGCTCCTCCGGTGGGAGGAGGAGTGGGCATGTCTAATATGGCCTTCGTTGAAGCTTTCAAAAATTCCGAGCACTATTGTTTGTTCATGTTCTCCTGATGTGCAGGCACATGGTACAGAGCCAAAAAAAGCCCCTCGTCGGCCTTTTCAAGCCCCTCAAGTGATGTTGAGCGATCTGTGAATATTACTGAGATTTCATGCATAACGCCAGGATTTGCTGTAAAGAGCTTAGCGATTCCCACTTTTCTCTTTCCATCTATCGCCGAGGTGATGTCACATCCGGAGAAGCTATGTAGGTATATCTATAGCTATGAGGATCTTCTTGGCAAATGGAAGCTGTTGAAGTTGCCGCACCTCATAATCGTACCTGACAATTAAATAGGTTCAGGTATAAATAGAGAGTTTTTGTGGTATCCTTTAACGTAAACTTATTAAGTTTACTACGCCGATATCCTGTGTATGGAAGCGCAGCCGGAAAACTCAGAATTCAGTACTATCCTCCTCAACATAGGATATAGAAAATGTTCTCAGGTTATTGATATAACATTGAGCATTCATTGGGAGACAGCAATCAGTAGTGTCGTCTTATAATGTTGCTAATGTTCGTCCAAGCCGAAATGCATTTTTTCGATTTCTTAGGGGCGCCAAATTGTGAATTATTGGGCTGCAATTTTGCAAAATTGAGGACCATTTTTAGAGTTTTTTTTTTTTGAAAACCAATTTTGGGGTCGTCATGACCCAAGTTCTGTATAGGGTGCCAATTACCTGGGGCCTCGGTAGCCTAGGGGTAAGGCGCCTGACTACTATCCCCAGAGGTCCCGGGTTCGATTCCCGGCGGTGCCACGGTCCTAGCCTTTCCCAATTTCCCGCCTACATAACTTTCCTTCTTTCTTCTTCCCTCTTTGCATTCCTGATTCCTTCTGTCATAGCCTTCTCTAGTTCTCTTCCCCGCTCCACCAAGCGCATGTCATCGGTTGGTTGATTAGATTCAACTCGTTTCAGGATGCATAACACTCCAGCGTAGTTGTTCTCGATGCCCCGATGTCAGAGTCGCAAAAATGGTTGGGAGTAGGTAAAATAAAATACCGCAGCTAGGTTGTGACAGTTCTTTCCTTCACTTCTCTCTCTATCTTCCGACTAGAGCTGCTGTTCGACATTTCAAAAATAAATACATGGTCGACAGTACAAAGGGGCCTTCCCTAAGTCTCTAGTGTGTCACAAAAAAAAAAAAAAAAAAAAAAAAAAACACGCCACGAGACTTATTCTTAATATGTTTGGCTAGGTCTGTTGCGCACGTACTAAAAATTTTCCGGTAGGTGCTCAACCTCTAATTTAAAAAAAAAAAGGAGGGTATTTTTTATAGGTAAGGGGCCATCCATAAAGGACGTCACGGCTTGAGGGGGAGGGGGGGTCTGGCAAAATGTGACCATTTGGGACCAGGGGGGGGGGGCGGTATGGAAAATGGAAAATGTGACGTCCGGTATAATAATTCTAGTTATTATTAAATTTTTTTAAACGGATGCAAATTATTCACTGTTGGATGCGTTTAATGGCTACAATCAGCCCATAAAGAGTCTTCATTGACCCAGTATGTTACTTAAGGCTTGTATAATACTAAAACAAACCATTTTTCTCAAATTTATATGAGTCTTAAGTGAATATCTTCCGAAGGAAAAGGAGGACAACGGAGAATCGATATGTATTCCGATAAATTCAGCAGATATATGTTTTGAAAATCCGTGGCAAGAGATTTAAAAAAATTCTTCAGACTTTATTTAATTATTATTTTTTAAATGTAATCATAAATAAATATTTTTCTTAATGGCTATGATTCCAAATTGTTTTTACTGCTATTTATTTACCACGTTCTATTGACGTTATTCACCGCAACAATAATTTAAGTATAATTTCCGATTTTAATTTTGGGACGTGACACGGTGGAGGGGGGGGGGGGGTAGAAAATGTGACCATTTGTGACATTGGGGGAGGGGGGGGGGGGGTCAAAAATCCTTTGAAAACCCGTGACGTCCTTTATGGATGGCCCCTAACTCAAATGCTTTATGTACCCAAAATCAAATTTTTCAGATTTGTTTTTTGTTTCATTATACCCTTATCTTATCCCGGAAAATGCGTTGAAACGTACGCGGGTTTTTCCTAGTATTGAAATAAATCTGAACATCATGCGCATACATGTGAAGTTTGCAATCCTTGACTGTATTATAGATATCATTAATGAAGATGTTGAAAAGTAATGGCACCAGAATGTAGCCCTGCGGAACCGCGCATGTAATTGGTGATGGATCAAACATAGAACCTCGAAATTATACATTTTGGGAACAATTCCTTAAGTAATTCCGAATTAAGGAGATCGCTGAAGGTGAAAAACTCAGATAGTCTAATAGTTCAATTTCAAAAAGCTTATAACCCGACACTATCAAACGCCTTACTGAAGTCGAGGAGCACCAGAAATGCAATATCATCACAATCGAGAGCCATTCGAAGATTTTCCATGACAATAATTTCTCGATAGGGTGATAATCAGATGGATTATTGGGGGATTTGAATTTAGGTAAGGCGATTACTTTCGGGTTTTTCCACTGAAGTACATGAGGAAAGCATGAATTCGTCAGGCAGTTATTAAAAATGTGGGTAATATAGGGGGTGATCAGGAAGAATGCCCTTAAGGAAGATATGCGGAAGATAATCAAGTCCAACAGATTCTGATTTTATGGAGTAAAAAGCTTTGTGAACGTAAGAGTGGTCCATATTGCGAACACTGAAGTGCCTAAAGGCACCTTCAATTAGTCTTAAGCGGGAAGGATCACCGGTATTGTCGACAACCGTGGTACAATAATTGTTTAGTTCGTTAGCAGTAAGGCTGCTCTAGGCTGCACAAACATCACCATTGATCCCAAGTTTCTTTACGTTAGCCCAAAATATGTCCCATGAGGGGTTGAAGGAGCATAAATAAATAAGCCTAAAATTTCTTCGAGGGTAGCGTAGAACTAAGTTTAGCCGAAAACAATTTCAGTTTTGCTTTGCGGATAGTCGAGGTGACTACATTCCAGTTTTGTGGCCCCTGAGGCTTCTTATATTTTCTAAACAGGTATTCTATCTCAGATATGGAACTATTTACTTGAGGGGTGAACCAAGGTGAGGTAGAGGGAGGTATGCATTTAACTTTGATTGGATCAAATGACTCGAGGAGGTGTTTGCACAGAAGGCTAAGGTGTGCTACTTGGTCCTCAATATCATGAAAGCGGAGTACATTGTTTCAGGATAGTGCGAAACATTCTTGTAACAAACAGCTCAGGAGTATTAATGGCCTTATAATTACGGGAGGAGAGAGTTTTCTTCTCGCTGGTTTCAATTACGAAATTAAGGGAAAGATAAACAATGTCGTGATCTGATTTGATTATGAAATATAATACACTTCCTGTATCCGATACGAAGAAGATGTCCAACAAGGATGGTTTAGAAGTGTTACAGTACGTTGGAAGTTGATTGACAGGCTTCTGGTCAAAAGTTTCGAGAAAGCTTAGGAAATTATTGCACTGTGAGCAATAGGATAAGATATTGATGTTAACGTCTTCTCCGATAATGATGCTATCAGAATAGTGATGTTGATTAAGGATCCTGTTATGCTGCAAGGCATCGTGATGATCCTGTGCCCACAGAACGAAAACAAAAATACCCCGCCTGCAATAAACGTGATTGATGCAGACGTAAACCGCGAAAAGGATTGATGGTAAAGCCCTGGGCTGGATGATATATCGTGCAGAGCGGTGAAGCTGACAATCAGTGTAGGTGGGTTCGCCCAAGTATGGCAATAGAAAATATTGTGCTAATCAATCTCGAAGCTGGGTAATCTCGATGGAACCGTCCGCGTACAAACCGAAATGCCTCGTCAACACTAAGAACAAGCTATTCGAACTATCTACATACATATGTAACAGATTACTCCCAAGCTCCGAGAAGGGAAGTGACTTGTATGAAAGGCAACTCGGCTTCAGGAAGGCTACATCGACACTGGATGTTATTAATATGGTGGCTAGCATAGCAAGGGCTATACGCCTTGCCGTAAGAAATGCTTTCAACACCTCGAAGTAGAATAAGACAGTCGAGGCGTTTATAAAGCCGGATACAAGTATGTAATGGGTATTGTGAACATGCACTGCGAGTCAGAAGAATAATTAAGGGACATTGAACAGGACCACTTACGGAGTCCCCCAAAGCACAAGCTCAATTCTTAGAGCTTAGGGATGGCAAACTGGATGACATCGGCTCAGAATGGGAACAGCAGTAGCGAGAGACCAAGGCCGAATCCTAGCTGTAAAGTCGTTAAACTAAGTAAGAAAGTGATTGTCCTTTTGAGTCGTACAATGCTATTTTCGTCTCAAAAGATAAATTTCTGATATGGTCATTCAACTGATGCATATTATAATTGCATCTTCCGCTCCTTAAGCAAAATTTTCATAACATTCACTTAGCGACCATACAAAATATTTGTCGGAATTTCCAAATGTGATCTCCAAAAACAAAAAAAAAACATTACTTTCTACCAAATTCTTTAAACAGAAATCACACCCACGTAGATAACTTCCATTTAAATAAATTTCGACTGTTCGAAGGCGCCACTTCCTTGTACATAATTTAGCAATCATTCAATTTTGTTACATTATTTAAAAGAAACCAATTTAGGCAAGGTTAATATTATTAAAAACGAAAATGGATGTAAATTATAGTCTCTATCTACCAAAAATTCTAACAATTTCAGGAAAAAAAGATAATAATATTATATAGTCAGAATACTCTTAATAAAGCGGATCTCTTCAAAGGAAAAAGATAGGTTTGTGTTCTCGTAATGTCTATGAACCAACGACCGATTTTATGATGTTTTTTAAATAAATGGGCATTCATATATTATATAATAATAAATCAAATTGTTATACCATAATCGGAAGTCTACGGCCATCGAAAAGTATAAATTGTGTAATAAAAGTGTGATCGATAGCCTTAAGCTGGGCTGTGGTTGTTTCAATGTAGAAATTTTATTTTAATCAAAGGCCATAAATAAACACCAACGCGACAAGCCTTGACGTACCTGAGCGAGAGATCAAAGAACTAATCAAGCAATAAATAAGTGTTTAGCCAGGCATTATCGGTAATTGAATCAATTATTGTTAAGACAGAACTGTGTTAAATGTGTAAATCACTAATTTTTTTGTTGGTTTTTTTTGGATGGCAACGCTTGAACCGAAACGAGTGTAAATATTTTCAAAATTCAAATTTGGTCTTAATTTATCCAATCGAATGAAACAGTTATAACACCCCAGGGACAAACCAACAAACCAAACAACTAAATTAATATTTGTCGTTCACCCACGCATTGCAAACATAGAATGTGGCTAATTTGCACACTTGTTGAATATTAATTTGTTAATCTCACCTGATATCCATGTCCCATTAAAACCTTTTATCATGGCGGTTGTTATGAATGCACCCATCATGGTATATGGCTTCTTGGACTGCACTTCCGATCTCACCAGGTACGGGCTGCATGCTGCACCGATAATCAATCCGGCCAGTACTAGTACAAATATTTTCGCATGTACCTGAATAATTTAAATTTCATTTCTCTGTATACGTAATATTGTATATAACTCAGCAAAAGTCATTTCTTTACCATATTTGGGGGATTTAAATACAAAAATTCACTTTCAATTCAAGGTGAACCGATGCGCGCGCAACTTTTTCCACGTTATTTGCTCTTTTCGGAATATTGGGGTTGGACCGAGGGTTAAAGGGGAGAATATCGGGCAGCAAGTAAAATTTCTGCAATCACACTACTTATATATGTATGTATATACTCTCGCCAAAATCGAACGAATTGGAATTATACCGCAAGGGAAAATAATCTCGCGCTTGCGAACCGGTTGGAGATTCAGCGAGAACTGTGAAAAGTATAAATTTGCGACTTGAAGATTGGCGCCAAGTTTCGACTAGACATTTAGGTAGGAGCAGAGCATTGAGTTTGCGTGATCCAAACTCTAAAGGCCCCGACGACGGCTATGAGTACCACAACGATCAGAGGTTCAATCGCCCCCGATTCACTCATTGCCTTTGAATTGTTTCTGATATCTTTAAGGTATTGATACCACAAAAAAAGGTGAAAACAAGCAAAAGTATTATTTCAGGGCTTGTAATCACTGCATTGATGTAAGTTAACAATCAAAATTCAAAATCGTTTCTTTGTTGTAATTACGTGTTATCAGTAAGCGTTATGGAAGCAATAAAAATTAGAGCTTATCTTGATCTTTGTTTATTGCGTTATATGCTGCCTAAAATGCTGATGAATTTCTGGGGGTTTTTTATCAAAAAAAAAAACAGTGTTCAATAGAAAACTTTTTTATAAAGTAGAACAATCCACCTAATTTCCATAGCAATATAGATAAAAAAGAAATCTTTATTGCAACCTTTCCAAATCATACCTGAAGAAGCACAATCTCATCTCTTCTGCGATAGACAAACTGAAAATCTAGTTTTACCATAAACAAAAAAATTCCAACTGTTGCAGAAATCATAAGATTTAAGTTTGTGTGTAATAAAAGCAAGAATGTAGATCAAGAAGAAGTTATTAATAGCAGAGCAGAATTTTACTATGACATGGAAAATGCGTTCTGAAGGAAAACATGTTGTTGATGATCATGACGATTCCCAAGTCTACACCAAATCAGACACTGACTTCGAATTCAGAAAATCAATCAATTATGTGATAAAGTGCAAAATAACCGGTGGTAATGCAATGCGGATTTTCAGGCTTTGGTTGATTTTCTGACTTAATCGAGTTTTTGTCCTAGAAGATTGATGATTTTGTTAAGTATAAATATTAAAAGGCCGTGGTGAAAAAAAAATACCTTGCAAAAAAAGCTTATCGATACAGGAAGATGATAAAAGAGCTATGAACTCTGGTTATTGAAGAGTTTTCAAATAAAATGGATATTGAAGAATTCCGATAGATTTGTAATATTCTTAAGTATCATTAAGTCACGTCAAGGTATATGTAGCAACCACTTGATTTAGCCTTCAGCGTAGAGCTAAGATACGTCCAGACAAATCTTTAGGCTTCCCACAGCAAGCGAAACAGTTAGGTTAAGTGCGGGCCCAAGTAACAAATTTTGTCTCATAACACTCTCCTAGTGTCTTATGAGAGGATATTCGACTTTTTTCAGAGAGTATCACTCTCATAATTTACAATAATTGTAGAACACTACATTTGAAATATATTTTTAGTGTGCTTGGAAACACATTTTTCTAGACAAGTCCTTCTTATTAAATTATACCAGTGATTATACAGGTTTTTATGCTCCCTATGTTTTTATTTTAGTGTGTTAAAAATCCCAAAATAATTCGTTGATGCAGCCCCACAAAGTGCCCTTTGTCATACGAAATGATAAAACAGCACGATTTCTCACCAGATGTGAGAATCTCAAGAAGGTCCATGTATTCTACTTATATTTTCTAGTTTTTGGTACAGCGTGTGATTTCAAATAAAAACATAAAATTTAAAAAAAAATTTAGCTATTTTTTTATTTTCTAGTTTTTAGTTAGATCGTTGGCTCGTATCATTATGCAAACTCCTCATCCTTTTCAACATCTTCATTGCGTTTTTATTGCACGGTTTCTTACCTGTTAATTTCTGACAATTAAGCTCCTCAATACATAGCCCTTCCAAAGCCCTTACGCGACTCAATGGCCCCTATTGCGAGCGTCGATACCTAATCGACAAGCGACATTTATCGATTAGAGACTGTCGATTATTTGGTTTGATATTGCGAATGTCGATTGTAGTCGAAATCTGTCGATTTGACAGGCGACTTTTATCGATTGTATTTTTGCTAACGACAAAATTTTCCAGGAATATTAATAAAAAAAAATGCTTAAAAAAATGTTCAATCAAAGTAGTCGAAATATTTGTCGATTGAGTTACACAATGCCAAAAAGAAAATTAATCGACACAATCGACTATAGTCGAGGCGATCGTTAATCGACACTCGCAATAGGGGCCAATGTTACATACGCTTGACGTTCCTCAAACAGTTTGGAGTTTGGAGCCGATATACACTACACAACAGTACTACCCTGCATTTTATGGTTAGTGGAGGCATTATTGGCAACATGCTTTCTCGGCCGTTCCATAATTAAACTTGGCATTTGCAATGCCATGTAGCTATGAAAACGCTCCCGTTGCTACGAAAACCTGGCTTCGCGGTGGTCAGCCGTTTGTGATGCTAGCTGTTCCCGTCTACTTTGTAGTTCATCTTCACTCATTTGAGTGTTCTTTGCTCTATAATCTTTCCTCGCTTTTCCAGCCTCCTTTTTCGCTGTTTTTTAGTTTCAATTTTTATATTAATTTTTTCTTTCATATTGTTTCCACAAGTATTGGACAAATGACAGTCGACCCACCCCCCTCCTCCATTTAGAGGTCCATGTAGAGGGGAAAGGCTCTTATACAACAAGGTGTGCCCAGCTTTGAGGCTGAAGCGCTAACGACATATCATTTTTACCCACCCTAACGCCACACAATTCTCGGCACAATACAGAAATCTTAACTTGGGTGCATTCAAAACATCAAAAATTATTGCATTGAAATAACAGGCCATACGTATGCTTTGCAACTATGCAACGAGGTCCTAAACGCAAATGATCCATAGTCATTCGTTCGGAAACGTACAGGATTCAAGTGTCCATTTTCGAATGTATGCTTTTGTGTAGGGGATGGAAGTTTTCATTACGAAATACATAAGTATGTTAGCTAGAATGTTTATTTTTTAGTATTTTTCGTTTTCACTACGATGACCATCATAGGTGTGCGAAAAGAAGTTTGCGCAATTCAGTTATTTTAGGTTTTTATTTTTTTTTTCAAATTCTTGTGAACTTATTAGTTATGCATACCATATTGCCAGCGCCATTTTAAATTTTTTAATTTTGACAACAGATTAATTAATTCCGATTTTGGTTTTTTAATGTTTGCCACAGATTCGTCATTTGTGACGTTAAAAACTCCCCATTGGATGCCCCAGTTACTCATCGTCTCGGATCTGAGGTCCTTAAACTAGATGACATGCTTACTGAGACAATTGATGAAGCACGAAGAATTCCACGTGGTGGCCGTAGCTCCGGAGGTTTTGAATTAGAAAAATGGTGTTCTAACAGCCCAGAGATTCATCATACTTGAAGGTTGCAACCGTGGAAAAACGCACTCAGGTATCAGGCGATAGCTTTGTAAAAACTTTGGGAGTGTATTGCCAACCACAAGAAGACGTGTTTTCGTATTTTCTTTCAACATTTTCAATCATCTGATGCCGCTCACGTAACAAAGCGTAAAGTTCTTATTAGTCGCCTATTCGATCCATTGGGATTGGTAAAAATCCAATGAACCACCAAAATTTTCCTGCAGAAGTTATGGGCTATAAATCTTGCGTCAGACGAGTCGTTGCCTCAAGATCTTCATAGTAATTGGCTCTGGCTGTACAGACAACTATATTCAGTTGAAAAGGACAGCATCCCTCGTTACGTTCTGATGCCATCCCATTACATAGAGATTCATGTTTTTGCGGCTGCTTATGGGGCTTGCGTCTATGCTCGTTGAACACAAAGGTAGGATATAAGTTGTAGAGTGTTAACCGCCAAGTCACGTGTAGCCCCACTGAATACAATCTCCATTCCGCGATTGGAACTCTGCGCCACCTTATTATTAACAGAACTTACAGCAACAGTGGTGCACACCTTTAGCACTGTCATCAGAAAGTTCATACATACATACAATTGCAGGTCAGGGTCTAAGACTGTACAGGCGTGTATTCGTTCATCCCCATCAAAATGAACACATTTGTCAGCAATTGAGTTTCAAAGATACAGGAATTAACGCACTCTATGACTTTTGCGACATGTACCTACACATTTGAATCCAGTCGTTCTTGTAAACGTTTTACATAAAGAACCACGAATTCATACATATGCCTAGCTGTGAAGGCCGTCCACTTAGAAGTACCCAAAGATATATCTAGTGAAGGTTTTTTTATCGGTCTTTACCAAATTTAAAGCTCGTTGTCCTATTGTCCGCGTGGCTTACGTGGCTGAAGCAGAAAGAGGGTTTTCATTGATAAAGAGCCAGATTAACCATCAAGACCTTATCCAACTTGATGACTTTAACTTAGTTGGTCACCCACTGGAAGCTTAGTCTGCAATTCCGTACGTAAAAAGTTGGTTGGGGAATCTACTTGACTGATGATAACAGGGTGTACAAATTTAAACCCAAAGGATACAGTGAAAACTAATTATCCATTTGGAAATATCCGATATAATTAATTGTTAATTAATTTATGAATTTTTTGTTATATGTACATACATACTACGTTTCAGTTTTATGTAATTAATAATTGTTTTTTTAAATTAAAGAATAAATAAGTAGTTTCGATGCCGTTAAATTGTTTTAGTCTTCTTGGAATTTTCGCTGCAAAATAATTTCAATGAGAACCCGTTGATAAAATTTTGCGAAAGCATGTCTGATTATACTCAGAACCGACTAGACGACCAATCAGACTAACTGCCCAAAAATTATCCTTCTCGCGGCTGCAGTATTAAATACTGTGCGGTGTTCTCAATGTGCCAGGATGTATATCAGTTGGCTACTCTCGTGTGATGATGACACGATTTTGTCCCGGCATTATCAAGAGGTCGCGTTATATCTGCGTGGTGTTGTTAGGCGCAGTCTTTCTAATCTTGGCGCTTTGGCGGATGATGTTTAGGCTTTTGGCCCTGGACGCTGCTATTTGAAGACAAATCATGGCGATATCTCTCTTCGTAGCACACAGCGGCTTCTTTACATTCTCCACTGCTCCTAGTCTGGCGAATCCATCCTGCTTTCTCGTTACGCTCGATGTTCCTTGACGCGACAGCCACTGAAGAGTGATCCTGTAGCTTCTGGTCGAGAAAGCTGGAAGACCACTGAGCAGATCGGGCTACTAATAGTTGTTTAAAACTTGGCGTAAAAAAACTGTATATATTCACGATACTTTCTCCTCAATGTAACAACACCAAAATATCAAGATAATGCTAAATCTCGTAATGATCCCAAATATCCATCTATGTGCAGTTTGATTGACTCTCCTCCATCACATTCGCGGCAGAAGCACTTTAATTCGAACCTGTCACCAACGTTTCTATAATTTATGTAAATTTATGTTTTTTACTATTTATTTGATATATTTTTTGGTGATCTTGTGGCTTTAAATAATTCTCAACAAAAAAATGCCATAATCGTTTTCTTGTATGAAGTTCTGTTTTCTATGAAATTTAACTTTCATTTCCTTGAATATATATTTGGCATGTGTTTGATAGTATGAAGTGTTTTTGATAAATTTACTTATGCATGTTAAAGCTGGGATGTTCCTTTTGCTAATTTATCTTAACTAATTTTTATGCAAGTAAGAGTTGGAGAAAAAACTGTTTATTAATACCAATTGTTGTTTTTAGATTATCTTGTCAGACTTGACTGTACGACCCAGCTCTAATTTTAATAACGAGTCCCGGCTCCTTTCCTTACTATTGTGCAACAGTTACAGAGGACTTGAAAGGCAGACATCCTCATCGAGGTTAAAGGGGAATCCTCTGCGCTTCCTAAATGAAATTTTGAGGCGCACTATCCAATGAGGGAGGGCGAACGGCTAACAAAGACCTCGGAAGATGGTGGCACTCGATTTGTCACTTCTACCAAAACCAGAGAAGAGTCACTGCCCACGAAGATCAAGCAGCTCTGTGAGCAAGTCCAAGAGCTCGCAGAAAAAGCGGAAAATGAGGCAAACACAGACAACAGTAAAGTGTTGCACTAAATTACTAAACAGATCTTGTGAAAGCCCTCTACAAAAAAAAAGATGCAGTGAAGAAAGCAACCTACAACAATTAGTGCCGGAAAAATTCGATCTACTCCCGAGGAGTTTTAGGGTCACTGCCGATTTGACTTTGTCACGGTCGAGGATGTTCCCAGAAAGTCTCCGGGAATAATGGTCTAAGATGGTCTTATGACTCCAGCATCCAATGGATAAGCGGTCTGGAGGATTTACCCTGGAAAGTGTTCGCTGAGCAGGTACCTCAAGGTTTCTTCATGGTTAAAGGTGTAGAAGCAGTCCTCCCTTTTGAGAAGGCCCACCGCATTGAAGGAGTCTTTGGAAAGAAGCTTTTGGTGTCTATCACCTCTGGTAAAGTCTGAAGGCTCTACAGTGTTTCCTCCAGACAATGCTTTTGGAACGCCTCAACTCCTTGCTGTAGGCTGTTAGGATGAACCTATATTCATCTCAATGCCCGCTCTGTTTTGCCCTATTGAACAATCTTCTAACATCTCCAAGCATTGCAGCTAACCTGTCGTTCTACCAGGGCAATTTTCGCGACGACTGAAACCGAGAGAGAGTTTTGCTGTCATGGTAGGAAAAGATCTGCACATCAGTAAGCTGCGTGGCTACGTTCTCCAGTTCTTCAAACACTGAGCTGATAGAAGCAGCAACACAAGCCCATGAAACAGACCAGTTGGTTTTCTCAGGAATTAAAGAAGAGACGCGGATATGGGGAAAGCCCACAATGTCGAATCTAATGTGCAGATGATACGACAGTGAGGCCTCGTCCAGAACACGCCAGTTTTCAATTCTGTCGGAAATAAGCCTGCTAGTGAAGGTGAGTGTAGCGGCAACACGATCAACTAAATTTCCCACTATCGGAAGTACTCAAGAACAACACCAACTTCACACTTCAGAAGTTACCGCTAGATCAGCCTCCCGCAAATCGATAGTTTTAACCTTAATCAGTCCTGTAGTTGAAGTCGTGAAATAAAGAGGGTTTTTGATAACCTCCGGAGTTTTATTTAATACCGCATGGCCGCAATAACTGGTGACCCCGAGTTAGTTATGAACACATAAAATAATTAAATAATTGAAGTGATAACAACAAAAAAAAAAAAAATTAATAATTGAAGTGATAACAAAAGAAAATATACATAAAGCCTACAGGACAAAGGCCATACTTAGCGGAAAAAAAACCCGGCATCGGCATCACGACCCACATAGTCAACCATTTCGACCACTACCTATCAACTTAAAATCAACTTTAAATGAAAACAACCAAAAAATATTATCGTAATCGGATTTTACAAGTAGTCAGCCTATGATGACATCAAATTCAGAGAAGGATGACCCAATAAAGGCGAGATGATAAAAGATTAAACCTCATAGCAGACCACTAACCACCGACCCACGCGTCAGAAGTCATAGCTCATCTATCAACAATCAATTAAGATAATACATTTTTTTTTTCTTCTCATTGCATTTTCAATAAAGCATTTTGTTAAATATTTCATTTAAAAACCCGTAATTCCATACTTATATTATTTTTGTTGCAATTTTAGAGTGAACTGCGTTTGGGGCACGGCGAAAGAATTAATAAAGGTGAATCAAGAAATTTTTTCTTTCTCATTGACGCATGCCTTTAGACCGACAACAAAAGAAATGAACATAAAGGAATTAAAAGTAAAGTAAAAACAATCAAAAAAAAAAAAAAGAAAGGAAATGAACATGAAATTTTAACAGAAATAACAGTGAGTACAACTTCCCTTATACGATACAATACATTTTTTACATAAACAAAGCTGATTTAAAATATCAAAAAAAAAAAAAAATAATATAAATACAAAAAAAATCAATTTTCAAATTTCAATGAAAATATAATTTAAAAAATAAATATCTTTTAAATACATGAGTGCAATGAATACATTATTGCAAAGATAGTTTTTTGATTATTATCATGGTTGCGTTTATCCACTTTAGAGCCGCCATAGTTTAGACTTACACGCTTACAGACAACATTGTAAGCCATAGCCTAATATACACATACGTATTTAAACTAGAATAAGAGTATTATGAGAAATATTTTAGGGATACCAAATCCATTACTAGTGAAGTATGAGATAGTTATAGAATACATTTAAATCGAACAAAAAAATATTTTTTTTTCTCTTTTTACATTGCGATGCCAACGGTATAGTTACTACGGATAGGAAACATTCTCCTGTGGTTGACATAGTGAAATATAGTTACGTTACAATTCTTCTCTTAGTACATAATCGGATCACAACCGGTCTTTATTCTAAATTCTCTTACATACAACACGGAACTAGTTGTATCTTAAACAGGCGTGTTCAAAAACTCATAAAACTTTTTATCATTTTTGCGTTGGAAGAAATTGACTTAAACACAGTAATTTAGGGACGGATAAATTAATTTATTAACGACGCCATGTCAAATGCCGACGCCGACGCAGGAATGGCCCCAAAACCTGATCCAACGGGTGAAAACCCAGAGCCTTCGTGCTCACACATCAACAGTATTAAGATCCCAACTTTCTGGACTAGTAGACCAGATTTATGGTTCCTACAAGTTGAGACACAATTTAAAGTAAAAAGAATAACGGCGTCAGACACTAAATACGACTATTTAGTAGCCTCGCTACCGCAGGAAACAATGGAAATTGTAGCCGATATTTTACTACACCCACCCAGTCAAGACAAATATGAAACACTTAAACAAAATTTACTCGCGCGGTCTATAGATTCAGAAGAGCGCCGGCTCGACACACTCCTACATAAGGCACAGCTAGGAGATTACAAACCATCGGAGCTATACAGACACATGGAGTCTCTAGCCGGAGGGAATAGTTTAATTAACCCTTCGTTGTTAAGAAAATTATGGATCAATAAACTACCTCATACGCTCCAGACATGTATTATCACGGTTGAAAGCTCCCACACATTGAACGAGCTGTTCACCATTGCAGATAAAATATATGATTCAACCTCTATGTCCAATATTTCCGCGTTACGGACACAAGCACACACACCCCCAATAAACAATCATCAGAGTACTACTGATACACTCCAAGAGTTGTGCCAACGAATCAAACGTTTAGAAAGTAGAAATTCCTTCCGACAAAGATCACGTTCCCGATCACGTGACCGTTTTAATCACAGGAACCAGGCTCGCACTTACAACAATAGCGTTTGTTGGTACCATCGAAAATTCGGCGATAAAGCGAAAAAATGCTTAGAACCATGCAATAAGAACACAGCACCCTCCGATCCAAAAAACTAAATACTACAGCCTCGTGTGCGGCAACGAAGGCAAACGGGTATTCACGCCGCCTTTTCCTTCTGGACAAAAACAGTAAAATAATGTTCCTTATCGATACAGGAGCAGAAGTATCCATCATACCTAAAAGAGTTACATATACCAAACGTAACCATGCGAAAAAGTCCCCAGTTAATATCAGCTAACGGCACACCCATCTCCACTTTCGGTTACAAACACTTAGCTTTGAACCTCGGCTTACGTCGGAATTTCGATCACACCTTTACAATCGCAGCCCTGGATTACGCCATCATAGGCGCAGATTTTTTACATAGATTTAATTTAGCAGTTGATCTGCGACACCGGAGACTCATCGATCAAACCACTACATTATCGATCAATTGCATGTCACGTAAATGCAACGCGGACACCCCCAAACTTCTGGCCATTGAAGGGGAATATGGAGCCATCCTTAACGACTTCCCATCATTAAAAGCCCCACCAAATTTCAACTTGAATGTTCAACATGCGGTGGTACACCGAATACATACCCGAGGTCCCTTACCGACTGCTCGTCCTAGAAGACTACACCCACAAAAGTTCGCCATAGCAAAAGAAGAATTCGAAACCATGGTCAGAATGGGTATTTGCCGCCCATCTTCATCTTCTGTGGCTTCACCCTTGCACATGGTCCCCAAAAAAGATGCTACCTGGCGTCCCTGTGGCGACTATCGCCAACTCAACAACGTCACAGAATTCGACAAATATCCACTTCCAAACATACAGGATTTCACTACCAGCCTTCACGGTTGCACCATTTTCTCAAAAATCGACCTTGTTCGAGCCTACCACCAAATACCGGTAGCCCCGGAGGATATTTATAAGACAGCCGTAATAACCCCCTTCGGGCTATTTGAATTTTTGAGGATGCCATTTGGCGTTAAAAACGGTGCTCAAACCTTCCAGCGTTTCATTAATGAGGTATTGGCAGGTCTTGACTTTGTTTTTTGTTATATTGACGACATACTTATCGGCAGTAAATCGCCCGCCGAACACAAAGAGCATTTACGCCTTCTTTTTAAGAGGCTACAGGAACAAGGCATTAACATCAACCCAGAAAAATGCCTCCTCGGCCAAACGGAGCTTGATTATTTGGGACACACCATCACCACGAAAGGTATATTACCTTCCCAAGACAAAATAAAAGCATTGATCGATTATCAACGGCCTCACGTAATAAAGAATCTGCAACGTTTTTTAGGGATGGCCAACTTCTACCATCGTTTTATTCCGCGATTCTCGGCAATTGCCGAACCATTATATGACCTCATTAAACAAACGAATTCAAACAAAAAGAAATCAAATATAATCGAATGGAAACAAAACCACGAAGAAGCTTTTAACGAGCTAAAAACCAAACTGCAAAATTGCACCTTGCTCGCACATCCGAACCCGACCGCTAAACTAAGCGTATGGGTAGACGCATCCGGGGACGCAGTGGGAGGTGTCATCCAGCAGTCTAACGGCAACCACTGGGAGCCACTTAGTTTCTTTTCCCGAAGGCTACAACCAGCCGAAAAAAGATATTCCGCCTTTGACCGCGAATTACTAGCTCTTTACCTAACTATTAAACACTATAGATATTTCCTCGAGGGCAAGGACTTCTGTGTATACACAGATCATAAGCCCCTCACAACCGCTATAACATCAAAAACAGATAAATCTCCTCGGCAAACCAACCACTTGTCATATATTTCAGAATTTACTAATGACATCAGATTTATCAAAGGTTGCCAAAACATAGTCTCTGACACCCTTTCAAGAGCTCATATCGACGTTATTGAAAATAACAAAAAAATAGATCATGCGATCTTAAGTCAAGAGCAACAAACCGACGAGGAATTACAAGCTCTCCTCACCAGCAATGAGAACAAAACTCAATCATTCGTTTTGAAGAAAATACACATACCCCTCGATAATATGGATATCTGGTGCGAGACGACAACCGGCACCGATCGGCCTTACATCCCAGAAAGGCTCCGCCGTACCATATTCAATGCGGTACATAACCTTTCACACCCGAGTATTAGGTGCACCAACAAGCTTATTACCTCGAAGTACTTTTGGCCAAACATGAACAAAGAGATAAACATGTGGTCGAAATCCTGCATCCCCTGCCAGAAGGCAAAAGTCATTCGGCACACGGCGGCTCCACACGGAAAATTTAACGTACCCTCAGGAAGATTCCAACACATTCACATGGACATAGTTGGCCCACTTCCTCCCTCTAATGGACACACATATTTGCTAACGATTAAGGACCGTTTCTCACGTTGGGCCGAAGCCATACCAATTAGAAACATTGAAAGCAAAACTGTTTGCAACGCTTTCCTCCACAACTGGGTTGCACGTTTTGGCATATGCCAAACCTTGACAACAGACCAAGGCACTCAGTTCGAGTCCACCTTGTTCAAGGAGCTATCAGGGATTTTAGGATGCCATCGAATTCGAACTACCACCTACCACCCGCAGTCCAACGGAATGGTAGAGAGATTTCACCGACAGCTTAAAGTAGCCATCCGTGCGTCCCCTCAGCCAAAAGATTGGTACAACAACTTACCATGGATTCTGTTAGGAATCCGTTCCGCGCTAATCGAAGATATAGGTTTTTCACCGGCACAATTGCTCTATGGACAAACCCTTCGCCTTCCAGGCGAGTTCATCACCCAACAGACATCCCCCGACCTTAAAATAACAAGTACTATAGCCAGGGAAATTCAGGACAACATCATTAACATTAGACCTATACCTTCGCGAATCAGAAAACAGAACAAAATGTTTGTCCCTCAAAATATGGAAAATTGCACTCATGTATTTATAAAAGATGCGATATATAAAGGAAGTTTAAACCCACCTTATACGGGCCCACATAAAGTAGTTTCAAGAAAGGACAATGTGTTCAAGGTGTGCCTCGATGGAAAAAAAGAATTTATTAACATTGATCGCATCAAACCCGCTTACATTTTAGATTCAGACACTTTCAGCCAAGCCCCAAACACAAGGTCAATTAACAAACCTAAGGTAATGTTTAAACTGTAGCTAAATGATATTCAAAATTTAATATTTAAACAACCCTGTACTAAGAACACATATGTAAGATAACTATCTGTAAGATTTAGGAACTTGAATTACAATTATTTTTTTTCCATTAATGAAGTATAAATTAGCAAGCTAAGAATTTTAACGACTTATTAAGAAAGATTTATATAGTAATAATATTTTATATCTTCTTCCTCTCTTTTATTACATCATTATTTCTTTTTATAAGAGGGGGAGTGATGTAGCGGCAACACGATCAACTAAATTTCCCACTATCGGAAGTACTCAAGAACAACACCAACTTCACACTTCAGAAGTTACCGCTAGATCAGCCTCCCGCAAATCGATAGTTTTAACCTTAATCAGTCCTGTAGTTGAAGTCGTGAAATAAAGAGGGTTTTTGATAACCTCCGGAGTTTTATTTAATACCGCATGGCCGCAATAGTGAGGTTCAGCACCTCCTTTATAGTAAAAATGAGAAAAGTGGGTTTACAAGAAATTCTAGGAGGCACTCATCTCTTTCGTTTACATCAGTATTCCTCCCGAATGGAGTGGTGAGCATTTGCATCACAGCCGATGACGAATTGCCGGTTCGTCTTGCGACAGAACACAATCAGTTCATGTATCTCCTGGGATGGCACTATTACTACAACTCCCGGAAAGAAGGCTGGTGCAAGGACGATTTCTTGGAGTCCGTTGGCAATAGGAACCTCAACCGAGATCGCCTCTGGATCTCTAGAAATAAAGTTGGTAATGGAGAGATGACTGACACGATTGTCAATTAAAATGGCAGCGCGATGCACCCCGCATCTCCGATCATATACTGGTTTACTTGAGCCGGTGGTACTTCCTCTGACTTTGCCATCGGTTACCCAAGCCTCCTGAATAAGAGCAAAGGTAAGATGCTTCTCCGAGAAAGTCTTGCACAAGGTGGAGCATGCCCCTTTTGCATAGTACAAGTTTACATGGAGTGCTCTTATGGTACTAATTTTTTCTCCAAGGAACTTTAGACAAGCCACTAATTAATATTAGAGATCAAGCACCCCCTTGGCCATATGTCTATCGGCATATCCTGTTTCACCTTAGATTGCAAGTTTTACCGTAGATTGGGGTGTTTTTTTCAAGAGTGTTGTTCTTTCCGCCCGACTACCATAAGCCAGCACTCCTGGTAGAGACATGACCAAGAAGTCTGTTTCCGGTCGCCCCACGAGAAGGGGGTAGTCGCACTTCCAGCAGTGCGCACATTTACCGGCACGGAGCACAGAGCACGTGGTAGTCCCCTGTGTACCAGTTGGCTGGCGACCACCAATGGACCCAAAGGCTCATACCAAAGAAGTGGGTTATGAGGGAACATGGCGAATAGAGCATCACCGCTTCAGGTTGGCCAATGCACCGTTCTACCTAGAATGCCCAGACAATAATAAGGACGCGGAGCATATGATCTTCTTTAAATGCCCGAGATTCGCGGAGCTACCGAGGTGCAACTAAAACTGGAGAACATTCTGCACCAGATGATAAGGTCTGAGCAAATATGGAGAATGGTGTAAGTGCTGCCGAAGGCCATCCATCGGAGGCTTAAAAAGTACGCAGCCTAAAGAAGCAGAGACACCCAAAGAAAGCCCAGTAGAGATAGCAGCCAGAGAGCTGATCCCACCGCATGGCGCAATGGCGTGTGCGGATCAAGCAGGGAGCATGAGAGCTAAGGAGCCGCTTCTTTGCTTATGTTGAACTAGGTCCACATAAGGATGCACTTTCGGGCACTTACGTAGCTAGCGAATTGGGTATTGAGTTTCGTTAAAGACACTTTTCTCACAAAGGAGTAGACTATAGGTACGCTGCTGATCCGTAAGCCCCATTGTTCCGGCTGTGGTGACCCCTTTTAATCGTCACGTTGATGACGCCAGGCCGAAGGAATGCCTTAATGACTCTCGATTCAAACGCGTCGTGTAAAAGGGTTTGTGAGTTTATTCAGTAGGAATCTTCCACTACAGTCTGGATGCGGACACCGAGCGTTGTCTCCCCTCCTAGACTTTTGTTTTCTTAAACCATATATTTTTCTCTTTTAATCGTCCTAATAGAATTTTTATAACCCTCCCAGCTGCCGTTCTTCGTCACTGCATTTATAAGCTTCCGTGTAGCAAATCATGCGAGCAAGTCAACGATGATTAGCGTTAACTAAGAATTGAAAAGAGTCGCCTGTCTGGGCATTATGTACCACCTCAGAATACAGACCTTTAATTGATAGCCGCGCCAAGTTAATAAAACGGAAAATATTAACACTATAATGGAAAAACTATTAGAAAATTCGAGTTTTCTTTCTTATGTATTTGAGTACACTTAAAACAAAATTTAGTAATTTTAACAATAAAAATTAATTATTTTTACTCAGGCATATATTTTCGTGTCTATAAAATTAATCGAAGACACCAACCACAAATTTCTATTCAAAAAGTGGTATAAAAATTAAGTTATTTCAAAATCGATAATTAATATAAATGTTTCTCATAATTAGTGTACTTATAAAGTAATATTTAATAAATTATAACAAACTGTAGAAAATTAACAGCGAAAAATTAGTTTCAGTACAATTTTGAAAATTAAAGGTAAGTTATCCATCTTTCCGACAGATGTCACAAAAATCACTAAAAATAATTTCTCAATGACAATTCTTTCTGTCAAGTTCTCCCTTTGCTTGCAGCAATGCTGGATACGTGGAACTTTCATGTCGAACTTATAAAATATTAATAAAAAGTGTTGAATATTATAGAAATACAACAATTAAATAAGTAATAAACAATGGCACCAACTAGGCGCCCCAGTCAAGGGCTATTAGCTCGCGTGAATTTTCCTCTGTATGCAGTTGAAATGCTGACAAGTCGTCATGTTTTGGTTGCCGGTGGCGGAGGCTCTAGTAAAACTGGCGTAGCAAACGGATTTGTGAGTAGAGAATTGTTGAAATTCGGGTTTTAGTAGTTGTATAATTGAGTTAATTGATTGATTTTTAGGAAATATACGAGATTTACCATAATGGAACTACATTTATAGCGGAAGAAGTGATACGACATGAAACGGGTCCAAGTGTTGTAATGAATTTCGCTGTAAAAAACGATGGCCGTAGATCATTTCTAGTTGCTGGGCAAGAGTCGCATTGTCAGCTATATTATGTTAATATTAAAGTGATTAAGGAAGGTGAAGAAGATTTCGAAGTAAAAAAATCGGAAAGGCCACTTGAGAATGGCATACGAAGACGTCACAACAGTACCAGTTCCGGGATTGAAGATATTAAAGATGCCAGACGGCCGCCAAGGTCGGGTGATAAAAATTCAAATTTAAAGAAGATCCGATTCGAAATCAAGCCAGCAGATTCGGTGCAAACTGATTTTCTGCCAAATGAGCCTCTGCAGCGCGTTGTCAGGATAAGTCATAGTGGGAAACTGATGGCAACTGGGGGGACGGATGGACATATAAGGGTTTGGTCATTCCCGAAAATGACTTTATTAAATGATATTGAGTATGAATGTTTAAACAGGATATTTTGGTCCGATGTGAAATGATAAATTAAATATTTTCAGAGCACACTCAAAAGAAATTGACGATTTGGACTTAAGTCCAGATTCGAAGCAGCTAGTCTCAATTTCTAAGGATGGTAAAGGGATTACATGGGATATTCGCACCGGAAAGATGCTTCATACGTTAAATTGGGAAACTCCAGAAGGTGTTAAGTATATATTTAAGCGCTGCCGCTATGGAACTGTTGAAGGGAAACGAGACAAGTATAAACTGTTCACAATAACAAATCCCCTAGGAAAAGTCGGAAAACAACGTGGATATCTGCAGCAGTGGGACTGTGATCAAGGGAAATTAAAGCTAGCTGTTCCCATAGAAGAAAGCTTGGCCTCACTTGCTGTTAGGGATGATGGGCGATTCGTTGCTATAGGAACAATGTTTACTGGGAGTGTGTCGATATACATAGCATTTAGCTTGCAGGTATGTATGCCCACTACCAGATATAACATAATACTCCGTAAAAAGATGCGGCAGCTAGAATAAAGACCCGAAGCGCATTTCGCTCCTGCAGACCTCTGCGATTGCTTTCACCTTGGCAACATGCAACATTTTAAAGTTTCCAGCTACACAGGGGTACGAACTTATTCTTTTTAGGCATGATCCAAACGTTGACTTCTCTCATTTTTTTGTCATAGCGAATGAAACGTAGCATCACGGTGGAATCACGCATACTCCTACTAAGGATGAAATCTATAAACCCGGAATCTGTGCTTTGCAGAAAAGTCAGTGAAGCTTCCAAGCCTGTTTCTTCTTTTGTCCGCCCGCTGGTTATTGCCAAGAATCTTTTAGTTCCTGGGGTGGTAGCACGTAAGTTGTTTCAATCGACCTCTTCATACAAATATCATGAATTTTTGTATGAAGAGGTCGATTGAAACAACTTACGTACTACCACCCCTGGTTTGTGGCCTGCTGGTGCCCTTACCAAGCTTTTTGTTCCGCGTGCCCGTACTCGAGCCGAACATGCAAACGCTTCTCTTCCGTGCGCTCTACAGATGCCAAAAAACTCGAGACGCTTTCCTTCTAAGGAGGATCAGGTCAAAACCTAACGACATCCTTCAGGCATGGATGGCTAGCGGGTTCGATGTCATAGCATTTACTGAAGCCTGGCTCCGTGAAGGCATTCTTAATACTGAACTCTTGGATTCCTCCTACCAAGTGTTTCGGAGGGATCGTTAGACTGTCTCGGAAGCTCGTGGGGGTGGCGTACTTTTGCTTGTAGAAGTCATCTTAATTGCACCCCAAGTTTCTCTAACCACCTTGACGTCGAGCTCTTAAAATCTCCCTCTCTAATATGAATCTCTTCCTGCTGTGCTGCTATATCCCACCAGATATGTTAAGCACACGACGATGGAGGTTATAACCTCTATTATATTATCATTTTTTGTGTTGATCACATTCTGACTATGATGAACACTATTGATGAGCTACTTCTTGGTGATTTCAGTTTCTTCTTCTTCTTTGATCAGTTAGCTGGCGGTCCGAGCGGGCTGTCTCCGAAACGGATACACTGCTTCAGTGCCGCTGGGTCTCTATTCACGATTCGTTTCCATTCTTGCCGGTTTTTGGCGACGTCTCGATCCTCGGTAACTGATAACCGTTGATTCTTTACGTCACCCTCGATCTTCTTTAGCCAAGTTTTCTTCAGTGCCGATCGCTGGATTCTCCAGCCTGCGGGACGGTCTCGCCAGAGATGTTTACGTGGCAAGCGGTCATCATCCATTCGGCAAACATGTCCAAACCACCGTAGTCGACGTTTTTGCATTTCTTCTTCGATCAGTGTCTGCTGATCATATCTTTGTCTGACTGTCTCGTTTCGAAGGTGATCGCGAAGTGAGACACCGAGGATCTGCCTCAAGCATCACATTTGGAAGACCTCGAGCTTCTTAACGTCCAGTTTGAGCAGTGTCCACGTTTCAGATCCATAAGGAAGAATCGGAAGGATCAACTTTAGGTAAAGGCGTACTTTTGTTTTGATAGAAAAATTTGCACCACTTGAGCGAGGCGAAGGTTGCTGTTGCCTGGCCGATGCGGCTGTGAACCTCGGACGTCAATGCTACTTTCGTTTCCTCAACCAATGATACCAAAAATACACTAAATGTTCTAAGAAATATCGATGGGTCTTACGAAAAAGATATTGTTTCAAAATGTTGGTGAAAAAGATATTGTTTCAATTTAATGCTGAAAAAGATATTGTTTCGGTTTCTCGGTGAAAAAGTATTGTTTCGGTTTCTTGGCGAAGAACATATTGTTTCGTTTTCTGGCTGGAAAACATATCATCGATATGTAGTTCAAATACATAGTACCAGAGGCAAAAGTTCGATAAATGAAAATGTTGCCCCCCTAAAATTCTAGCTTCCCTATCGACAAACTCGCCGCATGTATTGTGTTGCGGACCATGACTGAAAAGAATATGTTCGCACCGCTGTGTAGCTGGAAACTTTAATATGTTGCATGTTACTAAGGTGGAGGCAATCTCAAAGGTCTGCAGATGCGAAATGCGTTTAGGCTCTAAATTCTAGCTGTCGCATATGGAGTATTAAGCTATCTCTGCCACCACATTATGAATTTAGTTAAAGTAAACCTTTTACAGAGAGTACTCCACATTCCAAATGCTCATTCGATGTTTGTAACCGGACTGCAATTTCTGCCAGTTACAAATCAAGAGGGACCACCGATTTCTAGTGACACAGAAGCCGCCGTTGTTTCTATTTCTGTCGATAATAAGGTCTACATTCATAGTCTACAGTATAGGCGTAAGTTACTAACAAATTTATACACAAAAATCCCAACTTATCTATTTGCTCCCAACAGAAACCCTCCCGGCTTGGGTAGCGATCGTGCTCATCGTTTTAGTCTTGTTCCTTGTATTTATGATGTGCTCATATATTGGTATCTAGAGAATTAAATTAGGATAAGTCGATTTATGTATGTTTCTTTCTTCTTTATTTTTGTAAATACTAAGGGCTTGTCCCAGCTTACCCAACAACAACAACAAAAACAACCCAAAAACTCTATTCGAATATCACTTTTGCCTGGATTAAGCGTGGATCTTTGTAAACACACTTGTTATATATATTTATGACATTACACAAAATTATTATTATTATTTCTACAATGTGTTGCTTTAAGATCTTCTTTTATCTTAATTATAAAGCTTAGAAAAAAAAATAAAATGAGTGACGGATGTTTTCAAGTGCATTGGTATAAGATCAAAATAAGGGAGTTTCTATTTAAGAGGACGTTATGATATGCCTTCTTGGCCTTTTTGTGTGTTTGTTACCTAAGTTAGATGAAAATTAAGTAAAACAAAACAAAAATTTTAAGTACGTTTATTAAAGACAAGGTAATAAAGAATTTAAATAAAAAAAAACAATAAAACCAAAACAAAACTATTAATATCGATTGTAATTTCCCCGTGTCATATCTTAATTGAATTTCTCTAGGGTTATCATTGATCTAGATCCATCATCAACGAGAATTTAACGCTAATTACGAATGTAATTAATAAATTTAACAGGAATTTAACATTAATTACAAATGTAATTGTCGAGTTTTTGTTAAAAATTTTGTACAATTACGCAAATCGAATACAAATATAGAATTTTATCTTTAATTTCTGTGTAAAGAAAAAGGCAATTATAATTCTGTTTTGTATCGTAATGTTAAAAATGCGATTATTAAATTATTAAAAGATTGATTACAAGCTTTAAACATTATATTTTTTCAGTTCTCTACTAATGCTATGCCGTAGGTCATCGATGTTCTATTCAACTTTAGAAAGACTGTATACCTCAGTACGGACATTACCAGTTTTGGGGGTGGGCGCCCGGCCAATGGCGCCAGGTCCAAGGGGGCGCCGCCATCCAGAACTTGTATTTAACGGGAGCTCCATAACGAGACGTTGATTCCTATAGAGCAGTTGTGCTTGATCAAGTCCGGCAAGATAATGTACAAATAAGGAATGCCTTCAACGAAAGGAGAATATTAGACAAGCCTACAAGGAACACGCCAGATCAGCAATAAGTTTCAGCCGAGAACGGATATCTGCAGAGACATAGATGGGAACCTATTAGCAGACCCGGATAGAATAAAGGAAAGATGGAGACAATATTTTCAAAACTTATTGAATCCAACCCAAGGAATAAAAAAAGACTAACAGGCGGAGGCAATGGTGATCCCTCAAGATAGTATTCCAATAACACCACCAACACCGAATGAGGTACGGGAAGCTGTGAAACGGCAAAAAAGCAACAAATTCGCAGGCATCGATGGAATCGCAGCTGAGCTACTAAAGGAAGGAGGACCGCAACTCTTAAGAAACTTACACAAACTCATATGCAACATCTGGGAGGAGGAAGTTATACCAGATGACTGGAAGAAAGCTATTATATGTCCAATATACAAGAAAGGAGATAAATTGGGGGCCTCGGTAGTCTAGGGGTAAGGTACCTGACTGCTATTTCGGAGGTCCCGGGTTCGAATCCCGGCCAGCCCCACGGTCCTTCGCCTTTTTCACTTTCCCACCTACATAACTTTCCTTCTTTCTTCTTCCCTCTTTACATTCCTGATTCATCCTGTCATAGCCTTCCCTGCTCTACCAGGCGCATGCCGTCGGTTGGTTGATGAGGTTCAACTCGTTTCAGGAGGCATAACACTCCAGCGTAGTTGTTCTCGATGCCCTGATGTCAGAGTCACGAAATGGTGAGAGTAGGTGGAATAAAAATATCGCGGCTAGGTTGTGACAGTTCCTTCCTTCTCTTCTCTCTATCTTCCGGCTGCTGTTCGACATTGAATACGAAAAAATAGATTGTCGACAGTCCAAAGGGACTTTCCCTAAGCCTCTAGTCTGTCACATAAAAAAATTAACTTGTAAAAACTACAGAGGCATCCCACACCTCAGCACCAGCTACAAAACCTTCACAATCCTTGTGAAACAAAAACTAGAACCTATAGCGGAAGGCCTTATAGGAGAATATCAAGCTGGTTTTAGGACAAACAGGTCAACATCGGACCAACTGCTGACCTTAAGGCAAATTCTGGAGAAAATCTGGGAAAGAAATATAGATATATACCAGATATTGGTCGACTTTCAACAGGCATATGACTCGATAAACGTAGAGAGGCTGTACAGGATCCTATTGGAATTAGGAGTCCCCTCCAAGCTGGTTCGACTGGTAAAATGTGCAACGAATAGCTCCCTGGCGAAAGTAAAGATCCAAAATGCAGTAACAGAAGAGTTTGAATTGCGATAAGGTCTTAGACAAGGAGATGGACTAGCCCCCATGCTTTTCAACTTGGCCCTAGAATGGGTGATAAGAAAAACGTCAGTACAGAGAAGTGCGTCCATAGCAACTAGTCTGTACAACTACTTGGATATGCGGATGACGTGAACATCGTGTGAAGGTCCCCTTGGCAGCAAAAGAAGCTATGTCGAATTAAGAGAGGCGACCAAGGACATATGACTTAACATCAACGAAGAGAAAACAAAGATGATGTAACAATCCAGAGCTGAAAGGTTTAGAATGGGAAGAAATATAACCATCGATGCACACAATCTAGAAGTAGTCGATAAAACAGTCTACCTTGAGTCAACAATTACAAAAAGAAACGATGCCCTCCAGCGGCCTCTTTTTTGCACGACAGCTCTCAGCTCCGACCATGATCTCCCAGTTGTTGCGGCTTCTGCTGGTAGGGCTCTACTCCCCGATGTTCTAGCTCTTCCAACTCGACGGAATCCTTGCGGATTCCAGTCGAGGGCCTGTTTGGCTAGATTTTCGTTTTCGCGTCGCACGGTGTGGCCAACCCAATTCCATTTCCTTCGCCTGATTTGGTCGTCTATCCTTTCTTGGCCGGCACGGCGCCATAATTCGCCGTTTGAAATTCTATCTTGCCAGCGGAATTTTAGGATACGACGCAGGCATCTGAAGACTTGCTGGCGCCCTGTGATGAATTGGGTGACTTTCTATGTTTCGCAACCGTACAAAAGTACTGCCTTAACGTTGGAGCTGAACAGTCGCAATTGGGTGTTAGTTGAGATCTCCGTTGATCTCCATATGCGGAACAAGCATGCATATGCGACTCGTGCTTTATTTATTCTGGAACTGACATCTTATTCTGCACCGCCATTTTCGGTAATAATACTACCGAGGTAGCAGAATTTATATTCAACTTTATACAACAAAAACCTATTCCCAAAACTAAATAATACTGCTAAATTTTATACATTATATTAATTCACTTAAATAAACCCTAAATAAGTTAAATTAACTACTTAGATTAAGGAAATTCCAAAAAAAAAAATTAAATTTTCAATTCCTGAAATCTCAAAAAATGCATATATGTATGTATGTTTGCTTTAAACTGAATATGAACAGCCAAAAAACAAGATTTCAAAATATATTTACCAAAAAATTCCATAATATCTATTAATAAGTTTTGGCGGGTGACGCCTCATTGGAAAGGGACGTACTAGGGAGTTTGAAAATGACATTTCACCCCGAGCTGACCAGTATTTCCGGAGATAATGGGCATTGTGCAGCCCTCCTTGGTAGGGATGCAAACGATACATCGATGTTTGCAAAACATCGATGAATCGTTCGCAAACATCGATGTTTTGGCGAACGATACATTGCCGATTCATCGACGGCAAAACTGTTAAACATCGGCATGAGGGTGAGGGTGTATTCATGTCCTAGAGCTGCTGATTATGGAAATGAGCTCTCTTTTTGCTTCCACCAACCAGTGGCGTAGAAAGCTTTCTGTGATGGGGGGATATGACTTAGTATAAATTTTTTTAAGATTTTCTTCTAAAGTTATATTTTTGATGATGTCCCTGAGCCATTTTTTTAATAAATAGTAACAAACCCCTGTTTCAGAGCATAACGCCCATTCAATGGACAGGGTATTTTTCAGGACTGGCGAGGTGTAAAGGTGCCTCAAGGAGCTCGATGCCAAAAATTCTACTAGCCCCGATATACCCCCTATTGTCTTAAACAATGCGCCTCACCTTTGGCTAAACCTCTGCGAAACTGTTTACCCTATCATATTTCTCCGGAGTTTATCCCGACTCTTGGAAACTTGCCCATGTTCAGCCCATACCGAAGAAACGTGACTCCAGCCTTCCCTCCAACTACCGCCCAATAGCAATTACTTCCGAGTTTCCTTTCCAACCGTTCAAACAAGGTAGTATTGGATGGTGTCAAATCCGCATCCCACCCGATCTCTGCGGGGTTCCCCGGGTTATGCCTTGTGTTTTTTAGTTTGTTTTCAACAGATTCAAAGTGACGAGACACACTAAGCCTACACTTGAAGCCTTTAAGCGACCGGATAATCGGTTTGAACATATCCATATGGATATTGTAGGACCACTTCCACCATCTCGAGGATACTCGTACATCCTTACAACCCTAGACCGGTTTACGAGATGGCCAGAAGCCTATTCGATTCGGGATATTAACGCAAAGCACTTTGTCACTGAATACATCCCACGATTCGACGCACCCCTCGAAATCACAACAGATCAGGGGCGGGTTCGTGTATGGCGAACGACGATAGTCGAACGAAAAAAAATTGAAGTCGAAAAATTTTGGCGACGAAAATTTTAGCGTTCGCGTAAGTCGAAAGAAAATTGTTCGTGTCCTAATGCAAAAACTCGATAACCCAAGACCTTTCGAGTGCCTTTCGTCGGCTTCAGGCGAAAATTTTCAATTTTTTCGACTTACGCGAACCCGAGACGAAAAAAAATTTTCGTTTTCGACATACACGAACTGGCCCTTGGGTACGCAATTCGAATCCAAACTGTTCAATGAAGTAGCCAAATTAATCGGTAGTAACCGAATTAGGATAACCGCCTACCATCCGCAAGCAAACGGAATGGTTGAACGGTTCCATCGACAACTTAAAGCCGCCTTAATGGCAAGGGACAACACTACTCATTGGAGTGAAGAATTGCCCTTTGTCTTACTTGGCAGACGTACGGCAATTAAATCCGACTTGCAATGCTCAACGGCAGAGCTCATCTATGGGCAGAATCTGAGACTACCTAATTCAATTTCCATCCCATCGGATGAAAATCCAATCGAGCATTCAGAATTCCCCACTCGCCTTCGTTCGCATATGCAGAACTTAAAGGCAACGCATCCTCGACAACCCAGTCAGAAGGATTTTTATTTGGTCCAGCTTGTGTGGACTTGAGTGGTTCTGTTCTTAACGGCCACTACAGTTTTTGAACTCCATAATGTTTAATCACATAAAGGTGATCGACAACACCAAATGTAATAATTTTTAATTGTAAAATTTGGCCATTGTGATCACAACGACAATTTTACACATCTGGCAACAATAACCGTATAAAGTAACATCGAAGATCAATTTTTCCAGCCAAGAGAAAATATAAAAAGAGTCGTCTGAATTCGTCTGAAGATCAATGAGTGATATGCACTCTTTACTTTGCTCTGCAACAAGATCTCTTCGTTCCACTCAATACCGGTAAAATTTAAAGTAGTACCTCCACCTTGCCCTCCTCTATGCTATGATCTTGATCGTGAACTATGTATACCAACAAATCCGTGACCGTGCAATAGATCATGACAAAAACAAGCTTCCATATGGAGGCGGCAGATTTATTTTTGTTGCTTTGCTCGAAGCTGAAATTTCTGGCCGTTGATGGACTTTGAGTTGAAATCGTTGTCGCTAATTAGAAATATTTTTACTCCACATTTTATTGCGAGCATGTATAAATCTCACTTTTTTTTCCTTTTAAAGATGGGGAAAGTATTTTTATTTTTTTTAAAGGGGAACAAAAATAATATTAAATTCTTAAATAAATTCCACAGTAATTTTCGCGGCTTTGTCACTTTAGCACAGCAAAAGAAAAAAAAATGGGAACTGTCTTGTAGCCAGGATGTGGAAATGTTTAGGTTTCCGTAAGGAACATCTGGGTATTCCCCCTCTAAACAGCATTGTTCAAATGTAACAATAAACATCACATAACTCATCCTGATGGAAGCCGTGTATCCTGCAAGATCCAAAAGTCAACCCGTGTTACAAAGTCATGCAGAATGTCGTCTCTCTAGAGTCCTGACACGAGACCATCCCCCCAAGGATCATGGATTCTCCTCATGTAACACAATAAATCACATTAAGACAGGAATAGACACATATTCTAGGCGCACCGACTATGCTCAATACAAGTGTGTAAGCCAATCCATGAAAAGTGAATCTAGTGTATTATTGTACATGTAAGGAATTTTTGTCCAAAAGGAATCAAAAGTGAAGCAAGTCAGAATTCAAGGTTCAAATAGATGTCCTTATACCAAAATTTAATTCTGTATTTATTTTTTTCAATCTCCAGATGTAATGGGGTGGACAGCCTGCCTGCATGCATCTTACCCCTGAAAATCCTCTGATGGTTGGACTGGGGATAGAAGAAATTTGTTCTAATTTGTTAGAAATTTATTCCAACAAGGTTGGGCTTTTTTTGCGCCTTAGATCAACCGCCCAATACCCTGAAGGACTATTTTCACTGACCAAGAAAAAGGGTTTGGAATTTTAATAGCCTCATCCTTAAAAAGGAGTCAGTCTCTTTGGTATTTCGGCGAATCCCTGCTGTAAGAAACAAAAATTGACCCTCGGTTTTTGTTTCTTTATTTATTTATTTGCGCAAACAGCACGGTGGGGATGTAAAGGCAGCTCAAGAAGGGTTTTCCGAAAAAAACAATAAATTTTCATCGAAAAGAGAATTGAAAAGTTTCCACCAGCGAGGAGGAAGCCAGCATCCTGATCTCTGCCTCTGGCCCTTCTACTTTTGTCCCTTTCGGAATCAACAAATGTTACCCTTCACGTGTCAGCGTTGGCGAAGTGTGTTTAATTTTTTAAAAGGATGCCGTCGTCTTAACACCGGCGAATTCTGATTCCTTCGATGTTGGACGTGAATCTTAGACTGTGTTTTTTTTGCACCTGAAGTGGGGAGTCTTGTGTAACCAGCATACCGCAACCACTCTTTCCGTCTTCAAGATTCCAAATGCTCAAATTGAGATGTACAAGCACAAGACCCTCATCTCTACCCACTCAGACTATCCCCTTTGCCATTCATATGGGGTAAGGGCACGAAGGAGCCACGTAATTTCTGACACCACAAGGGATGTTGTAACGCGTGCTATACATACGAGCAACAGCTATAAAAATGGGAAAAACTCCCAAAAAGTAGCACTCGACATTTGAAGGTGCTGGTTGAGAACGAGCGAATGTGAACTTATTCAGTGTCATCTTTGGCCCCCCCTCTACCCGCTCAATCATTCAAGGTTTTTCTTTGGGGAAAAAATTAAAGACTCTAAGAGCCAAGGGGGGCGTCTGTAGCTGAACCACTGTAGCAGCAGCGGCATCTCGGTAAGAATCCTTATCCTCCTTATACCTTAGCATGCATATACTTGTCCCTTTCTTCCTTATTCCCCTCCACCACTTTTCCGGGATGAATGTGGAAATTTTTATCCTCCGTGATGGGTTTTCCTGTTACTATTAAAACATCTTTACGAGGTCCCCAGAGATCGTGGCAGGAATTTTATGCGAAAGTTCAAGGTAGTTACTCCATGCCGGAGAGCCAAAGAAGAAAGTCCAAGAGAATTTTCCGTGTATTCTTGGAATATGCTATTTTTTTGTGCCGCTATGCTTCTTTCGTCTTTCTTATACACCTGGAAGCATGCAGGTAGTAAACGCTCCAGCCTTCAGGTACACCAAAGGGGGTGGTGAAATGCGCAAAGGTTCCTACTTAAAAGCATTTTCTTTCTAAAGGTGAAACGAGGAATAGTAATGCGTGTGCCATTGGAATGCTCCAAGTTCGTAGAAAGGTTCTTGGGATGACGATGGAGGCTACAAAGTTGTAAAAATTGTTTGTTACAGGCACTTACTGGAACTTCGTGTATCATCTTGGGATCTGGTTAAACGGAGAAAGGTCCAGGTTGAAAAAAAGTTATTACGTAGTAGAAAAATACAGACGGAATAAAATGTAATTGAGAATTTAAAAAAAGGATGAGGAATTTTATGTTTGTTTAATCGATTTTTGCAATCTTAGGTCTAGATGTGCGTTTCAAGGTATAGTTGCTCCCGAATATCGCGAAAATGGTTTATATCAGGTTAATACAATGTCACGATCATGGATCGTATAGGATGATCGTAGCCCTCTTACGGCACCCGAAATGCGTTCAATACCTGTAGAACATACATAGATGCCACAGCGCTTGCGGTGGCGCTTTTTTGCGCATCACCATACCTGACCCATCCGAACATATCAGTCACCTCGCTCGCCTAGTTCATTCTCTAGTTATCTCAAAGAGAGAGACCTCTGAATCTCTGTGCGGGTCCCATCTCCTCTTGAGTAGAATCGGCAGTACTGATTGGTCAGGAACTTGTTACAATGTTTCGGCTGCATTTTGTATAATGTAAAAGACTAGAAGGTCGCCAACCAACAGGTACACAGGGGGGCTGATTAGCACGCTGCTTTGAGCTCTGTGCCGGAACTGTGTTATACTGCTGGATGTACTAATACCCCCTCTTCGTGGGACGACCGGAAAGAGACTCTTGTCATGGTCATGTCTTTACCAGGAGTTCTGGCTTATGGTGGTCGGGCGAAAAGAAGAACATTCTTGAAAAATTACCCCTATCTAAGGTGAAACAGGATTTGCCGGTAGACGCATGGCCAAGGGGGTACTTGATCTCTAACATCGGAACTCTCGATACCTGGGTCCTCAAGTTTTAATTAGACTTCCCACAGTTCAGCCCTTTCCAACGATGACCCATTCATCCAAATCGGAGCACTTTCGAAAAATTGGCCAAAATTAACCCAAGGGGTGGGTACCCGTTTGCATATTTTGCGGTTTTAAGGAAATTTCTGGAGAGGCCCTTTTTTGAATGGGAAATTGTTAGGGACCTCCCAGGGAGTCTGTAAATTCAATCCCACCCCGGGCTGACCAGTATTTCCCGACATAATGGACATTTCGCAGCCCTCCCTTGGGAATTCACAAAAGAGGGCATAACTCCCGAACCCCTTGATATTTTTTTGGCAAACTCAACTAGTCTGAATTCGGGGGACCGAGCCCCTTCCAGCGATTGCCTGGAGGAAACACTTTGGAGGCCTTCAGATTCTACCAGAGACGACTAGACTCCAAAAGCTCCTTTCCAAAGACTCTTTCAACTGAGTGGGCCTTCTCAAAAGGGGGATGGTTTCTATACGTATATTTCCAGAGTCAACCCTCCAGATCGCTTATCCATTATATGCTGAGTGCAGTCATAGGACCATCCCAAACCTTTACTCCCGGAGTATTACTGGAAAAATCTTCAACCGTGACAAGGTTAAATGGGCAGTGGCATGTTTTCAACACTATAAGTCCCCGGGAGGAGATGGAGTTTTTCCGGCACTCCTTCAGAAGTGCGTCGATCTGATTCTCGACAACCTGGTCTGTCTCTTTAAAGCCAACTTCAACTGGGGATACATTTCAACTATCTGGAGGATGATTTTACCCCAAACAGAGCCTTAGATCCCAGGAGCTCTCAAATAGTATAGACCTATCAGTTTAACCTCTTTTCTTTTAAAAAGGATGGAAAGGCTGCTACTTCGATCTGCTAGATCCCCGAACACTGGGGTATCGAGGGAAATGAGGTTGCAGATAGCCTCGCGAGAGAGGAATTTGAGATGATTGTCCGGGGCCTACAGCCTTGGAAGGCTGATAGTCTATTGGGGTACGTACACAATAAGCCTAGTTTGGCCGCAGTGTTCACCACGTCAGTTGCCTCCTCATTCCTTTAAAAACAAAAAAAAGAAAGGCTAGAGAACAGAGATAAGCTTTTTTGTACCGTCTATCTAAAGTGCAAGTAGCGAACTCTAGCTGCAAAGATAGTAGAAAGTATGTATTCCTGCTCCTATCCAATACTATCGTGACCAAACGCTGACTTCGGCGATCGACCAAACGCTTCGGCGATGGCTTTCTCGCTAAGTGTGCTTGCAAGAGATGGTAGAAGAGATGACAGAATTACTTTAAAGAGGGAAGACAAGAACAAAGGAATATAATCTATGTGAGAGAATTGGAAAGACAAAGGCCCATAGTGAGATGTGGACTCGAAGCACGGATCTCGGTATCACAACCCGAGTAGGTTGAACCTAACGTGTAGACGCGAGTCGAGTTGAATTAAAGTTAATTGAACTCGACTCGGCTCTGCTACCTGGGTTAAGTTGAAATTATGCATAAAGACGCGAGTTCAGTAGTTGAGTAGTTGAATTTAGTAGACAGCAGCATATCTGTGTTTTGTTTGTGATTTATGATGTGAGGTGAAAATTCAACTCAACCCCAACTCAATATTCAACTCATCATGTCTTCTTCTTCTTCTTCTTCTTTGATCCGTTAGCTGGCGGTCCGAGCGGGACGGCCCCGCAACGGATACGCTGCTGTCGGTGCCGCTTTGAAAAATGCGGTTTCTTGCCTAGTTTTTACGATCAATTCGGCAGGTCGACAACCCTCCTCCTTTCACACCCTGGACTTGGGACCAGGCGACGGCGGAGTTAACTCATCATGTATTCATAGTAACATTCCTCTTCGGCTTCACCTGGAGTTGCACTGGTCCACTCGTGTTCGCTTCAACGCTTCCTTGGATGACCACATCAAGTTATGTACCATTTACTTCTCTACCCTTCTCTTGCAATAAATGGCTTCCGCCAGAATTCATGGGGGTAAAATCTGTGAAATGGTGCATCTTCAATGTATTCATAGTGTATTTAATCTCTGAGTCTTGGGTGTTGTATAAGTTCGGAAATACTGTCAATGGAAGATTGTTCCACGTACCTCCTAACACGTGATTACAGTACATTTTAGTTCCGCGAATTTATCAACTCACTCTAGAATTAATTGTACATCATTAAAGGAAGGAGAAGGAGAAGCACCCCATTTTTCTCCTGTATCATTAGAACATAGCAACAAGAATTTCAAGTCTGTGTTGTTAGAAATTTGTTGAAACAATTTTCCCAACTAGCAATTAGGTGGGGGCAAACTTCAAATGAATTCTTCTTCGTTGGAAACAAAACTTTGGGTTTATTCTGCAGGTCGATGATTAACTCCAAAAAACCTGAAGACGTTCATTAAAAGATCTCTATCATTCCGTCTGGCGTAGTTGAAGCGTTCAGTTTAGAAAAAGTAAATAAAAATCTCGTAAAACTACAATGCGATTCGCCAGAACTACAGAAACTTCTTCCATATTTATAAAAGGAAACTGGGGAACGCTGCACAAACAGGATTTAACAAATTCCAGTACGTTAACCCTTCCAGGAGCATTAAAGCCAGCCAGAGAAGTACTTCTGCAGCCATGCACTGCACATCCCTGACGAATGGCTGCTGTAAATTTTGCAATGTAAGATGCAGAACACTTGATATGAATATCATGTCTGGCTGCTATGCATTACATGCCGGGAACAATCAAAACTAGGATGATGGCACTTTAGCTCGAAAATACCCGCCATTGTTGGAGTAGTGCTAAAAATGGCGTGGGTAGATGTACAGATAGCACGGGGGTGGGTCGTTCTGTGGTCCTTGGAATTTATTGTTTCCTGCTCTTCGTGTTTAATTTGTGAATCTCCAATAACGTTGAGGGATGCGGTTTCCATCAGTCCCCAGATAAATTTATTCATAGTGAGATAGGTTAAGTTGTTGGCACCTTGAGTGAATCAGGACCATAAATTGGGTCTTATTCCTTTGCAGCTATCAGGAACCCAACGAACCAGCCAGGCAACGGTAATCCATCCTTTCATCTTTCATCCCTGTGCTCCTCCTGTACATCCGCTATACACATATATTTATACTTGTTTGTATGTTTCACCGACAATGAAACAATCTACGATCTCCTCCTTCGTCGCCCCCCTCCTATGCTATCCGTTTTCTGTCTATCTTTATCGTAAGGATCCTAAAGTCCCGGCGTCGGCATCGCTGTACATGAAGAAGGAATTACCTTTGGGGAGATGAATCTAACACGTGGATACACCATGGAAATTAAAGTATATTTGTGTCTGTGGCTTGTCAGGATAATACCCACCTTTATCCCGGCGGCTTCTAGTGACATACACTACCGTCTATTTATGGCATTTTTGTTAATAGTGTGCGCGCGTTGTGTATTTTATGTACGCAAGGAAAAACTGTCTCCTTTCGGTGCTTGTATTATTGTTGGGCTGGGGTTCCTCTTTTGTATGTTGTCTGTGTGTAATCAACAGAAAGAAAATTCGGTAAGGAAACCGTATTGTAGCGTTACTGTATCCAATTTTATTATCAACGAACGAAAAGGATAAAGAAAATTGGTTTTACTGGTGGTATTCACGGAGACTTGTTCCCTATTTTTTTTTATATGGCTTTAGGTGGAGAAAGTGTAAACCTTTAAGTTTGACTTTGGTGGTTTGTACTATCGGGAAAGTCGTTGTTTTTAACCAGATGGTTAATATGGAAAAGAAGTCATGGTACAAGGATTAAGGATTGGTAATCTTAATTTCAAGTTGTTTTAAGACAGATGTTCTATTTGCACAAAGGAGTGTGAATAGGAGCGCAATCTAAACCAAACCATAACTTAAGTTTAATTAAACGAATTCAGCCGAATTTATTAACCATAGAATAACATATGTTGTATGAACAAGTGAAGAGTACGTTATTCCATTTTATCAAATATAAGGTCACTGTTAGTACTTATACATGATGAGTTGAACTCAGGTTGCACCCGAGTCCAACTAAATGTAGACAGGAATCGAGTAGAGTTATGGTCGATTGAACTCGACTAGACTCTGCTACCTGGGTTAAGTTGAAATTATGCATATAGACGCGATTTCAGTAGTTGAGAAGTTGAATTTAGTTGATAGCAGCACCTCTATGTTTCGTTTGCGATTTGTGACGCGAGTAAACTCAACCTCAACTCAACTGTTCAACTCATCATGTATATATACTATGCACTAGAGAAAATATATGCAAATATCACCACCAGGTCCCTAAACTAACCTGTGTTAGATATACTGGCTGCCGGCAAAAGATCTTGATACCTTTGTTGCACCGAGCAGAATAAACCTAGCTTGTGCCTCCCTAAAACAAGACCCAGATCATTTCGAGATCAACCAGCCAGTCTATACCCGCAACTATTGTTAACTTGTTTATAAGGGGTATTTTTTAAGCACGATAGAACTTAAAATTGTGAAACATAACACAAATAATTGCAATAAATCAAAAACCTTTCTTTATTCGAAACATCAATTCATGACATTGCAATTTGAAAATGATTTCGGGCATATGGCCACGGCGGCTGTTCTTGATGAAGCACATTCTGGACGTCCAATTTGAAGTGACCCCTTCGAGAACTGCTGGTATGACACGAATAACACGAACGTTGTTGCATTCCAAGCAGAGGCGGCGCTTCTATAGGTGCGAATGGTGCACTTGCACCGGGCGCAATTTGTTGCGGGCGCAATTTCAGAAATTAAGAATTTAAAAAAAATATAAAACTTGGAAAAAAATGGAAATTATTCTCACGCGTGCAAGAAATTACACAAATTTACCCAATATCTTTTCTTGTACTTTGTCATCCGAGGTTTAAAAATATGTCTACCCCATCGTCCTTTCCTAATCTCTTCTCAGATTGGATGCTTGGTTGGATGGATGTTGACCTATGTGAAACTTCCTATGGAATCCTTTTTATGTTATACGCATTATGATGGTGCATTATTGCATTATTACAGTGCGTTATTTCTCCCATCCAGCGAGTGTTTGTGCCCCTTTAAATAGTCCTTCACTGGGTTCAAAAACGAACAGCTTATGGGGCGCAATATGACATAGTGCACCGGGAGCAAAAAATCGAAGCGCCGGCACTGATTCCAAGGCGTCAATTGTTGTTGTTTTATTAACCAGGGTGGCCACTTTCTGGAAAACCTGGAAAAGGTAGTTGAAGTAATCTGTAAAACTCATGGAATTTTCTTTGAAATATGTAATGAATCTGTCTCTTTCAAGGCATTTGGTGATATGCACAAAATAAATTAACGTCGTGGAAATTTGGGAAAAGGTGAAAGGTTAGCTCCGCTCATTCCGGAGAACTAGGCATGTCGATTTCAGATCGATTAATCAAGAAATAAATTTTTTCGAGTGAAATAATAGATTTTTTAGATCGACTAAATCGATTCACAGACCCCTCGAATCGGACCCAATTCACATTGGGCTCTTCTACAACTGAAAACGTCGTTTGTGGAGAAGAAGGTGAGAGAGGATTTTTCCAACCAGTTTTTTCAATGGATTTTTCAGGATTTTTCTTTGTATTAGTAAATTAGCCTAATTGCTAATAAATATTTTTGAATTATTGGAACGTCCGTTCCTTGTGAGCGACTTTTTCCCGTTGCAGGAATTATTTCAACTGAAGAAAGAGGCCGCTTAGATCCTGATTTAAAATATTGGGAAATGTAAATCAGCACTGTCTAACCAATGCTACTTGATACGCAAGCACCTGACGTCCAGAAATATTTCAAGGAAGATAAAATTGGCACTTTACACAACACTAATAAGGCCTGCCCAGGGGCGGCACTTGAGTTTTTTGCGCCCGGTGCAATCTGCCATATTGCGCCCCATTTCATTTTTGAACGTAGTGAAAGACAATGACAAAAGATAAATAGAGAAAAAATATATTTCATGCGTATTTTCAGAAATTCAAAAGTTCTTCTGGCTTCACCATCAGATACCGATTGAACCAGGACAAGCCCCGAAGATCGCAATCACGACACCCTTCGGTCTTTACGAGTTCAATTACCTGACCTTCGTGCTTTGCAGCGCAGGACAAACTCGACAGCGTTTCATTCACGAGATCCTCAGGGGTCGTGAGAACGTGTTCTTTTACGTCGATGATGTCTGCGTAGCGTCCGTCAGTCTTGAAGAGCATCGAGTAGATGTACGTGGAGGCTTTTCAATATTGCGAAAGCACGGCTGTCAAGCTGTAAACGTGTCCAAGTGCAAGTTAGGAACAGAAGAGCTGAAATTTCTCGGCCACGCGGTTAAAAGGATGGTATTCGACCTTTACAGGAGAAGATCGCAGTCGTAAAAAACTTCGACCGTCCGAAGTTAGCAAAGGACCTGAAGAGATTCATAGCACTCTTCGCGTTCTACCAGAGGTTTATACCCAACGTGAAGAATCAAATGATCCTCCGAGTCATGATACAAGGATTTAACAAAAGTGACACCACAGAAATAGGCTGGACACCGGAGACGATCACAGCTTTTGAAGGAAAAAATACTTTACGACACTATTGGCACGCCCATCACCGGATGCCGAGTTCTCCCTACACCGAAGCTTCCGAAGGCGTCATAAGGACCAAGCCGACAGAAAGGACTTCAAGCCACTCACGTTCTTCGCTAACAAACTGCCTATGGCGTAAAAAAATACAGCACCTACGATAGATAGCAGTGTACAAGGCAATCATCCAATTCAGAAATCTTCTGGAAGGATGGGTTTTCCACGTCAAAACAGACTACAAGCCGTTAACCTTCGCCTTTAAGCCGGTCTCAGACTCACATTCGCCCCGACGGACAAGGCACCTTGATTATATTAGCCAATTTACCACAGAGGTATAAAAAGCCTGCATCCCTTGCGTGCGCTCGATAATCCAGCGGCATACGAAGGCGGCAGTGACCAAATATACGCCCTCTACAGAGCGTGACGCACACATAAACATTGACATCATCGGACCGTTACCGCCAGCTAAAGGATATCGGTATTGCCTAATGTTCATCGACGTTTTACCCGGGGCCTGAAGCTATCGCCATGGCGGATCTAACAGCTGACACTGACCAGGGGTGGAATATAAGTCGTCGCTGTTTCGGAAGCTTACAGCAACGTTCGCGATAACGCACCTACGAACAACTCCGTGTCATCCACGATATTAAGAGTACTTTTCAATTTTCTTTTTAAATATTTTTTTAAATCTTAATTTCTGAAATTGCGCCCCTGACAAATTGCGCCCGGTGCAAGTGCACCATCCGCACCTATGAAAACGCCGCCCCTGGGCCTGCCCTACTATATAATTCGGAAGTGTGGACATTGAAAAACGCAGACGAAGCTTTAGTAGGAAGATTTGAAAGTAGAATCCTTCATTCGATCTAGAAAGGAAAACAGGTTGATGGCTTTTGGAGTGATCAAAATAAACAGACTACGATAGATTGGTCATGTCCAACGAGATGGGAAACGGAACCCGACAAAGATAGTGCTGGGAAAGTACCGCCAGGAAAACGGAAACCAGGTCGACCTAAGAAAAGATACATAGATGACGTCGAGGATGGCTTGAGACAGTTGGATATAGGAAGCTGGAAAAGTCGGGACAGAGATCGAAAATCATGGAAGCGAATGCTGGAGGAAGCCAGGGCCAACAATAGGCTGTGGAGCTCCTGATGGTGAAATATAAATGATACAATAAACACATATAATTCATCTATTGTTTTACTTAGCTGTTTGTTTGTTAGTAACTTTTCGGGGTATCTTCTACGAGTCGTAAGAACTGTTTAACAGACTAGAATCGTTTAAACGCGCAAGCCAAGAAATTGGTTTTGCTAGGTATTGTCCACATAAGTGTTTTCAACCATTTGCCCAAAGCTGGATACAAAAAGAAGCTCGATGTATAGATTCCTCATAACTTGAAGAGGAAAAACATGATAGATCAAATTAAGATTTGCTTTGGGCTTTTGCAATGCAATGAAATCATAAACGGTAATGTATAATGGGTCACGTTTGACTATAAGAAGCCTGAAAGATCATGGATAAGGATTGAGAGTCGAAGCGAGCATTCGCGAAGTCAAGATTGACGACGAACAAGATGATGCTGTGGATGTGGCCGGACTGGAAGGAAAATGCCAAGTAGTGATGAGCAAAAGAAAGAACAAGACAAAGCTGATATAGGCTTATATCTAAGCTTGGGCTTGGTCTTGGTTTTGGTCTTTCTAAATGTGCAATACCAAGACAAGACTGCAAGACCAATGCCATATTTTCTCATCCCTAGTATCAAGACCATCGCTACTACAGGGCTGGAAGTAGACTTTTTCTATGTGTTAGTGATAGGCCCAAAATCTGACGTTTAAACATACATTTATATCGGGCACTCTAAATTTTTCGTATATTTTGGCAGTAAAATAGGATAAAATCATATATTAGCTCTGTTCCAGTACTTTTCCTGCAAAAACTTGTTGGGAAAAAACTTACTTCAGTGGTGGGGATAATTTTGTCAAAAATTCAGAAAGTAAAGAAACACTTTTTGGGCACTTTCCTGCAAATCAAGAAAAAGATAACATAAATGTCGATTGTCTATGTGTATGCCGCTTGTTAAGATACCCACATACATACAAAAAATTGTCAGCTGACAACTTGCAAGAAATCGCAGGACCGAAAACCTCCGGCTAATTCCTGCATGAGGGGAAGTGAAAATTTCCCCGCTTTTTCTTGCATGAGAAAGTAAAGAAACACAAATTGGGAAAAATTTTGTCCCGCGGGATCCCACATTCGAGTTCTGGAACAAAGCTATTTTATAGCTTTTACTGACAGAATAATCAGTGATTAGTTATAGTGTTTTATTAAGTAAAAAACCCAAGTGAAATCGGTGATTAAGTGTGTTTGTTAATTGGGTTTTCATAAGGAACATTTTAACCTTAACCTGGAAGGTTTTTAACGAAGGAATTGGCACAATAGACCAAATAAAATAGGTCGCAGTGTCCAAACAAGAATAAAATAGAATAGTTCCGTTTAATAAGAATGCGTTTTAAGAACTACGCTCAAGAATATTTAGAGTGTGAATCTAACGGACAGACTTTCCTTAGAGTAGTTTCGTAAGTTCCTACCTTTGAGTACGTACAGAACTGCTCATCATAGAGCAGTTACAAATTACGTATTACAATAATACGAAAACAAATGAGTCATCGGGCAAACTATCACTTGTTTGGATCTAATTCTGTATTACACCTTACCATCTCCCTTCTCTTGTAATGCTTTATATGTATAAGGGCTCTTCTAACACTAAAGAAAATATGAGTACCCCTTACCAGAAGGCTAGTTATATCAGTGCTCCATCGTTAAGTGCTGCCTAGAATATCTGCTGGGTCCTGACATCGCCTTTAAGTATAATAAGCTCGGAAGCCATCTCCTGTTCAATCAGCGAAATCAACGTCCCGTCACGATAGTATTAGATGAAAGCCGGTGGAATTAAACCACGTGTTGGAGTTGCCGGTTCACTCTTCTCTCTATTATCTTTTCGATTAGAGCCTGCTGCCTGATATTGCACTCAATCTACATCTACTAGTCCTACATTCGACCCCACCTTGAATATAATTCGTATATCTGGGCGGGCGCTCCTAAAACCACCTTGGCTTGGCTGGACAAGGTGCAAAACCGCGCCATTAAACGCATTGGCGATAGCACTCATTGCTCCTCCATCGACCCTTTAAGCCACCGAAGGAATATAGCTGCACGCAACAAGTTTTATCGCTATTACCACAGTGACTGCTCCACTGAAATAAAGATCCTACTGCCAACACGGCAACTTTTTTCCCGCAACACAAGACTAGCCAATTCGGCTCACCTCCACATACTACAGCTCGCCGCTTCGCTCACATTACGGTATAGAAGTTCGTTTATAAATAGAACAACTCGCCTGTGGAACTGTCTTCCGCAGTCGGTGTTTCCGAGCTCATAAAACATGGCTGACTTCGAAAACGTCACAGCCGATGTTCTATTGATCATCCATTGACTGTCAATTGCGCGAAGCGTTCACAAACGTCACATAAAAGACATAACTACGTCATATCTTCAATCTATGTCGTTGATGTTTACGAACACGAGTTTGCAGCGGTAAAAATGGAAAATCTTGCGTTTAATATTATTTGTAATGCAATAATCAGTGAAGAAAGTGAGCAAAGCAAGATAGTGGAACATTTGCGTAAAAAAATGAAGCAAAGACGAAGTGCCAGAAACAAAATTGTTTTACATGTGTTAAAAACCAATGAGAAGAGAAGAATAACAAAAGTAAAGAACTATTTTAATATCATAAAAAAGTACGAAGAGGATGTGTTTTATAAACATTTCCGAATGACTAAAAAAACCTTTCAAGTAAGAAATATATTGCTTTGTTTAGAAATGTTGGATTAAATTTTTCTTTTATTAGAAATTGAAACAATTATTTATTACCACAATGGAGAATTGCTAAAACAGGCAGGCCGGGATTATCCTTAGAAAAATCGTTGTATTTGGCATTATGGAAATTGGCCAACGGAACTTGTTTCAGAATCTTAAGTGACCGATTTGGCGTTTCTTTAGGGACTGCCTATACATCATTCTTTAAAGTTATTAGAACTATCTTTAAAAAGAAGAGTATTATAAATTGGCCAAAAACATTGAAAGAAGGAAAAGAAATTATGGAGGACTTCCAAAAGTTACGTAAATATCCATTTCCTTTTGCCATCGGTTGTGTCGACGGTACACATATTCCAATTATAACACCAACAAAAGAAAGCAGCAGTTACTATAATCGGAAAGGATTTTGTTCTATAATTTTACAAGTAAATAAATTTAATATTAAGTCAACAAATTTCTATAATAGTTTTTATTTCAGGGGGTTTGTGATAGTAAAGGGAAGTTTATGGATGCGTTTGTCGGCGTTCCAGGGCGATGCCATGATGCATGGGTCTGGAAATACAGTACTTTTGGAAAAAATTTGGAGAAAGGAGTAGCAATAATGCCTGAAGAAGCTGTTATTCTAGGCGACTGCGCTTATCCTCTCCTAAAATATGTAATGGTACCCTATAGAGATAATGGTTGTTTAACAAGAGCCCAAAGTAAATTTAATACTATACACAGTTCGACAAGAGTATGTGTGGAACAAGCATTCGGACGATTAAAAAATAAATTTAGGATATTAAAATTTATCGATGTTAAAAATTTACCAATTGTAAAATACATTGTTATGTCATGCATTATCCTCCATAATTTTATAATAGACTGTGAAGAAGTAAGGCTAGAAAATGAAATTCTTTCATTAGATGGATGCGATGCGCGCACTGGTGCCAAATATAGTGATGGAAGATTAGAAACAACGTCAACATTAGAAGGAAAAAAAAGAAGAGATGACATATGCAATCTTTTAAATGCCTAAAAATGTAAAAACAATTTAAAGTTCAATAAAAATTTATTAAATAAAATAGCCTCCATAAATTAACAAAAAATAACTAATAACAATTCAAGAAAATTATTAAATTAAAAAAAAATATCTAACTCCACAGCCTTTTAAAACTTTAACATCAAATAAAAATGAAATTCCAAATTCATAACAAACTATCCAGATCTACCTTGTCAAAAATTCCGTTAATACATTCTGGAGGCCCTTCAAGACCTCAGTTCTTTCTTGTTCGGCGAGGATTTTTTGCTTTTCTACTTGCACCAACTCTTGGTGGCGTCGTTCGTCCTCGATCGCCTGTTCTTTGAGTATTGCTACAATTTCTCTGGAAGGATTAGTTTTTGTTCGTTTCGCTGGAGAGGGATCTACTATTGCAGCATCCTCATCGATAACATTCTCATTGCTTTCATGCCTTATTACATTCTCATCGGACTCTTCTGGAAGCGAAGAGCTCAACATATTTGACGGCGGGCTAACGAAATGACGTGCTCCGTAAGCCTCGTCGAACTAATCGAAATACTCCCACGTTATTGCTCCGCTTCCAGATTTATTTAGGCGTTGCTTAATTCTTTTATAGGTTGTTATTAAATTGACAAACTTTTTGCATATATCGTCCTTAGTATGAGGGAAACTAGGGCGACGTTCTTTGATTTGGACAAGCACTGTGCCCCACAACGCATTTTTTTTCTTTTGCCCGCTGAAAATTCTGGCTCCATGTTAATCCTGGTATTTACAAGAAGAAGCATCTCTTCCTCTGTCCACTGTTTGCTGTAATACGTTTAATTTAACGCACTTACATTAAAATATTATACATAATTATTATAACAAGCTCACCCGTCACTTCTTTCCATGTTGACAGTCTAATCTCTGCAGTATAATTTTCTTTACTGCGCTATCTGCATGACTTTGACTTTATCTTGACGTTTACGAATACGAGACTGCATTACCGCTGGAGTAACTTGCGCAGCACCGGAGTTTACGAACACATGACTGTGCAGTAAGACGATTATCCGACGTTTTCGAAGTCACACCATCTCAGAGTTCAAACGTAAGGTTTATCGACACCTACTCATGCACCCTCCAGATCCCTAACCTGCCCTTTCTATTCTATCCTTCAGTTCAAGCATACTACTATAAATTGCACCGACTCGAACGACATGACGGACTAGTAGAAGGCGATATTAGGAAGGAAGGACGATTGAGAATTTATATGTAAAGAGAGAAGACAAGAAAGACGGAATATTTTTAAGATGGCAAAAGTAGAAACGCGAAGAATCATGGCGATGTGCGATGTGCGGCATCAAACTATAGACCTCTGGAATGGTTTCAAGTGCAAGGCTTCTGAGAACACAATGGCTGTATCCAATGATTGACATTAGAGCGAACTGTTTTATTAAAATGCAAAAAGAATGAGGATGTTGAAGTGCAAATAGCAATTCCCTAAAATTTTAACAAAATGTAAACGTTTCGTTGTAATTGTTAATGATTGAAAAAATTATTATAAATATGTATATTTAATATTCTTATAATGTCTACTTAAATAAAAGTAGATACATGTTATCAAAATCAACTTTTCCACCATATTTTTACCTAAATTTTTACCTTCAACACCTAGTGATTCTCAAAAAGATCATCGATAGGTATTTTATTATTAAGGCAAGAAGCCACCATCAACACCAGCCGTAAAACATTAACACGGGCTTAAAACTTTCTCCGCCTTCGGTATGGTGTCGGTGTAATTAGAATAACATTTTCCAGGGAACGACACGCCATGAATACAAAAAATCGAGAAATAATGTTCAGAATCCCGTGATTATCCTGCAAATAGGATTTGTGCTAATTTCGCTCATGATTATCTGTCACGGTGTAGATGATGATCATCATGAGATTGTTGAGGATTTAGTGGGATTTTATTTTTCTTGTAATTAAGTGCATTCATTAACGAAAACAGGAGAGATGAACCACCATGGGTAGAATTCAAGATGAACGACAGACGTTTCACGATATATGTATCCTGTTGTGATAGAGGAGAGATGTTTATTGTGCCGATTGTTTCCCGGGGTAAAAAGAATCTACGGTGACAGTTTACCCAATAACCCATTTCCTATTAGCCAGATTAAATTTACGGCCAGGTTGTTAGTACAGGATGACAACTGTGCAACTGTTGCAATTCTTGTGGAAAAATTCTTCTTCAGAATCTCAAACAAAGGCTTAACAATCGCAGATCGCATAAATAATCAAATGAGGTGAACTGGACGTAATTTATCACAGTACAAAGAGCTCTGGATATCGATTATCGATTTATAGGTCCTCTACCCAGAGCCATAGTAGACACTGATGGCTGAAGTGGCCGGGTATTCTTGACTTGAGAGTTCTCTCTACAGCAATTACGCCGGGGATTCAACATGGAATTGAATTTCTTTGCTGAGATTCTCCATGCATGCTAAGCAGATGCACGTATATACACATGTGCTTCTCCATGATATATCGGTCGAGACTGCGTCTGCCATACACCATAGTGGGGCCCATGTAGGCTGTTCACAATGCCAAGGATGGAAAATATTCATCTTTCATTTCCATTGGCATTTGCCGCTGCAAGATATGCACCACCATCGTATTAAATAGCGCCGTAGAGAAAGAAGGGATCCGTTTTCCTATTGTGATGCAGTTCCGTCGTAATGATGGGGCTGTGCGCCTCCAGATGGGACACATGCCTTTAATAACGAAATTAATAACAATTGCGGTCTGCTGTCGCGTACGTCTATGTAGCCACCATAAACCCCGTTCTGTATGCAAACTACTATGGATTTAACCAGAGATGAAGAATAATTACCAGCAAAACAGTTCAAAGTCTAGCCAAGACGTTTGGTGTTTTACAATAGATTGTGGTTTATGCTATGTGGGTTTTAAGTGAAATTCTATGAAAGGAATACAGAAAAAATATGTTAAGCACTTTCTTTTTACTATTTGAAACAATTCTAGTCTACATTTAAAAGGGGATTCAATTTCTTTTTAAAAAACCCACTTCATATGATTTTGCTGTATTTCAGATACGTGTACACTCTAAAAAAATCTGGGTAAAATTGCTACAATAATCGTTGGCACAAGATTTGCCAACGATTATCGTAGTAAATATACATTGCGATGTAATACTAATACAGCAAAGGGTAAAAATTACTACGCAGTCTTGTCAGCAAGGGTTTGTGAAATTACAATATATGTAACATAGAGAGTAATATTAAAGATTGTGATAGCAAATTTACAACAACGGAGTGTACTCGTGGATAGTAATAGCACTCGTACGAAGAGTAAAAATTCTATCCTCAAAAGGACTATTACACTTGCATATGGGAACTTGGAGGGGAAATGCTTCAGTCAATTCAATTCAATCAAAGATATTTAATTTATAACAAATTATAAATAAATTTTTAATTTTAAATAAATCTTCGCAGTATACTTTACATTAAATAAATTGGAAAAAATAAAGTGTATTGATATTGTATTACTGACAAAATGACGATTAATTTGAAAAGTTGAAAATACTTTATCATTTCTTTCCAATTACAATATTATTTTATCGAACACAAATTAGACGTTTCTCAACAGAAGATACTGTAGTTTCAATAAAGAAACGCCTAATTTGTGTTCGATAAAATAATATTGTAATTGGAAAGAAATGATAAAGTATTTTAAACTTTTCTAATTAATCGTCATTTTGTCAGTAATACAATATCAATACACTTTATTTTTTCCAATTTATTTAATGTAAAGTATACTGCGAAGATTTATTTAAAATTAAAAATTTATTTATAATTTGTTATAAATTAAATATTTTCGAATGAATTGAATTAAATCAAATTAACAAAACTTAGATTGCTGTAAATTAAAAACTTTTTATTAATTTCAAGTATAGTTCTTGGTTTACAAGTAATAGTTAATATATTAGTATCTTAACTTGCGACATTTTCAATTCAATTATATATTTTTTTATCATAAAGTATTTAACCATAACATTTCATTAAAAGTACTTATATTTCTATATCTTAAATTCGTTTGAAAGTAATATAAAATCTACTCTTGTACTGTTTTTTAACTTCATAAATAAGAAATAACACTCCATTAGACTTTATATTAACTTTTTATCATCTTTATAAAGTATTTAACCGAAACAGTTCATTAAAAATATGTATTTATAAATTCTTTTCAAAGTAATATTAAACCAAGTCTTCAGTGTTTAATTGTATAAATCAAAAACAAGATTCTACTAGGATGTATATAATATTAACGCTATTTAGAAAGCATTTATAATACAAAATCAAAAATAGAATTTAGCCAATAATATAATTCTTTTTAAATGACATAAAAGTGGTATTTAATTATATTAAAAAAACATAGTTGGCAAATATTTTTTAACGTTAGTTATTTGATTGTATTCTTTTATGTCAAAAAAATATTATGTAGCATAGATCAAAAAATTCAAAATATTAAATCAAATATAATACATATCAATTTGTGACATACGTAACAGTTATCTCTAGATTTTTTTTTTATTTACGTTTTTTAAAAAGGTGTGTATTTTTGATTTATTTCCCAGAGTTTTCTTTTGACATCGGCCGAATGATGATGATATTCCCATTATATTTTGCAATCCTTGAAAAGTTAAGCTTGCTTCTTTAGGATAAGACATATTAAATATATAAAAGTACATCATTTGTAGTTCTAATGCTTTAAAAAGTGATTGAGCAGTAGAACATTTTGTTTTCTCAATATATATATAATATAATGTTGTATTGGGATCTATTTCTAAAAAAAGCAAAATTAATGAAAAAAAAATATATCTTTAATAAAATTACCAACTGCAGCAATCCATGGCTAAAGGATAGGAAGAGGAAATCACCAACCTTAACAAATATCGTAAACACCTAAAAATGCACTTTTTTAGCACGATCACTATAAAATACAATAGTTTTGCACTTGATAGGATGGTCTTTTCTGTTCAAACAAACTCTCACTAATGGCGCGTGGGCATGATTTTTCATGTTCTTATTCTTCTTAGAATGACAAAGTAAAATTACAAACCCGTAGCATTTTTCATTTGGAAAGATGAGTAAAATTTAATCTGACTGTTGCACTTTTACAATTACATATAATTTCACTGAAACTTGATTTACATCGAAATTAGGAATTGCTACGATAAACATTGTAATGACTTTAAATACCACTTTGAAAATAGAGTAAAATTGCCTTTTGCAATGTAATTTTACAATAATGTTAAACTATCCTTTTTTTACTGTAATAATTTTCTTGTACTAAGCAACACTAATGAGAAAATTTACTACGATTTCTTATGCAATTGTATCACTTTGTTGTATTTTTGCTAGCTGTTTCTGTAACAATGTATATAAAGTTAAGCAAAATTAGTACCTTATTGCAACAATGCAACAAGTTAGTAACATTACTACCTTTTTTTGAAAAATATTGTAGTTTTACTAAAAAATTTCAATTTTACTGCAGAAATATCGTAAAAAAATGGTGTAATATTACATAGATTTTTTAGAGTGTATGCTTACAGTACTCAATCTACAGTAATATTTACTGGAAAGAAATAAGATGTAGTTAATCTATCAAGCGGAAATCAGAGCGATAAGGTGCCGAAGTACTAGATTAGGTTAGGTTAGATATGGCTGAGCTGTTGGTTTAAGCTCATACACTTAGGTCAAAAGGATAGGTCCATTGTGATCCCACTTTAAAGCTGTTGTTAAAGTGTCGTTGCTTCGCTAAACCATATCGAGGAAGTAGGCCTACTGCTCTACTTAGGATAGATTTAACCAGCTGTGGTGAGACTGAAAAGTTTATCGTGATACTTGTCTCTGCCAAGATTTGAATTGCTACAGCAATTTTAATACTGTTGCTGTTGACTTTGCTTTGCTGCCAAGAAGACCACAGCAATTTACTTTCCTTTGCTTTACAGCAATCATATTTTCAAATTATTTGCTGTAGGCTGTGAGAGCTCTTTGTTTCATATTGCTGCTAACGCTGTTGCTGGGGTATGCTGGTCCGGCTGCGAATACTTCACATACACATAAAAGAAGCTCTCGCCCCTCTAAACAAAATTCCATATCAGGTTGGACTATGAAAAAAATCTGAAGGAAATTTCACAGCCTTTGGAGAGCAAAGCTTGGAGAAACTGTAAGCAAACAGAAAGCATTTCTCAGCAAAGTATTCTAAAGCCGAAGCATTTGCAGCCCGCAAGTATGCTCCTGAAAGCTTTTAAGTAATTTGAAAGCAACAGCATTCGCAGCAATATAAAACGAGAAGCTTTCACAGTCTACAGCGAAGTAAGTTTAAAAATATATGTACTTTGCTTGAAATTTACTTTGCTTTCAAACCCTGTTCTCGGCCGTAGTACTACTCGGGAAGTGGGTGTCCATAAGTAGTGCCAGGGATTCCCTGCTTGAGTTATTGCAATCGTCGTTTTCTTTGCGTAAATAACTAAGCGTTATCGGCGACGTGGAATCTATATTGCCGCAAAAGGTAGCCCAGGGTACGTTTGGCTTTCCTTATTGTCATTTTATATCTATGCAGCTTCGACTTATAGCAGCCCCAGGAGGCTGCGCTGTTGCTGGGTCTAGCTGAATTAAATTGCTTTCTACACTCTTTTCGCAGTGTTTCAAGTTCGCGAGACCACCATGGCGTAAGGACATTGTTTTATGCAAATGTTCACAAAATGCTGTCGAGTTGTTTCTCGTTTTTGGGAATACAGGGTGGCTTAGGGGCAAGGTTCTTTACGATTAGCCTAGAATGGTAACCCCAATTTGTCTTTTTAAAAATTTTTATTTTAGAAGGGATGGTCGGGCTACAGTCTTGCAGTAAGGTCTCCGTCGCTATATCGAGGGAGAAGAACGGTGCTTCTATTATTTTTGATCAGAATACCTGTTCTGGGTTTTCCCTTATCTTTGGTATAAAAGAAATTGAATTTAGGCGTCCTTTAGCCACAGTACCTATCACCAGCGATCCATGGGTCTTGGACTAGGGAAACATCGGCTTCGCGGACGCTGCTTTACTATGGTGCATATTTTCCTAAATCCTTTGCACCATTTTCCAGAAGGTTTGCTTCGACCACAGTCACCTCCGCTTCTACATCGCTGGAGATGTCCTCGTCGATGTCCGAGATGAGCATCTGGCGCTCCGTGTACTGTACATGTTACCGATGCCTCTGCCAAGCGTCAACTTCGCTCCGAGCTGCCCTTTCACCATTGGTTCCCACGTATTCGGCTTCTTGGCCTGAGGCCTTGGTGCAGGCCACTATGTTCACTAAGGCTTCCATGCCTGTTTTATTGACCTTCAGTTCGAACTATTAGAAGCCGTAACCATCTGGATGCATGAAAGCATGACTTTTGCCTTTTCGTTTACCGATTACCATCCCACAAAGCGCCGTTTTTACTCCGCAGCGAATAGTCCCATTTTGTCGGACGACAAAACTTCTTTATGCAGAAGCAAATGTTGCCATTATGAAAGAAACCTGCAGCAGCCGTTATCTATTTTATCATGCTGCAAGAGGGCTATGGTCTTACCACTCCGCACTAATATTCCATCTGTGTGTAGCAACGTCTATATTTAATTCATCCATAAGGTAGGACGCTCTGATTACACTCAGGCTAAACTCTTCAGACCCAATACTTTTTGTATTGAAAATATAAGTAAAGATTGGAGACAGAAGGATGAGGGGCACCTATTCTTTGCACCAGCTGCGCGCCTATTCTTCCCAAGATGTGTACCAGAAAGGGCAAGAGGATCCGATCCTAAAACTGGAAGGAGCAGTGTTAAGGCCTGCACAGACCAACGCGAAACCGCGGGAGCGGGAGCGGGAGCGGGAGCGAAAATCTCGCGGGACTGTGCGGGAGCGGGAATCGCTGATCCGTTCACACCAAAGCGGGAGCGAATTCTCCCGCGGTTCTTTTAACAATTTGTCAGTGCAAGTGAAAGGTGTTGTTTAAAAGGTTTCAAGTATAAACATTTAAAAATGTATTCCTCATCGGATGAAGAAGAAGCTCAATTAACTTCTCAGTGAATTCCATGTTCAAAAAAAGCTATGCGGGAACAACGCGAACCGCGGGATAACTCTGCATGCAGCGAACTGAAAACGAAACGCTGCAGTCCCGCGTTCGCTTCCTAACAGTCCCGCGTCGGTGTGAAGGGTTCCGTATCCCGCCACAGTATCTGGTCCCGCAAAAGTTTCGCTCCCGCTCCCGCGGTTTCGCGTTGGTCTGTGCAGGCCTTTAAATAAAGGAATGCGTAAGGGCTTTTTGGAGTCTTTATGAAAATATATTATATTATTTGACATTATAGGAATGAATCTACAAAGCCAGGATGTGTAGTCGTCATTCCTGTCAGATTTCCAATTCCGAAAAGCAACCACCCATAATTGTCACTGTGTTGAACATATTGCAACCTTCTTGAAGGGTAAAGGACCTGGTCGAGTATCCTCATAAAAAAAACTCTTCCTTCTGGCCGAACGAATTTCTGTTTTTACAAAAGACAATGAATTAATTCTAGTCTATTAATACCAAAATTAAAGACCCCAAAATTGTTCCTCTGAAAAGCGTCTTTCCTCAAAACCATTATTTTTAATGAATAGTACTTAAATTTAATTTTGACCTACAAATATCTTCACCATTAACAATCTACTTTTATGCAGACTCCGTCCTGTAAATGATACTCCGAATATACGAAATTCATTGGTAAGTATATTAAGGATATCTGCTGTAATATTAATACGGGATTATTGGGATTAATATTCCCTTCGCAATCCAAGCGCTGCAATTAAAGTGCAAAATATAGGGCTAAGCAGTTGAGTGCCGCAGCAGGTGATAACCAGTTCAAGGGGCCCATACACCTGCGGGGGATTTAATTTCGCCAATGCGCATAAGTCTCGAAGGGGTTTAAAAAATTCATAACTTTTTCATTTATACATTTTTTTTGCGCTTAAGGGAATGGTTTTTTTGTATCGATTTTAATACCATTGGAAAGCGTTTAGAAGGGAAAAAGAAGCAGACAGGATGCGAAATATTTTTTTAATGTGCCCGTCTTTCAGTTGTTGTTTTCTCAACCCCCTAGAAACGAGGTTGTGCAATTTCCGTTAATTACAGGAAGACTAATGGCATCTTTTGAATTTTTCTTAAAATTAAATATTTAGTTTAATCAGTTTGCTTAATAGTTTGGTTTGCATTTTTAAATATACTTTGGTACGATTTAAGCATGAATCCTTACCAACTTCTTTAGACTTTAAGCTTAGAGGTAACATGGGTGCAGGTCCAAAAGCATGCCAAAGGGGTAGAAACACTCCAAGAATACTCCGGGAATGGCTTTTAGTTAAAGGTACTCCTTAAGAACTTTAATTGCAAAATATGTTCACCTGCTTCCTCTTTTACATCTCCCTCTTTTTCTTCCCAATTTCTTCATTGGTTCAGTTGTTAGAACGACCGTAGTAATTTGAGATGTGACACTGCGTAATTGTTAAAGTAGATCCCTCTGCACATAAAACTAGAATTTTAACTTTCATTTTTCGGTTAGCCGTTACATTGCCCCATGTCTCGAACGCAGCTTCCTCCAGGCTCCTTTAGCAGCACAGCATGTCCATATGCACTACCTTTTTTTTACCCATCGAATCTTTCTGGATGCGATAGACAACATCGTTTATCCTCGTGATAACAGTGTAGGGGCCTTCTCATTTCTTTTGTAGTTTTGGTGATTTCCCTTTTATTCGTCAAGGATTATATAGCCATAGGTCGTAGCGGTTCTTTATCCTGTCGCTGGCCAATTGCAGATTCCTCGCACGCGAGATGGTGCTTCCGTTAATTTCGCTATTAGTTTAGAGGAGTATTCGCTGAGTGGTTGGCTTGCTTCTCTCTGACTTAAAATCACGTGGCAGCGTAATCTATTTCCTGAAGATCATCCTTTCACACGTCTGACAGGTTGAATTGTGGGGGCCTCGGTAGTCTTGGGAGTAAGGCGCCTGGCTACCATCCAAGAGGTCCCGGGTTCGAATCCCGGCAGTGAAACGGTCTTTCGCCTTTCCCACTTTCCCCACCTACATAACTTTCCTTCTTTCTTCTTCACATTCCTGATTCCTCCTATCATAGTCTTCCCTAGCACTTCCCGATCCACCAAGCGCATGTCATCGGTTCTTTGATGAGATTCAACTCTTTTCAGGAGGCATAACACTCCAGCGAGTTTTTTTTTCGATGTCTGAGTCGCGACAGTAATGATTGGGAGTAGGTGGAATAAAACATCGCGGCTTGGCTGTAGCAGTTCCTTCCTTCACTTCTCTCTTTCTCTCTCCCTCCACTATTTTCCGACTAGAGCTGCTGTTTGACATTGCACTCTATCCAAAGGGACTTTCCCTGAGCGTCTAGTATTTCATATAAAAAACGCTGTCCTGTATGCCATTAACAAGAGGAGTACGTCTCTGTCCTGACGCTGATGGTCGTTAACCACTTTCCTTAGACGTTCACCAATGGTCCGGTTGCAACATTCCATCGGATTAGAGGTGAAGCGGTGTTATCCTTGTGTTCCATATCTCGAGTATGTTGCAAATCTTTTGTAACAATTGAGACTCGAAGTTACTCTAACATCGGAATGCAATTCACGTGGTGCCCCATATGGACTTGTTTACTAACTCATCAGCAACCGTAACAGCTTCCTAATTCGCAATGACATACACTTCTGAGTAATTTACTGAAGTAGTCCATGATGACCAAAATATAACGGTTGCTTTTATCTGTTCCTGGGAATGCACCCACCACGTCAATCGCAATTATTTCGAATCGCGCGCCAAGATTGTGCTGCTGCATTTTTGCTCTGGATTTCATCGACGGTATTTATGACACATTCCTCTACGTTTTCCTACATATGTAGCCAGTTTAAAAGTTCTCTTACTTTCCCCCCAGGGTCTCCCTAAATGATAATCCTTAAATGCCCGCAGGATCTTTCATCATGAAACTTGTGAAAAACGCCCATCATCTTACTTCTGGGTACGAGAACTTTCATCCTATGTAACGTCCCATCATTTGATTCCCATTGCTTTTGCAAAACCCTATCTTGTACATATGTACAGCGACTCTCACTGTGCCCAGTAACCGTGTTATTTTTTGGTGTCGGGGTCTTTGCTCTGGCAATAGCGAATCTCTTCTGGCTCCCATCCGAGGACAGGTATTGCCCAATCCCTCGAACAACATCATGCTCGTAACTGTCACTGGCCACTGCAATCAAAAAAATTCTCTCCTTTTCAAGATATGGACCACCATAGTCCATAAAGCCAACTGACCGGCAACTCGAGTTATGGAAGGTCAAAGGTCACGAAAATCAGTTTTTCTCAAATATCTCGTAAATTATCGGTTTTATGCAATTTTTGGCTAAGTAAAGATGAGACGAATCTGCATAAAAATGTCCTATATGAAATTTGCGTAGAACCTATGGTTTTTGAGATATTTGGGTTTGGGAAAACTCGGGCATCGGGCATCAATTTTTCAGAAATATTCGTACTTTAGTTTTGCAAAATTCACATAGCCGGCCAGTTAGCTTTATGGACTTTTGGGAAATTATTTGTAACACAAAAATAAAGGGAATTCGGCTGGAAATTTTCCAGTTGCAGTTTAGAGGTTTATGTACATAAGTATAAATTGCAGAATGCAGAATAGTAACATTACAATTTTCCGTTGCGTATGGTTCTTGTCGGGCTCGTCCGATGTCAATTCGATGTCCGAGGATACAACCATTGAACTTGAGGTGGACGATGATGACGCCAACCCCATTTCGTTATTTTCCTCTGGGATAAGTGTTGATGAAGATGACAGCATGAAAGAAGTGGAGATAGAAGAGATAGAGAGAAAATCAAAAAAAAAATATTTCATACCTTTTAACCTATGGACTAGGCCTACTAGGGATACCATGTAAAAACGCTGCTTGCATTATACTTCAAAGGTGATGCTGAAAAGAATGCCGTGCGATGCCTGAGTTTTCCCAAACCCATATCTCAAAAACCATTGGTTCTACGTAAATTTCGAATAGGACATTGTTATGCAGATTCATCTCACGAACTTAGCCAAAAATTGCATAAAACCGATAATTTACGAGATATTTGAGAAAAACTGATTTTCGTGACCATTGACCTTCCATAACTCGAGTAGCCGGTCAGTTGGTTTTATGGACTTTTGTCAAATTATTTGTGAGCCCAAAATAAAGAGAATCCCGCTGATAAATCTCCAGTTGCATTTTTTCAGAGGTTCATGTTTAAAGTGACTGGGCTATTATTTTTTGTCACTTCGTGTTTCTTCAATGGTAAGACTGTGTGTATAGCATGACTTATCCCAGCGGGGATGAAGCGCTTTTGTACAGATTTTGAAACGCTGAAAAGCCCAACGCGTTTCTTGTTCATATCCCAAATTGTGGTGTTTTCCGGGTTTACACTCAAAGACGAAGGGCGGACGAGCAACGAAAGTAAACACAAGTTGATATCACGAACGTTTATTGCAGACTGCCTTTAGAATACTTCGAGCCTTATACAATTCTAGATTTGACCGTTAGTACGGTTACTTTATTTTATTTTTTGCAATCGGTTCGTAAAACTACTACAATCGGTTCGTAAAACTACTACACAATTCCTTCCTTTTAACACAGTCATATCATCAGAGCGAAGCGCTTATATTTTGTTGTTGAAGAAGAGCAATTGAAGCTGGGAAATGGAAGCATTTGGGAAGCTTCTAAACCTTTCTTTATCCATAGTATCAATATTATCGCTATTTTGTTGAAATCCAAATAACAGAAAACTTGAGAAAAACAAAGCAAAAAATGGTAGAATCGAATGAATGTTTCCAGAGAGCTTCCATGACATATGAACTGGAAGCGCTACTTTCTTGCTTCTTTTAGCAGCGCTTGATCAATTTCCCGTTGGGATGTTATCGAAATGTTGCCTCAGTGGAATTGCTCCTTTATTCTGAAAAAAGACAAAAATCGTTCTTAATATTATATTAATCCAATTGAAACCTATTTCTACTATCTTAAGCACTTATATAAAAATAGATGCCAAAAACCTTTTTAGCCTCCAGTACTGCAATACTGATTTCTATGATTCTCTTCTGTAAGCTACATTTTGCATAATTCGTATAGCATTGACATATATTTAAGGCGCACTATCCATGTCTGCTACAGAATCCTTGAACTTTCGGGCAATAATTTCACAAATCCGTAATTTCTATTCTATGCTAAATACATGCAACCCTTGAGCGTCTATATATAAGAAAATTTTTATTCAAGAACGAAATAAATTTAAATGAAGAAAAGGGAACAAGAACACATCAAGTAGTATAATTCCCAAAAAAGCACTTCTGCTTTAATAAAGAAAAACGTCAATGAAAAAGAATGACTACTGCATAAAGCTTCCCCCCTACTATAGAGTTTACCGAGACGTTGACCACCCTTGTGTCTCTCTGTCTTCATCTTTTCAAATTTTTTTCTCCCTTCCTGTGTTTAACCTTTATGCAGTAAAAGCTCTGAACTTTGACATGGCAACAAGAAACAGCTCCAATGTGGTCCAATGTTGTGCCCTATACTTTTTTTGTGTCGTCCCTACACTTATTTATGTATACATGTATAAGCATACCCTAAGTAACATATGTTCCCTTATTCTAAACTTTTTTTTCGTGTTAGAAATATTCTGGTGGAAGATGAAGAAGAAGAAGGGTAAAGAACGGACGGTGGAGATATTACGGAACACATCTAGACTCATCGCATCTTCTCCCCAGACAATGGTGAAAAAAAAACCGGAGGAGGGCCTATACAGCATAGATGTCTTCTTTTGTAGCTGATAAGTGTCGCACAGACACGAATACATAGAACGTCGTCGTCGACGGCGTCGTCGGGTAAAGGCTGAGAAGGACATGACAAAAATAAAATCGAGAGTAGATCAATAACAGAATGTCACAATCGTCAAAGGACACTCGATGAGGAGCTTTAGAGTGTCTACACGAAGCGAAAGGGCTTCACATTTACATAGACCTTCGGGACATATGCGCTATTATAGGGTGTATGCAGCAGCATTTTAAAAGGGGCGGCAGGTTTCGAACATCACTTCAAAACAAGGACTCATCAAAATGAAGATGCTCCTCCATAAACTAAGGAACAAAGTCTCTCATATCCGGCAATATCACCGTAGTTGATGATAGGGACCCTTATGAGAATCATAGATAAATTCGTGAATCCTGCACATCGTCGCCCAACATGGCCCAACATATTTCAGGAGCCCTGCCGGTGGATTCAATTAAAAGTTCTACGCTTTAGTAGGTGCCCACCTTCGTTGCTGATGGTAGGTATTTGAAATTCATGGGGCTTGTGCTTATACGGACGGCACGAAGGAAGATGAGCGAGGATAGCAAATTGTATTATTTTGTCACGGAACTTGCATCCTTGTCTCATCTGATATTTTATCATAAATTGCGACAGGATTAAAAAAATTAGACAAACGCATTTTTTTGCCTTGCTTGCATTAAAGAATATACCTTAAAGTTTCATTTATAACGTACAACGAAGTAGCGTCTCGGTGGGCCGGTTATTTTTCTGCATACTTTTAGGGGCAACTTTAAATAAATCTATTTATGTTTAATTTTGCATACTTTCAGGGTATTTTTTCATTTTTTATTTCTAAAGGACGTGAAAAATCATGGTGAGAAATTTTAATATTATGCCACCCACAGGTAGAATAGTTTTAATAAAAGTCAATCGCAAGGTCATTTTTAAACTTTTGCCATTAACGAATATTAATACAGAAACCAACGCCTATGATGTCAATAACAAATACCTAACTTTACGTTTAATCCCATGTGGGTAGACAACAACAAGAAATTATCTTTTAGAGGGGCGTGGAGTAGAATCGAATGACCGAGGTCTGTAATAGTAGTCGCCGTTTCGGCGTTTCTAAGACTATCAAGGTCAGCCACCGCAATTCAACTTCTACTTAGGTTTCGTTATCCACGTCCACGTCTGTGTTAGAAGGGGTGAAATGACGACTACCTCCACGTATGCGTGACGAGTCCATCACGCTGGCTCACCCTGAGCAATGCGTTCTCGAATGTAGCGGACGGTTGTCCTCACTACCTTACGTTCCTCTCCTTGTTTTCAATCCTCCGCAATCCTCTGGGTCGGATCAAGATGTAATGCGAACCGTGCCGATGATCAGCTTGACTGGGGACCCATATTAAAAAATAGCTTAGTCGTGTACGGCGTACTCCGGATACCTGGCGACCTTCGGTTCTAACTAGCCTTACTAACTCGCAAAAAACAACCAAAAAAGGGGTCCGGTTCCCGTAAAAACGAAAACAGGAAGGGACCACGAATCCCGCAAATAACAAGACTACGGCACCCCGAGCCAACCCAAACCAAGTGGAAGTGGAGCCACATGACTCCCCAAGAGCCCACTAATATACTTGCTCGTCGTTGCGGGCCGCTACGGGGGATCAGGGGAGCGAATGGTATGCCAAAGACCTGAAAAGACCGAACCCGAATCTTTTGCCGCTTGGTTAACAAAAATGATCAGCTAAGACCAAGTGTCGAAGGAGGACTACACCAAAGTCCAGGATGATATTGCTTCAAGTCATACCAAACTTTATGCTAGAGTAGTTTCGAGGTGCACCAGCCACTAAATGCCAACAAAAAAGTCCAAGACGCACGGAACCAAAGCTACATCCTTTGCAAAGGAGCGAAGGATCGCAAAATAATCGGCGTCCTGGACGAAAATGACGCAAATGGGAAGATCCCCAAACACCAATGGCGGTGGGTAAAAGTCGCCCTCTTTAAGGTGGCTATGGAAGTCCTGAGAGAGAACCCAGGACCTCTCCCCTCTGCCGGATGCTAGAGTCGGGGAAGTTTACCCATGCGCCTGACTCATGGCAGTTAATACCGCCGATATACCATCAATTCCGAGGGCTAGAGCATGGTTTCTAAAGGCTCTAACCTCACTTTTTTTTTATGTGAAAGACTAGAGTCTCAGGAAAGGCCCTTTATACTATGCTGAAGGCCTTCAACCCTCACGTCTACACCGATAACTGGAAGGTTATCAAAATGGAGCAGACTAACAGGGCCGCAATGCAAGTTATTCTGTTCCTAAATGAAGAATGCCTGAACCAGTTGGCAAAGGAAACCAAGTAGCTTGCACCAAGGCCTCTGTCGATGAACCAGGAAACATAGAAACCGATAGCGAAAACCCAATACAGAACGAAGTTTATGCAACGGCAGACTCCGAGCTGGGTAGAGTCGTCGGTAAGTTGTACACGGAGCGCCAACTCCACCGCTCAGGCGTAGACGAAGTCACCTCCAGTTACAAAGACGCGGAGGTGACTGTCGTCGAAGCAAAATACCCGGGAGATGGTTCAGGTGATACAGATAAACCTGCACCATTATTAAGCTGTGTCCGCTTCGCTTCTGCTTCACCTGGCATCAGGGGAAGGCGATGTTGCCCTAGTCCAAGAGCCATGGATCGCTGGTGACAGGTACTGTGGCTTAAGGACACCTTAATTTATTCCCTTTATACCAAGGGGAAACTCAGAACAGGTATTCGGGTCAAAAATAATATAAACGCATTTCTTTTCCCTCAACTTAGTGACGGAGACCTTACTGTGGTCGACCTAGAGTTAACACTTAGCAACAGTGCCGGGAGTAGTCCTGGACAAGAAACTCCTCTGGAATGAAAACACAGAAGAGCGCATTAATAAAGCAAACATAGCGCTTTTCGCCTGCAAAAAATCCATTGTGGAGAAATGGGGCTTCTCCCCAAACATAGCGCGATTGTCGAGCGACAGCGATGGTCTGCCCGATGCTCCTATTAGTATGGTGACCAACCTTAAGTAAGTCCAGCATTCTAAACAAACTACAAAAAGTACAAAGATGTGAGGGGCTATGCATAACAGGAGCACTTTGCTCCACACCTACAGATGCTGTGTGTATACCAAACGGAGGTTCTAGCCATACAAGATCCGTTCGGCAAATCAACCAGCAAGACGGTAGGAATCGGACTGGCTACATCTTCTCAGATAGTCAAGCCTCTCTGAAAGCTCTGCGATCTTGCACAAATTGCTCTTGAACTACCTCTGAATAACGCAGATCTCTTAACGAGATGGTTCCACAATTCAGGACTCTCCTCGTATGGGTGCCCGGTCACCGAAATAAAGAGGGAAATTGTAAAGCTGACGAATTGGCTAGGAAAGTCACCACCGCTACTCTCGTTCGAAAGGAAAGAGTTGGCATGACTTGGACTACTTTTAAACTCCGATGCAATCGGCACACCATGCAACAAGCGAAAAATCATTGGAGGGATCTTAATAAATGGCACCTTGATTAAATTAACTCTCTAGCCCTCTTATGGTCTCAGGTAGACTGAGCCTCGGGAGATAAGACCTCTCAGTTATAGTGGGAGTGCTGTCCGGACACTGTCTGATAGGGACGCAGGCGACCCGTGTAGGTGTTGAGACCTACCATTTTTGCAGAAGCTGTAAGAATCCAGACTAGGAGGAAAGTGTAAAACACCTTCTCTGTTACTGCCCAGCCCTAAGCAGAAGGAGACTAACCTCATTTGTCGAACCCTTTCTAAGCACGCTTGTAGAAATCTCGAAGATTGGGATCCCGCAACTTACAAGAATCATCACTTCCTCGAGATGGTTGAGCGAAGAAACGACATCAGGTTTAAAGTGGGATCACTATGGCATCACAATGGGCCTATCCTTTTGGCCGAAGAGTATGAGCTTAAACCAACAACTGAGCCATATCTGACCTAACCTTACCTAACCTATCTGTGTTAGAAGGATAGTTCTAATTTTATAACATGGTTTGAAACACAAATGCTTCGAAATCAGAGTTATGTGTAGGTGCTTTCCTACAATATTAAATAATTGGCTAAGCAAATTTCTACTTTACAAATTAAATAGTACCTACATTCTACGATTGTTAACGATTCATGTCATCTGAAATAAGATGTATTAAATTCCTTCAAACCTAATAAGAAAACTTCCCTATATCACTAGTTTTGTGTTTTTCTTCTTTTCCAAGAAACGAACCTTTCGACGACATTGCAAAATCCCATGAGTTTCAATCAATTGCATTTTTCCAGTCCACGGGACTTCTTCTTCTGGACAAAACCGCAAGAACGCAGCACAACCGCTGCAGGGTTGGCATCAACCTGTCAAGAGCAGAATTTTCAATCTATAGGGAACGACATATTCAACTGAATAGAATAAACAAAATGATTCCACGCCATTGACATGTATCCTGTCATTACTGCAAAATTATAACCAAGATTGGCCTTATTTATGCTGTTCTCCCCATCAACTCCTTGATTACACCCTCAATACGCTTGTATCAATACTGGCTGAACGACTGGCCATTACCATTGATAGTAATTGTTAACTATTTCGGTTCTGGCTTTAATTGCAGCCCCGTGCCCTTGAAGTGGTTGCTGTGCTAAAGTCACGATAGAGACAGCCTGGCGAAACAGGAGCACTACTGGCTCAAGCAGCTTTTATGTCCCTGTTGTACAAGCACTTGCCATTAGTTGATTCCTTGCTGTAGAAGTGTTCGTGGGTCCTGGCATTCTTGGATACCCTTTCGTATTTTTGCTGCTCGTTTTATCCACAGGTATATAGGAGCTGCTCTCTCTGCTGTAATAGTTCACCATAAGTCTCCAAATCTCCCCACATACAGCTCAATTCCTTCTATTCTGCGTTTGTACGTTTCTTTGTGATGAAATGAGTCATGATAGCTTTGTTTAATGCCTCATTCCAAGGATGAAGTTTCTCCTTTGTGTGCTTTCTCTGAAGGATTTGTCATGCTTTCAGCCCTTCACAGCCGCCATCGTCCAGCTTAACAACTGTTGACTGTATTTACCTGAAGTACTTAAGTCCTTTCAGGACACAATGGGTCTAGTTAATAATAGATGGGCCCGGGCATATGGATTTCAGTCAAGGAAGCTATGCTGGGGCTAATGGTGGTTTCGTTTCGGTGGGTGTTGGTAGGAAATACATTTTGATGGAATACACTGTTTGCCAGCCCTTTGTAATCCACCATGTACATATATAGTAGGTGTGTGCGTGCATAGGGCTCCTTCTATATAAATGTATGGATGTGTATAAACGCGAAATGTATGGTGGAGCGAAGCGGAGGGTTGGGGGCACAACTGTGATTAGTTGGCGGCTCATTGTCTGATGTTTACGCTTGGGTCGATAGTTGCACTAATCGCTCTGAGGCCCATTGAAATGCTATATCCCTAGGGTTTTGTGCCAGTGCATGCACTTTTTGTTTAATTCCAAAAAAACAAAGGAAGTGGATTTTTAATCACAATGGCAGAATATCTCCTGGCGGCGGATTCGTAATGTGAAGGGGATGGTTGCTAAAAAACATGTTTCATTTTTTTTTTGAACTTAAACACAAAACCTTGGAATCCGTGAAAAGCACTAAATTAAATTTTATAATTTAAACCAGAATAGATTTTTAATCATATATTTTTCTTTGTTCACCTAGTTGGCTGGTACTGATTGCATCACGTTTCGTGTTCCAGGAGGTATAACTCTCCGACGAGGCTGTCTCCTGCTAACTCGACTGTGGTAGCTCAGCCGGCTGCTAAAAAATATAAACAGGACCGTTCCTTGCCCAAGATTTCAAACGGCCAAAATAAAAGACTGCTAAATCGAATAACATTCCAATCGCACAATACCAAGACAATCTCTATTTATCTACAAGACCAAGCTTTCAGTCCGCTATATATTGCAAGACTTATTCGTTCAATCATGCTTGACATTACAATATAAGCATTTATGGCATATTTTCGAAATGGGGCTCCAAACCAAAATCGCTTCAAAATTTTGCTCTATGTGATATAACGCAATTAGTCAAGCACAGGCAAGCTTTCACATAAAAAAAATTATTAAGCTGCTGTAAATATATCAGGAATTTTTAAATTAAAGGCCGCCATACACGGTCAAATTGGATGTACATCCAGAATTTCATCAAACCCATAAGCGCAATGAGTTTTGATCCGCCAACCGGCCCACAATGGATAGTTTTGGTTGTACATCAGCCCTTCGATGTACATCCAATTTGACCGTGTATGGGGGCCTTAAGAGGCGCGCGTATAAAATGTTGCTAAAACGTGAAGTTTGGGCGCCAACCATCAGTCATTGTGATCACAGCAGTTTTGTATAATAATCATATTTTCACTGTAAATCTCAGCATTGAAAAGTGTTTTATTTCAAAACGCTTAATGTGTTTTATTATGACGTCACCCATTTGATTAACATTGTAGACACTTTTAAAACACTTCCAGGCGTTTAAAAAATGTCTACAATGTTAATCAAATGGGTGACGTCAAAATAAAACGTTTTAAGCGTTTTGAAATAAAACACTTTCAAAAGTTGAGATTTGCAGTGATTTCCTGATCGAAAAACGTCGTATCAATCTCACATAGTTGTCTGAAGAGGTGAGCAATAATATGACTGATATTTTGAGCATGTAACGAATAGCTGCTTGGCTGGTTCCGAAAAGGCTAAATTTCTTCTAAAAAGTGTCACTGAAGATATGATGTCTCGAGTTTCTACGGACTACACCTTTACGAAATGAGTCATAACTGACGACGATTCATTCGTGTACTAGAACGATATTCAAATAAACCAATATGCAAAGAAACCCAAAAAACTGTGTTGCAGTGTTTCCAAAAAAAATTCATCAATTTTGCACCACAATAATGCGTCAATGCGTCACAATGCTAGCGTTTTTGATCAAAAACAGAACATCGTTGACCAAGTCCATAAACGCGGGGTAAAATCGAACCGTCACCTCCTCGTGGTGCCCCCTGGATAACCAACTAAGGACGGTAGTAGGGAGCAGACCCTTAAAAGCCTACCAAGCCAAAATGTACATGTCATCGTGTCGAGGGTTGCGTGGCAATGGGTAGTGCTGCACTGTCCTTAACGATCTCCTCTGGGCACCGGGCGCACCCAGTTGTATTTAGCCTTGTCCTGATATGGAGGCTCAGTCAGGATGGACCTTTCCTTTCCTGCCATACTCGTGGGACTTTCATGGACCAAACAATAATTAAAAAATCAGACGAAGAAGGAGGTTGTGAGTCTGATGCAATAAGCATCAGTTCAGAGCTGGAGAGGTATCTCCTTGGAGGTACCTCGTCCAGCACAGAAGCTTCGGCTTCTCAATCAACAACACTGCCCCAGGCAGCTGGTGGCAATGTTGTTGAAGAAATAACTGCCAAGGTTGTCGATATGACCGTGCAACCTAGTAAGAAGAAATCCCGCCTCAGTTTTTACGTGTAAAGGCGGCAGGGGGTCTCATTAAGATCACCTGCGCCAACGAACCCACCAGCCAATGGCTGACAAATGCTGTCACCAGACTGCACGTGTGGGAAGGGGCCAACCTCAAAGTTGTCGAGGAAAAGGACCTTCCCAAATACAAGCGGATCGCATTCTGGGTTCCTAACAATGTTAGGGAACCGGAACAGGTGCTCTGCAGGCTGGAAATTCAGAACCAGCCAATTGAGGCGACCTCTGGGTAGGAAGGTGGACCAGAACGGTCAAACTCTTGCCCTTAGCATTGACGAGAGGTCGCTCACGCAGCTTAAAGAGCAGGGCATGTCCCTATTCTACGGCTTCGACGGAATTAGAGTCAAGGAGATTGGCTCAAAAAAGGAGACTCCTGTTGGCTCACAACAACAGGAGTAACCCCAGGATGCGGCTGATACAGTGCAACCACAGATAAATCGTCGAGAGACCTGGCAGTGTTGAAGATACAGATTACCAGGGGGGGCAACAAGAGCATGATTATCTTATGCTCGGCATACTCCCCTACGATTCCAGAGACCCACCACCGTCCAAAGAACTGAAGGATATCGTGGGTCACCTAACAGGAAAGGTCTGCAGATCATCGTCGGATGTGATGCGAACACCCATCATGACGCCTGGGGCAGTATTGGAGTGAACAAGAGGGATGAACACCTTTTTGATTACCTCTTAACTACTAACCCGGACATATTAAATCGCGGCACGGATCCTACCTTCGACAACGGTAGGAGACGGGAGGTTATAGACATCACGCTAGCTACTCAACAGGTTGCCACTTACGTGAGTGACTGGCGAGTCTCAGATGAGCCATCGTGCTCAGACCATAGACACATTTACTTTATGGTGATGAGTCTTTGGAAAGTGTGAGTACATATAGGAATCCTAGATATACGAACTGGACAGACTTTCGGAGCGAACTCAGAAGCGTATTGAAGGGTTCCATGCACTCAATCAAATCTACGATGGATGTAGAACTATCCGCGGACTTCTTTACGGAGGCGGTTACTGCTGCTTACAACAATAATTGTCCCGTTCTGATGAGGACGCGTAACAGGAAAACTCCATGGTGGAATAACGAGCTCTCCAAGTTGAGATCCGCTACGAGGAAATTTTTCAACGCAGCTAAGAAGAGCGGCAACTGGGAGAATTATAAAAGTTAGCGTATAACAGGGCGATCAGACGAGCAAAAAGAAATAGCTGGAGAAATTTTTGCAAGAGTGTCGAAGACATTCGAGACTCAGCAAAAATCTACAAAGCTTTATTAAAGGGCTTTTCGGGAGATCTTGGATCTATCAGGAGAATCGATGGCTCTTTCACACAATCTAGGGAAGAAGAAACCTTGACAATATCGCTCCAGGCACATTTCCCAGGCACAACCATTTACTCAAATGGGAACACAACTTCTGCTGGGCAGCCAACAGGCCTACTTTCTAAAGAGTCCAAAGCGGCCTGGACAGAAGTAAACACCGTGTTTAACCACGAAGCTATTAGGGAGGCGATTAGATCGTTCAAACCATACAAGTCCCCTGGAGTGATGGAATCTATCCCATTCTGCTACAGGAGGGTTGCGGCCTAGTCACTCCCTTATTATGCAAAATATTTAGGGCTTCCTTCGCACATGGCTACATCCCATCCGTCTGGAGGAACGTCAACATAACATTTATACCTACGCCAGGGCGTTCGGATTACACCTTGACTAAATCTTTCAGGCCGATAAGTCTCTCGTCTATTGCCTTGAAGACAATGGAGAAAATTGTCGACCGGGCGATAAGGGAAACTTATCTTCAGCGCCAACCACTAAGCTCCTATCAGCATGCGTACCAGGCGGGCAAGTCCACTGAGACAGCACTGCACAATCTGGTGCTCAAGCTGGAAAACGCAGCTCTAAACAAAGGAGTTGCTCTGACGGCCTTCCTCGATATCGAGGGAGCCTTCGACAATACATCCTTCGATACTATAGCTAGGGCTCTAAATAGCCGAGGTCTAAGTAGCATTTTCTGCAACTGGATTGACTCTATGCTGAGAACTCGCAAACTAATGGTCTCTCATGTTGGAGGGTCTCTGGAGGGCACTATAACAAAAGGTTTCCCGCAGGGAGGAGTTTTATCTCCACTTCTCTGGTGCCTTGTTGTAGATGAACTCCTAGATCTGCTCAACGGTCGGAACATTTTCGCCCAAGGTTACGCTGACGATGTCGTCATAGTAGTTACAGGTGAAACTGAAGGAGCCATGTCAAGGCGCCTACAGCAGGCACTAGATTTGGTCCCTAGCTGGTGAGAAAGCGTAGATCTAAAAGTCAATCCCGACAAAGCGATTCTGGTTCCTTTCACCAGGAAACGATCACTACCGGGAATTTGGGAACCTACATCCGCAAGCAGAACTATAGGCTTTTCACAACAAGCCAAATATTTAAGAGTGGCGCTAGATGCCAAGCTCAACTGGAACCAGCATATGGACACTCTGATGAGTAGAACGCGCAGATCCCTGTGGGCTTGCCGCAGAGCTTGTGGTTCCACCTGGGGTTTGCAACCAAAAACCATGTATTCGATATACACCACCATCATTAGGCCCATGGTAATTGATGGAGCTTTAGTTTGGTGGCACAGAACGAAGCTTAAGGGTTCCATTACCAATTTAAGCAAAATTCAAAGAATGGCCTGCCTCTCCATCACTGGGGCCATCCGCACTTGCCCGACGGCATCGCTGGAGACAATTTAGTGCCCCTTCACCTTGAGGTAGAGAAGTCCGCCATAAACGAGGAGCTGCCGCTGAAAGCGAATGGTCACTTGGGTGCTGGTCTTGGGCGGGGACGTTCTTTAATAATCAACATCATAGAAGATATTCCGGCAGCGGAGATGCTGTCGGACAGCATGCCCTTAAAAACTTCAAAATTTGAGCAACCTTCTGTGCACATACAGGATAGGCTAACCTGGACTTTTCCTAAAGAATTGCCGGGCGGACTAGTATGGTACATGGATGGCTCTAAAACGGAGACAGGTGTAGGCGCCGGAATCTGAAGTGGATTTAGCCGGGCGATAAGCCTAGGCACTCTAGCAACTGTATTTCAAGCAGAGGTGTACGCTATTCTGGCATGCACTCATGAGAACTTAAGAAGGGCCTACCAAAATAAACGGATTTTTATCTTCTCTGATAGCCAAGCGGCAATTAGAGCGATAAGGTCCCGTAGGACCAAGTCGAAACTAGTTTGGGGCTGCCAACGTGCTATTCATGAGTTGGGTGTTCTCAATCAAATTACCCTTGTCTGGGTCCCGGGTAACCGAGGCTTCAAAAGCAACGAAAGTGCGGATGCCCTGGCTAAACAGGGCTCTGATATTGCATTCATTGGTCCAGAGGCAGCTATTGGGGCACCTTCCAGCTTGCTGCAAAGGGCCCTGGCCGATCGGACTTTGATGAAACATACTGAACGCTGGAGATCCGCACCTGGACTGGCCAACTCTAAGCGGTTCCTTCCTGTGCCGTCCCTTAAGACGGCCAAGGAATTGTTATGGCGCAGCAGAAGTGATGTCAGGACACTTGTTGGCTTGATTACCGGACACTGTGCTCTAAATTACCACTTATGGAGAATAGGAAGGGCGGAGGACCCTACATGTAGGCTTTGCCTGGAAGAGGATGAGTCTGCCCTCCACATTCTCGGTGAGTGCCCCGCAATAGCGAGAAGCAGGGTCTCTTTGTTCGAGGAGTCCCTACTCGAACACTCTAGTCTAAGCGACAAACCACTAGGAAGACTGCTGAACTTGTTCAAGTGGCCTGTGTAAAAAAAAAAGTCGATAAACATCGGACATGGCTCCGTGTGGTGTTTTTGCTCTTCAAGCACTAGTTCACCAACCAAAGAATGGCGGACCAATTTAGGTCAGTTGGTCTTCTTTCGTTTAAAGCGTCATCGTGCAATGCCTACAATGACCTAATTAGTTGAAAAAGCAAGTATCGAAGATAGAATAGGTTAAGTAATGTCTGGGAGGTGCCATAGTCTATTATTTACTACTAAAAAAATTTGAAATTTTTGTTTTTATCACTTTGATTACTAGATTGGTGACGTTTTCCGCCAGTCGCATGCACGCTTCTGCTTGAGGAGGTTTTGTTGCTTGCGACTGCGGGGAGCTCTCGTTTTATGAATGAATATGCTCATGTATTCAAAAGAAATTTTTTCAGCATTTTTTTTAAATTATTTTAAATTTAGTAATGAGAAATATTTCGCATAATTATAGTAAAATTATGCTTATTATGAAGAATAAACTGACTTGGTTGGGCAGAGGTTTTGCATGTATGTATTTAAAATCTCTGCTCAACACATATAAAGATCAATTATCTCTATTCATTCGACATGCCCCATCCCTTCCCAAATTAAATTTGATGGAGTTTTTCTGCGTTTGCTGCCGTTTTAACTTAAAAGAAGGGGAAATGATAGAACAATATTTATAAAATACGGGGTGCGCAGAACTGTTCAAATTTTTTGTGTCACGGAGTTTGAAAACATCTATACGTTGTAACTCAACGCCTCAACTCGTAACTCTTCAAAATATCAATTGGCTAAATAAAACTTTATGTATATAAATGGAAAACAGTAATCAAAAACTATAATACTAGTCAAAATTCAAATGTCACCAAACTTAATAATAATAGTCACTATACAACTTAAATATCTAGGAGACACTTAGTCCTCCTATATAGGTCTTCTCATTCAGTACGTCCGATGCTTTTCAATGATGCCAAAACCAGTCCTTACTCATAAGCAGCCTTCATGGTAGTATACTCCATTTGGTGCCGCCATAGGGGTGATTTCATCTTTACTCGTTGGGTCCGGTTGGGTCCTTATCTCCCGCAACTTTCAGTCGATCCAGCCTTGCAACAGGTTATCTTACTAAACTTGTTACCTTGTTTACGCCTTAGGAACCTAGTTCTCTGCTTCCCGTTTTTGAGGGCGGGTCACCAGTTCAGTTACTTCCTCTGCTTCACCTTAGTCGATGGTACCCAAGACTGATAGAACGTCCGTCCGTACTCCAAAGGGTTGGGACTCCCCCACAACGACTGATGCAAAAGTTGTGGTAATGAAGATGAGGACGAAATTATCTAACATCTTTTCTGTACATGTCCGGCTCTCTCGATGTAGAGAGTCAGTCGGGTTCTGACTCCCAAAGAGATCGGTGAATAAACGAACAATAAACAACTGAAAGAGTATTTTAAATAATTACAATAGCACTAGACTCAACATGGCGCAGCCGGTATAAGGGAAAATGGGAAAAGTGGAAAATAAAAATGTTAAAATAGAAAAATTACGGAAAGTATACGGTGTTCAAAAAATTAAAATAAAACTCAAAGTTGGAACATTGAAATTAAGGAAACGTGAAATTAGCAGATATATTGAGAAGAAGAAATTATCAAAGAACGATAATAGTGCATTCGAAAATATGGAAAGGATTTTAAAACAAGTTAAAGATCTTAGTCTGGATGGTAATAAAGACCAGAATTGGCGCCGTTTTAAAGAAGATTTTGAAGATTTCTTAATTGGCTCAAAAGCCGATAAAGAATCCGACACAATTAAAATTTCGCTGTTAAGAAACCAAATTGGTGAAGAAGGTAAAGAATTACTTCGTACATTTGATCTTTCAATAGAGGATAGCAAAAAATATGATAAAGTAATAGAAGCATTAGAAAGCTATTGTATTCCAAAGAAGAATCTAGTGTATGAGCGTTATCTCTTTTACTCACGATATCAAAAGGAATCAGAACCGTTTGATGAGTTTTTAACAGATATAAAACGGATTGCCAATTCTTGTGACTTCGCCGAAAAAGATAACATGATAAGAGACCGTATAGTATTGGGAGTATTTGATAAAAAATTGCAAGAAAAATTATTAAATGAAACAGAAATCACAATGGATGAAGCGATAAAAAAATGCAGGTTATCAGAATGTAATAAAGAACAAGTAAAACAAGTACAAAATCAAAATCATAATGTATACGCAGTCAAAACTCAAAGAAAAAGTTACTGCTATGATGATAACAATAGAATTTATACGGAGAACAAAATAAAATTCAGACCAAAACGGAATGAGTCATCACATTACAACAAGATCACCGAAAACAATATGGAATGTGCACGATGTGGATATCAGCATGATGATAATAGATGTCCAGCATATGGAAAAATTTGTAAAAAATGCAGAAAATATA